>JACRUU010000022.1:8898379-8983379 GCA_030449085.1 Kryptopterus vitreolus
TTTATGGCAACTAAAGAAAGCAGCACTAATTTATTCCAGCATGTCAAACACGACCACGTTGTTGAATGGGGAAGCGTGTGTGGCGCTGCGGGATAAACATGACAGCGGCAAACCCCAAAACATAGACTAGGTAAACAAAGCAGAGACATTTCATTACTGTATCCAAAATCGAATTTTGGTTAAAAAAAACGGAGATTCCATTTATATGACACACCTTCCGGCTCTAAGGCATACATATTAAATATACTATTCTTCCACAATCATCCGTTTTGATAGAGACTGAACACTGCAGACCTCGACCCAATCCCGTGGGTCTCACGGGAACTCAACTGGAACTCACGGGAACGCGAACTGTCTATGCTTAAGTTTATTCTTATTCACCCTTCATGAATGAATTTATCCTTAGATGGAGGCCTAAAGTACTTCTTGTACGTCGCCCTGGATAAGGGCGTCTGCTAAATACTGCAAATGTAAATGTAAATCCCCCACAACTGCATTTTTGGAGACCCAGACGTCTAGCCGTCATAATTTGGCTCTTGTGAAACCGGCTCAGATCTTTCCGCTTGCCCATTGTTCCTGTTTCCAACGCATCAACTTTGAGGACAAAATGTTCACTTGTTGCCCAATATATCCCACCCACTCCCAGGTGCAGCGATGAAGAGATAATTAGTGTTCTTCACTTCACCAGTCATAATGTTATCGGGTCCTGGTTGGTGTTCTATCACTCTTTCTTTGCCCAATTTGCTGCAAGTCCGGTTCTCCGGGTTGATTGTCACACTTTTCTGGTAAAGATTAGCGTGTTTCGGACGCATAAAATTACCAGCCTGTTTACCTGTTTACGCTTCCCGTTATACCCACTCATTCAGCCAAAGTTCAGCAATCCGGCCCTGTTTGTGTGTTTGTGTGTGTTTTTATTTTTATTGTTTTATTATCGCACATTTTATCACTGATTTTACCATTTCTTCATCAGCAGGAAATTTCACCCAATGGAAAAAGCATAAAGTTTGCTAGGCATCACGCTCCATTAGGAGGAAATGATGTATTTTGTTTTTTCTTTTTTTGTGTGCGTGAGTCAAGACCAGGACCTGTATTCCATGTGCTAATACAAAATATTTCATTCACTTAAATTCCGTCAAACGCTTAAGAGCGAATCTGTTGACTCACTCGGCAACGGCACTTTTCCACACTCCAAAGCAAACAGGAAGGAAGTGCGGCGAGTGTGGACAAGTCATGTTGCTGTCATACATCATTAATTAACAATGACTGATGACTGTTTTATTTATTTATTTATTTAAATAATTCATTATCATAACACTAATCATAAAAAAAACTATAGATGTAAAAATATATGTCAAATATTTTATTATTATTACTATTTGCAGTAGTATTAGAAGTAGTAGTATTATATTTATCAAGCAGTAGTTCTGGCCTTTGGCGTGTAAAGTACAGACAAACACTCATCACAGTAACACAATAAAGCACAGTAAGTACAACTAGCTCTGGGCTCGGCCCGCCACCCCTTAGAGCAGGGGTGGGCAAACTACGGCCCGGGTTTAACGGGCCACATCCGGCTTCTTGGTCCTTTTAATCCGCCCGCTGACTGCTTCGGCTTCTTTGCCGCACCAGAAGAAAGTATATAACCGCACAGCAGCGCTGACATGGTCCTTTTAATTTTTGTTTGTTTCTTTTCCCTAAATCTTCGAAGCTTCATTTGCCGCACCAGAAGAAAGTATAACTTTTGCACAGCAGCGCTTGACATTGATATTTTGGTTGTTTACTTTTACCCAAATAGAATATCCTTACAAGTGGAAAAAATGGTTATTGGTAACATAATGCAACGTCATGTGTTGGTTCGTTTATATTTACCGCATTTACCGCTCTTTACAAGTGGAATTGCTACCACAGAAATTGAACATTCAAGTTATTGACGTTAGTGTTTAACGTATTTTTCACGACACCAGGTTTCTCATGTGGCACTTTGGAAAATATAATTTCCCACCCCTGCCTTAGAGCCTGGTCCGTTTAATATTTAGCGGTGACTTCGAAATGCTAGCTCGTTTTTGAGGACGAGTGTTTAGACACCAAACTAAAACACCGGGGGAGGCCAATGACACACATGACATTGTCAAATTATCCACCGTCCGGCTCCCGTTGATGTGGCGAGCGTTTAGACAGGTCACATGACCCTGTGTCCGCCGTTTCGCAGATTTTTAACGTTAGCGGTCACGTGACGCCATACAGCAGTCACATGTTCGCGACCTACTCCAATGTATGGAGCTCTATGGGTTTGTTAGGGGTTTAGTGTTACATTATACTAAGATCCGACACTTGACTAACTCCAGACTAGGACACGCCAGTAACTAGCCAGTAGCCATATCACCCTGTAGCCCAAGACTGGTTGCCAAGATGTGACGCCATACAGCAGTCACATGTTCGCGACCTACTCCAATGTAGCGGAGGGGTTTAGTGTTACATTATACTAAGTCAAATTTCCCCATTCAGCGTGTCCATATCACCCTTTCCCAATATGCTCCATGTGACAGCTCTATGGGGCCAGAATGTTGTGGATTTCCCAAAATTCCGAACATGGGGAGGTGTATGATCGTGACCCACTCCGGACCCCCTATGAGTGGATATGCCATATGTACATGTCGGACGCTCACAGGCCAAACTGTGAGGCACGAAAATCGGCCCCATTCATTTTGTATGGGAAAAAATTCCCGCTTTTTGACCCCGGGGATCGGAATTCCGCAGGGCGATTCCTTATAAAAGTAATAGCACACCTCACACCATCGGGCCGCACGATATGAGGTATGATTCGTGAGGGTCGAGTTACGCAGCGAAAATTTGACCGAAGCGAGAGAGAGATTATAATAGTGATGCTTTTGGAAGCAGCACTAAGAAAAAGCCTGATTAAAGGCAACACTTGATGCTTATTGGCTGTTAGAAAAGAGTGTATTATTATCTAGTAAAAGTGCTGAGTCAGTGTGAGTGGATGTGTTGGAAGTGCGAGCGGCCACAAATACTAACATCACATGCTGTAACGCAAAACCAGCGTCCTAAAAACAACTTTCAATGAAATTCATCTCCATCAGTTCTCATTTCACTCCTTTTTACACATCATCCCTACTGCTGTGTTTTTATTTATTTATTTAATAAATATTCTCAGATTTTCTCCTCTGTTTTATCGAGCTGTTTTACCCCAGTCCTGTCCTCTTCTCTCTTTTTTTCCCCCCTCTCCTTTTTCTTTTTTCCTCCTCTCCTCTCTTCTCTCTGCTCTTCTTTTTTTTTAAATCTGGATAATATTTGAGTCTCTCCTCTACTTTATTTTTCTTTTCTCTTCTTTTTTTATCTTGATAATATTTGAGTCTCTCCTCTCTCCTTTTTCTTTTCTCCTCTCTTCTCTTCTTTTTTGTTTTACCTTGATAATATTTTCTCTCATATCCCTTTTCTCCTCTCTTATTTGAGCCTTTCTACACTCATCTCTTGATATTTTAATCTTTTTATCTTGATAATATTTATCTTCTCTTTTCTTCTTTTTTTTTTTTATCTTGCTACGTCTATAATTTTTTCTCTTACCAACTCTTTTTTTCTTCTTGATATTTTACTCTATTTTCTCTTCATATCTCTTTCTTTCCACCTCTTTTAAAAAATATTTATATTATATAATATGAAGCGCTCCTCTTCTAACTTTTCCTCGTTTTTTTTTTCAAAATTTGTATCTCTCTTTTTCAGCACGTCCTCCCTTTTCTCTTTCTATCTCAACACTTGTCTATAAATAACTGGTTTATCATTTATTCGCTACGTTACCGACATACCAGTGAAACGGCAGGTGTTCGAAATAAACCATGACATTTTCGTGCACAGGGCGTACTGGGATGTATTGATTCGCTCGCAGAGCGGCAGCAAAATGGAAAACGATACAGGGAAAGTAATTTAAATAGAGTAATGTGAAGTGTATTTAGTTTCTCTTGGAGTAGGGAAAGGTTGATGAGGATAAACTGATGTCGGATTGAGTTCTAATGGAACTGGAGGCTCAGGGAAGAATCTGAGGTGCTGACATGCAGGGGTTAGCCCCATTCCTGTAGTGATAAAGGAGACAATGTGAGTGCAGCATCGCCCTGAAGTGGTGCGTTTTCTTTTGATTTTCACTTACAGGACATGAGGAGGATGCGGTCAGTAAGAGGCCAGTAAGATCCCTGACAGACGTTCTGACAGTTTGTTAGGGAGGGTACGGGGTTTAGTGTTACATTACACTAAGATCCGACACTTGACTAACTCCAGACTAGGACACGCCAGTAACTAGCCAGTAGCCATATCACCTTGTAGCCCTAGACCGGTTGCCCATTGAAGCAAAGCAGGGTTGAGCCTGAATGGGTGCTTTAATACCTGGATGGGTGGCCTCCTGGGAAAAAACTATGTTGTTGATGGAAGAGAGGTTAGTGAGGCCAGCAGGGGGCACTTACCCTGTAGTGTGTGTGGGTCCAAGCACCCTATAATAGTGACGGGGACGTTATAATGTCTCAATGTCTTTCGGATGAGATGTTAAACCGAGGCCTTGACTCTCTGTGGTCATTGGTGAGCCCTTGGGTCCTTGAGCAAGGCCCTTAAATCTCTGTCCTCCAGGGCTACTGGAGTACTAGTGGCGGTTAACAATGGGCAATGAATCAAACACGGTTCATTCTTTTATTTCGACATGGTGAACCAACCACACATGCTTAGTCAAGTTGGTCGTGACCCCGTGCTTGCAACATATTCGTTTATTGCAATAATTACACTTAGTTTTCAGTCTTTGCAAACACTTTTGAGCGCTTCCCTCCGTCCATCTTGTAAAACCGATGTTTAGATGAATGCATAAGGTCCTGGCAGATTGGACACATGGAAAATCCTGGCAGATATCCAGGTGAAAAAAAAATGCACCCAGGAATCGATAAGAGGAATCCATTCATTCATTCATCTTCTACCGCTTTATCCGATCTTCCCTCGGGTCACGGGGTGCCTGTGCTTATCTCAGGCGTCTATGAGCATTAAGGCAGGATACACCCTGGATGGAATGCCAACCCATCACACGGCGCACACACACATGTATCCCGGGTCATTGGGATGTGGTAGCTTAGTAATTAAGGAACTGAGGCACGTCATGAGTTAAAATCCAAGCCACACCAAGCTTTTTTTCTGGGCCCTTGAGTAAGGCCCTTAGAGTAAGGAATTAGATAAATATAACTAATAATTGTAAGGGCATCTACCAAGTGCGGTAAAATAAAATCAGATAGGATTTTGCTCAGCAAACTTGTTATAAAGCAGTGCTCACACTACCTCATTGTTTTCAGAGTCTTGTATTGTTCATTGATATGTGCTACGTATTTTTTTTCTCGCTTTCCTCTTTTTCCTCTCTCTCTCTCTCTCTCTCTTTCTTTCTTTCTTTATATCTGCGTGAAAGAATTGCAGAATTTCGAAAACAGACGATGATGAAAATGTCCTCTCTTGAGCAGGTCTGTTTCTAGAGATCCGCTCGAGACGCCGCTCATTAGCCGGATTGTCCATCAACTACAGCACAGGACATTCAATCAAAGCGGCGGAAAACTGACAGTCAGCTTCTAATTGCTTGGATTCGCATCATCCGTTTCCAATCCATTTCATTCTCAAACTGCATTTAAAAAGGATTTTCCTTTTCCTTTGGGGAAGCATGGGGGGGGGGGAAGAAGGAAAAAGAAAAAAAAGCCCAAACAGATTATTTAAAGGATCATGTGACCATAGACTGCCAGAAGGTAGACGGAATTAGAGGCTGGCCATGCTTCTTCACACAGAAGCATACTTTTTTTTCAAAGCGTGGGAATTTAAGCCGGCTCGACCAGACATCACCCAAGTCTCACCACACCAGCTTTACTCACTCCACACGAGCTCCAGAACGCCGGAGAGGAGGACTTTTTATTTGGCCCCGGCGTTGTTTATGGGAGTTTATGGGTGCAAGAAGGAAGAAAGAGAAGCGAGAGAAGAGCTACAGATATGAAGCAGGACATAATGAAGATGGCAAGCTGCGACAGGTCGACTCATTTTTTTTTTTTTTTTTTTTTTAGGGATGTTGGTTGTGGGTGTGTGTAGGTATTTTTCACTTCCTTACGGGGGGGGGGGGGGGGGGGGGGGGGGGGGGGGGGGGGGGGGGGCATTTGTGTAATTGCGGGCCAATAAAAAACCGTAAACAGCTCCATTTGTTTATTTATTTATTTGTTTTTTAGATATGGAGCCGAGTTTATTCTGTGATCACTTTGTACATGGCGAGAGCTCCGGGTGTTGCTTTTCAGCTGATGGGAGTGTTTCATGAATTATTTCTGAGGTATTATAGGAATGCGGTTCTGAATGGGAATGCAGTCTCGGGGCAATGCACTGTGGGACATCGGGTAAAAGACGAAATGGAGATTCGAACGAATGCAGAGGGAAAGTGGATGTTTTTAGATGCGAAAGGATTTCCTCTTTAGTAGAACTGTCAATAGATTCAAATATGGTGAAGTAAATAAGTGCGTACTTTTCATATTTCTAATACTCTAGTTATAACAGCTGTTATAAATATATACGTCTCCCTTGAGGAATATGATGAATTATTTAATGTTTATTACAAATTGGAAATGATTATTTCTTTAATATTAACGTCTTGTTGTAAATATTTTTTAGTAGTTGTTTTAATTGTTAAATATGGTACGTGGCTCCTTTAAGAATTCTGTTCCGGTTTTGGTTGCTTTCCATGTAAACTGGTGAGAGGTTTAGGTTACATATGGTAGTATAATGAATATATTATATATTTACAGGATTTGGCAGACACCCTTATCCAGAGCCACTTACAACTGAGGGTTAAGGGCCTTGCTCAAGGGCCCAGTAGTGATAGCTTGATGGTCATGGTGTTATGAATAGCTCATACTTGCTTGTGGAAATTTAGGCAGCGTGAGTTGTTTTTTTTTTCTGTTAATAAAGCGTTATTAACACTTTGACTTTGAAAGCCCTAATGTTTAGTATTAGATTAGAAAATAGAACACAAATCGCCCACGTACCACTATTTTTTTTTCCTGGAATCGGAAGAATAAAAGATGGCATACAATCCAAAAATAAATGCACCCCTCCCAGACGCTAATTTGTAGTATATCTCGATTATGCAAATGACACTTTTGCTATTGCCCCGCCCCCTCGAGCATTTATTTGGGCGTATTACTGAATCATGGAATGTTTGTCATAACATGTACTCTTCATTTGAAAGCATAGCTGTAATTTTATGTTCCTTTTTTTGGCGAACACTTCCTGAATTATGCAGTTAATATCACACTAATAAAGTTCATGGCTTGAGGAGAAATGGTTAAAAATACCTGCTTTTTATGACTGATTCGATGCTGGTGGTCCACATCAGTTTTACTTTTTGTTTATTTTTTTTTTTCTTCTGGTATTTACAGAAACTAGACTGCCCCAAAAAACTCAAATTTCTCCCTTGAGGAAGAACATTGCATGATATTAGCAAAATTCCCACAAGCCTAACTTTATCCGGACGACTATAAAATCAAGAATATCTGACCTTTATTGTATTTATTTATTTATTTATTTATTTATTTTTAAATAAAGTAAAGCTAATCCGAGGTGCTCTGTCACAAGTTAGTGTGTTGCATGTATTATGTGTGGAAGGACCGATGCACAGTGCACACTGTTTATCCGACTTCTTCCTGTATCCCCGTTCTGACGGGCGTGGGAAAAAAAGGCCTAATGGTTTAAATTTAGAGCAGTGAATGTGTTTTTTTTTTTTTTTTTTTTCTTTTTTTTTTCCCTTTCTCGTGCACAACCTTTCCCTGACTAAGCTGTTTCTTTTTTTGTTTTTTTTTTTTCGAGTGCAACCTTGACACTGTCCTAATTATTATTTTTATTTTTAGACTGGAGTAAGATCTGTATTTGTCCCTGCTGCGTTGTGCTCTGGGGGCTCATCTTGACGGCTCTATTTAGAGAGCGAGCACGACGAACTATCAGTCCTTATCCTAAACGTGGTTGCTATAGCGAAGCTATATTTAGAAAGCGTTCGGATGAGCTCGACTCTATACGAAGCTATGCAGCTGGTTTTTCTAGTTGTTTCCGAACATATCCTCTTGCACTTCCAGTTTGATGCTGGAACTACTACTGTGTTGTTATTTTTGTGTGTGTGTGTGTGTGTGTGTGTGTGTGTGTGTGTGCCCTTTTCATCATGCGCCTATTGGGAAATGCATCGTTTAAAAATCTGCTTTAGGTGTATTTTTGGATGCGAATGCATCGTAAAGACGCTTTATAACACTCTATAGCGTCTGTAGGACCTGTAATAATAGCGAAGGCCCAAGTCAGGGGGAATGTAGAGATGAACACAGGATAAAGGTGTATTTATAATGCACTATAAATGTTATAAAGCCACTTCCAGCTCAACCCATGCCAAAACATACATTCATTGTGCCCAGGGAATTGTTTTGCTATGGATGCCAAAATGTTTAAACACCACTCAAATTTAGAGAAGAGAGGAGGTTATTAGAACCCTATTAGTATAGGGGACTAAATGTGGAATGGGACGTTCAAAAATCACCCATGGCCATGTGTTTAAACGCGTCTGTATAGAACAGAATAGGCTTTATTTATCACGTATACATTACATCACAGTGAAGTTGTTTCTTCGCATATCCCAGTTTTTGCGTGAAAGTTGGAGTATAGAGGGTTTATGGAAGGGCCTTGCTCAAGGGCCCAATAGTGTCAGCTTGGCGATACCAGTAACTATACACATAGTTTCGTTTGGTAATATATATCCTTATGTTATTAAATTATTAGGGCTGTCAAAGTTGACACGATACTAATGTTTTGGCGCAATTTCACTTTAACGCAACAAATTTGATTAACACGCGATTAATGGATTACCATGTGCATCCACTCACACTTCCTTAAATTTCCCCGAATTACACCTACTAGCTGCGCATTCACAACATGTATGATCTTCTCACTATATTATGCGTATAGAACCTTACGGATTGCATTCCCAAATCCATATTACGGAAGCGCATTTTCCTTTTGTGAACGCAATGCGCTTCTGTATAACCTAAACGTATCACCAGTTTATATGGAAAACAACCGGAACAGAATTCTTAAAGGAGCCACGTCCCATATTTTACACTTAAAACAACCACTAAGCATTAAAATCAACCAGAAATGACTATAAAAAGAATAATTTCCAGGGTGAAATATATATTTACTAATCATAAAATAAAAATTAAATCATTTGATTGATTTTGAGAGAAATGTATGGAATTATAGCATCTGTCACAGTTAGAGTATTAAACACGAGAAAAGTATTCATGTATGGTACATTAGTAAATTGTGCGATTAATCGCAGTTAAATATGTTAACAGCCTATTTTGACAGCCCTATTAAATTATATATGGTTTCTAAAGAAAAGTTTGTGACGTCTTATCTGTAAGTGCTTTATACATTATGTGTCTGCAGTGTATTTACAGAAACGTGCCCAGTATCGGACACTCAAAAGCACCGGCATAAACAACCCATAGTATATGTGTTATTGCATTATTATTAATGTATGCAAAGTGTGAGAGTACATAATGCATATATATGATAATGATGTGTTATGTATGTTAGTATTCTAACAGTATATTTTGGAATTTTAGTTTATAATGCAACATTTGTGTACATAATGTTCAGTCTCAGGTTGTTTGTCTCCCCCTGCTGGTCTGGAACTTTAAAGGCGATTAACCCGAGTGGACAGGTCTGCTGATCGTGTGGCTGTTCGGGGGGAAGTGCTCGGGTCATGTGCCCCCCCCCCTCATCTACCTAATCTTATTTTGGTCACATGCAGGTCTATTAGTCAGTGGGCAGGCCACAACCAAAGCTAATCAAGCTCTTTAACAAGGAACAGCATTTATGTATTTCCTTATTTTGTTCGGAAACATATTCATATGTTTGTATATACATTTGTGCTACAAGGTGACCTTTGGATGCTTTCGCTTCGTCGCGGTTTCTTATCGCATGCGTTCGGGGAGACTTCAGTCTCCGAAAAAATTCCTGTCTCTCTAATGCAGCATTTGGAGAACAGAGGAGAAGGAAACGGGCAGCACAGTGATAAGACTGCTGATCAGAGAATGCAGTCATCAGCTTGATTGTTCCCCTGGCCGTGGATTCAAATGTGTATGAGAGAGAGAGAGAGAGAGAGAGAGAGAGAGAAGGGGGGGGATAAGAAACAACCAGTGCCTTTCTGAGGAAGTCACGAAGCTAGCATGTGACATGCCGGCCTAAATAAACACATCCTGTCTTTACTCAAAGGACTCAAAACAGACAATAAATGGTCTGAAGTGGTGCTGCTCAGATTTTCAACTTTCGAAATCAGAGTCTGAAGGAAACTTTATATTCTTTGAAATGGTATATTTAGTTTATTCAGGTAGAATTCATGAGTCCTATCAGGATATTTCAGATAAATGAATGCAATCTTTCAATCAGTACAATACAAGTAAATTGGCGTGTGTGTGTGTGTGTGTGTGTGTGTGTGTGTGTGTGTGTGTGTGTGTGTGTGTGTGTAAATATGTATACATATGTGTACATATATATGTGTGTGTGTTTGTATGTACATTATTTATATGTATGTATGTATGTATGTATGTATATATATATATATATATATATATATATATATATATATATATATATATATATATATATATATTTGTGGCCGTCAAAATAGATTAAAATATTTAAGCAAGATTAGCACGGCTGCTATGAATTAATTTGTGATTAATCACGCATGTTCAATGTAGCATGAAAGTAATCCTTTTCATAAAATATATCTTTTTCATGTTTATATATATAACATAAACATATATATATATATATATATATATATATATATATATATATATATTTATTGTTTATAATCATATGATAATTGTTGTGTTAGCATTGTGCGATTATTATTATTATTATTATTATTTTCTTTTTCCCCCCATTACTGAGTACTTACTCATTTTTCGTGTCATTTAGATTCAGTCTATAGAATGCGTTTAGAACAATCACAAAATTTAAGATAAGGGGCAGAAAATGTGTACATTTTATATCATTTCATTCATTAAAAAAAAAAATCAACAATTAAAATATATAATTTGTATTACTTACTTATAAAATACTGAGTTCATTTGTTTAGTAACAGCAGCCAAAGTGGTTTAATTAACTGTTTAAATGTTTTTTAATTAAAAAGATTATTTATTTTTATTTATTTAAAAGTATGGCTCTATAAAAGTAAAAAAAAAAAAGCCAAAAAAGTAAAAAAGAAATAAATAAATTAAAAGTGATCTGCAGCAAACCAAGCATCACCCAGAATATGAGGAATTTAGGAGCCAACTGTCCAGGCCTATTAAAGTCCATGCACATTAATACACTTAGCAAAATATCATCTAATTATCATTAATGCTAAAATATTGAGAAATCATTTATTGTCTCGCACATTCCTACTATTAATATCGCATTTACTCGGCTATACTGAAGAGCAAAATCTTCCTACGACTATATATCCTGATTCACACCATTATTTTAAACGCCTATTTCCAGGGAAACAAAAACAAAAAAAGCAACAATACTTCCAAGGTGACCGCGAATTTACCTTGAAAAGCTCTGACCCGTTACAGCGCTGCATTTCTTTACGCTCTAATAATAAAGTATCCTCAGATGCTCCTGTTCGATTTAGGTCACGGCGTATTAAAACAGAGCTCTTATCCCACTTACGAGCAGTTAGCGACGTCGCCTCCGCTACTAATACGCACCGCCCGGCCCGATAAAGACCCGGCGGGATAATCATCATCCGCAGGTCGCGTCTCGCTCCGTCTGAGAAGTACGTGGTCGACGGCGTCAACCAGATCCGACAGGCCTCAGATGAAGAGTAAAAAGCGCTCTGTCGCTCCGCCGCGCTAGACAAATTAATCACCTGCGAGATCAAGGCCACGGATACGAGCATATCATTAACACGGACATCAACCCGCCGACGAGATTAGCGAGTGCCATCCGGTTAATTAGCCGGGGGTTTTTTTGTGCCGAAGCGGCTCATATAAAATACGAACCACAGGTCGCCCGATCCAGATGTTCATCCGTCTCGCTGATCAGGAGGTGGTGGGGGGGGTCAAGATTTTTTCAGCACTTGAACCGAAGATAAAAGACTTCTGGGGGAAGACGCTTGCGCTTCTGCTTTGAATCTCAACGGCAGTGGTCCCCAGTCCTTGAGCCCACCGGGTCGATTGGTACCGGGCCATACAGAAAGAATACATAAAGAATAAATTCCCCCCCCCTATGATTTTCAACGATGTTTTATTTTGAGAAATTTCCGGATTTTCTCCGCCACATCTGTTTAGGACTCACCTTGACCCATGTCAACATGCTTGTCTCGGTCACATGACTTACCCACATCCTCTACCTTCTTAAAGGGGCTGCTACAGCCACTAATACATACATACATTCATTCATTCATTCATTCATTCTTTCATCTTTTACCTCTTAATCCGACTCTCTCCTGGGTCGTGGGGAACCTCAGGGGTCTTCAGTCATCAAGGCACACCATGCCAACCCATCTCAGGGCACGCACACACACTCACATTCACACTCACCTTCACACACTAGGGACAATTTTCCAAGTGCCAATCAACATGTTTTTGGACCGGGGGTGGAAACCAGAGAACCCGGAGGAAAACCCCCTAAGGCAGACACTTGGCGCAGGCAGGATACGAACCCCCGACCCTGTAGGTGAAACCCGCAAGCTAGTGAAATGATTAAAAAACGAACGTCTTCGGAAAGTTGCTTTGCGCAGGGTAAAAGAGCCAGTGAGGCGCCAAACCCCGCACTGCATAACAAATCAAATCAATGCGAAATTTAGTTTTCAATTTTATAGAAAAAAATTAACCCTAAACATCTCATTTAAATTCATTCATCTTCTACCGCTATATCCGATCCTCCCTCGCGTCACGGGGTGTCTGTGTCTATCTCAGGCGTCTATGGGTATTAAGGCAGGATACACCCTGGATGGAATGCCAACCCATCTCAGGGCACACACACATTCATACACACTAGGGACAATTTTCCAAGGTGCCAATCAACCTATCGTTGCATGTTTTTGGACCGGGGAGGAAACCGGAGAACCCGGAGAAAAACCACCTGAGGCACGGGGAGAACATGCAAACTCCACACACATGGCCGAGACGGGAATCGAACCTGGACCCTGGCGGTGTGAGTCGAACGTGCTAACCACTAAACCACCGTGTCCCTCATTTAAATTTGATTCTTTTATTTTTTTCAATAATACAACCTAGATCTCGCCATGGACATAGAAGCCATAGAAACTGGCATGGCGTAAAGAAACCTAAAACCAAACCAGTAATATGCGACGATCGGCTCTTTAATAAGGCAATGAAGACCAAGCATTCGGCATTAAAATACCGAATAGTGTGTTAAAAATCTCAGTATTCTCAAAGAATGCAAAGAAAGAAAAGAAGGAAGAACGTTCTTTTCCTTTTCTCAAGACTCTTTCCTGTCCAGGAGGCGAGGTTTTGATTTATTGAAAGCGCAGGATTCTGAAGGGGGGAGGGGGGAGGGGAACGCCTCTAGAGGACATTAATAATCATAGGGATATTTATAGGACTTTGTTCTCAGCTCATCCCTCCATCACAATCGCACCTGATTATCTAAGGCTGGATAGGAACAGTGTCTGTCCCGGCCGCCGGTTCCGATTGTTTAATTGTTGGACGTTTCAGGTTTGACAATGACGGATCGGCATCCTCCGTTTGACGCAGCGGGACTGCGGTGTTGGAGATGAGGTTAAACTGGTGCAGGGTGGAATGTCATGAGTACACTGGTGATTTCAGTGTTTCATGACATCATGACATGACTTCGCTTTGTCATGCAATGCTAATATGACAAACGGCTGACATGAAAGGGCGAAGAGTGTTGCACAGGTATACCGATCATGTACTTTTACTTAGTTCAGCATATCCAATTACATGGGAATTCCCGTCCGTTAGAGTTGAATAACGACGTCGTTTGATTTTATTTCGGTACTTTTGAGCGTGCTCGAAAACTGAAACCGAGGGGGAGACACCCACTAACGTGCACCTGACAATTAACACCACGTTACAGTCTCTGAGACCTGAGACGACACGCTTTTAGTCGACTGTCGGATTGGATAATTGGATCCTCTGTAAACTGGAGGCTGTGAGGGAGAATTTGGGGGGGAAATAGTGGAGTTTGGGGATTAACTGTTGTATAACATTCAGATCACATTAGGATAAAGATTGACTGGGCCAGCTGGAGAGAAACACTCAAGGGCTAGATCTATAAAGACCAGTGAAAGCATCTTCACAGAAGGGAGATTATGAAGCTGTCGATGGGTTTAAAAGACTTTTAGGAGGTTGTGGGCAAAATGTGCAGTGAATTCAGCAGTGAATGTCTTGTATTTTTTTCTTTTGTCTGGTTGTCACATGAATCAGTTGTTTGTGCACCATTATACGTAAACTATTTAATCAATTTATTTTGCTGAATTATATATATAGCTATATATATATATATATATATATATATATCATTCATATCATTCATTCATTCATCTTCTACCGCTATATCCGATCTTCCTTCGGGTCACGGGGAGTCTGTGTCTATCTCAGGCGTCTATGGGCATTAAGGCAGGATACACCCTGGATGGAATGCCAACCCATCACAGGGCACACACACACACTCACACTCACACACACTCTCACACATTCATACACTAGGGACAATTTTCCAAGGTGTCAATCGACCTACCGCTCATGTTTTTGGACCGGGAGGAAACCGGAGAACCCAGAAGAAAAAACTCCCTGAGGCACGGGGAGAACATGCAAACTCCACACACACAGATCTATCTATCTATCTATCTATCTATCTATCTATCTATCTATCTATCTATCTAACTATCTATGTTTGAATATTACACACGTACGCAATAAAGTAAAAGAGGTCATGAGTAGGTTATATAATTAGTACAGTATTTACAGGAATGCAGCTGAACATGTCACATTTACTGAAACTATTTAACAAAACCTCCAAAAAACCCGCACCTGTCTTAGGTTTGCGCAATTCCAGAAAATCCAGTCATGACTCCAGCACAGGGAAGGAAAAAATAAAAATCCCTGCTAGTCTTGTAAACCTGATATCATTCCTCCTGTAGATGTTTCCTATTGAGGCTTTTTTTTTTAAAATGCAGATTGTATACACAGGAAGGATTTACACGCTGCATGTGTTGATTAGATGGATATTAAAATGTATGATGAGCGTCTCCGTGAGCCAAAAGTTCATGCCGTCTCCTGTGGCGATCGTAAATCCGACAACACTCTCCACAAGCCACTTATTCTGCGTATTTATCTTATTTATTTATCAGTTTTGGGAAAAGACGGTAAATAAGGATGTTGCGTGATTGAGTGATAATAAAGGAAACGAGGTTTTCGGGTATGCACCGGGTTTTAGCAATGACCCAGTTCCATATAAAAAATAAATAAATAAATAAATAGCCCCACAGAAAGCGATCGATTTGGTTATGTCCTCTCAGCCCCCAGTCACTTGTCTAACACACAGTGTGGAATTTTTCGCACGCAACAGAAAGCGGTCCGATCACGCCGAATACACCGGATGATGTGTTTTCTCCTGCCTCAACAATAGGTGATAACAGGATATAGCCCATAATAATGAAGACACCAAAACATTATCAACAGATAATAATGGGAAACAATGAGTCATAACGCGACAAGCACAAATTGTCTTTCCTCTGTGAATTACTTGTTGTTGTTGTTGTTTTTTTTTTTTTTTTACAAGTATGAGACGTTCAAATTTTCACTTTTTTGTATGTAATGGGAGAGGCACGGTGGCTTGGTGGTTAGCACGTTCGCCTCACAGCGCCAGGGTCCGGGTTCGATTCCCGTCTCGACCATGTGTGTGTGGAGTTTGCATGTTCTCCCCGTGCCTCAGGGGTTTTTTCTCCGGGTTCTCCGGTTTCCTCCCGGTCCAAAAACATGCACGGTATTTTGATTAGCACCTTGGAAAAATTGTCCCTAGTGTGTGAATGTGTGTGTGTGTGTGTGTGTGTGTGTGTGTGTGTGTGTGTGTGTGTGTGTGTGTGTGCGCCCTGCGATGGGTTGCCATTCCATCCAGGGTGTATCCTGCCTTAACCCATAGACGCCTGAGATAGGCACAGACTCCCCGTGACCCGAGGGAAGATCGGATAAAGCGGATAGAAGATGAATGAATGAATGAATGTATGTAATGGCATCAGAATACTTCAATGATCCCATAGGGGAATAAAATATATTTTTTAAAAATGTAATAAAATATATAATAGATTACATAATTACACAATTGAGTAGATAATCTGTTAGCAAAGTAAAATAAAATGGATAGAAATGGGGAAGTAGCTAAGCTAAATGCTAGTGCACTGCTGTTTTGTTTTGTTTGATATGCTACGGCTAGGTTGTGATTTTTTTTTGTTAGCCTTTTTGTGACGAGTTTTAATTTTCTGTGATTGCTAATAATACATTTATTGGATTTAGGACATCTTTGGTCCATATCAACAGAGACAATCTTTGAAATGACGTTTCTGTACCCGGATTAATTCTCGAGACGAAGGCTAATCCAGCAGTCTTGTGTCCCTGAGCTAGTTTGTGATGGAAACCCTACTCGCTGTTCAGTCAGTACATCTCCACTTCTTATTATGAACAAACGGCACCTGGGGGGGGGTAGCTTTGATTACCGTATAACACCCCCAACCCCCCCACCCGCCTCTGTGTTTTAATTAACAGCAACGCAGGAAAAAGAACTCGCCGCAACAAGAGGGTCGTTAATCTCAGGCAGCTCCGTGGCCTTCTGCTCATAAGCATTATTACTGGCCTTGGAGGCGCGTTTGTTCTTTCTGTACGGAGACGTGAAACGACACGCACGCCAGCACCCACAAATATTGCATTCTTTTCCAAGCCTTGTTAATGTTGGGACTCGAGATATTTAGAAACGTAAATGAAAATCATGCAGCTTTATTGTGTGATGTTGCCGTTCTTTTAAAACAAAAAGATCTGGAATGAGGAAAAGAAGTTTAGTGACGAATGGAATCTCAAGAAATGGTTCATTACAAATCATTCTGTAATCTTGGGGAAAAAATATATACGTAAATATGCCAACATATTATGGATTTTATAATCTACCTACTAAATACATTTACATTTACAGAATTTGGCATCTGATCTTCCCTCGGGTCACGGGGAGTCTGTGCCTATCTCAGGCGTCTATGGGCATTAAGGCAGGATACACCCTGGATGGAATGCCAACCCATCGCAGGGCACACACACACACAAGTACACACACACACACACACACATTCATACACTAGGGACAATTTTCCAAGGTGCCAATCAACCTACCGTGCATGTTTTTGGAGCGGGGAGGAAACCGGAGAACCCGGAGGAAAAACCCCCTGAGGCACGGGGAGAACATGCAAACTCCACACACACATGGCCGAGACGGGAATCGAACCCGGACCCTTGCGGTGTGAGGCGAACGTGCTAACCACTAAGCCACATGGCCCTTCTTTACAATTTTTAACAATTTATTTAACATTTTTTAAAAATAATTTTACCAGTTCTCCGCCTCCTGCCCCACATTACACATGAGAAATAAGGAATACAACATATCAGTGCACTCTGTAGAATCCGAAGAGCTTATTTCATCAGGTTTCATCAGTCGTATGGAAATACTTCGGGTTTGTCTACTTCAGACATTGAAGAAGCGAAAGCCCGCCGTAAAATGTGCGTAAAGTTTGTGCTAATTAAAGGTAGGCGCACGACTAATTTACATGACAGTGGCAGCCCCAAAACACCGGCTAAAAACAAGTAAACATCGCATACATATTTTCCGCACTATATCCAAAATGTAATTTTATCTTTAAAAAAAATCGCAGATTCAATTTATAGGACGTATCGCCCAGATTTACCAGCGCCACTTACAAATGAGGGTTAAGGTCTTTGATCAAGCGCCCCCTAGTGGCCAGCGTGTATAATAAAAATGACTTTTTATTTTCTTTAGCACCAACCGGTTTATTCCGGCTGTGGATTTCTACAATTCTGAAACCTCATGACTCGGTATCTATCGCCTCTTTGTGAGGGCGGATTTCTGGAAAAATCCCTCTCTGCTTTTTCTCTGCAACTGACCAGAGGGTGTATGTGAGAGCGGCCAGCTGTCCGAGCCAGATGTCGGTGTTTGCTGAGTCAGAAACACTCTGCTGCGCTGTGCGCATGGTGTCTTAAACCTCGATTCTGATTCCAGGTCAGCGAGGGTTCTGCGATTCGGTCCGTACGCGACGTGCCGTTCTGTTCTGTGTGTAGTAAAAGGCCGGAGATGAGCAGCCTCATTATTATCGAACTAGGCTAATTAGAGTTGTTCACGAAAGCATGAGCGAGGCTTAATCTGAGCATGACGATGATGAGGACCTGTGGAACGAGGGCAGAGGTGCAGAGGGAGAGAGACGGGAGGAGATAAATTGTTCAGATTTGTTTATAGAGAACGGAGGATTATAGCGTGTGAATATAACAATGGTGTAGTAAGTGAGATTTAATGATTTATAAGTGAATTATACTAATGTAATATTATACTGAGATTTAAGTGAATCATACTAATGTCATATTTTGCCCGGTTGCCTGTGAACCACTTGTTACTACACAATCTATACCGTAAACACTATTTGTACAGAGCACATGCGCAAACGTATGTACGTCAAAACAATTCACGTCAGTGTCAGTGCATTTATAACAGCGTACTAATTCTATCCGAGCCGCACTGGAAATGTATTTTTCAATGTGATTCTCTTGATAGATTTTGGTAGATGTTTGTCGCATTGGCACTATACAAATAGTGTTTAAACGTCCAGCCAATCACCACAAGGAGGTATTTCTATCGACCTGCCAATCAGGCTCCCTGTCAGTTCAGAAGGCTCCGCCTCTTACCCTGGCGTAGAACTCTTCCGAGCGCACCTGCTGTGGTTACAGGGAAGATATGTTTTTTTATTTGTATAGCACTTTTAACAATGGCCATTGTCTCGGAGCAGCTTTAAATAGATAATGCAGTAAAGTTGAAAATGTAAATGTCATCAGTATGAATCTACGTTCGGCCCTTAGGAGTCAGCCAGTGGCGACTGTGGTACTCTTCCCTGACATGGAATATGGGGAAGAGAGGACCCCGGAGTTAAGAGGGAATCTGGGTGACACCGAATGTCCATTTATTACGAATGTTGAGGTGAGCACATGCAATGTAAACTGTAGCCTTGGGTCAGTGGAGTAGGGCGAGTCCTAATCCATCCTTGGCGCTCCCAAGTGACTCTGTAATTTCCCGGATCCCCAGGTCGTAGATGAGGAACATCCCAGTGGCCTCGGATCGAAGAGAACACCATCCACAGGCATGCTGGGGCAATTGGGCTGTACCTCAGGGGCATGTGTACTGAGTGACGGAGAGAGAGAGAGAGAGAGAGAGAGAGAGAGAGGGGAATAAGGGAGAGTGCAGTTGGAGACTAGTGAGGTAACACGGAATGTAACACGGACTTTCTGAGTGTGTACACTTAAACATAGCAAAATGCAAACTCTTTACTTCAGGTTCAGTGTTCTAGTGAAAGATTACACATCAGTGCCTAGGGGTCTAGGCGTGTGTGTGTGTGTGTGTGTGTGTGTGTGTGGTGTGTGTGTGTGTGTTGTGTCTGTGCACGCGGGTGAGTGCCCCCACTCTACTGGTCACATTTGTAAACCGCGAGCGACAAACAGGACTGAGTGGGCATGTGATCTTTACTCAAAACCCCGAGGGCCGTCACATGCCGGTCCAGATGGAGATGAGAGCTTTTGCACAACATGGAGAATTTAAATAAATGGTTCTCTCTCTCTCTCTCTCTCTCTCTCTCTCTCTCTCTCTCTCTCTCTCTCTCTCTCTCTCTCTCTACCATACGCACTCATGCATCACCCGTCTATTTTGTCCTGAAATATGTTCCTGTGGTAGATAATGCAGGATGATATATATATGTGTGTGTGTGTGTGTGTGTGTGTGTGTGTGTGTGTGTGTGTGTGTGTGTGTGTGTGTGTGTGTGTGTGTGTGTGTGTGTGTGTGTGTGTGTGTATACAGTGGCAAGAAAAAGTATGTGAACCTTTTGGAATTTCATGGTTTTCTGAATAAATTTGTCATAAAATGTTATCTGATCTTCATCTAATTCATTGGTATTGACAAACACAATGTGTCTAAAAAAATAACACAAAAAAAATCCGAATCTTTCTTGTCTTTATTGAACACAATCATTCAACATTCAAAATGGCAGTGGAAAAAGTAAGTGAAACCTTAGAATGAATAACTGGTTGACCCCCCCTGGCAGCAATAACCTCAACCAGGCGCTTCCTGTAGCTGTGGATCAGACCTGCACATCGCTGAGGAGGAATTTTAGCCCATTCTTCCTGGCAGAACTGCTTTAGCTCTGTCATATTCTTTGGACGTCTCATGTGTATGGCCCTCTTCAAGTCAATCCATAGCATCTCTATTGGGTTGAGGTCTGGGCTCTGACTCGGCCACTCCAAAAGGCGGATTTTGTTTTTCTGAAGCCATTCTGTTGTGGACTTGCTCCGGTGTTTTGGGTCGTTGTCCTGTTGCATCACCCACTTTCTACACAGTTTCAGCTGATGTACAGACATTCTCACATTATCCTGAAGAATTGTCTGATATACTTGGGAATTCATCTTCCCCTCAATGATTGCAAGCTGGCCAGGCCCTGATGCAGCAAAGCAGGCCCAAATCATGATGCTTCCTCCACCATACTTTACAGTTGGGATGATGTTTTCATGACGATATGCCGTGCCCTTTCTACGCCAGATGTAGTGCTGTGTGTTTTTTCCAAATAGTTCAATCTTAGTTTCATCAGTCCACAAAACATTTTGCCAATACCGCTGTGGAGTGTCAATGTGCTCTTTTGCAAACTTAAGGCGTGCAGCAATGTTCTTTTTAGTAAGCAGCGGCTTCCTTCGCGGTGTCCTGCCGTGGATACCCTGCTTGTTCAGTGTTTTACGTATTGTAGACTCATGAACAGATATGTTAGCAAGTTCCAATGATGCCTTCAAATCTTTGGCTGTCATTCGGGGTTGTTTCTTTACCTCATTGATGAGTGTTCGTTGTGCTCTTGGTGTCATTTTGACGGGGCGCCCACTTCTAGGTAGAGTAGCAACAGTCCCAAATTGTCTCCATTTGTAGATTGTTTGTCTAACTGTAGACTGGTGAATTTCTAAAGTCTTTGAAATAACTTTGTAACCCTCGCCAGCTTCATGTAAATCAACAATTCTTGATCGTAGGTCCTCTGAAAGCTCTTTTTGGCGAGGCATGGCTCACATAATCATGTTCTTCTTGTGCAGAGCAAACTCCAAAGGTTTGAGGGGTTTTTATCAGTCAGAGTATCTGTAGTCCACACCTCCAAACTTATTATCTTAACAAGACTCCAGGTGTGCTAAAACCAATTAACTCCAATTAGCTTTTTTGAGGTCATTAACTCAAGGTTTCACTTACTTTTTCCACTGCCATTTTGAATGTTGAATGATTGTGTTCAATAAAGACAAGAAAGATTGGATTTTTTTGGTGTTATTATTTTTAGACACATTGTGTTTGTCAATACCAATGAATTAGATGAAGATCAGATAACATTTTATGACAAATTTATTCAGAAAACCATGAAATTCCAAAAGGTTCACATACTTTTTTCTTGCCACTGTATATATATATATATATATATATATATATATATATATATATATATATATATATTATACACACACACACACACACGCACACACACACATACAGTGGTACCTCGGTGTGCGTCGCTCTCAGTGTCGGATGTTTTGTCGGGAATTTGACATCGGTTAACGTCGTTGCTTCTGATTCCGTCGTTCACTTTAGCGCCATCTAGAGGAACGCTTTTACTTCCCCGATCATGACCGGAAATGGGATAATTCAGTTCGGTTAACATCGGATTCAGTCAAAGGAACTAATTAAGGCGTACATTGAGGTACCAGTGTGTGTGTGTGTGTGTGTGTGTGTGTGTGTGTGTGTGTGTGTGTATATATATATATATATATATATATATATATATATATATATATATATATATATATGTACACACACACACACAAACACACACACCCAAGCATGGCTTTATCTCATTTTTATACTCCGCACTGTGATACGGCAGCTTTATAGAAAAGACCCCAGACTTTTAATGAGGAAGAATGTGTCAGCAGAAAGTAAAAATCAAGGTGGGCATGAGAAGGGAAATGACTCTATTAGACCGCATGGTCCTCTATTCTTTCACTGCCTGATGCCTGTCAGATTTTTTTTAAAAGCTTATCTTCACTATATAATTTGCACATTCTACATTACATTCATTGCGGCAATTGGCAGACGTGCTTATCCGGCGCAAAGGACAATAATCTCGCTGATACAGATTGGCGGTGTTGTGAAATGAAACTACCGGCCGTCTGATCAGAAGACTGTCATTTGAATCAGTCCTGCTAGTTTGATGGGTTCATGTGTAAAAGAGACCATAATGTGGTAATATATATATATATATATATATATATATATATATATATATATATATATATATATATATATATATATATTATATATATAATTTTCATTGGCCTGAATCTTCTTCTTGCCTTTTTCTTACTGACCCTTCAGAAAAAGGCAATGCTAAATGATTTAGCATTAATGACTTAATGCTAAATGAAGCATTGAGACAAATAGTTTTTTGTGTTTGAATGTCTCTATTTACGCTAGGAATAGTTTCAGCCCTGATATAATATGACGTCTTGATGGTGCATTTCAAATGATCAAGTATTCAGATCGTAAAGAGATTCAGATACAGGTTTGTGACTCATTCAGTGAGCTCGATATTGTATAGTCTATATATCTCTACTTATTTTTCCTCTCAGTGTCCCATAAGGATCCATTTGGTTTCCACTGATTGAGGTTAATACATGTAGATACATTCATTTCTTTCAAAAAAAAAAAAAAAAAAAAAAAAACCCACCTTGTTTTACACCTTGAGCACTCTGCTCGGTTACTTGGCTTCCCATGTTTCCTCTTATACATTAATACCAACATTTATCCACGTTCGTAAACTCTTTATACCCTTTTTAACCTCGCTGTAAACCAGCAGTTGGCGTGCAGCGATCAGCATTTTCCATCGACTGACCTCCCCCAGCCCCCTGTTAATGTATAGCCCAATGAGAGACCTTTAAAAAGATGTTGATGCTTTGCGATAATGGACGCCAGCTCAGGGCGCTTCAATATTTCATGCGCACTTGGACAACATCGGTCCCAACATACGCCAGCACAGGCCCCCTCCCCCTCGAAGATCCAGCATGCCCTCGACCTCCCGAGAGTTAGCATGCTAATTGCATCGAGAGTGAAGAATCCTAAGAGGGGACTATTATAGGTTGGAGAAAGCAGGATCAATTAAAGTTGGCGTGGCTTTCAGACGTCCTGTCTCACTCTTTCTCTCTGTCTTGTTTGTTTCTTTCTGGAAATGGATGATCACCAGGAGCGCGAGCACAGCTGGAGAGTTCTTACTGACTCGACTTCCTATTAGATGGATAGAATATGTGAATAAGCATTAATTACAGTTATATATATATATATATATATATATATATATATATATATATATATATATATATATACATATATATACATATATATATATATATACACACACATATATAGATATATATATATATATATATATATATATATATATATATATATATATTATATATATATATATATATATATATATATATATATAATATATATATCATATATATACATACACACATACATGAATATAACCATTAATATACATAGCACATTCGCCTCACAGCGCCAGGGCCCCACAGAGGTCCGGGTTCGATTCCTGTCTCGGCCATATGTGTGTGTGGAGTTTGAATGTTCTCCTCATGCCTTGGGTTTTTTTTCTTTTCTTCTCGCTTTCTCTGGTCTTCCCCCGGTCCAAAAACATGCACGGTAGGTTGATTGGCACCTTGGAAAAATTGTCCCTAGTGTGTGAATGTGAGTGTGTGTGCCATGCAATGGGTTGGGCATTCCATCCAGGCTGTGTATCCTGTTTTAATGCCCATAGACGCCTGAGCTAGGCACAGACTCCCTGTGACCTGATGAATATATATATATATATATATACACACACATATATATATATATATATATATATATATATATATATATATATATAGATTATTACCCCAGACCTTCTCACCTCACTTGCATCATTTCCCATCTAGTGCTGAAAACTACATTTGTTTTTTTGTTTTTTGTTTTTTTGCCGCTTCAGCTTTGAGTCATTGAGTCAAAAAACAGGAAATCAGGAAATAATTAATTTAATTACTCGCTTGTTGTTATAACACATGAGAAACGCATTCAGTATTTTGATGAATTCTTCAGTCTAAGGTATTTACAAATGTATTTTTATTTAGACACGATGCTGCTTTACTATCTTGGAGAAATTGACGCCAAATCTGAGTATTATAACTGTGAAATGGGTCCACTTTATATCTTTAAAGCCGTTTCTACTAGAAAGGTTTTCCCTCTTTGTTTGTTTTTTAATTAAAAAGAATATTGTAAATTAATTTACACAGTAATTGTTAAAGGAGGTAAAATTGGGATTTAAGACAACAAAAACCAAAAAAAGACACACCTTATACAGATACATTGTTTTTATGGATATAAAATGTAAATGTTAGATTGACTGTGTATTATTAGTATTATTAGTTTTGAGGTTTCAAAATCGCCATTTTTAGTTACGCTTTACACCTCCAAAGATTGCTTGTTTACTTTAAAGTACCGTCGTTTGGCGCTTTAGAGCAACTTTTGTTTCGCTCATTGACATGAGTCGTCTCAAAATGTATTGTTTTCTGATATTTGTTTAAATCCTCGTTTTGTTTTTTGTTTGTATTTGGAAAGATATTTTTCTTCTTTTTTTTCCCCTCCCAGCATTCTTTGCCTAAACTCCCTCGCTAGTTCAAACAGTCCTGTTCCTACACACATTCTCTCCCACAATGCATCACACTGTTGGAGCGGAAGATTGTCGGCCCGGCGACGCTCGCTAAAGACTTGCTTTCATTCACCACACCTGGCTTTGAAAGCCGTTTCAGACGTAACCTCGGCTCTGGTCATTGAAGAGTAGTGCACTGGACAGTGGAGATACCGTTTATCAGCAGTGACTGTGGAGGGAATAATGCCGTGATGAGTCACACACACACACACACAAACACACACATATACAGACTGGGAGAATGCTATCAGGGCTCTGGTTGAATCAATGGCAGGATGTGTGTGGGTTGTGTTAGAACAGGCCTATATTTTATGCCAGTTATCAGCGTGTAGGATGGAGCAGATGCTGGTGCTCCACTTTTGAAAGCGTCCAGAGCTTGTTTTTTAACGTTAACGCTAAAAGTTTGTTAAGGTCGGATCTCGTTGAATTGCCCTGTGCTGAAATGCTATCTTTAGCCAGTGACGCCATGCACGCCGCGCTGTCTGACTTCACCGAGATCGGACCTCTCTCTCTCCCCCGACACTCCTCACATGAAATATTAATACCGTTACCATCTGTTTTCACTGTGCCCTCTGTATGACCTCGTATCAACTTATAATCAGTTGTTCACGGGAATGTTTTTGCATGGCTACGTAACGTACAAATAATATCCGTCTTCAAGCCCGGCTATAAACCTACTCCGATTCTGCAATCCCGGCCCTAAATATAACCCTGAAACAAAATAATATGTCAGAAAATAGACAAGGAGTGTTAAATTACCTGCAAAGTGCCAATCCCACAGGGCGAGGAGATCGGACTGGATGCAGACGGGTCCTCAAGGCGTTATTTCATCCTAATCGGTTTTCAAAGCTCAAACGGATCCGTTGAAGATTATTCCATCATCTGGTCCAGATCGTAGAGGCTGAGAGCGACGGGTTTCTGCTACTATAAGGTGAAAACTGCTACTGTAAAGTGAAAGCTACAAGCGTTTTACTGAAAGGATGACGTCATAGACCGTTGGGGTTTTTCTTCCCCCCCCTAAATATCAACAACAATAAACACTTGCTGATTTGAAAGGACGTAATATATAGTGTATATGTTGGGACTAAAACACCGTTATGGGAAAGGCATCGACATCAGCACATGTCATAGCGTTTTGTTTCTCCACAACAATTATATATATATATATATTTTTGTTGTTAATTACATGAGACAAACAATCCATCATACTTTTATTCATTTATAGTTTGTGGACAATTTGGCATACTTTATTCATCCTAATTGGAAATCTGTCTACAAACATGGGTAATAAGGCATGCAATAAATACAAACAAATAGTGCTAAACATTAAGATAATACAGTTAAAAATTCATTCATTCATTCATTCATCTTCTACCGCTTTATCCGGTCTTTTCTCGGGTCACGGGGATCTCAGGTGTCTTATGGGCATTAAGGCAGGATACATCCTGGATGGATTGCCAAACCATCGCAGGACACACACACACACACACTCACACACACATTCACACACTAGGGACAATTTTGCAAGGTGCCAATCAACCTACCGTGCATGTTTTTGGACCGGGGGGAAACCGGAGAACCCGGAGAAAAACACCCTGAGGCACGGGGCGATCATGCAAACTCCACACACACATGGCCGAGACGGGAATTGAACCCGGACCCTGGCGGTGTGAGGCGAACGTGCTAACCACTAAACCACCGTGCCCCCCAGTTAAGAATTAAAATGTTATTTATTTTTTAAAAAGGTTATATAGTTAATAAGTTTCTCCAATGACTTTCCCAAGGAGGATATTTTTCCCATGTAGTTTATACAGCATGTTATTATTTACCAAAGAAATGATTATTATCAGATGTATTGGAACAAACCTATTAGAGCTGCTGGTATTGAAGGACACCTTTTACAAGCCATGTAAAATGTGACCCTTATGTTCCAAAATTCGATGGAAACGAGGTTGTTTATAGATACTGTAATGTTCAGTGCATGTGTATCAGCCATCTCTTATAACAGCAATCCATACATGCTGCAGTCTGTTATTCAATTCCTCACGGCTGCGTCCGTGGTAGTGATTTGATGCTGTGAATGAATTTTTTACTAGCACACTGTGGATATTGGATTTTTTATTTTTTATTTTTTTCGCCGTGGACGGGAATGTAATCTTGACCGAAAGCATATAATCGGAGCACTAGGAAGTACATTCCAGGTTTGCGTACGTTTTTACAAACATGTACTGTAACAAATTATCTACTGAGCAAATTCATCTTTAGGACGGAGGAAATTAACAGGAGGTGTTATCTGGGAAAAACGTTCCCCCCCGCGGAGATGCCTGTTAATTCTCATCAGTTCATGGATCATCACCACAGAGGTTAAGAACAGAAGACATCTTGTTTGTTCATGTGGTGCAGGTTGCCAGATCTTCGCTTTCCACCTCATAACTCTGCTGCCAGGGACTTGGCAGCGCTTTTTCGTTTTCGGGAGGCGCAGCCAAACCAATTAATGCGCAACGCTGCTCCGAGATCAGCTTTTCCGTTTCGTCCATGTGGAACCGTCGTGGGCCGTTCAGCTTCAGAGTCCGGTCCGACTTTTAATCAGTCCCTGCGGCGCTTTTTGCACTACACCGACCTTGAATGCCCCCTCCCAATTCCCCCGGAGATGAAAAGATTAAGATTTGGTCAAGAATGAAGATTAAGACATGCAAAGCTTGATAATGGATTTGTTTAAATAACAAGAAGGACATTAAAACATATAGATATAAAAGTAGCAGTTATATTGGATTAGGTAGATTTAGCAATATGTACAAAAAATGTAATCAATTTAAATATATTAAAAATACAATAATGTGAATGCATCAGGGGCACAGTGGTTTAAGTTAGGTTAGCATGTTTGCCCCACACCGCCAGGGTCTGGGTTTGATTCCCGTCTCGGCCATGTGTGTGTGGAGTTTGCATGTTCTCCCCAGGGGTTTTTTCTCCGGGTTCTCCGGTTTCCTCCCGGTCCAAAAACATGCACGGTAGGTTGATTAGCATCTGGAAAAATTGTCCCTAGTGTATGAATGTGTGTGTGCCCTGCGATGGGTTGGCATTCCATCCAGTGTATATCCTGCCTTAATACCCATAGACGCCTGAGATAGACACAGACTCCCCGTGACCCGAGGGAAGATCGGATAAAGCGGTAGAAGATGAATGAATGAATTCATAAATTCATAAATTGAGCTCTATTTCAAAGACCTTTCTATACTTTTTGATTTTCTATTTCTATTTCTACGTACACCCACCTTTTGAAAATGAAAAAGAAGTAAAGGGGGGGGTAGAAATTTATAGAAAGTTATATGATATAAACTTAATTAATTTATCGTACGTGGATAACCATCGGAGGTTGCCTTCTGCACAGGGGGTTTTATCTCATGTTTGGGTCAAAAGAGGAAGTGGCAATGTAATTCCATTCTACAGACTGAACCTTTAGTCAACCCAAAACATCCCGTACAATTGTGTGCGTCTATCTTTGTAGTCACGATTTGGTGGAGAACTACTATCATCATCTTTCCACTGTTTACATTAGGGGTCACCATGGGGGATCATCTTCCTCTTCCTCGTCTTCCCCATATACATCTTTCAAATCCACCACATCTATAAAACCTCCTCTCTCTTTTCCTCCTGCCTGGTGACTCCATCTTCAGCATTCTTCTCCCTATGGACCATATAGTTCAGTGCTACAGGGTGCTCTGTATCATAGGCTGAAGAGAAGAATAAGAAGATCCACCACACTGTATGGCTCAAAAAGCCAGGTGTCCCAATACTTTTGCAATACAACTACTAATTAAACAAACAAACAAACAAAACATGTCTTCCAGCAAGCATAATGTAATTTCTGTGAATTAATCTCCACCAGCTGGTACAATCAGAGTGCGGTGTTTACATCTTTAATATACTTTTAATCTCCCATCTTTCAAATTTCATGTTAGTGATCAAGCACTAGCAGGAAAACAATACTGTAGCTTTTGACTAATGGGACTCACTGTGCGGTTATTTTTTCCATCCATCCTTGTGGCTGGGTGCAAACATGTAACGTTGGCGTCCCGTAGTAAATCAATAATCTTACCTTGTTTTAAACTTTGATCTCTTGGGTGGGGGGGGTGCACTTTAGTGAGTGTGTAATGTAATGATGTGCACGAGGTGTTTGTCACGTTGAGAGGCAACAAATCTGATTCAATCTGAGGGGACGAGTGCTCGCTCTGATTTTCTTTTCGCCGTCTTACAGTTCCTCCCTCCGTTCCTCAATTCTCGCCGTGTCTCAGCAGAAGAAGGGCACTAAGCCCAGCAGGACTTTGGCTTCTCAGCGGTCGTTTGTATACTCGCACACTCGCACTCGGGTTGTGAAAGTAACAAGAGAGAAAACGTTTGTTTTCTTTTTTTTCCAAATGCGATCATTTTTAGAATCATCAAATATTTTATTTGAACAATATTATTAAAAAAGTGGACAGTGACAAACTGGCAAAGAGAAAACCTTGACATCTTTACTTGACATCACGTCATTAGTCGTGGAGATGGTGTGGTGCAAACATTACCTCATATCATTACACCACCTCCGCCAGCCTGAACTATTCACACAGCTATTTACACAGGTAACGCTCACAGGTGCCAAAATCCTGCCCAAGTCCAACTGCATGTTAACGATCCTAAACGACGTGTCTTCGTGCCCTTAATGCACGCTTGGGTAACTATTTAATCTCTGAAAATGATGTATCGCCTCTTGCCGTGAATTCAAATGATCTAGCTTAGCTACGTGTCATGGATTAGCTTGCTACATTCGTTTGTTTTGCCTTTACAGGCGGGACTGAAATATTTCTGGCTATGCTCTTCATGTTTAAATAAACGTTTGTTTAGATGTCAACACTTTTTGACTTCTTTTGCTTAAAGGGTTTTTTTTCCATCAATGTCTGTATGAATAAAAGTTTGCCGTTTGATTTTAGTCTTGCGTGTTTCGGAGCGTCCGCTGGGTACATTCTTATTGTTTTATTAAACTTGGCATAAATCCCAGTACGTACGCTGATCACATCCTGGAAAAGGTCTTTCTCACAGTTGGGTTTCTGCACAACCGCCCCTGTGGTGTGTGTGTGTGTGTGTGTGTGTGTGTGTGTGTGTGTGTGTGTGTGTGTGTATGAATGCACGCATTAGCTGCTGAGAGTGTGGGTGTAAGGTGAACGGGCCACCGTGCGCTCTTCGTGTAGGTGTGGGCACTCCGACGTAGCAAGACTACAGGACCTTGTACGCACCTTGTGCAAAAGAGGATGAGATGGAGAGATACAACGAGAGGGAGATAATGGACAGAATACAGATGTGCCCAGACTTGAGCCCTGTCCCAAATGTCCTCTAGCTGTGCAACATGATTAGAAAGTGTCTCTATTGTCCACCAATCCTTACGAGGCGACGAGTGTAATGATTGCGCTGTCGGTACGAATCTGACTTTGTGACATGCTACATTATCATGCTGGAATAAGGAGCCATTAGTAGTATTAGGTCAGTTGTATTGGATCATTAAGAGATGCATATAGTCAGCATTAGCATTCAGATTGGCTGAGGAAATTTAGGTGATGCTTTATTGGTATTAAAGGATATAGCATGTGGCATGTTTATGGCAGTTAAGTTCCGTCTAAATGCTATTAGTCGTGGAGATGGTGTGGAGCAAACATTCCTCGCATCATTACACCGCCTCCACCAGTCTGAACTATTCAGTGTTTTACGCAGGTCCAGGTCACGCGTTCCAAAATCTGTGGAAATTCACGAGTTTTAAAAAATAAAATGTCATTCATTCATTCATTCATCTTCTACCGCTTTATCCGATCTTCCCTCGGGTCACGGGGAGTCTGTGCCTATCTCAGGTGTGTATGGGCATTAAGGCAGGATACACCCTGGATGGAATGCCAACCATCGCAGGACACACACACATACAATTTTCCAAGGTGCCAATCAACCTAGCGTGCATGTTTTTGGACCGGGAGGAAACTGGAGAACCCGGAGAAAAACCGCCTGAGGCACGGGGAGAACATGCAAACTCCACACACACATGGCCGAGACAGGAATTAAACCCCGATGCTGGAGGTGTGAGGCGGACGTGCTAACCACTAAACCAACGTGGCTCTGCATTTTTGATATATATATATATATATATATATATATATATATATATATATATATATATATATATATATATATATATATATATATATACACATATGTTTTATATGTTTTTTTGTATGTTTTATAAGTTTTACTTCAGACTAAAATGAAGAATTGTAAAAAGGACAGAATGGCGGCACGACGTTTGTGTACTGAACTGATACTACGTCATCACTGAATTTTAACATTTGACTAGAGATGGTAAATAATATAAATATTTTTTTAGTAATGAGCTTCTCTCAGGTAAGTAATTCCCGTAAACAAACAACAACTGTCTTTCTCGTGTCTGTATTCTTCTTATATAGTATTATAGTATTTATTTATTTATTTATTTATTGTTTGGTTCATTTTGTTGGTACCTTCATCAGAACCTCAGTCTACCTGTTGGTATCTTCTGCTGTAGATATGAGTGTTAGTCAATAACAGGTTGTTTCCCACTTACAGCGCGATGACCAGATTTTGTCTCGCTTTATTGCACCATCAGCTAAATGTCAGCTTTCGGTTTTATTCACAAGTTTGGAGGGAAAAACCCCTCAGAATTTGTTTGATGTGTGAACTTGTGAACTTGTTCATGCCTCGTGTTGGCATGAATATATTCCTGGCCTAAAAAGAATGCAACTTGAATTAACCAACAATGTAAGAATTCTCAGGTTTTTTGAGGATAAGATTTACCACATATAAAAGCCCATTCATAAATAAACAAACAAAGGAACAAATAAATTAATTAATTGCTAAATTAATCAATGTTATTTAATTACATTAAATTACATGAAATTAAATTACATCAAGATTAAAGTACATTAAAATTACATTACATTAAAATTAAAATTCATTCATCCATTCATCTTCTACCGCCATATCCGATCTTCTCTCGGGTCACGGGGAGCCTGTGCCTATCTCAGGCGTCTATGGATATTAAGACAGGATACACCCTGGATGGAATGCCAACCCATTGCAGAGCACACACTCTCACTCATTTTTATTTTATAATTTTAATTCACACACACATTCATACACTAGGGACAATTTTCCAAGGTGCCAATCAACCTACCGTGCATGTTTTTGGACCGGGAGGAAACCGGAGAACCCGGAGAAAAACCCCCTGAGGCACTGGGGAGAACATGCAAACTCCACACACACATGGCCGAGACGGGAATCGAACCCGGACCCTGGCGGTGTGAGGCGAACGTGGCTAACTACTAAACCACCGTGCCCCCAAATTAAAATTCAATTCAATTCAATTCAATGCAATTATCGTACACACTTGCCATCCTTGCATCCAGAATGCTGTTTGTCATTTCAGGGACCTTCAGGGATTTGCCGAGAGGTTTACCTAGGTTTACCCAGTAGTGACCTTTTTTTTTCTCCATTCGTATCCAGAAAAATTAATGGAAAGAGATGCTGTAATGCAAGCAGTGGCAATCCACATGAACAAACAAACAAACAAGCGGCAAGAGATGACGTTTGCTTTTGACATGGGACTCGATTACACCCATTTGCCGATGTTTATACGTAATGCGATCCGCACGGTTCTCGTCATCGCCGCGTTTTGCTTGTGTAAGCATCTATACCGCCTATTAGTAAATGGCCTGCTGTCTGCGTGTTAATGCATGTATGCTTGCGTATCCCATTTCGGCCGTGACCGTCTGCCAAAACGCTCTGTCCTCGCTATTGTTGTGTTTGGCCGCGTTACGGGAACGATGCCCCGTTGTTGTTTAGCGGAGGTAAATGCAGGGCACTCAGTCGTTGGGAGAGTGAGCAAGATGGAGAGAAGGAAGGCGAAGAGGGATTGATGCTTTCTCGTTTTGAAGTCACGCTTCTCAAACTCGATATCAAGCCCCTTTTCAAGTCTTTCCTGAGTGATTGAATAGCCAAAGCAACTCCGCCTGCTAGTATAAGTCTTTTTAAATCCCTGAAAGGCCACATTGACTGCTCATCTACTGCTCATCTACTGCTCATCTACTGCTCATCTACTGCTCTACCTTAATCTAATCAACGATTGACGTCTGAGAAAACAGGAAGTCCGATGTACTGACACAATGAAAGCTACAAATGTGTATTAGAAAGTAAACTATGTATTTATTATGTTCTGCAGTATACTTCATTCATTCATTCATTCATCTTCTACCGCTATATCCAATCTTCCCTCGGGTCACGGGGAGTCTGTGCCTATCTCAGGTGTCTATGGGCATTAAGGCAGGATACACCCTGGATGGAATGCCAACCCATCGCAGGGCACACACACACACACACACACACATTCATACACTAGGGACAATTTTTCAAATGTGTCAATCAACCCTACCGTGCATGTTTTTGGACCGGGAGGAAACCGGAGAACCCGGAGAAAAAAACCCTGAGGCGCGGGGAGAACATGCAAACTCCACACACACACATGGCCGAGACGGGAATCGAAGCCGGACCCTGGCGGTGTGAGGCGAACGTGCTAACCACTAATCCACCGTGCCCCCTTGCAATATACTTCAATCTTGTACAATCTGCCACTTTACATGCATTTTGGTTTAAAGTGCAATAATCCACAAACTATTGTGTAACTATTGTGTAATTGTGTGACTCATGTGATCTTGTGATCATTGTTCGAATGGCAATATTCTATTCTAAAACGGAAGCAAAAATAACATCTTAAAAACAAAATAAACGTTTGGGAAAACTATGAATAGTTGGAATTGGCGACAAATACAGTTGAAACTAAGCAAAAAAATTTTTTTAAGTGTAGTGTGTGTGTGTGTGTGTGTGTGTGTGTGTGTGTGTGTGTGTGTGTGTGTGTGTGTGTGTATGTGTGCATTACTGATGTAATAAATGTTATATTTATAACATTTATTATATTATAATAAACGGGTGTATTGTGCAGTACATTTTGTGTTGATGCACTCGTGATGTAACTTTGACTGAATGATCAACTTGACGTGTGTGTGTGTGTGTGTGTGTGTGTGTGTGTGTTTGTGTGTGTATGGGAGGGAGAATTGTGCTGCCACTCGAGAGGTGTTTTTAATTTCGATGGTCAGTTGGTAGGTAGAGCTGTGTGTGTGTGTGTGTGTGTGTGTGTGTGTGTTTGGCTGAACGTGGTGCACGTGTAATCCGAGTGCCTTTAAAACTAGGGCACTCTTGTGCCACAAGACAGCTCGATTCCCCATCTCAGCTTAACCCCTCCTTTCATTAATGTGCGTGTCTGACTTACGAGTGTGTAACTGCACAGTGTGTGTGTGTGTGTGTGTGTGTGGTGGTTTGTAAAAAGAAGATTAACTACAGTTCTGGGGCAAATTCTGAATTGAAATTCTTCCCGAGTTCAAGTCAGATCCCACTGTACTGCCACTGGAACTCTTTATACCGAACCTTGTCATGTTTTATTCGACTCAGGCGTGTATTCGACTCGTTTATTTGACTCAGACTAGTAACAGTAAATATCACTGTTTCTACTGGCTGAGGTGCTTAACCAATCCACTTCTTCTTCGTCTGTGTAGTGTTGTATTTTACTTGGCCAGAGAGTCCGACTCAGACATAACAGCATTAGGCTGTCTGTGTAAACAATACACATGTGTGTGTGTGTGTGTGTGTGTGTGTGTGTGTGTGTGTGCGTGTGTGTGTACATGGGGAGACTTAGATTAAACGCTGATTATAACTCTTGTTTGTGTGTGTCTGACTAGCTATGACATACACACATACACACACACAAAGTTAGCGAGCTCCTCTGCTTTGTATTTTATTTGGTCGTACCCATTATATCCTTAACCGTGTCTTCATATCACAAACGATGACAGTCATGGGACGCACTGTTCTTGAGTCACTTCCTGTCGAGCCTTCCAAGCTTTCAGGTCTTCCTTTAGCGGGAACAGGATGAGTAATTTGAGCATGCGAATGACAGGAACATGAATGACAAGGCCATTAAAATCGCATAAGAGCACGATTAGCATGCAGGGGGAATGTGAAACAGTGATCGTTGTTTTCCGGCACAACGTGGTGTTGATGTAGAGAAGAGGAGGAATATCCTTAAGAAAACCGATAGATTTAAAGAAAATCATTCGTTTTTTTTTGTGCAAACCCTGATTTGCTGGGAGTGTGTGAAGTCTACAGGATGATAATAGATGGAAGTTGTTCACTCGTGCTGAGCTCCAGGCGAGAATGCTTGTCAAATGCTGTTGTGAATCAAAGACATCACAGATTGATCACATAAATGTATTTATTTATTTATTTTACATATGATCAAGTACAATGATGGTATATTTGGTGGTATCAGAACGTTTCGAGATTAGCTTTGTTTGCAAGAAAGTACTTCGTCTGTCCACCTTTTAAAATAGTCCCCTTGTACAGCGCTTCTGGGTAGTTTAAGTCTTTTAAATCATGTCAAGCACCTTCTTCTATTCGTACTGGATCTGTCAAGACTCAGACCTTCAAGTCTTCACCTTCTGGAAGATTGAGTATCATGGGTGCGAAAGTGAGATCTTGTTTGTTTTTCCGGCAAGGAACTCAAATGCGAGTGGTCAGAATAGCAGATGTGGTAATTGTACATGGTCAGAAAAGCACCAGGTCTACAGGACAATTTCTTTTGGCACTCGATGTTATGAAGTTCTGTGCTTCCTGTGACTGTGCGTGCAGCCATGTGCTACAATTTGTAGCCTTGTTACAAAGTTAGTCGTGGAAAGGATCCATTCCACCTCATAAACATAACGGATGATTCATTGCCATGCTGTTATTTTAAAGCACACGTGTCAAAGGACAATGCATGCGACTGCGTTACCCATGAAGTGACAGCATCCCGCCACTGGTTTGCAGGATTCACCCTGGATGGAATGCCAACCCATAGCAGGGCACACACACACACTCACACACTCACATTTACACACTCTGGACAATTTTCCAAGGTGCCAATCAACCTACCATGCATGTTTTTGGACCGGGGGGAAACCGGAGAACCCGGAGAAAAACCCCCTGAGGCACGGGGAGAACATGCAAACTCCACACACACATGGCTGAGACGGGAATCGAACCCCGACCCTGGAGGTGTGAGGCGAACGTGCTAACCACTAAGCCACCGTGCCCCCTTTAGTTCTATATTATTATTAATGATTAATGATAATGTGAAGACACTGATGATTTCTCACATTTATTATCAGCAATGACACTGATGAGTTTTTAGAACAGGTCTCCGATCTCCTCATGTGGTCCTTGGGGCCACCAGGTGCCCACGGTCACCGCGCTGGTCACCCCTGACCTAACCCAATGGGTTGTTAGCCATTAAGTACGTCTGGGTTTGTCTCAAGCTATATTTGAAATACGGCAGTGCCTCGAGTGAGCTCTATTGTCTGCAGATACTACTAAATGTCCTACATGTAAGAGCTGGTTATCATTCTCAGGAGACCGAAACTCAAAGACGACATCTTAAGAGCTATTGCTTCACTAATTAACTTCACTTAGAGATATTTCAGTTTCTGACTCCATCTTCCTGTCGTTCCCAGCCGATATCAATTTCAGTTATGTTTACAGTGGCTTTAGAAATGTACCGCTGAGGCAGAGATTGTGTCTTTTGAATTCTACTGTATAATGTATACAGAGCAGATGTATTCATATTGAAGTCATGTGACCTTTTCCACCCAATCTGGTCACTTTTCTAAATCCTTTCTAAAGTAGTCACCGAGCAGTGTGATGCGCGTCTTCTTATATTCACCAAGCCCTGGAAACATGACCAGCCGAGCACACCGTAAAAGAAACTGCTGTCTGCACTTCTTTTACATACATGAGCCTTGTCTAGACTTCAACAGCTCAACTGTAAGGAAGATACTTTTGAATCTAATAAAGCAGACTTTTGCATGAATGTATTCAATACACGAATATTGTATAGTGTTTGTGAAGCTTCATGGCATATAATCCCAGAAAATTCCTGCCATTTTTAAAGCAGGTTGTAATTAACTGGTAATTATTTGTAAGATGTGTTGTTGAATACTAAAACTAAAATAATGCACTCCATACCTGTCTTTTGTATTGTTGTATTTTGTTTGGTTAAAGCCAAAACTTTGTCCGGGAAGAGGAAAAGCATTTATTTATAGCTAAAGTGCATTTGGAGTGCCACTGCAATAATCTGAGAATAATTGTAATGGCTCAAACGACTCAAACGGCCACCAGAGTCTATAGAGAGAGACTTTCGAGCGCACATCCGAGAGGCATCAAGTGTAGGACTAAAACGAGCCCTTCAGATGCAATATGACTTTAAATGCAACACCTTTTTTTGATATAATTAAGCACTTTGGGGGTAATTTGATGATCGCGGGCTTTTTTTTTCGAGAGGAATGTTATCCAGTCTTTAATTGGTTGAATTTTATTTTGTAGAAGTGCAGCTGTGTAGGTCGTAGCTTTCATTACCCATAAGAGCTTTGAGAGTCGCTCTCAGACGGAGGAAGACGGGAAGAAGATGAATGGTAAGAAAGATCCTATTAGCTGCTAAGTAAATGAATAACCCCTTTCCCCCTCTCTCTCTCTCTCTCTCTCTCTCTCCTCTCTCTCATGTTTCTCTCTCTCTCTCTCTCTCTCTCTCTGTGTACAGTGTGCAGGGGAGGAGAACTGGGTGGACAGCAGGACAGTGTACATTGGACAGAAAGTACCACCCCCTGGCACGGAGGCCTACATCCCTCAGAGGTTCCCCGACAACAGAATTGTCTCCTCCAAGGTCTGACACAATATTGATTCTTCGAACCGTCAACACGATTTGCATGAGAAAAGTCTGTGTTTTCGGGCACAGATCAAATTTAAATGAATCGGGTTTAAAGTAGTAATGTTTCTAAAATCATTAATATTCCTATCAAGTACAATCGGATGGGATCTTCCCTCGGGTCACGGGGAGTCTGTGGCGTCTATGGGCGTCTCAGGCGTCTATGGGAATTAAGGCAGGATGCACCCTGGATGGAATGCCAACCCATCGCAGGGCACACACACACAGACACACACACACATTCACACACATTCACACACACATTCATACACTAGGGACAATTTTCCAAGGTGCCAATCAACCTATCGTGCATGTTTTTTGGACCGGGGGGAAACCGGAGAACCCGGAGAGAAACCCCCTGAGGCACAGGGAGAACATGCAAACTCCACATACACACATGGCCGAGACGGGAATTGAACACGGGCCTTGGCCTGGTGTGAGGCGAACGTGCTAACCACTAAGCCACCGTGTCCCCCGGTGTCTGACATATAGTGTAGGTAATGTAAAAGTAAGTAAATGAGTGGTGTAGTGTAAATTTAGGGGACATAAAGGGTGGCTGAGTAAAATCGGGAATTGATGTATAAAACGTGGTGGAAAGAAGCGGTTTAAGTTGTGAAAAATGAAACCAAAAAAAAAAAAACAGTGTAAAATGTGCTGTTAAATGAGGATAATGCATGTGCATTGGTACGAATGTTGTATGTCATAAATAGCAGAAAAGGGAAACTTTTATTCCCACATTTGTTTAAATATTTTTGGAATAAAGACAATATCAATCGAGGGAATTTGTGCAAATGTAGTTAACTTAATTATGTGTATGGATATGTAAAAGTGTAATAATTGATTAACATGTAATATAACTGAGGGTTACAATTGGGTAAAATTGTGTGTAAAATTGTCTTGTTGAATTAAATGAAAAGAAATGTTGTACATATTTACTGAACGCCTCGTTTCCCCAGTATTTCCTTCAGCTAACTCGATGGTGTTTTTCTCAAATGTGTCTTCCTACAGTACACTTTTTGGAACTTCATTCCAAAGAACTTATTCGAACAGTTTAGAAGAATCGCAAATTTCTACTTTCTCATCATCTTTCTTGTGCAGGTGAGTTTTAGACAAGTGTTTAATAGCATCTAGTGTGCTGTTTATTACGGGGCAGACTGAAAGACTCCGTCTCTGTTTGTCCTTTCTCTTTATCGCTGTCTGCAGTTAATCATCGACACGCCCACCAGTCCCATCACCAGTGGTTTACCGCTTTTCTTTGTCATCACAGTAACTGCTATTAAACAGGTATGCGAGTGAAATACTTATTTATTTCAGGTTTTTTCGGAAGTGTTTAGGGTATTTTGTGTACACACGTTTATAACACAGGGTTTCTTTGGGGTCGGAAACTTAAAAATCTAAATTTTAGGCCTTACATTTCCTGTTCAAGGAAGATCCACATGCCTTAATTTTGTCCATGTTTTTATTTGTCTTTCTTTCTTTCTTTTTTTCTTTCGCTAGTCGAATAATTCGATGTATTACAAATATAATTGAGACCGTCATGCAACAGCCAATCAGCTTTCAATCGACAGCCAATCAGCAGTTATTTGGCCAAATCTCTCTCGGGCTGTATCACAGATTTTGTAGTTTGTTTTTATTTAATTAATTAATTAATTAATTAATTTTTTGTTTTATTTATTGTTTGCGTCACTTGGCTATTGCCACCAAGACGTTCGCGTGCGCATTTTTTAAGCGCCGACCATTCATTCTTAACGATCTTATAAAGGTCTTAAATTTGACATTGTGAAACCTGAAGGAACCCTGCAACTACAAATCCTGTTCAATAACCTACAAGCATCATAGAGTATAAACTTTATTTTATGAACACTCTCAGAAAGCAATAAAAAAAAAGCTCGTAATAAAAAAAAACAAAACAAAACGGAAAGTGATAAAAGCAGTCGTTGTTTCACACATTGCACACATCCGTCTATACGTTCCATGTTAATTACTGTTTATTATACATCATAATCTCTTTCTCCCTCCATCTGCCTAACAGGGCTATGAGGACTGGCTCAGGCACAAGGCAGACAATGCCATCAACCAGTGTCCCGTTCAAGTCGTCCAAAAAGGCAAAGTGATGCGTAAGCAGAGTCGCAAGCTCCAGGTGTGTTACTCGGGGAGGAAAAGCTCGCGTCCGGGGGTTTTACTTTGCTCTGGGCCATCGCCCTGTAGCCGCTCTGTATCTTCCCGTTTAAAAAGGGTGCCATTATATTCCGTCCCGAAGCTAAGTGTGACCTAACGCGCAACCGATGCAGGCAGAACCTCACCGCTTTTCTGTGTTGTAATGCGATTGAGCTGACAGCATTGTCCCAGTTAGTGTTCGGTAGCAGAGGCTTGGCAGGATGACAGACTGAAAAGTGGTGCGCTCCCACATTGGTGCTGAAGGTAGTCTTATTTTAGAGCGCTCCCTACGCCACGCATTGAAGCTCTGCTCCTGAATAGGAAACTCTAGAAGGCTTGGGCCATACCGTACAAATGTGACAAACGGTATTTGAGCTTTAAATAATCCACAAGTCACTCGTGGGAAGGTGTTTGGAGTCGTTTCTCGACAGTACAATTCTTGGCGTTCGCCTCACAGGATCGAAGCAATGCTAGTGTGTGTTTCATCTTTGTGTCCGTCCAGGTGTGCGATTTCTACAGACCAGAAAAGTACACACACCCTTCCCTTAAGTACACACACTCATGTTTTAAAAGGACTATATTTCATCATTCAAGTTAAAGTCGTGTGAGAATGGGGCGGGAATATATTCAATCGTGTGCGGGGCAAGGGTGAATAAAATTATTCGTGAGACGGCCGCAATAAGGTCTTAAACATGATATAAATGTGTGTATATAAGTACTAAAAACAAATAAACTGGTATGAATCTACTGCAAAAATCAACAATGTCAACTGAAATGAATTGAAAGGATATACAGGTACAAGGTCGGAAGAGACTTAAATATTGCCTGCAGGAGAAAATAACATATTTATACATAAATAACATATAAATAACGGGAGCGGGAGGAAATAACGTTTGCTGTAAGTGCCATGTGCCATCCGTCCCATGCAGTTCTCTACCTCATTCATTCATTCATCTTCTATCGCTTTATCCGATCTTCCCTCAGGTCACGGGGAGTCTGTGTCTATCTCAGGCGTCTATGGGCATTAAGGCAGGATACACCCTGGATGGAATGCCAACCCATCGCAGGGCACACACACACACACTCACCTTCATACACTAGGGACAATATTCCACGGTGCCAATCAACCTACTGTGCATGTTTTTGGACCGGGGGAAACCGGAGAACCGGAGAAAAAACCCCTGAGGCGCGGGGAGAACATGCAAACTCCACACACACATGGCTGAGACGGGAATCGAACCCGGACCCTTTCGGTGTGAGGCGAACGTGCTAACCACTAAACCACCGTGCCCCAGTCTATCTCGTATCATATTCATATATTAATATGAAACCAGTTTTAAATCTTTCCCAACGAATGTATCAAGGCCAAACAATCACCATATAAATCATAAGCAGAGAAACGTCCTGTTGCCTCCTGCCTAGATTCGTGAGCTAGCCTACATCTGTGGTGCGTGATAACCAGGAAGTGATACTCCAGTGGTAGGCCATTAAACCGTGGCATAACAAGGAAATGGGTTCAGCAGATCGATTAAAAGTAAAATAATGAGCCTGGTTTAATATCTATGTGTAAATGAGTGAAATTTAAAGAAAATGGTCTGAAAAATAATTAGTGACGTAAAGATACCAGAAAGGTGTTTTTACTTCACTGCTTTACACCTCTGCCAGTGGACCATTCCACAACATGCTAGCATTTTTGAATGGCATTCTAGCAGATGTTTTAGCAAAGCATTTAATTGTCTAAATTGTCCAATCATCTGTGTCTCATCTGTGTTTTGTGGTCTCGACAAATGAATAAAATCTTCCTTTACAAACGAGTTTGACGGTAATAAAGATTTTAGTTTGTTTCATGTGCCGTTTGTATGAATAGCATAAATGCATCATACAGCATTTATATTTAGAGAGGGCATAGCTACTGATTGAAAGGGCAGGGGTTTCGAAACCCCTGGTATTTCCAGGCTCTAAATCTCTATACTCCAGGGGGCGCTGTTCCATGGCTAACCCTATGCTCTGAACCCAGCGTCAGAAACAAGCTCGGATATGTGCAAAAAAAAGCAATTTCACAGTACTGTAACGTATATGTGACAAATATATAGGTTGAAACAAAAGAAAACAAACAAACACCGATACTTTTTACGCATTATCCAGTCAGCTGTAACCCGATACGTAAACACGCAATCTCTGCCAGTGTCAGACTTTGTCCCCGGTCCACCCGTCACCACCAGAACGATAGATTTACGTTTGCGTATGTGTTTGTGTGTTTCGGAACGATGTATTTAGGCCGTTAAATTATAGTGTTTAAACATCCATTGTCCATGTCATTCTCACTCCAGCCGGCATTGGCTGCGCTCCAGAGCCGGAGCTCCGTGTGAATAGGGGTTGTGTTAGGCAGCACGGTTTCGATGAGAGAGCGTGATGATGACATCATGGCCTTGTGTAGCGAGAGAACAACGAGTGCTTAGTTTTCCTCCGTATTATGACCGTCGATTTTTTAATGTATTTATTTATCTGTATTCTCGCGGCCCGCGACTAAACCAGGCCACGTGCGATTCCCCACGTGTGCCGCACCTGCGTGACACTCGATTGTGTCATTCTGTGTATCGACTGCTGCGACAACGGTGTTGACAACATTGTCTTGTTTGTGTACGGCAGGTGGGTGATGTGGTGCTGGTGAAGGAGGACGAGACCTTCCCTTGTGACCTGATCCTGCTTTCCACCAGTCGAGACGACGGCACGTGTTTCGTCACCACGGCCAGCTTGGACGGCGAGTCCAGTCACAAGGTGATTAACGTACTGTTCGCCAAAAATAAATAAATAAAGGTACAAGAAGTGAAAAAGTGGTTCGATGCTGAGTCCGCTCGGAAATGCTAAATCTAATGTTGATTAGTTCGGTTATTTTTGTCTTTGTAGTTGAATTGAGCTGTAATTTGAGCTGCGTATTTTTGAGTTCATTAGAGAGACTGTGTGTGTGTGTGTGTGTGTGTGTGTGTGTGTGTGTGTGTGTGTCTGTAAGAGAGAGAGAGACAGAGTGTGTAACTTGGCACACTGACTGCTCACTGTTGCGCTCTTCTCCCCACACAAAGACCTATTATGCAGTTCAGGACACCAAGGCCTTTAATACAGAGAAGGAGGTGGACCAACTGCAGGCTACTATAGAATGTGAACAACCCCAACCAGACCTCTACAAGTGAGTCATAACCCATTTAAATACACAAACGTAACCCCCAGCCACTCATGCATGTCTCTCGAAAGGCAAACAATTTATCCAATACATCCCAGTTATGGCGCATGACCCTTTATTTGACCCGGGAGCTGCAGAGCAATAAAATGCCGACAGGACGAATACGGTCATGTGCACTCGTGGTCCTTATTGATATGTCGAGCTGGGTGATAAATCGTCAAGTTTATGGTTTATACCATATAATGTTGAAAATACGATTTAAAACACACCTTTTTAATAACATACGTGTATATTCTGTACATATTCCTACTACTACAAATATACATTCATTCATTCATTCATCTTCTACTGCTATATCCGATCTTCCCTCGGGTCACGGGGAGTCTGTGCCTATCTCAGGCGTCTATGGGCATTAAGGCAGGATACACCCTGGATGGAATGCCAACCCATCACAGGGAACACACACACACTCACATTCACACACATTCATACACTAGGGACAATTTTCCAAAGGTGCCAATCAACCTACCGTGCATGTTTTTGGACCGGGGGGAAACCGGAGAACCAGGAGAAAAAAACCCTGAGGCACGGGGAGAACATGCAAACTCCACAAACACTTGGCCGAGACGGGACTCGAACCTGGACCCTGGCAGTATGAGGCGAACGTGCTAACCACTAAACCACCGTGCCCCCCTTACAAATATGCAGTGCGTTATTATTTACTCTCAGTCTTGTTATATTGTATATACCATCTGTACGTTCTTCTGCACTGGAAGCTCTTGTCGCCAAGTCAAATGCCTTGTGTGTATGCAAACACACTTGGTAATAAAGCTATTTCTGATTCTGATTACACTTGCGAAATAACGAATACGACATGGCGGCGCATTGACGAAGACCTTGTTTCCAAGAGGGGCGCGGTTTCATCAGTCATATGGAAATTCTTCAGACTTCAGACGTTCAGCAATCCAAAGCCCGCTGTAAAATTTGACGTCAACGAAAGGAATGAAAGTACAAATATAGCATGAGCATTTATTCCGTTACAAACAATTACAAACAAACCCGGCGCTGTGGGATAAACATGACAGCGGTCGCCCCAAAAACACCGGCTAAAAACAGGTCAAAAATCGAATTTCGTCTAAGAACAAAAATCAGAGATTCTGTTTATATGACGCATCACCCAGCTCTACATGTCACCTACGTACTGTTAACCACTCAGGGACGTTTTATCTCAAGTCTTTTATTTCTCGCAAATCAGGATCAGGAATTTGTGTTCGATTAAAGGAGTTTGAAATATCAATTATGCGAAAATAAGAGACGATAGATAATGATGAAGGGGGATTAAAAAAAAAATACAAAAATACTAATACAGCATAAGTGGCTAATATGTTGCTAGGGAAAACTGGGGGATGGGGTTTTCTTCAGCAGTTTGAGCTACAGGCTGTTGGACTTGATGTGACATGTCATATGGACGTTTATATGGTTCGATACGTCAAATACGACGTATACTTAAGGACACTCGTAGCAAGGATCCTAGCTTCTGTCTGACATGAGCTCACAGAGAATCACTTGGCTATAAATACACTACTGAGGTACGTCTAGGATTGTTCTTTATTACATAAGTGGATTTGATCTTGTAAGGATTGGGTTAGGGATCCTACACTAGGAAGAAAAGCAGGGATTGTTCCACTTTTCAAAGATTTATAACAATATAAGAACAATATACCTGGTAAGAGCGGGTATTTATTTATTTATTTACTTACTATCCACCGAGCAACGCCAAAGCCCGCGACTTTACCACTTGCAACGAAGAGTTTTACGCACGAAGTGTTTTACGAGCTTGCTTGTATCTCCGAGAAAGGCGCTTTAGTTCTTCCTCTTGACATTTTCACACGGCAAGGCTTGCAGTCTGCTCCACATCAATCCGGGCGGTCGACGTTAAGTTCGTCGGCTCATTAGAACGTAAAAACGCGCCCGTAATATACATTCCATCCATAATATGACTCTCATAGCGCTTCTCCTGACACGAGCCACACATACTGGAACCAGAGCATTTGCTTTTTTATTCGCAACAAGTGCACTGTCAGACTGAGCCGCCGTAAATCCGTATTGACTTCATCCCTTCTGCATCTCTCTTTCTTGCTGTCTAGATTTGTGGGACGCATCAATATTTATTTGGACCGTGATGAGCCCATCGCAAGGTAAATCCATACACAGGAAGCTGACCCCTAATTAAAGGAACGTGTGTGTGTGTGTGTGTTTGTGTGTAGAAGAAAGATTGAATGTACGATATTGAATTCTGCAGAAACGTTTTATAGCGTTCACGAGCACACATCTCTATCAGAGCAAAGCCTAAAGTTAACATATCACTGAGCCAGCACTTTGCCATCTGCTGTGAGAGATGCAATCTACTTTCACTATATTCTCTCACCTTTTTAAAATTCAGGCCAAGCGCCCATCCTGTGCTCCGCTTCTACTGTACTGAATTTAATCTCCTCTTTTTTTTTTTTTTTTTTTTAAAGACCTCTGGGCTCGGAAAACCTGCTGCTCCGTGGGGCGACGCTGAAAAACACAGAGTTCATATACGGTAATGACAATGACTATTTAATCTTATTTAATCTCTCCGTAATAAAAGGTGCTGTTGTTTAGCAGCATGGCAAATGTTGAGGTGATACTCTGTTTTGGTGTTATGGTATGTATTTTCTACCAGATTTTTTTTTCCTTTCCCCCTCGTATTGAAGGATTTTATTTCTCATATCCCACCAGCAGGTACGAGTAATGTGGGACGTCTGCTAGACGAGTCTGTTCCTATCATTCTCTATAAAATGTTAGGCGTTCCAACGTGAACGCACAAAAACTTACCTGGGGCAGAAAACTTGCTGTTAGAAAGCACTGGACAATAGAGACTTTATATTTAAATCTCCTTACAGATTTATTTCAATGTTTTTTCGTGTGTGTGTGTGTGTGTGTGTATATATTTTTATTGTATATATATTATATATATATATATATATATATATATATATATATATATATATATATATATATATACTATATTTATATATAAATATACTATATATATTATATATATATATATATATTATATTAAATAATCCTAATAGAAAATATTAAATAGTCAATAATTTTATAAAAGGGAGAGATTTATATTGAAATTTATTCATATTTATATAATTATAACATCTGTCACAGTGAGTTTTAGAAGCATTGAAAAGTATTAATTTATGTGCGATTAAAAACTCATGCGATTAATCGCACTTAAATATTTGAATCAATTGACAGCCTTAATATTTTATATATTTGATATAATCCATTGTCGTTATGATATTGTCGTTATGTATTCGCACAAGCCGATTTTACCGGCAGTCGTTCCACAATTGCACGTCAACATGATTTAAATAATTCAAACACTTCAGACGCACACTAGATCCCCTGGGACCAGTTTACATTTACATTTGAGCGTTTAGCACACGCCCTTTCCCTGATCTACGTATAAAAGTGCTTTGAGTCAGTATGAATGAACAAATTAACAATGCTTTGCTAGATTACAAATCAGCCTATTTGTCAGAAAGAATTTGCCAGTGTTTAGGATTCTATCGTTTTACTATTAGGAAATATTTTATCGAGATTTCTTTTTATTTCTTTTTTTAATTTGCTCATAGCGTGTTATGAGAGTGAAATCGTCTAGCAACACCAGAAATCCCAGTCAAGCGAAGAAGAAAGGTGGAGAGGGTGAGAAAGGCAAAAAAAAAAAAAAACCCTGGCAAATTGCGAAAAAGAATAAAAAGCACTCAGGAGAGTAAAAAGGGATAACGCAAGAGAGTGGAAAAGCTGTGATTTGGCTCGTTAAACCGTTCTCCTGCTCCATTCCCACTGTAATTGAAATGACTTGTTGAAGGAACAGAGAAATCAGAATGAAGTCCTTAATTGCAGCCAGTGAGAAAGAGAGGCCATTGTCCGTATGAAAATGTTCCTAAAATACCTTGCGTACACGATAGTGTATGTAATACTGTATATAGTTACTGCTAATTTTCAGAATCAAACATTTCATAACAAGCCTGCATTATCAATAACACAATATTTACATTTGTGTGAGCATTTAGACCAGGTTCTTTTAGTCTAGTTATTGTGTTATGCAATCAACAAATCACATAGCGGTTAGCATAATCGATACAAGTATACAGCTATATATCAAGTCTTATCAGCTTTTTATTTTTAATATTTTTTAAAGGGATCTCAGTGTTGATCGGAAACTGCTGATCATCTGCTGTGTGTAGAATATAAAGTGTACCTTCTATGCAAATTACTTCCAGACAAGCGCACAAAGCTAAGGCGAGCTAACCGTAATGCCCTCTGACAGAGTATTGATGTTTTAATGCTGAGGTAAATATTTTTAGCCCGATTAGAGTTTTATCTTGATAATTTAAGAGCAAATCTGAGGTAAACATGAATATTCCTGACTAGTTGGTCTCATTTACACCAATCAATTGTGCTTTACATTGTCTGTTTGAAAGACACAACAAGCTAGGTGATGACTAACTAAACGGTTAGCGTTGACGGCTATGATTATTAGCTTAACATAAACCCAGGATTATTTCTTGTTCTATTTTTTAATTACACTACTAGATATCATGTTTTGGAATGTAATAATAGCATTGTTTTTTCATTTTTTTTTATTTTGAAGGACCTTTAGCCAGAAATATATACAGGGAATTTGTAATTTTATTTGCGTGTGCACAGGATCCATAAAAGACAATGTCATTAATGGTTTCATAACATGATTTTTGTTTGTTTGTTTGTTTGTTGTTCTTACAGCCGTGGCAATCTACACTGGCATGGAGACCAAAATGGCCCTGAACTACCAATCCAAATCCCAGAAACGTTCTGCTGTAGAAAAGTGAGATCCAATTAGTTACTTTTCTTACTGTCGTTCAATTCCTATTAGTCGTTTTTTCTGAGCAAACCATGCTTGACTGCGGTTTCTAATGCATGTTTTACCTTGTTAGGTAAGCGCCGCAGATTGCCTACTTAATGATTTGTAATTACTCGTGCAAGGACGCGCAATATCCAGTTTCACTCAGAAGTTTATAGAAGGCAGTTAAAAGTCTTTAAAATTGGACGGGACGTCATTTGGTGGCGCTGCGATCTTTTTAGAGCGCGCTTTTTCCGGGCCTGGTTTCCTTTATAGGGCTAAAGATAACTGCTGTGATCTAATAAAAGCTGAAATCACGTGAGGTTGTACAGCAGGGGATCTATTGAAACTCAGTTATCCGTGTTTAAATCTGTATACAGCCACATATGGCTGTGTTTTATTTTTAAAAAATGTTGTTTTTTATATCTTTGTCTTTGTTAATAAATCCAAAGAGAAAGGGTACGGCTCACGCATTTTCCTTGTGCTTGCAGGTCTATGAATGCGTACCTGGTTGTTTATCTGTGCATCTTGATCAGCAAAGCTCTAATCAACACCGTCCTGAAGTACGTGTGGCAGGCCGACCTCAACCGAGATGAGCCCTGGTACAACCAAAAAACCGAAACCGAACGCCAACGTCATATAGTATGTCCAATGCATTTCCGTCTTTTTCTTTGTGTGTGTGTGTGTGTGTGTGTGTTTAATACAGTTTAATATTCATTTCTGTACCTGAATCTAAGTGCAATCCTGTGCGTAAATATTTCTCCAGTAAAAGTGTTGTACTTCCGGTTTAAATCGAATTCTTATTATAACAAAATTAATAAAAATAAATTCTTAAAGCGAGATTTTGTGTTTTCTGATTGTGAATAAGTGCAAAAAGATAAAAATACATATATATTTTCTAAATTCTTTTTTATTTATTTAATTAATTTAATTTTTTTAATTTTTTTTTTTTTTAAGTTGATACGAGCCTTCACAGACTTCCTGGCGTTTATGGTCCTCTTCAACTACATCATCCCTGTGTCCATGTATGTGACTGTGGAGATGCAGAAGTTCCTCGGCTCTTATTTCATCACGTGGGACGACGAGATGTTCGACGAAGAGCTGGGGGAGGGTGCGCTCGTCAACACGTCCGATCTTAACGAGGAACTCGGCCAGGTGAGCGACAGTTGAAAGCATTTCAGAACCCAATTGATTGCACGGTTTTAGTTTCAAATGACAATATGTACATTTTGGAATAAATACATATTTTATTTATAATTTGATGTTCTATCCATGTTTATTTGTACGGACTTTGTAGGTGGAGTACGTCTTCACCGATAAGACAGGAACTCTGACGGAAAACAACATGGAGTTTATCGAGTGCTGCGTGGACGGTCACGTGTACGTGCCGCACGCCGTCTGTAACGGCCAGATCATGACCGGAGCCGACAGCATCGACATGATCGACTCATCGCCCTGCGTAGAGAGAAAGGTGAGAAATAGAAAAAATAGAACTTCACAGTTCATGCTTTTGGGATTTGATTAGTTCATGCCGTGTTATGTTCCGGTCTCGATATCAGCCATGACATGGTGTTTGCATTCATGTATCTATTTATTGAGAAATCTTGGTGCAAAAAAAAAAAGTTTTTGTTTTCTTAAAATGAGGATTTCATACATTGAACCTGTAGGTGAGACATAGGGCTGGGCGATATATCGAATATTTTGCGATAATATCGCAATAAATATTATGCCGATGTGATATTTGAGAACATCGTGCATATCGGATATTTTAAATTCGAGCATGCTTTCCCAAAAGATGTGAGATGGAAGACTTGTTTGTTTTTTTTTTTGTTTAGTTTTTTTCCCAACACAAGCATGAAAAAAGAGACAGGATGGAATGATGATCGTTGTTGTTTTTTTTGTTCACATGACGACATAATCCATTAAAGTTGTGAGTCCTCCAAATCTCTGCAGTCTGTTTCAAAATAAACGAGCGTTTTAAACGAGTGGACGTGTGAAGATACGGCTGAATAGGCCGAATAATTTCGGCTCTCTTCCCCGTCTGGTTTAGAGGGACAGAAACGAACTCTAGCACTCTGTAATTCCCGAGACGATGATGAATGAGCTCGAGTGACACGAGACAAATGAATGTGTCTGATTAAGAAAATGGCCTATTGAAGAACGCATTAATTACATCTTCTCCTTTCCTGTGCGACTCTACTTTTAAGCGTAATCTCTCGCACCGTCGCTACGTCTTTTAGTGGAACGTCGTTGTGACAGACTCGTCCGTTATGCAGGGCACGCGTTTGCCGGTTATAGGTACGCATTGCCGCCTTCTGCTTCCGAAGCCGCATAATCTTGCTTAAACACTTTAATTTATTTTGCCACTGACAGCCTGTGTCCTAGCAATCATGCATCATTAGGGAAAAGTATTGTTTACCAGAGAAGAGATCAGGCTCAGAAGAATGGGGCGGGGCCGCGGTGTCCTACACACTCTTCGTAATTAGACCCTGCGTCGAGATGTTAATCTACTTTGGCTAAAACTGTTGGCACAGAGTTCAGGTAATGGAGGTGGAGAAAATGGATGGCATTAGGAGCGACCTAGTGGGCGGTATTGTTTATTTTCCGCAATTAAATGCGGAAGATTCATCAGTCCCGCGAAAAAATAGAAGCGCTAATTCTACCTGTGGTAATTACACATGCCATGCATTATGTTAGGCAGTATTAGGAAATTCCTGGACTGTTCGCCGATCATCTGGCATCCGTGCAATGTTTAAACATACAAGCAGATACAGGACAAGAGTTTCCAGGCATCGGAATGGACAAGCTTTAATCTCAGTGACTTTGCATAGATCATTTCATGAACAAGGTGTAATAATGAGTTAGGTCTAATATTATTAAGAAATGTGGTCTCTAAGTGCGTTTTTGCATAAGACTGTTTAAGATAACAATGCTCATTAGGTGCGTTTCCATTCCATCCAACCCTAGAAAATACACAAATTTAAATAGCCAATTAAAAATACGCCTAACGGAAACGCGTCAAATTCGCAAAAAAACTCAGCATGTATCGCAAATAAGTTTTTGCGCTCGCATGAGGTGGTTTTGTAGACAAAAAAGGAATAATTCCCAAAATTTTAACGGAAACGTTTTTTCCGCATTTCCAGGTCACGTGATATACGTGCGATTGGCTGCGATATAATTAAGCCTCCCTAATTAAGGGAGAGACAGACAGAGAAAAAAGTTTTACACAAACTGGTCATGGAAACAGACAGATGGATGGATGGATGGAGGGATAGGTAGAGCACCTATTTATTACTTCATACCCTTCCTGATAGACAGACACTTTAGTTAGCTAGCTATATAGATACCCTAACTCCCTAGATAGCTATATAGATACTTTAGATTCATACTTTATTAATCCCAGAGTTGCAGTAAGATTAAGCTTCTTATTAAGCTATTTAGTTAATTAGCTATTTTTAAATCTGGGAATTTTGGAGGGAGGGGGATTAGGGGGGGTGTGACTGTGTTGTCAGTATGTTAGCAGTATCGCCTCCCATCTCCAAAGTCCCTTTTTGGAACCCAAGCTCAAATTACTATGTGTGTGGAGCTTCACATGTTCACACTGAACTGGTTCCATATTGCTATCTCGCGTTTCAACTAACTTCCCAGAAACACGTCAGATTTCCGAATCGACATATGATAAGTGGAATTAAACACAGCGAGAGTGGGGTTTTTCACTAGGGTTATAAATCTATGCTTCTGTTTGATGGAATGCCAACCCATCACAGGGCACACACACACTGACACACTCACATTCATACACTAGAGACAATTTTCCAAGGTGCCAATCAACCTACCGTGCATGTTTTTGGACCTGGAGGAAACCGGAGAACCCGGAGAAAAAAACCTCCTGCGGCACGGGGAGAACATGCAAACTCCACACACACATGGCCGAGACGGGAATCGAACCCGGACACTGGCGGTGTGAGGCGAACGTGCTAACCACTAGCTGCTGTATTATTGCTTGTGTAATATTGCTTATTAATTAAGGTTACTAGAATCACAATTTTGGCATGAAATCTTTGCAGGCTTTAACACACCGTTAGCTCCACACACTTTTGTTGAAAAAGGAGGAAATTCTGTATAAGTCCAAGAGCGTCAAGATTTATAATTGTTTTATTTATTTATTTATTTATTTGTTTGTTTGTTTGTTTGTTTGTTTGTTTGTTTGTTTATTTATTTTATTTCAGGAGCACGAGGAACTGTTTTTCCGGGCGCTGTGCTTGTGTCACACGGTGCAGGTGAAGGAGGAAGAGACGGTGGACGGCATTAAGCGAGGAATCCACCAAGGAAAATCTTCGTCCTTTTACATCTCCTCTTCTCCTGATGAAGTGGCGCTAGTGGAGGGCATGAAGAGGTGAGAGTACACACAGGCACACAGTCTGACGGAAAACGAACTCACACTCACACACACACACACACACACACACACACACACACACACACACACACACACACAAGGTGTTATGACACAGGATGTAACACTCACTCCACTTTCATCCCCATCACGTAAGAAACGAGTGCGATCTAGCATGCAGACCTTCAGAATACGCTGATCCTCCTGAGGCCCTGAGATTAACAATCCATTCTTTTCATACTTCCCCTGTGCGCATCCTAACAGGCAGCAAAGTGGGACGCAGCTGTTCACTTCCTGTCTAACTAACACAAAGCTGGGACTCCAGTATCACGGAAGAGAAACATTTAAATAGTGATTTTTCTCCATTTCATGCAGTTGAGGGACGTTATGATGACATAACAAGTGATTAGCCGTGAATGCCCAGTTCTGTTCAATTCAGATTCGTTTAATTTACTCCTTTATTAATAAAGACAATGTTTTACTACTATACATGAATAATAATAATAATAATAATTAACGTTGGGAATCGATAAGAATCGGTCAAATTAAAACCCGACTACTAATACTATTGCTGATGCTATTATTACTGCTGTTTACTAACAACAATACTCTGTGCGATAATAATAATTCTAATTCTGGTATCGGATATGTAAGATTAAGAGTCGTTTGCTTGTTATAAAATGAAAATTTCAATTCATCTTATCGTTTCTTTGGCGCATTTTTATTAAATGTTTTTTCCACTTGGCAATCTGCCAGGACCTTCCACTCCTCCACTCTGCCGGGACCTTATTTGGTAATCTAAACATCAGTTTACAAGATGGAAGCGCTCAAAAGTGTGACGATACCTTTGTAAAAACTGAGGACAAAGCTAAGTGTAATAATTGTAATAAACTAATAAGGTGTCAACATGACTACGCATCTGTGTCAGTTCACTGTTTGGAATCGAAACTGGGAATCGATATGAATCGGAATCGATAAGTTGAATTGGAATTGTTCAAAGTAAAATGATACACATACTAATAATGATACTGATGCCAATACTAAGTATACTCACAGCACTAATACTACTGTGCTGATGGTAATGTTAATGATTCTCCTGCTGATATTAATAATACTGCTACTGATATCTAATAATGCTAATAATATTTCTGCTGATACTGTTAATACTGCTTAATAATGCTTAATAAAATCAAATGTTAATAATACAATTAATACAAATCCTGCGTCTGTAACTCATATTTATTTGGCCTACCTGCAATCTACAGTTGCTCCTGTTGTAACGCATGTCTTACAATTGAACTTGGATCAGTGGTCACTTCTCTCTCCGTCTTCCTCTCAGGCTGGGCTTCACCTACCTGCGGCTGAAGGACAACCACATGGAGATCCTCAACAGGGAGGAAGAGATCGAGAGGCGAGTCCATGACACTGGGATAACACACTAAACTAATGCTTTGACAGCTACTGTCACAAATACACTGGTGTGTTATTATCACTGCCGTTGTGTAGTAGTGTTATAAGGATATTACGCGTGTTCTGCGGGGACGCACGGACGCTAATGATGAGCTCGTCTAGACATACAGCTGCACCGTGCGTTAATTGGGAGGTGTAGGAACAGGTGTGTGCGTGCATGTGTGCGTACGTGTTATGTGCAAGCCATGCAGACAATAATGTGTGTGACCTTCACTCCGTCCCTGGAGGACAAAGTGCATGTCTGGAAACGGCTGTAATTAGCGCAGCAACATGATGCCGTACAGAGGAGCGCACAAGGGGATGCGCGCACACACACACACACACACACACGCACACTGGGGTGTGAATCATAGATCACAAATATCTCTGAGGGCCTAGTGTACATTGCCTTTGTTTTATTTATATATATATATATATATATATATATATATATATATATATATATATATATATATATATATACATACACATACATATATATGTGTGTGTGTGTGTTGAGATCATTTCCTTACCTCATTTGACCCAGGGATGTATATTCACTCTGAAAGCGCTCTGCTGTGGTGACCATCTGCTCAATAAAAAGAGATGTATGTGTGTGTGTGTGTGTGTGTTCCAGGTTTGAACTGATGGAGGTGTTAAACTTTGACTCTGTGAGACGGAGGATGAGTGTTATAGTCAGATCTAACTCAGGTAAAAACATTGAGCATTGAAACATATATATATGTATATATATATATATATATATATATATATATATATATATATATATATATATATATATATATATATCTATATACAGTATTATTGTGTATATATATTGTGTGTGTGTGTGTGTGTCTGTGTTTGTGTGTGTGTATATATATATATATATATATATATATATATATATATACAGTATATATATATATATATGTGTGTGTGTGTGTGTGTGTGTGTGTGTGTGGTGTGTATATATATATATATATATATATATATATATATATATATATATATATTTTTTTTTTTTTTTTTTTTTTTTTTTTTTTTACTTTATATAACTGTTGTAAAGCCACAGTGAAATAGTCAGATTTAATGAATTTTGTGTGTGTGCGTGTTTGAGTGTGTTTTCCTGCCTACACACACAAACCGATCCAGCACATTTTACTCAACTGGGTCAGTGTGTGATAAGCATGCTAATGTGACCTACATACTCCAGATTTTACACCCAACAAGCTGTAAACACAAACAGCAGAAGCCGTAGATAAAATCAGTGTCGAGTCGAATCAATTGTAGTTTTGCTCCCTTTGTTTGCATTCTAATTATCTAATCATCTAGGGTTTATTTGTATGATTTTCCTTGTTCTTGTTCACCTCAGGAGACTTCTACCTGTTCTGCAAAGGTGCCGACTCATCCATTTTCCCCCGAGTCATCTCAGGGAAAGTAGACCAGGTCCGAGCTCGGGTAGAACGTAACGCTGTGGTGAGCAAAAAATGTTCCTCATTTATCATCTCACCTGAAGTTATTTATAGCTAGCATGCGTACTTATGCCAGTGCCTTCAAGAATCTTGTGTTTCTGTGATGTTTTTTTTGCTTGGTTTGCTTTTTTTTTTTTTTTTACTGCACCTTGGCATCAGAAATACAGGAAAATAAAGCTTTAGTTGCAAAACCGCTATTGGGATTTCACATGCTAGGGGCTTTTGTATTTAAATCTAGGAAACAATGCCCTTATATATTTAGCCATTTCAAATCCCAGGGTTCTACTGAGGTCTGCATTTGCTTACACGCTTAATGCTCCCATTATTAGGAGAACCTTGTACACATTTTCCATTTGTTGAATTATGCAATCAGCCAATCATGAGTCAGCAGAGTAGAAAATGAAACTCGTGATACGCTTTAGTTAATGTTGAGGCTTTAGAACATGGCTAAAATGTGATTATGCAGCCCGATAGGCTGTTTGAGTATTTCAGAAAGCGTTGATCTCTTGAGAAATTCTCTTAAAACGTTATCTGCAGCACAGAATCATGCTAAAAAAAAACACTTAGCAACGTGTCTTAAGGTGCAAACACTTTGTTGATGACTTCATTAATAATTCTATGGTAACTATGGTAAGCAGAAATGCAGCTCTTGTTCCTGTGGTGTACAGTAAGGAAGGAAATGTGATTTCTTACTGTGCCTAAGTTGCTTTTTATTTGCATTTTGGGAGAATTTACTTTACTACATTTTGGATAAAAACCTGAATCACGCAGCAAGACACCAATCAGAGTAGAGCATGTTCTGTTTTTAACTTGTCACGTGTATCTATTAGCTTGAAAATACGATTCAGCACAGGGTCAGGAATCGATTCCGATTCTGGAATCGGATGCTTACAATTAAGAATCGGAAACTTTGTTATACAATGAAAATTTTGATTCCTGGATGCATTATTTTCACCTGGAAATCTGCCAGGACCTTCCACACGTCCAATCTGCCAGGACCTTATGTGGTAATCTACACATCAGTTTACAGGATGGACCGTGGGAAGCGCTCTAAAGTGTGACTACACTTTGTAAAAACTGAAGACATAGCTAAGTGTAATTTTTGAAATAAACTAATATGTTGCAAGTAAGGTGTCACGGCCGATATGACAACGCATCTTAGAATCGAATCTGGGAATCATTATGAATCGGAATCGACGGTGTTAGTGTGTTAAGATTAACATTACACTCTTTTCACATAAACTGAGTTCATTAAATATGACTATAGGAGCATTATAGTTCTATTAAAGCGTAGTACTTTAGATACTTAAGTACATTTGAAGGCGAATACTCAAGTGAATGTTTTAAGGGAGCACTTTTACTGGAGCGCAACTTTACCTCGTTTATCTCTAGATTAACTCAAGTACATACTTTGTAGATCTTGCTGTTTTATGTGAACATGACCTATATGATGTTTCGTATTGCACCCCTGACCGGCTGATCAGAGGCTTGCCTACAAGTCTGCCTAACAATACAGAACTCTCATTCGGTCATCCTCCGTATTTACAGGCCGTGATTTGTAAAGAATCTCTGGTCGACCGCTATTTTGGGTTTGGGGGAAATCGGATCCCGGGTCCATTTTGCAAAGCATATCGGGGCTGGCGCTGAAGGATTCTGACTGTCTCTTTCGCTGGTGACAGATTTACCAAGGCCCTGCCGATGAGCGATGATGTAAACCATGCTGTTACTATCTGAGTCGGATAGAAAAAGAGCGCTCACGGGGCCGAATAGAGTTGCACTAAAAACAGTGTCACATGCTGTAGGAGGGAGAAAAAGGAAGCAGGTGCACTACCGGACATAACACTATTGGGGTTTTTTAAGGATGAGATTTTTGGTCACATTTGCTTGGTGTGTATGTGTGTGTGTGTGATTGTGTGTGTGTGTGTATGTATATGTATGTGTGTGTGTGTATATATATATATATATATATATATATATATATATATATATATATATATATATATATATATATTTAAAAGAAGAGCTCTACTTTTGACCTTTCCCAGAAGAAAGTTTAAACATAGCGCTCAACAAATGGATTATATATTATTATATATTTCTAGCGGCAGGGTCGTGTATTTCTCCTCTGGGCTTTGGGTGGTGTCATAATCCCATCTTTATGACCCATCTATGAAAGAAAGCATTAATATTATAGAGAAGGTATTTCACTTAAGCAAGGAGTTTCATAGTTATTTCATAAGGAGTACATAGTGAACATAGATTTAAATCTAACAAGAGCACATGCTGAAATCTGATTGGATAGAAACTCTAACCAAAACAGCGCATCCAAAAATAAGGCGATGAAATGTTTGTTTAGTTTTTTTCCCCAGACTCATTATCTATTGATTTTGTCGCATATTTACGCAAGACCGAGATAGCAAGTGTGATCCTGCTTATTTTATTCAGTCAGTATCAACACTTGAGCATAAATGACAATTTTTGGACTAATATAAAATTAGTATCAAGGAAGTGACCTTTCAAGCACAACTTGGCCAAATGTATAGCTTGTTAGTAACCTTTGTTTGAACCTGAAAAGGCGAAATGTGTGAAAAACAAATGTGAACTAGTCATACAATCCCATATTGCAGAAGGAACTTCCAGTATGGCTTTACTCAGCCTCAATTAGAAGTATCATACATTCATAAGGTAAAGATTTAGGTCTTCCATTGAGCCCAGATTGTAGACCCCCCCCCCCCTTTTTTGGACACATTAATAGGTAGCACCCCATTTTATAAATAAAACACAACCCCTTGTGCCGGCTAGCAGATCCAGACCAAGCCACACTGGAATTTATAGCATGTTGGCTAGCTAGCAGACATCGATTTGTACATTTCCAGTTAAAAGGTGCTCCGGGTCGAATCGCTGTCCCTTCTTAAATTTTTATCTTCAATTGACAAGCTTTTACATTTTACGACATTCCTGCAAACGATCGCCATGTAGAGGAATTAAATGTGGTGGAGCGATACGCCTTAAGACACTTAAGACGCCTGTCAACTGTCAAATCAAAGGAGCGAAACAGGGTAAAAGTATTTGGACACCCGATTATTATTGTTTATTTTGTATTTTTCCTGTTCCACACTCCAAAAACAATGTGGAATAAGTAAAAGAATACGCATCTTGTATTCAGGTATCCACAAAATGTATTAAAGGAAGGTCGGGGGTTCAAGACCCGGTATCACTAAAAAAAAAAAAAAAAACTGCCGCCCTTGGGTCCTTGAGCAATGTGGTAATGTAATGTGTATATATAACAAATATAGACTATTCTATAGTATATTCACTATTACTGTATACCTTCTTGCTTCCCCGTTAGGAGGGTTTGCGGACACTGTGCGTAGCGTACAAGAAAATGAGTCGGGAGGAGTACGACGAAGTGTGTCGTCTCATCAGCAGCGCCAAGCTAGCTCTGCACGAGAGGGACAGGAAGCTGGCCGAGGCATACGATCTGGTCGAGAGGGATTTCATCCTGCTGGGGGCAACAGCTGTGGAGGACAGGTGAGTGGCAAGGAATCCGCTTCGGCCCGAGGTTAACATGTGCGTCGTGTACAATACGTCCTGGTGCGGCAGTCATGCGTGCCCAGCCGATCGATAAAGTCTATCTGTTAGGCTCCGCCGTCAGCAATTAACGTGGGGGTAAAGTAATTAGAGACCCTCTGGAATCGATCTGTGGCCAGCAATGCGGCGTCTTGATGAAGTAGGGATACAAGTAATGCTCTTAGAAGACTGGAAGTCGTGTATAAAGGTATTAGTGGAGCACATCAGGATTTACTAGTCGCGTTATACAAAACTTAACACGGTGAATACATTTAACGGTATAGAATAATACAATACACTTTCTGTATGTCACATTTCAGGGCTGGAAACCTGAGTGTGCATTTCTACAACAACCCCCCCCTCCTCCTCCTTTTGCCCTCTGTGGGACCCCACATTATATTCCTCCTCAGGCTTCAGCCGCACTAGAAAAAGTGAGAGTGCACACAGTGCTTGTTGAATGCCTTTGACTTTGCAGCGGAGTCATACGGCAAAACAATTCCCAGATCTCCCCTTGGAAGACGTATAAACCGGATGAAATATAGGATTAAAGCATGAGAGGAAAAAAAAAGACCGGCACACTGGGTTTCCTGAACGCAAAGCTATATAAAGGGTTAGACACCGAACCAGCAGGAGTGAAGGATTGTACAGGACCCGAGAATGCGTCGAGCCCGGAGCAGAATGAGTCCTGGCAGCTCTTGATGAGTCGCAGTGCAGGCGATGCTCAGCGGGGGGTTTCGTGCAGTAATTGTCTGGCAACGGAGCAGGACTGCGACTCCTTGCTGCTGTGCGGCTTAATTATCGAGTGAAGCAGCCTGTGACAGGACGACTCAGGATCAGCTCCTCTCACCACTACAGAGAGCACAGGACTGTTTCAGGACCGCTAGTGATAGTGTAACTTCAGCAGCATTGTATGCGCTACCTGAGAGAGACAAAAGTTTGTGGACCCCTGAGAGTTGTTATTGCTTTTTTAAACGTCCCGAACGACCACCCCCCCCCCCCTTTAGCCCTCTGTGCTCCAGGTGCGCTGTAACATGGCTGACCCCGAATTCCAAACAAGCTGGGATTTGCAAAGAAAAGACTTTCACTATGCTATAATGTATATGTGACAAATAAAGGCTATTCTATTCCAGAGATAATTGTATGCTTTGTGGGAATAATTTGGGGAGGCACCACATATGGCTTGATGTTCCAGTGTATACGGTGTATATTTTACTGTTATAGATGTTAAAATTCTTCTGTTATGTGTAATCTTTAAGAAAAAACAAACCTACTGAAGTTGGTTTGTTTCAAGTACAGTGCGTTCGAAAAGTCCCTCCGCAGGTGGTGGAGCCTTTTTTTTATAACTGGTGATAAACACACAGGTTCAATGCGTGGAAAATTTCGAGCAGCTGTTTCAGGAACAAGAATACGGTATCACTATATACTGTAAAAATTGGATGCGTTAGTGAGAATAACACTGAGTTTCATTGAACGAGTAATTTCCTGCGAAAACCACTGTGGAGGGACTTTTCAAACGCACTGTAATATATGCATCTGGAACGGTAACGTGTAATCGTATCGAATCCATCATTCCCAGGTTGCAAGACAAAGCGGCCGACACCATCGAGTCGCTGCACAAGGCAGGCATGAAGGTGTGGGTTCTCACCGGCGACAAGATGGAGACGGCAGCCGCCACGTGTTACGCCAGCAAACTGTTCCGCAGGAGCACGCAGATCCTGGAGCTGACGACCAAGAGGACTGAGGAGCAGAGCCTGCACGATGTGCTGTTCGAACTGAGCAGGACTGTACTGCGGCAGCACGGCAACATGAGTCGAGATACGTTCTCCGGGTGGGTGTGTCCTGCACACACACACACACACATAAAATCTATGCTCTAAACACAGAGATGGATAAGACATAAGACATGCTGTTTTTTGACAGATGTGATAAGTGGAAACACACACACACACACACACACACACACACACAGGCAAACATATTGCAAATCAAAGGACTTGGACCAAGTGACTTGGAAAATGAAGGACAGTGAATTATATATAATTATATATTAAGTGTTTTATAATTATTTAAATAGACAATAGCTAATATTTGAACTTTAGTAACTAGGGATGTGGTAGCTAAGTGGTTAAGGCATTGGGCTCCTGACCGCAAGATCGCAGGTGCGTGGTCCCACCACCACCAAGCTGCCACTAGTGGGCCCTTCAGCAAGGCCCTTAACCCTCAAAAGTCACAATGGGTGTCTGCCAAATGCCGTAAATGTAATATAAATGTAATAAAATATGAGAATCACAAATCGATTAAGTAACAGCAACTCCTGCAACGAAAACAAATACCGACTAGCACTTGTAGCTCAAACTGCTGCAGGACTGCAGCAAAAAAATGGACCAACACAATCTTGGTCCTAATGTTAAGCCTGATCGGTGTATAATGCGTCCCTTAAGCACGTTTTGTAAACGAGCCTGTTTGCATTACGGATGTTTCCACAGCCTGTCTAATGAGTTCCAGGACTACGGGCTGATCATCGACGGAGCGACTCTGTCCGCAGTGCTGAAACCTGCGCAGAACGGCAGTACAGGAAACTACAAGGAGATCTTCCTGGAGATCTGCAGGAATTGCAGCGCCGTGCTGTGCTGCCGCATGGCCCCGCTTCAAAAAGCACAGGTAATCCCGGAACGCTTGGACCCAGAATATGTTCCTGAAATCCGTATTGCTGGTATGACTTGACTTGTAGGCCCTTGCTTTGATCGAAAGGCATTCTAACATGGAAATTATTTTATTTGCAGCTAAAAATTGCGGCTTCTAAACAGGATTCAGAGGCGGAGTCAAAGGCATGCGCTGATTGTATTGTAGAGATACGACCGGATGAAAAAACCTGAATCTAGAAATAATGACGTCTGTAGAGTAAAAACATGTACATGTTTTTTTCTGGTTCCGTGGCTGGAGTTTGTGGAGCAGGTAGTGGAGCATTTTTCGTTAAAGCTGGTGATAAATACACAGATTTAGTGACGTGTGCCTTTTTCCGGAGACGAGAATATGACATCACGTAAGATTAAAAAAAATTCAAGATTCATGAGTGTGAACCCTGAGTTTCATTAAATGACTATTTTACCATTAACCTTCTGTATGCAGCCAGTGCGGAGGGACTTTTCGAACCCACTGTACATACATACCTATATATATATTATATATATATATATAATATATATATAGATAGATAGATAGATAGATAGATAGATAGATAGATAGATAGATAGATAGATAGATAGATAGATAGATAGATAGATAGATAGATAGATAGATAGAGAGAGAGAGAGAGAGAGAGAGAGAGAGAGTGATTTCACACTGTCATAGTTTCATAGTTAAAATACCCCGACAAATCTCACCAGAAAAAAAGCACATCTCACCAAACCCCCCATCCCCCCCAAACAAAAATGGACCACTGTGTTATGTTCTTTCAGATTGTTAAGATGATTAAAACATCCAAGGAGCATCCCATCACCCTGGCCATCGGAGACGGCGCGAACGATGTCAGCATGATCCTGGAAGCGCACGTGGGCATCGGTAAGCACCTTCCCCTTCCAATTCGGAAACACTGTTTCAGTAAATCTCCAAACCTTTAATGTGTCTTAACTATTAAGCGTTACTTGTTGCAACACTCCTGGGCATCCAGCCTGCCGCTCAGCAGCTCCTCCAGCAGCGTTTACTGCTGATTTATCCGTTTGCTGTTGTGATTTGTGTGAAGCGGGGCATAAGGGTAAAGAGCTCCCTGTGATCAAAAAGTACTTACTGTTATGATACGGCCCCTCGTGACTTTCCGCATTAAATTCGGCATCATATTCAGTTACCATACGGTAAAACAGATGGTTTCGTTAATACACACAGTAAACTGGGAATGTGAATAATCATTTGAAATCATTTTTTAAATGGTTAATGTGACGGTTGCATTCCCATAAAGAGTGTTTTAAGGTATTTTTAAGGCCTGGTTGTTTTATACATTTTGGTTTGGCTATTAGGTTTATTGCTCAAAGTATGTTATACTGTATGCTTGCTCTAATAACCCTTTCCTGTAAAAATGTCCCATTAGATTTCGGAGTGTGCTTTAGGAGATTTGTGAACTGTTAGGAAAGTCAGGTACTTTAATTTAGGATGAGGAGGACTGGATTGGGACACAGTGGCTTAGTGGTTCGCCTCACACCGACAGGGTCCGGGTTCAATTCCCGTCTCGGCCATGTGTGTGTGGAGTTTGCATGTTCTCCCCGTGCCTCAGGGAGTTTTTGTCCGGGTTCTCCGGTTTCCTCCCGGTCCAAAAACATGCACGGTAGGTTGATTGGCACCTTGGAAAATTGTCCCTAGTGTATGAATGTGTGTGTGTGTGTGTGTGCCCTGTGTGGGTTGGCATTCTATCCAAGGTGTATCCTGCCTTATTGCCCATAGACGCCTGAGATAGGCACAGGCTCCCCGTGACCCGAGGGAAGATCGGATATAGCGGTAGAAGATGAATGAATGAATGAATGAGGACTGGAGCCGGAGGTGTTTAAAGGCATGAATTCAGAGCTCTATAGAAGGCCACACACCATCTTCTCCTTTAAACCATGGAATGCATGCCTTTCTGTATCTGACTTGAGCTCAGAGGAGGTTTGGGCCTCCTAGTCCAAAATGTGATTGACAAAGCTATCAGTCTGCTTCTTTTTTTTTTTTTTTTTTTTTTAATCATCTGTTCATTCCATTTCTAGGCATCATGGGTAAGGAGGGGAGGCAGGCAGCTCGCAACAGTGACTATGCAATTCCAAAATTCAAGCACCTGAAGAAGATGCTGCTGGTGCACGGCCATTACTACTATATCAGAATATCGGAGCTGGTGCAATACTTCTTCTATAAGGTACTATAAGGTTTTCTCTCATGTCGTAAATACGACATTTTATAGTTCTATGTCCATGCCAGTATGAAGTATGTATTGTTGTGTAGCAGCATTTTTGGTTTAGCATGTACATTGTATTGCTACAATATGGCATATTTAGGGATGAGCATCCTTTTCATTTTATCGATTCCGATTCTCAGTTCCGATTCAAAACGATGAACCACCCGCAGATAGTGTAGTCATGTTGGTCTTGACACCTTGCTTGCGACATATTAATTTATTACAAATTTTTTACAACGTTTGGCCACACTTTTGAACACTTCCTCATGGTCCATCTTGTAAACCGATGTTTAGATTACCACATAAGGTCCTGGCAGATTGGACGTGTGGAAGGTCCTGGCAGAAAAAAAATGCACCTAGGAAAATCGAAATGTAAATTTTATTACAGGTATCCGATTTCAGAATCGGAATAGTTTTTCGGTTCCCAACCCCAGACAATCTGTATCTGTTCTATTGTGAGGAACTCAAGGTAAGCAAAATGACACCATAAAATCTTGGTGCTATTTTTAGTCTGCGGGTTTCACACTTCATAATGGGTGGTGCTTTTTTTTTGTTTTGTTTTTTACCTCACTAGGGACTGCAGCAAAAAATATATATATATAAAAAACACTTTAAATAAAAAAAATCTGTTTTTTTTCCTCTCTTTTCAGAATGTATGCTTCATATTTCCCCAATTCCTCTATCAGTTCTTCTGTGGCTTCTCTCAGCAGGTATGCATTCAGCAATACTCAAAGTTTACTGCTTAAAATGGGAAGAATTCATATTTATATATGTGTTACATTTCTTTGCATTGTGGATTTTTTTTCTTCTTCTTTACCCCGTACAGCCACTGTATGACACGGCATATCTCACACTGTACAATATCAGCTTCACCTCGCTGCCCATCCTACTGTACAGTCTGATCGAGCAGCACATCAATATGGACATCCTCAAACGGGATCCTTCGCTTTACAGGTTAGCCTTTACACAATATAGTATCAAATATAAAAATATAGTATCATATATAATATACTACAATATTGTATAATCAAATAATAACTGTTAATGAAAAGAAGTTCCGGGGCACGGTGGCTTAGTGGTTAGCAGGTTCGCCTCACACCGCCAGGGTCCGGGTTCGATTCCCGTCTCGGCCATGTGTGTGTGGAGTTTGCATGTTCTCCCCGTGCCTCAGGGGGTTTTTTCTCTCCGGGTTCTCCAGGTTTCCTCCCCCGGTCCAAAAAACATGCACGGTAGGTTGATTGGCACCTTGGAAAACTGTCCCTAGTGTATGAATGTGTGTGTGTGTGTGTGTGTGTGTGTGTGTGTGTGTGTGTATCCTGCAATGGGTTGGCATTCCATCCAGGGTGTGTCCTGCCTTAATGCCCATAGACGCCTGAGGGAAGATCGGATATAGGGGTAGAAGGTGAATGAATGAATGAAAAGAAGTACCCTGAATATTTTCGGAAAACATTTGTACACTCACATGATCATTATGATTCTGCATATCATGACCACCACCCCCCCCCAACCCCAAAAATGGTTCATTCCATGGTTTATTCCGTCAAAAGTGGCACAGGATAAAATTTTTAACATTTAACATTTGAACATAGATTTAACATTTTGAGCTTGGGTCTTAGTTTTCTCCTTTAGAGTGGGTATAACGTTTGATCCTTTAGGTTAGTGAACATTTAAAATGATTTTTCGACATTCCCTTGTGACTGACTGACATTTTTGGACTTTTTATAGTTGTTTTGAAGAACTGTATATAAAGTGTTTGTAACATCCTACCTATTTATAGTATCGGATGTCTTCTCACTCTCTTACACACATACACACACAGCTCAGAAATGACCAGAGGGGGCAAACAAACTATTCCGAATAGGTTGAAGCCGGAAAACCGATAACAGGAACGCTGATAAAAGGTTTTATAGCCTCTCAGCCACCCCACTTCACATTAAACTTACTTACCAAAAAAATACAGCCTTACTCATAATTGTGTCACTGATGAACCCCTTCATTCGCTCCTTATTTTAGCCGAGTCTGGAATTATTCGAAGCAGCGTTAAACGGTTGCCCAATTTAAAAGAAAAATGGGAGGGAAAAAAAGCACCATGGGTTCGATTCTCGCTTGTAAAATCTATTCAATAAAACTTTATTATTCCCTTACTATTTATAGGGTTTTAGCACTTTTTTTCCATGTACCTTCCTGGCCTGCTACAATTCGAAGTGGTGCAGCCAAAAAGGAGACAATAATCTCTTAAGCTTTGTCGCAACGCTATCATCTCCCTATTTCAGGGAAGCGCAGCGCTGCAAAAAAAAACAAAACAAACCTGGGTGACTATTAGATTAGCAGTGCCAGTGCACACACTCCATAAATCCCTTCCCATAAATAGAGACTGCAAGCAGATATGGGAAGGAAGCAGCGAGGTAAAGCTAGGACACCAACAATATTTACAAAACAGCCAGTATGACTATTAACAGGAATAATAGAGGAATACACAGTGGTGCATTAATGTTTGCCGAGGCAATGAAATGTCCATCAATTTACCTCCCCCACCCTAAAGGCTTAAGCGGCCTTAATGTAGTGCATTTTTGCGATAGAAAAAAATGATCCCCCTGTTTATCTTTGATTATGCAATAACCAGCGTAATATAACAAAGACAGATGTATAATCGTTGCTATGGAAGAGACTTTTTAAAAGGAGTCGCCAGTGCGAGTGTTATGTGATGCCAAAGGGAAAGTTTTTAATAGTAAGAAGATGTTTAAAGTAAGGTTTATGACTACTGCTAAGATGTAAAAGAATGAAAAAAAAGTGTTACATATTTTTATTGTACAAACACCTATAATTCCTATATATATATATATATATATATATATTATCTATAATTCCTACACGTATAATGTACAGACTCTCTTTCTTCTATCTCTAACTTTTCCCTCTCTCTTTCTATGGCTATAATAACTGTATATTGTAATACAGGACAAGGAATATATATATATATATATATATATATATATATATATATATATCTATATATATATATATACACACACACACACACACACACACACACACACACACACACACACACACACACACATCCCTTTTTGATTCCTGCATATATATTATTATGCCCCCTGTAGAGGTCTGAAGGGGGGTCCCATTTATATCATGGTCACCTGCCTTACCTGACTTGTTAAATCTTGTAATATTTGTTGTTATTTTCTATACTGGTCAGAACATCTGTCATTCAGGGCCTGTCAAATAACTGAGCCTTAATACAGCCAAACTAAGTGTTTTTTTTTTTTTTTTTTTTTTTGTTTTTGTTTTGTTTTTTTAGTAGATTCATCCAGTTTCACCACCATGCACCAATTTTCATGGGAGCTTCACTAGCAAATCTGTTTATGAATCAGCACAATTCATTAGATCCCAAGCAAATTTCCTCATAAAGATGTCAAATGTGCACAATACAAAAAAGTTGGATAACATTATTGATAAGATTATTGTGCTCCCGTGGAAAAGGCATTCACTGAATGGTGTCCTGGGTGTATCGGTCATGCATAGAGATAAAGTAGTGTCCATCATCATCCATGTAGCTAATTAAACTAATCAGGACATATTTGATATGAAACCAACTGTATGTTTTTACGCTTGTTGAACACACATGGTCAAAATCAATGTTTAAAACTCCAGTATAAAGAACAGTGGTATGCTTTCTGCTTGCTATTAGCTTCATTTTATAAGCTGTTGTGATCCTGTAAGGATTTCTCAAATGTAATGTAAAGTTTGTATTTCTACATTTCGAACTTTAAGAACTATGCGTCGCCTCTCGAAAAAAAAAAAAATATAACCCTTGCAATTTCAATTTGGCAGCGGATGACTTTTTGTTTGTTCAGCTTGTTGTTGTTGCTTTGTTCCAGTAATCGATACACGGTTTTCCTCCGGCTTGCGGATGTAATTGCACACAAACTATTTTCCCTAGCCAGGAAAAGCAGCGTTGGCTCTCAGCCTCGTTTGGATCGTTGCGTTGTAGCGATACTGTTAACTAAGTGCTTAATCAATCTATAGCTGCGCTTTCAAGAGCACAGTCCCAGAGGTTTGAAAGCCTGCACAGCTATATTAGGGAGCGTACAGTATATTCCTCCAGCATTTAAAAGTGGTTAGAGGTTAGGAGCCCGGGGTATTAAGGGGTTTAACAGGAATATAGAGGACGCCTTGGTGCCGTAATGCAAGGCCACAGAGATGCAAGCAGGTGCATTGGAAATTAAAGGAATAGTACAGAGGTTTTTTATTTATGTATTTATTTATTTCATATTATTAAACCTTTTTTTTTTCTATTTTTTTTATGTAATTTTGACAACTTTTTATGATGAAATCTAAGGACAAGGAATAAAATAAACTTTTAGTATTATTTAAAAAAAAAGAATATATATATATATATATCTATATATATATCTATATATATATATATATATATATATATATATATATATAAGGGGCACGGTGGCGTAGTGGTTAGCAACGTTCGCCTCACACCGCCAGGATCCGGGTTCGAATTCCCGTCTCGGTCATGTGTGTGTGGAGTTTGCATGTTCTCCCCGTGCCTCAGGGGTTTTTTTGCCCCGGTCCAAAAACATGCATGGTAGGTTGATTGGCACCTTTGGAAAAATTGTCCCTAGTGTATGAATGTGTGTGTGAATGTGAGTGTGTGTGCCCTGCGATGGGTTGGCATTCCATCCAGGGTGTATCCTGCCTTAATGCCCATAGATGCCTGAGATAGGCACAGGCTCCCCGTGACCCGAGAAGATCGGAAGATCGGATAAAGCGGTAGAAGATGAATGAATGAATAAATGAATGAATATATATATATATATATATATATATATATATATATATGATATAAATCAGAAGCAATCTTGAAGACTTCTTATGGTGGAAAACCCACTTTTTTTCTTAGTGAAAAATAAAAACAAACAAAAAACTTTTATTTATTTTATTTATTATTGATATCTGCAAATGTTCAGTGCCATTTGTGGTCTCCCGTGTATGTATTTTTGTTTGCACACTATACAGGCATCTGCGATAGGGTATAATTCAAAATATAAAGCATAGATTTTTCATTCACAGAAATTCATGGTTTACGTTATATTGTGGTGCAACTTTCCACATTGATTAGACCACTCAGGTCCACTAGTAGCATACGATAGTAGGGTTTGTTTGTTTATTTACTTACTTATTTACTTACCCCCATCCAAGGGACATTGCGAAGAACTCTCTGCTCAAATGGCCCACCTTCATCTATTGGACGTTTCTAGGAGTCTTTGATGCCCTGGTCTTTTTCTTTGGTGCTTTCTTCCTATTCGACAATACAAGCTTCACCAGCAACGGACAGGTAACGTCCTTCATCGCCATCACAATCCACCAACCAGATAATTTGATCATGTCTTCTCTGTTTTTTTTTTTTTTTTACACACCATTGTTTTCATCATTAAGTTCTTTTCATTCATTGAGTAATTGAATTTAATAAACAGAGTAAGATAGAAGGGTGTGTGTGCGTGTGTGCGCGCATGCGTGTGTGTGTGTGTGTGTGTGTGTGTGTGTGTGTGTATGTGTGTGTGTGTGTGTGTGACTGTGGGTGTGGTTAAAGATAAGTCAGCTTGCACACATTTATTACCATTACAGGTGCTTCTCCATTCATGTATTGCACAAAGCATGCTGGGACATCTTTCTCTGTGCCATCAAGTTTGATCATAGTAATCTTTTGGGATTGCCTGTTTCCTGTTTCATTTGGTTTCGGGGGTTTTCTTTTATGTTGTTATAACATCCTAATTATTTTCTTTATTTTTTATTTTTTTTTGCCCCTCCCCTTTTCTATTTTCTCTATTGAATTTTTTCCCCCCTATTTATTTTCTCTCTCTCTCTCTCTCTCTCTCTCTCTCTCTCTCTTTCTGTTTCTTCCTCTTATTTCTTGCTCTCTCCTGTCCCCCCTCCCCCCTTTTCCTTTCCTCAGCTAATGGCCACAAACACGCAGATGGTAAGCCTGTCCCTGTCTGTCTCTCATCCTCTTTTTAGTTTGAGTTTGGTCTGTTTCTACCCTCCTCATTTCCCTCTAACACTGCCCCTCAGTCACATCTCATTCGATCCTAAAGCAGTCCCCTCGTTCGCTCGTTCATTAGGCTCAGGGGCTGCAGGATTAATCCACCGCCTCCTCTCATGGTTCCCCCTCATTGTATAGTGCACTAGAGAACATTTTTTGTCTTTGTGTGTGTGTGTGTGTGTGTGTGTGTCAGGTGCAAAAACATTCCTGGAAAGGTGGCACTGTAGTCATCCCCGTAGGTTTTGTTGGACCTCCTGTCAGTCATGGCGCACCTCACTGCAAGGGCAAATAGGGAAACTTGAAGATGTGACCTTTGGTCATGTGACCCAGTAAACATCAAATTAGAAATTATATTCTCTAGTCAGGCTGGGCAATATAGCAGTTTTAAAAAAAAAAAAAAAATATATATATATATATATATATATATATATATATATATATATATATATTTAATGATTATTAAATGCATTTTTTTTGCTGTTTACTACTGGACCCTATTATGTATTTGCATTTGTGAATTAATTGTAGTTAGTTAGCAAACATATGCAATTGGTGTATTTATTCCCGAATGTTAATTAATTAATACATTTTTATAGACATTAAACAGGAATTTCAATCCCTTTTTTTTCCTTTTTTCCTTAGATCTTGTCAGATCTATTTTTTTTGTAAATATTTTTAATTTTTACATGCCATCCGACTAGACATACTTTTTTTCAGTCGCTTGATAGAAGCCCACATAATCCTGATGCGTATTATTTATCAATGAAAACGTTGCTACCATTTTTATGCTATATTGCCCACATGACTCTTCATAACCATATACATCGAGATAATACAAATTTGGAGTAAAGGTGCCTTTTTGTAGACCGCATGTCCTTGCAGTGGTTTTAACATTGCATTTTATCCTCTCACAGTGTGGGTAAGTTCACCGTGTGCCTGCTTTGGCATTTACCTCGTGCCTCATATGTTTTACACCAGCACTAGCATCTCATCAGCGTCATGTAGAGTTCACTAAAACTCTAAATATCACATTGCATTTCTCCATGTTTGTTGTGGATTGTTTATCATGTATTTTTTTATTTTTCTAATATTTAGGAGTCTGTTGTTGCAATTGGAGAATGGGTCGTAAATAGCTTTTAGGGGTCTTTAAAATAATAAAATAAACAGACATGAATTTATCTTTGCATACAAACCTCTGTTCTAGCTTTTCCCTAGTTTAGTGCAGCAAAACGAGCAAATGATCAAGTCTCTAGCGTGCATGAGACAAGTAACACATATTGTAATATATACAAATATAATATACTATAAACAAATATTGTAAATCTTTCATATAACTAATAATACACCTTTTCAAATTCTGATTATCCAAGTTTGTTCTGTAGGCACACTATAGGAATATCATAAATCTACACATCTATGAGACGCACATAATATATGTTCCATATTTATCTTTCTGTAAAAGTAAAATGAATAGGTATACATTGGTGTATGCTTACAATTATTTATTTATTTATTTATTTTAACATTTTCAGCCCAAAGCTCTATTCTAGTTGTGTTTTTTATACAGGCTACATGCTCACTACATACTGTATTATTAATATTATTATTATTTTAATTTAAATCTCAAAACTTCTACAATGCTTGTCAAAAAAATTGCACTAATATGAGGATTTATGGTGTGAACAGCATATTGTGGAATAGTAGTAATTGTTAAATAAAGGTGTATAATGTTTGTTTACTGACATCAGTTGTGTTTTGTCTGGAAAGTAAAAAAAACACATGGGTTGACGGGTTTGCTAGCTTAGATAATGGCCCCTTGAGGAAACCTTGAGAATGCTAGTGCAGGGGAATGTCAAAGACACAAAACAATGGGTAAAATTGTGTTGGTATTATATGATGAGATCATATAGGAACTGTGTGGTGACCAAAAAAAATTGAGGTAAAATATATTGCAGGAAATGGCTGAAATTGATGTATATCAGAGCTTTTATTCAGAACAAATCACGTATTAGTTGCAGCCGAAGCTTTAAGTTTTCACCTTTGTGTTGTTAAATTGCTTTTTATCGCTGTTATTACTGTGTTTCTGATCCAGATGTTTGGAAACTGGACGTTTGGAACGCTGGTGTTCACAGTGCTCGTATTTACAGTCACGATAAAGGTAGACCGGTACACCCACGCACAGATGATGGAATTGGATTGTGCTTTTATTTAATCCGGTTAACATTACTCGGTGTACACGTGTTCCGCAGCTTGCTCTGGACACACACTACTGGACGTGGATCAACCATTTTGTCATATGGGGCTCTCTGCTGTTCTACGTGATCTTCTCGCTTCTTTGGGGCGGCATCATATGGTACGTCTCGCGCGCTCCCAGGAACTGACTGGAAGAATAAAGAGAAGCACAATGTTTTGATAAGAGCGTGTGTCAGAAACACTTTTGATGACCTGTTGCTCATTTTGGACTTTTTTCTCGAGAGATATTGTGTTTCTGTGCCAATATTCATTCAGCATGTTTACATATCAGATTTCCAGCAATGAGAAGCCGACATGGTTGATCTCGGTTGTATTAAAAATATGTATATGGAATGATTAGAAGAAATTTACCAACTCAGAGTGTTTGCTTTTTGTGGGTTTTTTTTGCTGCAAAAGGCCGTTCCTGAACTATCAGAGGATGTATTACGTCTTCATGCAGATGTTGGCCAGCGGGCCTGCATGGCTCAGCATCATTCTGCTCATCATGGTCAGTCTGCTGCCCGACGTGCTTAAGAAAGTGCTGTGGAGAGCGCTGTGGCCCACCACCACCGAGAAAATCCAGGTATACTTCCTTCTGCTACCATTTACCCATTTACCTCTTCTGTTTACTGTTCCTCAGGTTGTCTGTGAAGGGGATGTCAACAAAATTACTGTCCTCAAGATGTTTTTAGAGCACAGTAGAGTCGGATTAGACCTTCCATCATTGGTGTTTGAAAATGAACACAAGTCGATCCATAAGTCGAAATATATAAATATATACACACAGTATAGACTGTGTGCAACTGCAACCTGCATTAAGGGAGTATCAGACTATATATGTGTGTGTGTGTGTGTGTGTGTGTGTGTGTGTGTGTGTGTGTGTGTGTGTGTGTGTGTGTGTGTGTGTGTGTGTGTGTGTGTGTGTGTGTGTGTATGTATAGTATATTAACTGAACTGAAGTGAATGTAATGTTATAGAGAAACAAATAGCATTGATAGCATTGATAGCCTTATGAGCTGTTTCACTTGAAACAGTTATTACTATATTATTGTTATTGCACTGACATTATATAATATAATTACCCACGATAGATAGATTAACATTACTAATGCAGTAATACTTATATTACTTATATTACATTACTTATACACACATTACTTGTATGGCGAGAAAATATACTACAATATCTGTATCATCTCTGTCTATATGGTGGACCAGATGTTTAACACTCAGGGCTCTTACAGTCTTACTGGTAAAAGAACCAGTAGTCTAGATGAAGGGTTTTGCAAATTTACAAATAACCATTAAAGAGGGTGACCTGAAGGAAAAAAATGATGCAAAATATAGATATTTTTTGTATATATTTTCAAACAGATGAATCTTACTATCAAATTCTCTGCTTCCAGGCGTTTAGTAATAAAGAAATAATTATGTATGTTATGTAATAACGCACATCTGATAGTATAACTATGTTTGTCCTAAGGAGAGGCCCGGACGTAAACATTTACACAGATATTTTAATAGATATTACTCACCCCTACTGAATGCATATCAGTATATTGCTTGCTACCCCCCCCCCCCCCCCCCCCCTCTTTCTCCTGTTTGCACTGCAGTGGCGTAATGCAACATCTTGGAGATTGTCCTAAGTTATACCTACATTGTGCCACTGAACATTGTTTTTGACCGCATTTATGGTCTTTAGATTTGTCTGTGCTACGGATCAGTCCCGAGAATGCTGGATGTAAGTGTATAAGCGTATGCAGCTCGGGAGGTCCCGGTCTGCAACGTTCTGCAATCTTTCCCTCCTTTTCTTAGAAGACAAAAAATGTTCAGTTTGTTGAACAAAAAGCAAGTTTTCTGCTTGTTTTTTTTTTTGACATTTCTTTGAATGCCCCTGAACTGAAAATGTGTATGCTGGTGTGTTTTTAAACAGAGAGCATCTGTGCAGCAGTGTGTGTGTGTTTGTGTGGTTGTGTTTGTGCTTTTTAATGAACCTGCCTTTCACCCTAACTTTTTCAGCTACGCATTACACTTGTCTGTATGATATATAGGAGGATCTGGCCAGCAATGTGTACAGCTTCTAGGGCTGATAAAGATGCGCAATGATTGGTGTTTAATTACTGAATTCAAAATGTTACTGAATTACAATATTTATTTGCCACAAATATAGTTATTTAAAGAATACAGCTTGCGGTGAAATCTGACCCTCATCAGGTTCTCATAACCTGCATTAAATACAAGGATATATGGTGAAATATCTAAATAGTAAATACTTAAAGGGACATCCTAAGGAGGAATAGGAAACATTTTATTAAACTCACACGCACACACACACACACACACACACACACACACACACACACACACACACACACACACACACACACACACACACACACACACGTATATATACAGTATATTTTTTGGGGGGGAAAAAACAAAATGTTGATTACAATTTTATATATATATATATATATATATATATATATATATATATATATATATATATATATATATTATATATATCACACACACACACACACACACACACACATATAAATACTAGTCTTGTCATACACAAACAATTGCATTACTATATAAATATAAATTGGTAACCTAGATTCCATGATTTAGCTTTCAGCACATGCGCATTTTGCAGTAAGAAGGAATAAGGCTTAGCTCTAATCCCTCCCTCCATGTTAACTGTTCTAAGCCCGTTTTGTCTTCTTCCCTTTGCTCTTCTCTCCTCCTTCTCGCCTCCTCTCCTGTGACGTTCGACCGCATACCTGAACTTGCCCTCTTCCCTGTGTCTTTAACCCCTGATACTTCACCTTTGCCCCGTGAACCCACGTGACGTGGCCGTGGTAACGGCAGACAAAGCGCCAGTGCCTTACCGCCGAGCAGTCCACCATCTTTATGCTCTCTCAGACCTCCAGCAGTATCAGTTTCTGAACTGGGCAGGAGGTGATCCTTCCACTCTCTTTGCATGCGTGTTTGTTGTGTGTGTTGTGTGTCTGCTGCGCGCGCTGTGTGTATGTGTGTGTGTGTGTGTGTGTGTGTGTGTGTGTGTGTGTGTGGTGTGTGGTGTGTGAACAAGTCACTTAAAGGTACCGAGAACTTCTTATTAGTCAATTGTTTTTGTGCGTATCAGAAGTAGATTGGCCAAAAGATGCACAAACATTCTAAAGCAGTTAGTTTTTTTTATTTATATATATATATATATATATTATATATAATCTATATATATCTATATATATATATATATATATAATATATATATAATGTCTTTCTGTCAGCATGAATATTAGAACTGCTTTATGGAAATCACTTGTGGTCTACAAACCCATGCATATTTAATTGCACTTGCATCACTCTAATAGCGGCGTTCTTCCGCACTGGGGACGACGGCTTAGCAATTTATCGGAAAAGGCATTAGTTGAAGACATAAGCCTTCTAAGCTCTCGGTGATGACTGTAAGAAGAGCTGTGGTGCTCGAGAGTGACGCTTCGTTCCATTTCGTCGTGCAGTAACTGCATGCGCTGCTCCGTATGCTCACATGCATGAGTGCGGGCGTCCGTGTTTGTGGGTTCGACGAATGTGAGATGCCTCCATTGCTCCATGCAACAGAAGGCCGCATGGATATGTTACGTGCAATGTTTTATGTTCCCTATTGTTGTTATTTGTGTCTTGTGATTAACCTTTCTGAACAGGAACAGGTCGGTGTGAACTTGTGTGTATCGGAGAAACACAGAGCAAGCAATGAGTGGGGGGGGACGTCTCCACCGTACACGGTCATTTCCTTTAGTCTGAGTGTGTGTGTTTGTGTGTGTGTGTGTGTGTGTGTGTGTGTGTGTGTGTGGGGCTGTCCACAGAGGATGAAAGCTGATAGGACCTTTCTAGCACACAGTGAGGACTTCTTGTTACATGGGGTTCAGACCACCACTGAGGCTTAACAGCAGCATGGTAAAGAGAACAAACGGGGGGCTTTTATTCACAATCCATTCCACCATCAGACTGATCAGATCAAACAGGATAAAGCTCCAAGATAAATCAGGAAAGATACGTTATTTTACACCTACACTATTTATTTATTTATTTGGTATTTCAGTACAGAGATCAGGAATCATATCTGGTACACAGATTGCATTACATGGAGAACATGAACGAGCAAATCAGTTAGTACTTGACTTATATAATTCCTCAATAGCTTCCATGTTCTAATATGCAAAATATACAGGGGAAAATAGCTTGCACATAATTTACCGCATAAACTAAACAAAAAGAACGTTACAATGATTTTGAAACGCTTATTATTGACGAGGATTTATTAATGGAACGATTTAATCAGGTTCATAACATTTCTATAAACCTGAGTCACTTTGTTGTCTTTTGATCACATTAAGCAAATATTGTTTTTACTGAAAATTTTGTTGTTTAAAGACACGTTTATCGACGTAGTTGTTTGCGTCAGTGCTAAAGCTACCCTTTTTTTTTTGCCTTAATGGCTTAAAAGAAAAAAATGAAGGCCTTAGTATGAGTAACACAAATAAACTAGTTTCAAAAACGTTCAACAGCATTGAATCTAACCGTAAACGAACAGAAATCTGAATGAATTAGGAATATTAACTAAGTAAATAAGAATAAATGCTTTAAAACAGGGGGACACGGTGGCTTAGTGGTTAGCACGTTCGCCTCACACCGCCAGGGTCCGGGTTCGATTCCCGTCTCAGCCGTGTGTGTGTGGAGTTTGCATGTTCTCCCCGTGCCTCAGGGGGTTTTTCTCCGGGTTCTCCGGTTTCCTCCCGGTCCAAAAACATGCACTGTAGGTTGATTGGCACCTTGGAAAATTGTCCCTAGTGTATGAATGTGTTTGTGAATATGAGTGGCATTCCATCCAGGGTGTACCCTGCTTTAATGCCCATAGACGCCTGAGATAGGCACAGACTCCCCGTGACCCGAGGGAAGATCGGATAAAGCGGTAGAAGATGAATGAATGCTTTAAAACGTCCTGAAATATAAAATAATATGAAAAAAGTGTTATTTTTCAGTGTATGATTGTTAAATTTTTTATTTTTTTTTTTAATCAGACTCTCATTCAATACTTCGATATCCAGCATGCAAAGTGTACCAGTATCAATGGCACAATGGGGATTTATCACAGTCAAGTTCTTCTATAATATTCCGAAAGGGACAAAACAACAACACATCGTCTTCAAAAGCATTCGCATGAAAGCCGACATTAGCGTATATCGCTGTGGTAAATTGTAGATGTGATGAGTCTGATGGTGACGGTAGTGAAAAGCCCCTGGTGTGGCGGTGTGCTGTGAGTTTTGCTGTGAGATGGGACGGGGGTGCCTTACGGAGACTTATTACTGGTGTGTAGACATTACAGAGCGCATCTGCTCTGATGTCACTGCACACATACACTCACACACTCTTCTCTTTCCACTGATTGTATCTCTCCTGTATCTGTTCAAGATAACTGTATAAATAAAAGCCTGTTCTGGTCATTACAGTCCTGGAGGGTCCCGATGATCGTCAATATGAGAGTTCTCACAGGCCCATTATTTCACACATTCTGCATCTGCTGTAAATACAGAGTGCAGATTACTGTAGTAGTTCTATAGTGAAATATACCAATCCATTATTCACTCGGTTTGCACTTCTCTGAGACCCTCTAGTGTCAGGATATGGAATTGCCAGGTCCTCGAAAATGTATTCTTATGTAACAATCTTTTTTTTTTTTTTTCTAACATGCAACAAATGACACGAATTTTTCAGTGAAGTATATATCTCAGTAAGCAAAGGACGTCGCGATAAGTCTGTGTTGCAGTGGTTTTATTTATATTTTTATTAGGGATATCAAAGTTAATAAGGCGTTAATTCAAATTCACTTTAACAGCACTAATTTTATCGATTCATTTTTGTAACATGCATCCACTCACGCATCGTAAATTTCCCCCAATTTATGCCTACTAGCTGTACACGACACAACAGGTATATACTAATATAGTATATCCTCACTATATTAGCGTATGGAACTGAAACGTTCCACCAGATGGGATGAAGTGCTGAGAATCATTTAAAATGACTCTCAAAAAAAGTGTTTGTTTTTTATCCCGATAACATCAGTACCTTCTAGGACTGTACACTTGGTTACTGATTTTCATTAATGCATGATGTGGTTTTTTTTTGCACTTTCACGTTTACAGAGCTTGTGTTTGGGGCTTTTTTGGGTGATATCGGTTTAAATTGCATTGGTAAGCCGTCCAGTGTGTGTGCATGTTTCGTTCAAATGTGACAGCTCACTTCTGTGTCTTACATACGTTTCTCTTTTCTACATCTCTCCCTTGTTCCCTTCTTTTTTTTTATCCCTTTGTTTTCTCTACAGAACGCAGACAAGCTGTATCGGGGTCAGTTGTCGGAGTTTACCCCTCTGTCCTCCCCCCACACTCCACCTGTCCACAAAGGGGGCGGTGATGAGGATCAAAGCCACGTCCATCACAGGTCTGACTCCTCCCCTCGTAAAAAACTGATGTACACTCGCTGGGGGGGTGGCCCCGACTACTGCACTTTCCGCCCTTTCTTCCGATTCGGGGGAAACCCCAGACTGTCCGGGATGGCGTACGCCTACGCGTCCGGACGCGAAACATCCATCTGAAATGGCTCACACACACACACACACACACACACACACACACACACTGCATCCCCTAAAACGTTGTTTAAAGGCTTGCTATAACAAGTATTCACCCGAAGTACACACTCCGCTTGCCACGGCAGCACGCAGCGACAAGGCTGAGTGTTGGTTGGTGGTCCGGAGCCAGGCGTAAACAGGCCAGCACATCCATGCGAGTGTTCCAAGTGATCAAGGGGCCTTTTTTTTTTTTTTTATAAAGCCTCAATTCCCCTGTGTATATGTTTGTATGTGTTTGTGTTTGAATCACACCTCGTATGTGAAAAAGACTTGAAATTGACGTCCTGGCGCTGAGCAGCTAGAAAACCTCATACGGCTTTTCCTTTGTCATGGAAATCATGTGAATGTCTGGATATATATATATATATATATATATATATATATATATATATATATATATATATATATATATATATATATAGTACACGCACCACACTTTAATAGGAGCACCCGTCCAAACAGCCAACCGCACGACCAATCACGTGACTAATCACTTGGAAAGGACCAGGTGAGGTCGGGGGCGGTCTCTTTTTTTGAATTGCGTCATTTTTTTTCAACTAGTATGGCTGTCTGGAATTTCGTTTTTGCACTACTAGGTGTACGCTCTGCAGACGGTTGCGTCTGAATTGTTACAACTGCATGCAGTTGGATGCGTTGCGCTGCGCCTCTGCCCTGCGATTGGCTGATTGGATTATCGCAGGTGCACTGGTCCATTGAGTGTGTCTGTCATTTTGACATGATCTCTTCACAGATGCCTCACTCTTGTTTCTTCCTTCTTTTTTTCTCTTGAACTTTTCTTCCCTTCCCTTCTTTCATTTTTGTTTTGTTTTGTTTTGTTTTTTTTAGAACAAACTGGTGTTGCTTTTGTGCGACTCTGTTTTTGAGGAACACTCCATAAAGACGCTGTTAAGTCGAATTGTAAGTGGCTGGATTTTTAGCCAGCGTTGCATCTTTACTGTGTTAGATAGAGCTTGTCAAGAATGCCACCTATCCGTGTACGTTTGTGTGTGTGTGTGTGTGTGTGTGTGTGTGTGTATGTGTGTATGTTTGTAAAATCTGAGCCCAGTGAGAACTTGGGACTGTCACAGGTTTGTCATTTGTAGTAATAATTGCACCAGTAGAGGAGTTTGTCACTCGTAGTAGTAGTAGTAGAAGAAACAGTCCAAGTGGCAGCGGCTGCTTGCTACTCTGGTGTAGGTGCTTTGAGATGTGCTAGTTTTCCGTTTTCCTCCCAAGCTGTTTCCTTTGTGTTTGATAAGCTTTACTGACAGCTCAGATTCTCTACCTTCGCATCCATGTTCTTCTGCCTTAATGCCATAACATTTCCCATGCTTCATAACTGTGGTCTGGACACCAAAGTTGTTAAAAAGAAAAAAGAGATAAACGGAGCAAACTAGTGTTATTCTTGCCTTACATGGATTTATTCGGGCGGGGAAGAGGGTATTTGGGGGAGGGGGGGCGGGGGTTGCACGACGACGGCATTAGACGAATCCCACCGCACTGCCTTAAGTTCACACGCTGCACCAGCAGACGGCTATATGGTGTAGACGGGCCCCCTTTTAGGCTGATCCCAGATCAGTTTTTCCTCTATTAGCGTTCTGTCGTTTCTATAGATACAGCATCAACGTATATTTTGGTATCGGTGCGGAAATGGAAAAGCTGGTTTAAGATCAGTGTAAAAACACTTTTTATTTTTGGGGGAGATCGATAGCGCTAATGTGCTCTTCATAATATTTGTTTCACTAATTGTGACTACTTATTATTTATACCTGTTGTTTATATCGACACTGCTTTTGTAAGTTTGGAGCCTCGTGTCACTTAAGCTAGCTTTACATATTCATCCTAAACGGTCTGATCATCGTTTAATCACACGGTTTCCTCATATGGCTCCTTGTTGACTGTGTAGCACTTCCCTTTAATATATTGAATTCATAGTGAGGAGAAGCCATATTGGATTTTCAAACATACAATTATTGGAGCGTGTGTGTTAATATTCGTCATTAGCAGGATTCGAAATCGAGTGTACACGTACACAAGGCCTTCATGACAACTGATATAAAACAGACAGAGACAACAGCTAGTGTCAGGTTTCAGCTTTTATCACCTCGGTGAACTTGTGTCAGTTCTGATGTCGAGGCGACACCTTTCTTGCCGTCTAGAATTTCATGTGTTTATTTTGACACGTTAAATATTCATAACAAATCAGTCTACTCCTGCGAACACGATAAAGCCTGAGGTAAAAAAAAAACAGATCTAATAAAATGTATGTAAAAGCCTTAATATTTTTCCTGTGGTACAGTAATGAATGTAACATGTACAATATACATTACAAGCATTAAATTAAATTATTCAAAGATAATTCTGTAATTGAGCACAGTATAATCATGGCACATGGGCTTCACATTGTAATGTCAGCTGACTCTGAAGCCCCGCCCTCTTTACCATTCCTTTTCTCACATCTGGCCTCCGTTCTGCCCTTTTCACTTTCACATTTGGGTTGATAATAGAGAAAAATAGCTGAGAACGAAAGAAAGACTTTCTAAATAAATGTTTTCTAAATAAAACATTTATATATTGTATTATATCATATTATAAACTTCCATGCATTCAGGTGAGTCTATATAGTATATATATATATATATATATATATATATATATATATATATATATATATATATATATATATATATATTATAATATATATATATATATATAGATATATATATATATATACTATATATATATATATATATATATAAAACAACTATATTATAAGTAAATTTATGGACATTCTTATCCATAGCAACTAAAATTCATTTATACAATTTGAGATCCTTGTACTAGCGTTAAACTCACGAGCATCTGAGCACATGGCCAAATCTTTAACCGCTAGGCTACTAATTCACTACTAAGGCTAATATTCATGTCATTGTTATTTAATAAACATTCCTTATGCAACACTCCACTTAAGGGTTATTGTAATCCCATATAGCAAGCCGTACGCTGGTGAACGCCTCCATTACTACCTGACTTTAACACCTGAATGAGCACAAATCTCCACAAGCACACTTTAAACTCTAGTGGACCATCTTTCCTGAAAAGTGGAGGTTGTTATAATATATAATAATGTGGAATAGGTTTTGCACGCAGGCCAGATGACCACAAATGTCTGTTTTCCAACATCATTCTTAATTGTAATGTATGGCAAGGTATGATGTAGACTGTAGACTTATGTCCATTGTCATGAAGGGTTTATGTACAAGTGTCATGTTGCTCCTGCCTAAACAATATATACATATATACATATACACACACACACACAATAGTGAAATCACTTCATCCTCATAGTGCAATGCTTGAAAGATTTGTCAACATTTTCTGTTGTCTCCTTTCCTTTACATTCCTTTTTGTTTTGTCTTTGCTCTCCTCCTCAAGACGCTATCGGATCACAAGCCTCTCATCTACTTTCCTACGTGCTTCTGTTGTCATTGTATCCAAAAAATCCTCACGGTTCTCTGATCTTTTAACCCTTATCCAACGGCAGAGTCTGAGTCAGAGAGAGAGATAATGAGAATATATTGATTTGCTACCAAGACCAATGTTAAGATAGAGGTATACTATTATTATGACGATTATTATGAATAGATTATTATACACGTGTTGTCTATTTCTGTGTTGAACATTGTAGCTGCTTGTGAGTAGGTGCCTTGTGGTTGATGCTGATGGACATGTATTGAGTTTAGGAAGTTTTTGGAGAAAGAAAAAAAAAAAAATCCAGGATGCTTTTGTATATATTTTCCCCTTCGATCCTTTAACAACATGCAATAAAGGCCAAGGTCAATATGTTATTTATTGGTGTCATGTGACGATTTTAGAGACACGCAAGAGTCGCCAGGTGTTACTATGGAAAGATGTGTTTTGTTAAGTTTTTTTGAGAGTTTAAATGTACGTCATGCCACAATCAGAATCAAGATTCTATATATGTATATGTATGAATGTGTGTCTGTGATAAGGTTTACATTTCTCAAACGAAGTTAGGAAAGGAATGCACTAATGAACAATCTAAACTTGATGAATGAGTCACTTTCGCTTCTGGTCCAAAGCTGCACTGCTTTACACATGTTCTGAATGTAATCGTCCTTCATGCATTACTCGAAACTCACATCACGATCAGTTACTCACAGAGGTTGCATGTTAATGCCGTCTAAGCGTCATTGTGCTTGTTTTGTTTGTTTTTTTACATTCTAATTTATATTTGTATATGATGGTAGGTTGAGGGTTAATAGGTGTTTGCTCAGTGATTCTGTGGCAGTCCTGTGATTAGACCCCCTTCCCCCAACACTCACACACATACACACTCCTGAAGTGTAAACACTGAATTTATAAATTGCGATGCTTTTTCCTTTGTTTTAATTCGCCATTCCTGAATTCATCGGAAAAAATAATCATCAGTTGCACAACCTGAAACCAAACAAAACTGCATTCTGGATGTTGTCCCCTTTTTTTTTTTGAGTTGCATCTATACGGGTCTGTTTTCTTTTTTTATACAACCACTATGATATGTGTTGATCTAAAGTACCTATAAAAAGAACCCCCCCCCATGTTGTTCCTTTTGTCTGCTTGTTTTAAAGATTTTGAATGTATTAATGACGTGTGGTTTAACTAACTTAAACATCACTGATGATGAGTGCAAGAACCGTTACGGCCAATCTCTCATTTCTTTCGCGTAGTTGTGAACACTGATGTCACGGCACATTTCCTTCACGTATGCGTTATATCAAGGGGGGGGGGGGGGGGGGGACACTCGTGTTGCTTTGTAGAGATTTTCGTTTTGGCCTCTGTATCGCGTAGGAATTATTTCTATAGAAACCGGGAATCCGATGATCGCGGGACACTGGGCTCTGTCAAAACACTGGATCGTATCCTATGATACAACTGTCAGATGTATAAAATATTTTGTATATCGAATAAAAAAAAAAAAAAAGAAGTCTTTTTTGCTATTTTTTGTATTCAGAGGTTTAAAAAAGGTATACCGCTCGATTTACGCTATTAGTTTGTTTTATACCAAACAAAATTGGAGACGCGGCAGACGAAGGGCAGCATCAAACCGGTACACAGAAAAGGGTTTTTCATTTCCCGACCCAGCTTTAATCTTGTGCTCTTTCTACGGTTACCACTTCGGGCTGCGTTAGTCGTGTCGACGTGCACTGTTTTCGAGGACGCATCACACGTAAATTACGGAGAAAAAAAAAAACAAACAAAAACACACTGACGTCCGTTCGCTGCTGTTCACAACGTGTGACCAAATACTATTCTAGATGTCTATACTGTTGTAAAAGGCTTTACTGACTCTAGTGGGGCTTAAATCAACGCCAGCCTATTCACGTTAACACGAATGTCTCTGTGCTCTTTTTTTTTTTTGTTTGTTGTTTTTGTTTTTTTGTTTGTTTGTTTTTCTTTTCTCAATTCGTCAGCACAAAGCGTGATGTTGCTCTTAACAAAGTCTATACTGTATATTTAAAAATGTATGTATACTACTGTACACTTTACAGTATATATAGAGTCAAATGAATCACTGTACAGTTTGGGGGTCTTTTTGTATACAGTTTTTTTTAACAGATTGTTATCTGTATATATATATATATATATATATATATATATATATATATATATATATATATATATATGTATATATATGTATATATATATGGATTTTTTGCCAGCTTTTCTGTAGTTAACAGCAAACAAAAGCTGTAAAATTGCTTGTAATAAATAAATGAGGAAAATTCCATATTGTGTGTGCGATGTATTTATTTATTTGTTTGTTTATTTATTTATGGCATTCATTTTACA
>JACRUU010000022.1:8988379-9038379 GCA_030449085.1 Kryptopterus vitreolus
GGTGAATTCGGGAACGCAGATGGGATCCCAGACCTCCTGACCTCACCTGCATCAATACACTGACTTTAATATCACCCTTGTAGGTGAAGGAGCACAAGAATATCCTCAAAATCTACTAGAACATCTTCCCAGAAGAGTGGAGGGAATTATAACAGCACATGAGGATTGCCACATAGTTGATGGCTAGTTAATAGTGGCATGGTGGCTTAGTGGTTAGCACGTTTGTCCGGGTTCGATTCCCGTCTCGGCAATGTGTGTGTGGAGTTTGCATGTGTGTGTGGATTGGAGATTGGTGTTGTTGTGTGGTTCTCCGTTTCCTCCCGTGTGTGAGTGTCCGGTGTTCCTCCCGTCCAAAAAACATGCACGGTGTGTGTGTGTGTGTGTGTGTGTGTGTGTGTGTGAGTGTGTGCATTCCATCCAGGGTGTATGTGTGTGTGTGTGTATGTGCCTGCCATTGGCATTCCATCAGGGTGTGCTTTAATGCCCATAGACGCCTGAGATAGACACAGACTCCCCGTGACTCGAGGGAAGATCGGATAAAGCGGTAGAGGTTTAGAAGGTGAAGGTGATGGTTAGAAGTGAAGATGAATGAATGAATGAATGAATTATGGCTTGTACATGGAATATAATAAACTCCGTAATATTGCCTTCTGAAATAGTTCATAAAATAACTTCATAAAGCCTGTAAAAAAAAACAAACAAACAAAAAACAACAACAACTAAAAGACGCAAAACTGATGCTTCTCCTTCTTCCTTATTATTATTATTATTTCTATTTCATTCAGTGCCCAGGGGTGATTAAGTCAGTCTTAAGACACTTTAATGGAAAAGCTTGACTCGACAAATCGGATTAAGCTACTCATCCCTGTTACATATCATAAAAGAGCTCCATTTGCTCGCGGCTCCAGGGTTTCAGTCTACACAGGAAATGTGTTACATTTTATTTTCTATTTTATTATTTAAATTTTTTTTTTTTTAACAAAGAAATTGTGCCACGGGTTTGTGCGAGAATAGCTTGAAGCTTAAAACTTGAAAGACATCTTGATTTAAAAGCCCCGATTTGCATAAGCACTCGTCTGCGAGTCTGAATATCAAAAGGGAATCTGCCGTATCGTTTCTGATCATAGTAAAGTGCTAAAGCAGTAGTGATGTGTGCTTTTTGCTTTTTTTTTTTTTTTTTTTTTTTTGTGTGGGTCAGTACTGAGAAATCATCAGCATGTACAACACAGGGGATGGAAGAAGCAGTCATGGATGTGTGTGTATATATATGTATTTTCGGGAAAAGAATTGTTTTTGTGTGTGTGTGTGTGTTTTTTTTTTGCATTTCATGTCTGCCTGCAGGCGGATACAGACGGTGGTTGAAAAGAAGGATCAATCTAATTTTCAAATAATAATCATTTCTGAGACAATCCAGTATTTTCTTTCTCTTTTTTTTTTACCATTCATGAATATTGAACTCGGCAGACAGAATGGAAAAAAAGGTTTCGCCCTCCTAGTGACTGCGGAAAAAAGAACATTTGGGGATAAAAAAAAAATTGGTGAAAGAAAAAAAGAGAACTTCCCTGCTGGGTACCTTCTAACCTTCTGCTTTTAGCTTCCACTCAAGCTGCAAAGGCCTACTCTCTCTCTCTCTCTCTCTCTCTCCTCTCTCTCTCTCTCTCTCTCTCTCTCTCTCTCTCTCTCTCTTTCAACCAATCAGAGTAATTGATTTTATAGCTGCTCTTATCAGGCACTGCAGGCCTCATCAATGACAATGCGCAGGATATCGCTCTGTCCGCTGTCTCACCCTAACTAGTGAGTGAATAAAAAAAAAAAGAAAAGCAAGAAAAGAAAGGCAGAAAAGATCTCACCTGTCCCCGAGGCCAGAACAAGATCAGATCCAGAGTTTCAAATCAGATTTCTGCTCCTTCTGCTGTGTGTACGTATCTGGAGTTAAAGCGTTAGTCACGCTTGGTTAGAAACTACACTTCCGCTGCTGCACTGCTAAACAGTTCATTAAGACTCTTTACACGCGGTGCGCACCTTCCTCCAGCCGTGTTATGATCTAATGAAAACATCTGTCTCATTTTCTTACAGCAAATCACACCCTGGGCCACAACATCTGTCCTCGGATAGCAGAGTGGATGAGTGGGTTTCATGTTGAGCGCTAGCACTCATGGGTAATTGGCTGCTCATTTCAGTTCAAAGCTAAGCGCTGGTTAAAAGCCTAGAGGAACAGGGTGGCATATCATTAAATATACCATTAAGCATTTGCAAAAAGATGTGCTAATGAGATGTAGCGTGCGACGGCACACCTTTGAACGAGCAGAGTTCTTTAAATCAAAGGTTTTTAGATTGTGGGGATGTGCGTCGGTTAGTGGCGTGCAACAAACACCTTCCAACTGCTATGAGGACAAATGTGTGCACTCAATATGTCTTACTGTAAAAGTATAGATATAGACTCAGTGGAGAGATTCCGAAAGACGCAGGGAGAGTTTACAGAGCGCTTACATATAGAGCATTATAAAGTTGTGTCTGATATTAAACATGTACAGTATAGATTGATGTGAGGTATAGCATGGTGTGCAGTCAGGAGAACAAATAGAACTGTATGAGGATTTGAGTACATATAGTGAGGTTAAATATATATATATATATATATATATAGATATATATTCTGACGTATTGAGTGTGTATAGTGATTTGAGTAGTCTGATGTATTGAGTATGTATAGTGATTTGTGTGCTGTGAGGTATTGGGTATGTATAGTGATTTAGGTGGTGTGAGTTATTCAATATGTATAGTGATTTGAGTGATGTGAGGTATTGAGTATGTATAGTGATTTTAGTGGTATGAGGTATTGAGTATGTATAGAGTATTGAGCATGTATAGTGATTTGAGTGATGTGAGGTATTGAGTATGTATAGTGATTTTAGTGGTATGAGGTATTGAGTATGTATAGAGTATTGAGCATGTATAGTTATTTGAGTGATGTGAGGTATTGAGTATGTATAGAGTATTGAGTATGTATAGTGATTTTAGTGGTATGAGGTATTGAGTATGTATAGAGTATTGAGCATGTATAGTGATTTTAGTGGTATGAGGTATTGAGTATGTATAGAGTATTGAGCATGTATAGTGATTTGAGTGATGTGAGGTATTGAGTATGTATAGAGTATTGAGTATTTGAGTATGTATAGTGATTTTAGTGGTATGAGGTATTGAGTATGTATAGAGTATTGAGCATGTATAGTTATTTGATTTGAGGTAGTGTATAGAGTATGAGGTATAGTGAGTATGTATAGAGTATTGAGCATGTATAGTTATTTGATTTTAGTGATGTGAGGTATTGAGTATGTATAGAGTATTGAGCATGTATAGTGATTTGTGGTAGTGATGTGAGTATTGTATTGAGTATGTATAGAGTATTGAGCATGTATAGTGATTTTAGTGGTATGAGGTATTGAGTATGAGTATGTATAGAGTATTGAGTATGAGTATGTAGAGTATTGAGTATGTATAGAGTATTGAACATGTATAGTGATTTTAGTGGTATGTGGTGTGAGGTATTGAGTATGTATAGTGATTTGATGTTGTGTTTGTATGAGATATTGAGTATGTATAGAGTATTGAGCAGTATAGTATTTTAGTGTTGAGGTATAGTATGTAAGAGTATTGAGCATGTATAGTGATTTTAGTGGTATGAGGTATTGAGTATGTATAGAGTATTGAGCATGTATAGTGATTTTAGTGGTATGAGGTATTGAGTATGTATAGAGTATTGAGCATGTATAGTGATTTGAGTGGTGTGAGGTATTGAGTATGTATAGTGATTTGATTTGTATTTGTACAGTGTACAGTGTAGTGTTAATAGTGAACATGCACTGAATTGTGTAGCGTGTAATAGTGAACATATGTAGTGTTTAAAAGTCAACACGAACTGCGTAGTGTAGTGTAGTATTGACCACGGATAGTGTAGTGTTGACTGTCAACATGTACAGTATATTGTATTGTATAATAGTGAACATAAACTGCGTAGGGTAGTGTAATACTGAAGACACATAGTGTAATTGTTAAAAGTGAACATGTGGTGCATCGTCTAGTGAACATGTATCGTGTAGTGTAGTGCGTAATAGCGAACGTGTAATGTATAGTGTAGTGTGTAATAGTGAACATGCCCCGTATTGTGTAGTGTGAAATACTGAACACATACTGCATAGTTTACTGTGAAATAGCGGACTTGTACAGTGTAGTGTGTAATAGTGAGCACATATGGTGTAGCGAGTGATAATGGACCGTCTGATAGTGAGCACATATAGTGTAGTGTGTGATAATGAGCATGTATAGAGACGTGTAATTATCATGTATAGAGCACTGCGCGGTAATGAACCGTGGGGCATGCTGCCGTTCTCTTAAATCCTCTACACATGTTGCTCTGAGCAAAAAAAAAAAAACACAGAGTTTTGTCTAATTAACTGATAAAATGCATCAGCGGGGGCGGGGCCAGGCCAGGCGTAGAGAGGCGGTCTATTGTACTCTGGAGCTTTTCTTCCCTTCAGAGCTTTTCAGTGGAGGGCTCAGCTTTGAGTGTGTGGGAACCAGGATGGGTCGACATTATTACACGGCCAATTAAGCTTAGGTCAGCAGAGACTAAAGAAGAGAGCAGAGCCAGCGGGGACAGACCGGGCTCTCTTCCTTTTTTTTTTTTTTTTGCCTCTCCTCTGTGTTGTACTCCCGCATTCTCTTCTTCTTCTTCTTCTTTTCCCACCTGTTCACTTCCATGTGTCTCACTTGGGTTTCGCGCTGCAACAGTGCAAAAATACCTAGTTCTCGGCTTGACAGTTTGATGAACATACCTTGGATTTTGATTGTTCTTAATGTGTTATGATCCACCCGAAACAATGACGATGGCGCCCTTTTTTTTTTAACAACTTCACACCGAGTCTAAAGGCGACGTGTTTGGAAAAAGCTCGGAGCCAGCTGTGTGTCTTACACGAACAGCTGTGGTGGGACAATAAAACAGGTGAACGTGGGAGCAGCGCAAGAGGCCTAGTGGGGCTTGGAAGCCATGTGTGGCCAAGAAACTGTGTGTCTCTCTCTCTCTCTCTCTCTCTCTCTCTCTCTCTCTCTGTCTTTCTCCCTCTCCCTCTGTTTCTCTTGTATCCCAAACCTGCACCTGGCCTGGAGCTCTCTGCAGACTTGCAGGTGCTTGACTCGCTTTTGTGGTGATCCATGCGGTGGTTCCTCTTCAGGACAAAACTCCACAGAGGGTGCGTGCCGTGCCAGCTGAACCCTCAAGCAGAGATTACGACACCCCCAACTCCTGAACCCCTACACACACACACACACACACACACACACTTTCTCCAAAGTATAAGAGGGCACTGTCAGAGAGGGAGGCTCCACTGGTAATTGTATGTAATTAGCTCTTTTAATTAGCCAGCCAGGTGCCTGGGGTGCTCTCTATCTATCCCTCTCTCTCTCTCTCTTTCTCTCTCTGGCTCTCTCACGCACTCACTCATTGATACACACCCGTTACAGCAAATATCCTCCATCCCGGACATGGAGTACCCTTTCTCAGCATGTTTTGGTGCTTTCCTTACTACAACACCTGAATCAACTAATTATCAGTGGGGCGTCTTAAAGCAGGGACAACAGTAACGTACAGGACACTGTTTTAACATGCAATAAAACGTATTAAATACACACGTCACAGAACGGGAGCAGTGTTTGTCCCGCATGAATGTACAAATGTGTCTTATTTAGAAAACACTTTCAGTTGTTTGTCTTCAGTCATAACAGTCATAACAGTTTTGATATTTATGTCTTAGTTCGGCATTTAAGATTGAAAAGTTCAGTTCGGGATCAGTTAAGGACGTTCAAACCGCAATTTAACATGTAAACATGCTTGACGATGGGAATGACTGGGGAAGTGCTCCGTTTTCTAGTGTCATTCTCATCCAATATGTTATATGATATGTGTCATATGATAGTCATGATAGTCATATGATATATGACTATCAATATGTTAATAGTCGCATCATTACACAGTTTAATGTTAGACAAGGGAAGTTCGAGTCAAAGCAAGTTTATAAAAGACATTTTAAAGAATGGATTTATTTATACGATTATCCCAGGGTTTGAACCAATCCCACTTCAAGTTCTCCTCAGGGAACCACCAGGACTGGGACAAATACACACACGCAAACCGGAACTGGAATCCCCTCCATCTTTAAAATGTCTACGCCATTCATGTCTTACTACACTGAGCGTCTCATCAACGTACCGCGCTTGAGCTCTTCGTTAGACATCCACAGGTTTTATACCTTTTTTATGACATTTGAATTAAGGGACTCTGGTCTGTCTGTCCATCTATCCATATATCTATCTGTCCTACCTTTAAAATCATGCAGTATTCCATTTGCTTTCTGCCTATACACAATAATACACATAATTCTGTTATTTTTTTGCTATAATTACTTTCTGATGGTTCAATATCCCCCCCAAATTAATCAAACTCTTGATAGATGCAGTCGTTTTTACATGTAGTTTCCTCAAACCTGACCTCCACATTTCCCTGAAAAAAAAAACAAACAAACCGCAAAAGATTTTCTCTACTGCAAAACACTTAAACCCACAAGCCCTTGTTTTGACCATTCATGTGTTGATGTGATTTGTGTGTGTTTGTAGGGCGTGTTTGCTAAAAGGGAGTGTCTCTCTGCTGTGGAGATCCAGCCTGCTGAAGCGTTGTGTAGTTACCTGATCTGAGATGAAAGCTGCCCTCTGGCTCTCTGATGGACAGGTTGAATAGGAACACTTACAGCACTGTGATAGATAAAGAGGATAAGGGGAACAATACAAGCCAAATTATAGCCTTTTGGTGTGGGAGTCAGTGATACCCGTCCACACACACACACACACACACACACACACACACACACACACACACACACACACACACACACACAGACAAATGCACACATGCAAACAGGAACTGGAATCCCCTCCTACACACATCAGGTAAATCGTAACGTGGCATGACGTATTTATGTGTGTGTGTGTGTGTGTGTGTGTGTCGAAAGCATCTTGACTGGACACTCTTCCTCGTCCGTGCCTCTTTTGGAGTCTTAATTCAGATCACATTACATAGAGGAGGACTGAGAACGTGTTCAGAACAGGATTATTACAGGATTATGATGAGATTAGTGGGATCTCTGTTCTAAGTTCTCTTTTGTCCTGGGTACTTTTACTCTCAGTAATTTCTCTGCTCCACATGACCTCCCCTATCTGAGAGGCACAACTATAGGCTAGCATTTTGGAAGACCTAAATCTTTTTTTTTTTTTTCTATGATAAAAACATAACTAGAGTACCTTTATTATTATTATTATTATTATTATTATTATTATTATTATTATTATTTTAACAATATAGAATATAAAAACAATATATATATATATATATATATATCTGTAACTAAAATAAGAAACTAATATTTCTAACAGATTAATTCTTTTTTTTTCTTTTTACAATAATTCATTGGGTTTTTTTCGCTTTTATGTTTACAGTTGTTTTAAATATATGTTTCTATTACTATTTTATTATGATTTTTATTAATAATTTATTATCTGTTTTCAAAATAAAATCATGGGCTGGACTATGCATCTTCCTAGTCTTCAGTGGTAACACATATAGCACATATAACAAAAAAAAATAACAAAAAAATTCATAAATATATATATATATATATATATATATATATATATTATAGAAGATGTTAAATAAATGTCAACTTTAATAGCAAACAATCACAAAGCATCGATATTTATTTATGGGAAATTTCTTTCTTGTAGACCTGAGCAGCAAAATGTCATAAAAAAAAAATGAATCGCATAATGATATCAATAATAAGCAATGATATATTATTTCAAAATATATACATTTTACTAATTCACGTTTAGTCTCAATGACAGTGTTTACATCAAAATATTATTTATCTTTAATATGCACATGGACAATCCATTTTTTGCACAACATGTGTACTGGTCAGTGTTCCTGTGTACTGTTCCTTGTCTTGTCCTTGTCTTGCTTTGCACTTAATACTTCCGTTTGTTCATTTATATCGTCTTGTGCAGCACCTCGTTCCCGGGGAAACGTTGTCTGGTATCACTACGTACAGCACTGTATGTTTATTTAAATGACGATAAAGCCTACTTGACCTGACTTGACTTGAATCTGAGGAGTGTAATCTTGATATGTTGGGTGTGAACTTCCCATCACTAGTTGCTTTTAAAAAAAAAAACCCGTGCAAAGAGTGACCCCAAACTGACCCCAACTGTGCTATTGTAAAACCCAGTCATTTCAGTGTACGTGTGTGAGTGCAGTACAGAACGGCATATAAAAGCACTGGGGTTGAAAACTGTGTAAACACAAGCTACAGCTTAAGCCCAGAACAAATTTAATCACCTTCGTCACAGCACCTCTCTCTCTCACACACACACACACACACACACACACACACACACACACACACATCCTGTTTACTGGCCATGGCTCAGTTTATCTGTCCAATCAGCAGTTGAATATGAGATGTCTGAAGTTCAGGCCTCCGAAGAGCTAGAGTTTGATTGGTGCCACATTGATGCACGGAGGCCCAATTAAGCAGAACATGATCTTCAGACCGTCCCACTTGCGCGCAGGGTTGGCTTACGGATAATTGATGAGACTTGGCCGACATCCAGGACTGTGGGAGAGGACAGGTACACACAAATACAAACACAACGGACAAATACACTTATTTATGGTGTTTCTCAACTTCTGGAAACAAAACTCATTAAAGCAGCATTAAAAAAATATTGTTTTCCCTAAAAACAAAAGTAAGCCAACATTGGAGCAAATAAGCACATCCAATAACATTTAGCTTTAAAAATGACCTAAAGAAAACATTTTTTTTACCACAGGAACTGCATTTTGTTTTTGTTGTTTTGATGGAGTAAAAAAAAAAAGAAAAGAAGGATCTGACTTCAAAAGGGGGCAGTATGACTACACTACACACCCATTTGAAACACACTTAAGGATTTAGAAATGTTTTAACTCAAAGTGTTTTAGCTTTGTATCATTCTTTCCGGAAAGTGGAAATCGGTTTCAACTGCCATTGGATTTGCGTTTCGGCGATACAGCAGCATCCGATTTCAGTCGATAGGAAAAATGGATTATGAGGTCCTTTTTTTCAGCACACATTCTTCTGGAGATCTGCTGGCCAGGGTTCACATAAACCTGTTGGATAGAGAACATAGAAACAACAACAATGCAACTATTATCTGTGTTATAAATGCTTGATTTTTTTTTTTAAGGATTAGAATTTTCAGTTTGGGAAATGGTGTGATTTTTCTTTCGATGCATCGTTACATTGTGAAGGGGAAAAAATGTGGATAAATGTAAATCGTATGTAATGCATGTAAAAGTATTTGAGTTGCAATACTGAATATGTTTTTTTTTTATATTATCTCTTTCTCCTATACAAGTGAAAAGCCGTGAAATTTCAATAAGGAACGAGTGGATAATAGTCATTTTAATCCCCCTTGTTAGAATTACAGTTTGACGCTTTAATGTCATGTAAAGTGGGACATATACTGTAAAACGATTTCTCATCTTGTTCATAAACATAACCAAGGGAAAAAGTGGAAAGATAGAGTGATAAAGAAACAGACAAAGAGAGGGACGGAAAGATGAGGAGAAAGAAGAAATCACACACACACACACACACACACACACACAAAGTAGGAATTTTACAAAAGCGAGAGCACTATGGAAGTCAGGAAGTCATGAAGATGCAAGAAAAGAATAATTTATCCAGATGCACCCTCCTGGCTCTGTGCTGCCAGCTGTGGTACGTCCTCCATCCCTCAGCACTTCTTTCTTCTCTCTACATATTCTGGCAGTTGCAGTTTTAGGCGCTTGCTCCATCCCCGATAGCCCTCTCACCCCTGCTGAGCGCACCCCATTACAGCTTCGCTCCCTGCACACACCGCCTGACACGCTAAAAGCTCGGCCTGGGGAGCGGCCAGGTTAAGAGATGGAAAATGGGGCAGTGGTGGCAGAGGATGGGGCTATTTAGAGCGCTGATTGCTGATTTGGCAGCAGGGGGGAGAGTGTAGTAATAACAATTGCTTGTTCACCTTTTCTTACTTCTTCTTCTTCTTTTTTTTTTTTTTAGAAATAGAGGAAGATGGAAAATTCAGATGGACAGAGGGTAAGGAAGGACTCTGTGTGTGTGTGTGTGTGTAAGAGAGAGAGAGAGAGAGAGAGAGTGTGTAGAATAGCTAGCTTGGTATCTGCATTCCACTCTTTCTTTCCTTCCTTCTATCTATCTATCTATCTATCTATCTATCTATCTATCTATCTATCTATCTATCTATCTATCTATCTATCTATCTATCTATCTATCTATCTATTCAATCTGGCCAAAAGTATTCGGACATCCCCCCTTTCCCCCCCACCTTCTCCAATCTGTTACCCCAAATGCGCCACACAAATGAATAAGACATCTTTGGATGCGATATAATAAACTACATTTGCACTTATTTATACAGAGCCATCCATCCATCCATCCATCATCCAACCATTTTGCAAGCTACCTATCTAAACATCCAACCATCCATCCATCCATCCATCCATCCATCCGACCCTCCAAGCATCCATCATCCATCCATCCAACCATCCAACCCTCCAAGCATCCATCCATCCATCCAACCTTCCATCCATCCAACCATCCATCCATCCATCCATCCATCCATCCATCCATCCATCCATCCATCCATCCATCCATCCACCATCCATCCAACCATCCAACCATCCATCCATCCATCCATCCAACCCTCCAAGCATCCATCCATCCAACCTTCCATCCATCCATCAATCCATCCAACCTTCCATCCATCCATCTATCCATCCAACCTTCCATCCATCCATCCATCCATCCATCCATCCATCCATCCATCCACCATCCATCCATCCATCCATCCATCCATCCATCCATCCATCCATCCATCCATCCCAATGCTCTGTGCTAATAAATTTGTTCATGTTTCTCATAGTGTACATGACACCAGAAATTCCACGTCCTCCGTCCCATAGGCTTCATCCAAAAGCATGTGACACATTAAGCAAATCAATTGAACCTTTGAAGACTTCAAAGCTGGTCTTTGATCCCCCCATGCGAGAGCTCCGAGACCGCGTTTTGAGACGGACCTGTTCATTAGATTAATGAGTTTATCTACTTTGAACAAAAAGACGAGGCTTTATCAAAGCTGTGTGGTGGATATGACAGGTTCCTGCTGTACACATTCCTGCTGGAAGTAGGAGCTGTTCCAGCCCGAGGTAACTGACATTACGGAAGCGTACGTGGTGTGTATTTGGTGACAGTTTCTCTTACCGTCAGGATGTGGCCTGAAAAGAATGTGTCATCCAAGATGGCTACTGGATTCTTTTCTCGCGCTTTTCACTGCTCTCCCTGTCTGCGTTAAGATCAAGTAGTAGGAAGGAGAGAGGGAGAGAAATGCAAGAGAATGGTTTTCTCATCAAAAGGCATGTACAACAATGCATTGGTGAGATTCCTAGAACAACAGGACTCGACTTCCCTTTATACCAATGCATTCTGGGTTTTTTTCTCTCCGTATAAACCAGAGAACAAAACATGGATACAAGATTCGATTGGATTAAAGCTACCAGTTTAAATAATGGAAGAAAAACTCATCATCATTTCCTGCAAGAAAAGTCATCCTAGTGTTTTATTTTGCTGTTTGTTTGTTGATCGACGCTGGATTTTCTGTAATACTATTCGAAAGTTGTCCCACATAAATTACAATGGATTTTTAACAGGGGTAATATATTTGTTCTCTTTAAAGCATAGGAATGAGAAATCCAACATGGATTTTCTGGTGTTTTTAGTCGTTTTAGCGAGCCGCAGTGTTGCAAAGCTGCCACTCTCGGGCTCTTGAAAATGGCCCTTAACCTTAACTGAGGTAGAGGTGCTGTATCATGGCTGACCATTCACTCTGACTCCAGCTTCCTAACATTACTGGGAGAATTTCACAGTGCTGTACATATACATGTGACAAATAAAAACATTTATTATCTTTATGTTTTGTTTTTTTTTAGCTTGTTTTAGCTTGTTGGAGTATTCCAACAAGGAGATGAGAGAGCTGGGTTTTATTAGAAAAAAAGCTCTAAGAAGAAAATCTAAGAAAGGAAATAAAAGATTATTTCTATAAAATGTGCCATGAAAGATCTTAAAAATCACATGGCACATTAAACTATACATCTTAAAGTAAGAAAACTGCTCAGGCTTAGGTATGTAAATGTTATCTCCTCCTGAGCAAAATTTCACTAGATACAAGCGACAGATTTAAAATGCAAGAATGAAGTGAACGTTCAAATTGTGCGAATTTTAAGACTAATACACCCGAAAAGTCTTATATCAAGAATCTTATGAAAGGTCCCAACGTGTGTTTAGGAAAACATGAAGCGAGACTATAGCTCAGTTGGAGGTGGTATCTCTGTGGTTAAGGCTTTGGAGCCACAAGGTCGCAGGTTACCTCTAAGAGTGTTCACAGACCTCAATGAGTTCTCACATTGTTTACATACAATTCATTCATTCATTCATCTTCCTCCGCTTTATCCGTTCTTCCCTCGGGTCACGAGGAGCCTGTGCCTATCTCAGGCGTCTATGGGCATTAAGGCAGGATACACTCTGGATGGAATGCCAACTCATCACAGGACACACACACACTCATATTCACAAACACACATTCATACACTAGGGTCAATTTTCCAAGGTGCCAAACAACCTAACCGGGAATGGTTTTGGACCGGTTTTGGACCCCCTGAGGCACGGGGAGAACATGCAAACTCAACACACACATGGCCGAGACGGGAATCGAACCCGGACCCTGTCGGTGTTAGGCGAACTTGCTAACCACTAAGCCACCGTGCCCCCTGTTTACATACAATTCTATATTATTTATTTTCATTGCATATATTTATATTTCACGTCTTTGCTTTTTAATTTTTCTCCGTGTTTTACTTTAGAGTTACGTGCAGTCCTGTGTCTTGTTAATTCATGTTGTCTGTTATAGCACCTTGGTCCTGGTTAAAAGCTGTTTCGTTTCACTCTATAACGCAATGTATATTGTCGACATGACAATAAAGCCGACTTGACCTGACTACAAATCCCGTCACCACCAACAACCTGCCACTGGTGGTTAAAAAAGTTTTTTTTTTTTTTAAAAAGCTTAAAATTAGGCTTTGTTTTTGTCTAGAATTTATTATTGACTAGATTTTAATGCTGAAGGCGTTTAAATTGCATTATGGGTAACGTTGGAAAAATCATTAACCACAGTAAAACTCAACTAGCGTATACGTACATGGGTAACGTCGACATGCAATTTTATTGCATAGTAATTGTGGGAATATTAGCAGATGATAATGATCGTATGTGTGCTATAACATCAATTAATTAATCATCAGCAACTGGTTTGGCATGAAAACCATGTTTGAAATCGCAGGATGATTGATGCAACAGCCAAGCAGGAGCGAAAGCTCCAATGATTCCCGTGAAATTATCGAGAGAACTCATGTGAGAAGCGAAGCTGCGACATTTCCGAAAAAGAAAAGGTTGATGATGTTTTGATGGCTATTTATTTTACAAAGTGCTTCTCTACAAGGCGTGTGTGGGGTTTTTTTTTTGTTAGATGGCTGATTTGACTACAAGAGGAAGTGGTTAGAGTCAATGAAGGAGAAAAAGACAGGTCGAGTGTCTGGAAGTGAACTGTTCCAGAAAGAAAGGAGCTGTGAGGATGAAATCAGATGGTAGATAAAAGTAGTCCAGGGTGTGGAAATTTTTATGCGCAAATGACCGAGAGCCTTCCATGCAGAAAATGCTAAAATTAAGTGTGAAGAAATGTCACTTTTGCTCAGTTTTTGAAGTTTTGTAGCAAATATGGATGTGTGGTTCTGAATAAAATGGCACTTGAAAAAATGTGTAAATGATGTAAAACCTCAATATTACATGGAACACTATGCTGATATTGGTTCATAAATTCTCTCTCTCTCTCTCTCTCTCTCTCTCTCTCTCTCTCTCTCTCTTTCTCAGAGGTCACTGAGGCTCACACAAAGCTGAACACAGCCTCCCCTGTGCAACAAGCCCTGAGAAATCGTCTCAGTGCCAGCCAAACTTCCCGAATCCCACATCATGGAGAGGAGCCAACAGTTTGGTACAGGACAGAGAAAAGGCAACAGAATGAGTAAGAGACATGAAGAAGAAGACGATAGAAAATGCTAGGGAGAGAGAGAGAGAGAGAGAGAGAAAATATTTGATTGCATTATACAATATAAATCGACTTTTACATTTAAACCAAAAACCTGTGCATGTAAAAATAGAAAACAAACAAGTATTTAGGGCATTTGCCACACAAAAAATGCATGTAAGGGCATTTTTATGTACGATTATAAAATTAAACAACGTGATCGAAGCACTTATTACTGTTTAATCTTAGCCTTTTTTTCAAAAGAAAAGTGTGTACCGAGCATCACCATGTAACATATTTACCATCGTCCAGAGAATTATAAAATTAAATATAACGTGATTTTTATTTGAACTCTTCATGTCTGCATTCAAGAGTCCCATTACTATCACAATTCTCTTTAACATGAAAAATATCGAATAGCTGTATTATTATTATTATTATTATTATTATTATTATGTATTGAATATCTACTGATTATTGATATTGAACTCCTATCTGGCTGGATGAGCCAATGACCCTCGAATGTATCAAATGTTAATAGTAAGTAAAGATATTTGTATGTGTGTGTGGGTGTGTGTGTACAGGTTTGTCGAAAAAGATATTAACCACTCACTATGCACCCAAGTCCAAATAAAGCTAGTGCACTACTTCGACCTGCACTGCTTGGTTCTCAAATGCATGTGCAAAGTCTTTTTTGTAATTTTTTAAATAAAATTATGTAGGACCATATGTAGGAACTTTTAGGACAATCCTGTATACACACACACACACACACACACACACACACACACACATATATATATATCTTTACTTTTTTATACATTTGAGGTTCACTGGCTCATATATATATATATATATATATATATATATATAGTATATATATATCTATATATATATATATATATATATATATATATATATATGTATATATATATATATATATATATGTATATATATATATATATAGTTTTAGGCAGGTGTGAAAAAATGCTGTAAACAAAGAATGCTTTCAAAAATGGAAGTGTTAATTATTTACTTTCATCAATGAACGAAATGCAGTGAATGAAGAAAAGAGAAATCGAAATCAAATCAATATTTGATATCAAAATCAATATCAATATCACCCTTTTCGTTCAAAACAGCAGTAATACTTCTAGGTACACTTACACACAGTGTTTATGAAGGAACTCGGCTGGTAGGTTGTTCCATCTTGGAGAAGTAAACACAGATCTTCTGTGGATGTAGACGTTCTCACATCCTTCTGTCTCTTCATGGAATCCCACACACACTCCATGATGTTGAGATCAGGGTTCTGTGGGGGTCGTGCCATCACTTCCATTACTTCTTCTAGTTCTTTAAAAGTTACTCATAACAAAATACTTGATTTGATTTCGATTTTTCTTTTGTTCGCTCACTTTGCATTTTGTAAACTTGACAAAAATGAAACAATCATTATTTGTATTTCTGAAAGCATTCTTTGTTTACTAACATTTTTTCACACCTGCCTAAAACTTTTGCACAATACATATATGTGTTACACACGCATATATATATATATATATATATATATATATATATATATAGAGAGAGAGAGAGAGAGAGAGAGAGAGAGGAGAGGAATAGAGAGAGAGAGAGAGAAAGAGAGAGAGAAAAAGAGATGGAGAGAGAGAGAGAGAGAGAGAGAGAGAGAGAGAGAGAGAACTTAGTTTGTGTGCGCTCGGCTATTTTGTATGCTTGGGGTTGATTTAAATTCACTGATGTGTCTGTCCCAGTATCCACTGGTTGCCGGTTGGGGCAGAGCTCCAAACAGGATTTCCCAGATCTACTATGAGTGATGTGTGTGTGTGTGTGTGTGTGTGTGTGTGTGTGTGTGTGTGTGTGTGTGTGTGTTGTGTGGGGTGTCACTTTTGGAGCAGTGTTGCCTGCAGCTCGTGTTGATGGTGGGGAATTTGTAGGATCATTCTGAGTGGTCTCTGGACGGCTCTGTGCTCGGTGCAGCTCCGGGTCTGCTCCATGGCACGGTGCGCTGAGCGCCGCTGCCTGCTAGGACACACGCCTGTGTAGGACGTTCAGCGAGACCGTGGGCAGCTGTGCCACTGAAATTACACCCTGGCTGCTTATGGGGGGACTCTGTGTTTTTGTTTGATTGGAAAGCTGATCTACTCTGTCCATTTTTTAACGGTTGCCATGACAGCCAATTTTAAACTTGAACATGTGCCTCCAATCTACCGCATCAGCTCAACACCTCTCAGAATAAAACCAGCGAATAAGTCTCAACCCAAAAGTAGGTAGTTATTAGCTAATGGTAGTTATTCTCTACAGAAACGCGTTAATGTCATATTTGTAAAATCACATTTACTTTATTTTGGACTGATGAAATGTGAAGTAAATCCATCACAAAATGATATGTTATTTTCTAAAAAATAGTATCACAATTGTTCCCGAAGACAAACTTTCTGATAGATTCAAAAATCGCATTTTACACACCTGACTAAAACTTTTACACAGTACTAGTACTATATATATATATATACATATATTACTCTATATATATAGATATATAGTATATGTATATGTTATGTATGTACATGTGGATATATACATATGAATATAAGATACATATTCGCATTTTACACACCTGACTAAAACTTTACACAGTACTATATATATATATATCTATATATATATATATAGATATATATATATCTATATATATATATATATATATATATATATATATATATATGTATGTATAAGATATGTACATATGTATATGTATGTACATGTGGATATATACATATGTATATAAGATACATATGTATATATAAGATATATATATGTTGTATATATCTATATATATATCTATACCATATGGATATATATCTTTTCTGACGCAACAGAATCCGATCACAATGAATTTAAAAAGGGGGTTGGGTCCTGTCCAGATAGTGTACACAGATACAAAACCCGTTCTCTCATTTCCAAATAGACTAAAATTTCCAAACGTAGACTAAAAAAGCCAACTGCATAGATTTGCAAAAAAAAAAAAAGGCAACGATGAATTTTGATTGGTGAAGGTACAATGCACTTTCATAGTCCTGCTGGCTTTAATTAGGTGATCAAGCAGTGCAGGAAGAGAAAGTAAAGTGCAACGCTTTTTTTGCAGTCAAGTAGGAATCAAGGCTGGAGATCAGTGGTCTAAAATGCCTTCTGGACCGCCTGCACATGGGGATTGAACTGCTGCTATTTCAATTTAAAAACCCTTCCAGCTGCAAGGCAAATAAAAGCTCACAACATAGATCTATAACCAAAATATAAGTCCAGATCCACTAATAATTCATGCATTCATATTAATAGTACCATGATTTATTTTTTGGAGTATTCATTTTTATCCATGTCTCGATCCAAGAGTGTTGTCAGTTTTATTATTCACTCCATCATGACAGTCTTGAATAAATGCATTCATTCATTCATTCATCTTCTACCCTAAACCGCTTTATCAAGATTATCAATTCTTCCCTCAGGTTTATGTTAGATCTCACCACTATCCCACATCGGGTTGTTGTTTCACGGGGAGTCCTGTGTCTATCTCAGGCGTCTATGGGCATTAAGGCAGGATACACCCTGGATGAATGCCAACCCATCGCAGGGCACACACACACACACATTCACACACTAGGGACAATTTTCCAAGGTGCCAATCAACCTACCGTGCATGTTTTTGGACCGGGAGGAAACCGGAGAACCCATGGAGAAAAAACCCCCTGAGGCACGGGGAGAACATGCAAACTCCACACACACATGGCCGAGACGGGAATCGACCCTGGCTGTGTGAGGAGAATGTGCTAACCACTAAGCCACCGTGCCCCTGGTCTCGAATACATGCATTATTATTATTATTATTATTATTATTAGGGACAATTATTATTGAATCCCTGAGGCCTGCTGATTTTATAGATACTGTATACTGGCCAGCTTGATGTACAAGCCAATAAATCATTAGAGGATATTGGCCCTAATGGGCATTGACATGTAAACAAAATGCCTTTTCACGTTTGCATTGAACAAAGTCGAGAAAAGAAGCACACACGTGCGCATTCCTCTAGCTCCTCACTACGCTGGCCTTCTCCATGGTGACTCGGGTCGATAGCAAAAACAAAGATCAGAACAGATTTTTTTTCCTTTTTCTTTTTTCCTTCCTTTTCTTTTCTTTTTTTTTTTTTTTTTTTTGGTCGAAATGTCACTCACTCTCTCTCTCCCCTTGACACTTAGTGGTTCATTTGGCCTTCTCTCAGTGGCCCGGGGACACTGAATAAAGCGCAGGAGAAGGAGGAGGCCGGAGCAAAACTGCAGGGCGCCATTGTTGCTTTTCTTGCCCTGCAAGCTAAGCGGGAGACTGCCGGACTGCAGGGGCCAAATAAAACTCGCACAAACACGCCACAGCTGCTGTGGCCATGGACTAAAATTGGGCTTTTTGTCATTCTTTCTTTCATTTTTTTTTTTTTGCTGATTGGCATGATCAAATTACTTGAATGTGTTTATAACGTGTATATCTTAAATCACTTAAATAATATGTCATTTCAGCGATTTGACTAGACAAATACACGGGTCAGCACAACATTAAAACCACTGACAGGTCGCGGAAAATAACGTTGATTATCTCGCTTCAGTGGCACCTGTCAAGGAGAGAGAGATATTAAGTGAACAGTCAGTTCCTGACGTTGACACGTTAGAAGTGACTCGAACAAAAGCTAAATCGTGATGGCTTGATGACTAGGTCAGAGCTTCTCCAAAAAAAATGGCAGGTCATGTAGGGTGTTCGTGGTGTGCAGCGGTTTAGTACCAAACCAAAAGTGGTCCAAGGATGGACACTCATAGAACCAATGAGTCATGAGCGTGTGTGCATGCATCACATCCCTGGGGAGTTGTGTTTGACCTTGGATGCACTATGGGAGGAAGTAGACTGGTGGAGGCAGTATTGGGCTTTGAGCAATGTTCTTTTGGGAAATCTTTGGGCCTGGAACTTTATATGGACGATTTAGTACCTACCTAAACATACTCATCTTCATGGCAACAGGATGCTCCCTAATGGCAGCGACCTCTTCCAGCGGCCACACTGCAAAAAAAAACGTTCAAAAAGATTAAGGTGTAGCTTCCAACTTTTACATTCACAGCATTTGACAGGCACCCTTATCCAGAGAGACACCAGAGAGGTGATGGTGGTGGTGGGATTAGAACCTGAGATCTTCCAGTCTAGAGGCCAATGCCTTAACCACTGTTCTCCCACATCCCTGTAACCAAAAAATACGGATCTCAATTTTCAGATCAAAAATTTCCAGATCTCAATCCGATCGAGCATTTTTGTTTTTGGTATTTGCTAGATAAACAAATTCATGTTTTAGTTCTTCTTGGAACCCTGGGAAGTATTCAATTAATGAATATTTGAGCAATATTACACTTTAGTATAATAATCAATATTAGGTTCCCTGTTTAGGGCTTGTAGTAAAAGACAACGCTGTATATACAACGGTGAATCCATATATATATATATATATATATATATATATATATATAGTATATATATATATATATATATATATATATATATATATATATATATATATATATATACTTATATTATCCAAAATGTGGATTATAAATAAACATATGTGAATGCAACAGTATGCACACTTGTTTATCTTAAATGCTCAAATGGATTTTGGATTTACTCTATAGACATTGGCATTTCAGTATGACGCTGTATCTACTTTAGTTCAGTGCCCTGTTGCCCCCCCAGGTAGTGGCAGGTTGATCGGATGATTATTTCTTTGAGAGAATAAAGTGGCTGCTAACTGAGCCACGGCGATTACCTACAGGTAATCAAGGCTGGGACTGGACAAAGCACCCGGCCTGGAGCTCCATCGCCTCCACTCAGATTCTGTTACCTGTTGTCTATTCACATGGCATAATAGGGCAGTAACTGGAACCAGCCACTAACCAGCCAAATTTGGCTGTCTGTCAAGTTCATTGTTTTCCTCCGGGCTGAAACAAAACACCAGGGGAGATGTGGGTATCAAAGGGCTCAAGGCCTTTAGCCATGACCCTGGAGTGGTGGCAAACCGTGACCTGTACTGCCGCTCTACAATTTCAGCGACTGCAGTGCGGCAATGGTTGGAATAATGACTTGTTCCGAAAAACAACCGAGTGCTTGCTTAGTCCTAAAACAAAAGTTTCTGCGAGCTGGGGTTGTTTTTTTTTGTTTGTTTTTTTTTGGCTGGAAAGGCCCTGAGGAAGGGGAGAAAAAAAATCAAACGAATTGCTTGAGATGTCTATTTATGGGTAAAAATAATAATAGCTGCCTGCTGGCTGTTTGAGAGAGAGTGAGAGAGAGAGAGAGAGAGAGAGAGAAGGAGAAGGGTTGATGTTAAAAATAGACCGTGTGCGTGGTGGATCAGGTAAGTAAATGTGGAGCCACAGTGACAGTTTGTTCACAGTCGGAGGTGATGGAGACAAAGCTCCCTTCCCTACAGATAATTACAGTTTAGATCTGCTTTCCCCCTTCTGCTCTGGTCATGTTTATACAACCTGTTATAACCTCTCCCTTCTTTTCCAGTCTTCTCCTCTCACAGCTTTTTTATCACATCTGACTAGTAGGGGAAATAAAAACAGCAGCACTTCCAACTAATCCTGTCTAAACTATTGCGGCAATAAAAAAAGAAAAAGCCATTTGCTTCACACTGGCTGTGACTGCGGCTTTACTTACAGCTAAAACATCTTGGAAATTGTTTCAGCGGTGTTGTGTAATCATTCTAGAGCCTTGGTTCAAACTGGCTTTAAAGAGAAAAAACACTAAATCAAACACTATTAGACATTTCAAAGTAATGGATTATTATATAGTTGTTTATGTTAAGGCATGTGGCTTTGCAATACCAAATAACACTTTGTATATTTGCAGAAATTCAGCAAAGCCATCAGGAAATACTACCATCAGAAAACACCACAGGGTTATTACATCCAAACCTGAACAGAAAGGACGTCAAGTTATTTTTTTTTAAAGCTGCTTAGTTTTGCGTTTGTGCTTTCAGTCAAATCCAAAAATAGAGTAAAACATGCCACTAAAGAAAATGCAAAAACATATATAAGTGCAAATGATACGAATATCATCCACTAGAGATTTGCCTTCCAGGGAGTGCTTTAATCATCACCCCTCTTGGTTTTTTTTTTGTTGTTGTTGTTTTGTTTTGTCCAGAACAGTGTAGCGCAGCAAAAGAATGAGGGGGAAAAAAACATTAGTGAAAGCTATATTCACTGTGGCCTTCACTTTCATTATCTGACAACTATACAGTATGAAACACAGAACAGTTTCATATTCCATCTAAGTGACCTCAATAAAGCTATTTATTGAAATGTCCAACCTGATGTTTTCTTTTTATTCTCTGTGTTGGAGAGATTCGACCCTCTTCCTTACCGATTGCTTTGCCGACACACGTTTCGTTATTGACCTAAGAACTTGCGAGAAGGACACAGCCTTCGACAAGAAACATAAAGTGTATTGAAGTAGATTGAACTTAAGTGGCATGGCGTTATTTTATCTTTTTATGATTTCCGTGCATGTGCATATGTGTGTGTGTGTGTGTGTGTGCTCGTTTGCAAGCATGCAGTCAAGATCGCATAATAGGAAGTTTAAAATGTGTTTATTCTGTTGTGTTTTAATCCTGGATCTGTGCTTCCTCTAAACCAGTTTAGCCTTTCTGCAGTGTGGACGGTGTAATAATCAGTGTAAAAGTGGATCAGAGTGGTGGGAGTGTGTGTGTGTGCATGTGCGTGCGCATTTGTGTGTGTTTGTATCTTGAGCCAGGGTATCACTAACATGCATGGTTCCCTGGTTAAGCAAATCCCTCTCTAGGATTTGCATACTGCTAAATACGTATGAACAAACGTGAGGGAGAGGATTTGGAGACACACACGTACACATGTAGCCATGCACAAACACACACATACACAAACACACACACACGTTTGAATGAGTGATGGCAGTTACTCAACCATTTCATGAGACCTTGTCATACCTAATTGAACATATGCACATACATTCACATATCGTGAAACAATACTCTCTCCTAAGTTTCCCTAGTATCTGGAAGAATTCACGAATATCGAATTTTCGGTGAAAAAGAGTTGATTTTCCCCAATTATGATTAAAAGAAATCTACAAGTGTGTCATTTCATTGTAATGTTTGAGTAATTTATATATTTCATTAGTCTAAAGTATATATCTTTAAGCATAGCAGGTCAACAGAAACGTTGGACTATTTAATTGCTCCATGGGATAACTAGACTGTTTGGATTGCTTGGCTGTGTTTTTATACACTTCTCGCTGCATGGAAACCTGTTCCACATTACACAGACCTTATTCACACTGGCTATTTGCAAGCAGGACTCCAACACCTGCATTTCTAATCATACAGATTGCACTGTAATCCAGAAGGACAGATCTGTTATTGGCTGACCAGTAATACAGTTTTAAGGCTATATTAATCTGGGTACCTTCTATTGGAAAATACATATATAAAAATCTGTTGTGTTTTAATGGTGCAAGAATAGTTATGTAATGCAAATACACAAATATACTTTACGTATGCAGGTTATGTAATAGTCTTGCACGTGTGACCTCCATTCACTGTTAGCTTGGACTTAAATTTCAGCACTTGGACAGCTCCTATGATTAAAGAGCAGGCTTCTGGAGAACTGTCTGCACATTTTACTGCTTTTTCTGCATGATTACCCGACTACTTGATTTGCCAATTAACAGTGTTTACTGAATGGGTTAAGGGTGTACAGGACAGTGTTTAATTGTACTTGAATTAAAATAAGAAAGGGGAAATAGATATGATAGTTTGGGGTCTGTGTATGGAAACCTGGAATTCAGTGCAATGAACTCAGTGACTTCCAAGCAAGAATGGCTTCATTACATACAGACTGTTTTCTCTGTTTGGATTGTTATATATGTGCTGGATATTATAATATATATTTGTTATATAAATAAATATATTATATAATATAAATATATAGTATAAATGTCCAGGAAATTTATTTTTTCTAAACTATATATATATATATATATATTTTAAACTAAACTATATATATATATATATTGCAGATACAGATTGCAGATTTTTTTTAATGATTTATGTTTTTATAATTTAGCCATAATTAACATTTAGAATAAACTTTAAAACTAAATGGCACATAGACAGTATCTTTTCCGTTTCTATCTTTTACAATAAAAAAAACCTTGTCTGAAACTAATAAGTAATGATATTATATAATAAGGAAACCTAAACCCCACCCTCTGTTCCCCACACACACACACACACACACACACACACACACATCACATATGTTGGCCTCTGCAGATTCCTTCACATTTGCAATCATGAGACCATACTGGCCCAGGAGAATAAAGGCCTCCAAAACAGCTAATGAATGTGAAAGGGACAGGGGTGGGAGGACAGCTAGACCCGGCTTCTTTGGGCGGGTGTGAAATGGAGCGTCACAGGGCAGTGACGGAGGTGCAGCTGCGCGTGAGGCCTGTGAAACACCGAGAGAACAATCGCGCTCACTGTTCACCAACCGTGCGCTCTCAAAAAGCCCATTAGCATAGGCCGTTCTGCCTGATTAACTCCCATAGCCGGCCAGGGACATGTCCTTTGTCCACTAATCAGCGTAAAACATTACATTAAAGATGGCCGTCAAGGTTGCACACTGACATCCAGTGACGCCTTTTAGTTTGTCCCTAAAATATTTGTCATTTTCTAGACATTGGGGACATCTTATAATGTCTGTAGGACTGCTTTTCTCTTTTTCTGGATTTATTTCATTTATATTTTATTTCATGGCTCTTTGGATATCGGTAGTGTAGAGCACTTTGCGCAAATATACTCTGTAAATTAAAGTGATTTGATTGGACTTCAAACGCACTTACAAACTCGTTCATATGAAATGTCCAAAAAAATGCTCAGTTAAATTCGATGATGATGATGAATCGTAATAATTATGATGACGAATTCCACCAACACAATATACATTCAGCTGAGTGTATCTCAGGAAAGAAACGTTTATTGGATGCCAGTCCACCAAAAGGCACTATTTACACACAAATGCATACACTTATTTACACCATAGAGCAATTTATCTAAACCAATCCAGTGGCTGGTACATTACTGGAGTGTGACACTAAACACGTGATGGTTATATATATATATTCTATAGTGTTATTAAATAGTGGCTATTTGAGGGGATTCATAGAATGCTATAAGACATTCTTTTTATTATTATTATGTAAATGGTTCCATTTGGAGAAACAGAGGAATAAGTTATAGTTCTACACTGGTGGTTGTATTGAGCTTATAGAGTTACAAGTGTTCTAAACTAGTTGTAAAAATTGGTGTTTTGTTTGCTGTAGGATTGCAGTTTTCCCTATATTGGAACTAAGAGGCCCAAACTTGTTATAACAGAAGTCCTGCAGCCACACTCTAAAAGTTTATTTATTTATTTATTTATAACGTAGTAGCTAAGGGGAGGAAAATGCATAATCAAAATGCTCAATATGGATGTGATTGCCAAGGTGCCCACAAACTGATCACCTGTTTCTTCATTCCTAACCTTCTCAACTTATAATACTGTAGAAATCTATTGACGGTGTTCCACCACCCGGAGATCCTAACATCGCACATCGTCCTTAAAGCATTCGTCCCATATTTATGGGTTTTACGGGTCAGGAAAGTTTGATGTGGAAGGACACAATTCGCTGTTCATGTTAACAACGTTTCAGATCATTGCGTACAACTAAACGTTGATGTTGAAATCGATGAGGATAATCAGGTGAATAATCTGACGATCAGAATGTACACAGTTAAGGCTTCGGACATTTGCAGGCTTCGCTTTTTTCTTCTGCACCTGCACCACTTTCTGTGTTGTGTGTGGAGGAATTTGTTGAAGTCTGTAATGAGCTGTGTGAGGCCAAACGAAGGAAAGAAAATTCCCACTGTGCCAAATTCCACCAAAGAGAGAAAGAGAGAGAGAGAGAAAGAGAGAAAGGGGGGGACTAAGAGAGACAGTGTGTGTGTGCGTGTATGGGAGAGAGTTGAGAGAAATGTTCTAGGGTGAAGGATGGAGGGAATAGAAAGAGAGGGCAGGATGAAGGCAGGCAAGAAAGAAGGAAGTTGGATGGGAAAGACATGTCCTCAGATCCCGTCAATTTGTGTTTCTGGAAACTTCTGAATTCTGACCAAATGTAATAATGATGAATAAAATCTCCCACCTTCTCTCTCTCTCTCTCTCTCTCTCTCTCTCTCTTTTCCAGTTGACATTCAACAAGATGCTGAAATGAACTGGAGCAGGAGGGGTGAGGGGCATAAACCCGGTCTCTCGCCTCACTGTGAGCGCGTGGATTAGGCAAGAGGCTGCGAGATTGCGAAACACGCCAACGTGTAATTGCACGATAAGGCGCGCGCGGAATTTATTGGCCCGGTTGCTGTTTCTGCCGCGCGCGCTAATCTCGCGCCTCTCCAATCTGTCTTCGTAATCTTCCGTGGCAGAACCGCAACCAGTGGCGTCAGGAGCGAGGGCTTTTTTTTGGAGAGCTGAGAAAAATATGCAGGGGAGTGATAAAGTCGATGCTAATTAGGGACATTTAGGACAGGGTTTACAAACGGATGGTGGTGTGTGGTGTGTGTGTGTGTGTGTGTGTGTGTGTGTGTGGAAGGGGTAGGGTGGGGGGGGGGGGAGGGGGTGGGGGGGGTTGCTATATACGCGCGAATGATGGCTGCTGTTTTTCACCGCTGAAGTGGATTTTAGTGCCAGGAAGATAGTCATGTTTGGATTTTCGTGTTATTGGTCCGAAGTTCTTTGTTTGTTTGTTTGTTTGTTTGTTTTTTGAAACATTACCCATTCTCCATTTCACATTTTATTCATCACCTGGAATTGTAAGGTTATCCTAGAAAATTTTAAAAAGTTGAAATATACAACGTATTAGAGATTTAAACCCAAACGATAGTATTGTTGAGTACCATTTTCGGACAGTGTATATATATATATATATATATATATATATATAATATATATATATATATATATATATATATATATATATATATATATATAAAGAGAGTAAAAAATGCGTACTTAAAAATCCACAGAAACGAGAAAAAAAAGTGGTGCATCCTATATAATATTGTCTAAGTTTATATAAATCAACAATTGTATTATTTCTAGTTTATATAACATTATGATGAGACAAAAGTGAATATATAAATAAATGCACGTGGACTGAAAAAGTTCCTCATGCGATCGCTTTATACTTTTTCGGGATGTATCTGTATACGTCAGGGTTTTGACAAAACACAGATTTAGAGCTAAATATTTCCGCATTACATAACGCTATACTATTTACATAAAACATACAACTTAATAGAGGTGGTGGTGGGGGGAGGGGGTTGGGGGAGGTGGGTTCCCGGATATGGCTCTTCCACATTCACTTAATTAGTATTCAAGTATTAGTGGCCTGTGTGGCCGAGTTTAGCTCTCCTGGCCCTCTAATCCTTCTCCTTCTCCTCTGCATTCATCACAAATCCAGCCTACATCCTTCCTCAATAGCAAACGCAAACTGTCATTTATTATTCTTTTTTTCTTAAGGAAAATAAACGAACAAGCGACAAAACAAGCGTTATGCAAAAGAAAAAAAGAAAAAAAAAGAAAGGAAAAAATCCGCATGTTTTTTGGAAGCAAATTATTTAATTGAATTATTGGAAAACATTAAAGCGTTTTATATGGCGAAGTGAAACAATGTGGATTTAGACTGTGAAGTACGGCTTGGCCTTTGCATATTGAACTTTAAATAATGTTTTTCTCTTTCTCGGTGCTGTTTTGTTTTCAATGGGATGCTTTTTATTTAAAGAGGTCCCGAACTTTGACTGACCCCGTCTGTCAAACTTCTAAACACCCATCAACCCCCTAAAACAGGCAGCATAAACAAGTCCTAAACAAGCTCGGGGTTTCTTTTCACTTTTTCGTTCGGCAAGTGTGAAATCACTTTCATTTTAACTATAAAAAGCCAATACTGTTTGTTTGTACAAGGTGCCACGTGACCCATTTGTTTGCACTTTATTTTGAATAATGGCCTGACATTATGGGGATAATATTCACGCACCGTGAATCCTATTCACTCGTCTCCGGCTAGACTATTCCATTCCCGACACATCATTTAACTCAATCCCATCACTAGCATTTTTTTTGTCAAATACATGTAAAGTAAACAATCCGACACCAAAATTACTGAGCCTAGAAAAGATATTCAGGTTGCCAGACAAAAAAGAATGAAAGAAAAAAAAGTCTATGCGTAATCAAAATTTTAATATTTATTACTGCAATCTGAACAACTAATTTAATTGTTATAACTGAATTATATTTATACTAAAGTAAAATTAGCAAGAAAATTGACATCAAAATCTTACTATCTTAGTCTTACTTTATTTATTTTTTGGTAAAATGCAGCATGGGTAATTTAATAGCTTTAGTATGCCAGATGACAGATTAAATCATTCATTGTTAGGACAAAATTGATTTGAAATGTAGCCTATAATATTAAGAAAATAATGTAACAATGATTTTTAATTTATGCATGACAATAATAATAATAATAATAATAATAATAATAATAATTCTGTTATCCTATACTATACTAGACTAGCTAGTTCACAACATATATCTTGTCTTGGGCTTACAGGCTTTGTTTTGCTGAACCGCACTGAAATATAGGCATTCGATGCAAAGACCAAATTAACACCAAAATAAGAGCAACAGCTGAGAAATTTATTCGTTTCATCCCAACGCAAAAAAGGATTTTCTATTTGCAATAATAATAATAATAATAATAATAATAAAAATAATAATAATAATAATAATAATAATAATAATAACGAAAGTAAAAATGAATTAACGAAGTATTTACAGTTTGTTCAGTTCTATCATCCCCCCCCCCCTCTATCATATGTGCACACATTTTACAAGAATGAAAAATACCCCCCCCCCACACACACCCCACCCAAAAAAAAAAGAAAAAAGAAAAAAAAAGAATAGAATAGAATAGAATAGAATAGATTAAATACACAGGCTCAGTCACGTGTTTACAAACCAAACAATTGCGGGTTTTTGGACAAATAGAATAACCTTTAAAATGCAGTAGGCGTTTTCACTCTGAATTGTTCACCGGGTGATTCGTGTGAATTCAAACTTTCACAGATTATGATCACTGAATACATTTCAAACTTTTCAGTTTCCACTCGAATTCCTAGATTGCGTAAATAAACCGGTTCTCATCGTCGCTGTTCATGTTACATATTGGCCTAAAGCTATGACTTGAAACGTGGGCAATAATCGGGGGATGATTTCTGTTTTATATGACAGTAGCAACCAAGGCTTAAATAATAATCACCTTTAAATTTACAAGAAAACATTCTGTACAAAAAAGGTATTTATAGTCTAAAAAGAGGTAAATATTTGGTTACTTGTTTGTGAATATATGTGGGTCAGTTTGTATGATTTTGCTGCTTTTCTTTAAATGTGCGTCAGCGGGACGGTTCCGTTAATGGCAGCTGCGGTGCTCTGGTAGTGCTGCGGCAGCGCGTGTAGTCTGCTCTGCACAGCCGCGTCTCCAGCCTCCGCAGCCGGTAAGTACATGCTGATCATCTCGCGAAGGTCGCCGGGACAGGGCGCGCGGGACGCGGCGCCGAGAGGAGGGCTGGAGCTCGGCTCTGGTTTCACGAGCGACCCGAGCGCGCCGACGCCTCCCGCCGCCGCCGCCGCCGCCGCTGCCGCCGAGACGGAGCTTTGGTGCTGCGTGTACGGCATGGCAGCGTAGGTCGACGGCGAGGCGCTCACGTAGCTCGGCGAGTTCGACATGGGGCTGTACTGCAACGCGCTCATGTCGTAGCGGTGCACGGACTGCGCGCCGGCGGCGTGCTGATGGTGCGGGTGGTGGTGTCCGTGGTGATGCGGGTGGTGCGCGTGATGGTGAGCGGCCCCGGCGCTTGCGTGCTGCCCGTAAGCTAACTGTGCCTCCTGCATCATGGCTGCGGCGGCGGCTGCCGTGTACGCACCGTTTGCCCAGCCGTTCACGTGCGCGTAAGTCGCCGCGCCTGCGCCGCCGCCGTGACCCACGGGACTATCTAACCTCTGCGCTGTGCTCATCCCCAGTGTCACCCCACCACCACCGGCAGAGCTCGCAAGCAACCCACCGGCCAGGGAGTACTTGTCCTTTTTCAGAAGCGTCTTGGTCTTCCTGCGTGGCCGGTACTTGTAATCCGGGTGCTCCTTCATGTGCATGGCGCGCAAGCGCTTCGCCTCGTCAATGAAAGGCCGCTTCTCCGCCTCGGACATGACCTTCCACTCGGCCCCGAGCCTCTTGCTGATTTCCGAGTTGTGCATTTTGGGGTTCTCCTGGGCCATCTTGCGCCGCTGCCCGCGGGACCACACCATGAAGGCGTTCATGGGGCGCTTGACGCGCTCCTGGTTCAGTTTCCCCGCGGCGTTTTGGCCCCCGTGCCCCCCACTCGTGTTCGTTTGGGGTGCCGGGGAATGCAAGTCCGTCTCCATCATCATGCTATACATTCACCTGGCTTTAACTTTTACTCTCAACACGCGAGAAACATTCACTCTTTTTGGGAGCCAAACAGCGGCGGGTCTCTGTCCTGTCCTTCCTCTGAACAAGCCGGACGCGTAAAAGTCAAGCAGTTCCCACCGAGCAAGGAATCAGGTGTACAATCCCAAACGGCACAAAGGCGCAACTTACTTTACCTTTCTGTTCAGCTTTTTGCTTTTCTCATCCGGCAGGAGAGAGTGGAAAGCCTGCACGCTAGTTTTTGGCGACGCGGGAGAAAAGTTAGTAGCAGAGCAGCCATGTGATGCGCTTTGACAGCCGCTAAATGAGAGCCAGCGGACCAATCAGCGCCGAGCTGGGGACCGATTTGCATGGCGCGCAATCACGTGACCCGAGCTCAGCTTCCACTCCTCAGCGCTCTGGAGGTAAACAGTGTTCACATCGCTGTGCGCGTGCTGGACAAACCATATTTCAATTGATAAAATATTAAAATAAATAATAATAATTTTAAACACCCATACAGTTTTATCTCTCTTAAGCAACGATGCCGTATATTTAATATATTGTCATAATACTATTCACTATTCATGTAATTAATCAGCAGTTGGATAGATGTATAGTTTGTCAGTAAATAAATATATTCTGTGAAAATATAAACACGCGATTAGAGAAAAATAATATTGTTTCATCAACGTAATTTAATGTGGTCATTTTTTTAACAGTTAAGCAGATTAGAAAAGTGAACACTGTTAACATTGTAGGATTTATTACTATTAATGTTATTATTATTATTATTATTATTGCATTTGTATGTAGAGGATAAGTTAATTTTATTTTCTAATCTGAACCCGATTTAAAATCTATTTATTTTAGTGTCCTAAAAGTGAGTTTCATTGACGTAAGTATGTTTGTTTAAAAATTCAAAAAATCAAACATGTAAAACATTAACGTGGCCAAATTTGTGTTGAATATAGTGTAGTGTAGTGAGAGTTTTGTTTACAACAATTTTCAAGGCATGCTAAAACATCTACAGAAAGTATCACACCATTGTGTACCATTGTGAAGAAAAACGTTCGTCTGCATGAACCACATCGCTAAAAAAATAAATTAAATAAAATAGCCAGGATGTGTTTATTTAATAAAAGAGCAATACATAAATACAACATAAAAAAAACTGTGGGCTAGTGTGCAACGTTGTTATAGAAGATTGCTTTTTATCATCTAAACCTAAAGGTCACTATTCAAAATATAATCGTGCATAAGCAAAAAAAATGGCTATTTCGGGGGGGATTTGTCGGGTTTTTGATACTGCATGTGATCAGATATGAGCTCGCACAGCTTCGGGGTTTCTCACACAGCTCGCAGCTTTTGTTTCGAGCTGCTTTAAAACCCGTGAAAGACTCTTTTCAGTAAATTGGTGCCACAGGTGCTTCCCTGTTGTGTCAGTTGCTAAGGAACAGGTGACTGACGCCCAGCACACGTGCCACATCAGACCACTTTGTCCACAAGTGGCTTTAGGGCATGGTGGAAGCTTAAAAAGGGTTTTCCGCAACTGAAAATAAAAATAACCCTCATGTTACCCTCCATGATAATAACAAGTGTGTGCTGTATTAACCACGGCATTGGAAATCATTTTCTAAATAAATGTATAAAATACCCCTTTTATGTCCTTAAGCTAAACAGCCCAGGCAAGTCTCGCACGATCGCACAGATCGCTGACGATGAAGGACGCGCTCATGTGTTTTAGATTCAATAAATTGGGTAAAATGAGAATACTTTACACTAAATTGGACGAAATGAAAAGCACATCAAATTCTACTCTAAAGCATCGCACGGGATTCTTGCTGGAGTCGAACACCTCTCAAGCCATACGGGAGAGAGACTACTCCAAAACAATATCCATCTTTTATTCATATAATTCATTTCATTAAATAATGTTTCCGATGCAATGATGGTGTAGTGCTGATTTGTTTCTCCAAGCATCAAAGTTTGTTTATTTGTTTATTGCGACAGAAAAAAAATGGTTTTGTTGTTAGAAATATGACATTTTCAAAAATACTGTTTTTTGTTTGTTTATGTTGCTGAATGTTTGCTTTTGATTCTTTTTTTATTTATTAGAGCTTTTCTTTTAAGTCATTTATTAGATTGGTATTTTAATGCTTTTGTTTCACTTGTTTTCACAAAAGTGAAAAAATGCTTTAATTTTATAGTGAACACTACTGAGACTACAACTATATAATTATTAACTTATGTAAATTTATATTTACATTTATATACATTTATATACATCTATCTATCTATCTATCTATCTATCTATCTATCTATCTATCTATCTATCTATCTATCTAGCTATCTATCTATCTATGTATGAATGTATGTATGTATGTATGTATGTATGTATGTATGTATGTATGTATGTATGTATGTATGTATGTATGTATATATATATATATATATATCTAGATATATATATATATATATATATATATATATATATATAAAGCCCAGTTAACAAGTTCTTCATCACACTCATCACTGCAAGAAGAATAGACATATTATGCAATTAGACGTTATTTGTGGAATTGCACTATTGCTTTGACACAATGCATACAGTATTCCAGCTGGCCAGTAGAGCTAATAAAAAACATGATAATAAACAATGTGTGTGGTAGTGCAAGTAAACAACAAACAGAAACAAAGGCGACTACACGGCTATTGTCTTTGATATTCAAAGTAAATCCCGCACAGGATACCTCTCATTTCCGTCAGGCGAGATTATTAGGTACATTTGCCAGTGACTGTATCACATGTTTCTTTGTAGCTCTAATTAAAGTGGAATTAAATTACATTATATTGTTTATTTGAAATAGGCTATTGACCGTAAAATCTTTCCCAGTCATTATAATTGGTTGTAATATAAAGCTATATGTTGTTATTTGCAATAATACAGTAACAATATTGCAACGAATGCTACTAATACTAATTACTCATACTAATTTTATAATAATAACAATAATAATAATAATAACAATAATTTAAAATAATAATCATTATCAGTAGTAGTATTAATAATAACAACAAAAATAATAATAACAGCAACAACAAATCATCATCATCATATTGTTGTTATCGTATTTCATATTTCTTCCATCTTATAGTTGAATGAGGTGGAATGAGACCAGAGTGAGATGTGTGTGAGATGGCAGTAACACAAAAACGAGATAAGATTCAGAGTAGTAGAATGAGGAAGAGAAGACCGAGGTGGAAAGGTGGAAAGACACAAAAGTGGAAAGGGAGTAATATTAAGTGAAGATGAATGAAATGAAAGTGAGCTGAACGTGAGATCAGAGTGAGACAAGAAGATTAATTGGGGATGAGGTGAGATGGAATGGGGATGATAGTGAGATGAATATTTGTATGTAAGTTTTATGGGATGATTTGAGAGTTAGATGAAGATGAAAGCGGGATAAGAAGGAGATGAGAGTTAAGAATAAGTTTCGGGTGAAGTGAGCTGGCGCTGAGAGTTGAAAGGGAGGTATATAAGTGAGGTACGGTGAGATGGAGATGAGAGTCACATGGAAAAGCATTAAGAGTGAGATAAGGCTGAGGTCCGATGGAGATGAGATTTAAGAGTGAGGTAAAAAAAAAAAAAAGGCGATGAGATTTACATGGCGATGGAAGTTCAAAGTGAGAGGAGATAGAATGAGAAAAGAGAAGCGGATGAGAATTAGACAGGATGGATATGAGAGTGAAATGAGAGGGGGAGAGAGAGAGGATGGGAGACGGGAGTAAAGGCTCTATGCAGTCTTCGTGGATAGAGAAGTGCTTTCTCTTGAACTTGGGAGCGCGAGCACCTGACAGATGTTGACCGTGTGAAAGCGCGTGCTGCAGCTCTTCAACCTGTTTTAAAGCGTAATTGGGCGCGCGAGGGAAGAGAGAGTGAGAGAGAGAAAGAGAGAGGGAGAGGGAGAGAGAGAGAGAGAGAGAAGGGGGGGGGTTGCGCGCCAAGGGCCAAACTTCCATTTTACGCCCATTTTCCAGTCGCACGCTTAATTTTCGGCGTCATTTTCACGTTGTTCACCGACACGCAGAGTACCGAGCAGGAGGAAAATGAAGCGTGAAACCAGGAGGAGGAGGAGGAGGAGGAGGAAGGAAGGAAGGAAGGAGGGGTCTGGGCTGCGTGATAACACTCTCTCTCTCTCATCTCCCACCGCGGCTACATCAGCAGTCAAAAAAAAAGAAAAAACAAGCAGAAACAGAGAGTCACAACTCTTGAGAGAAGCGTGCGCCATTCTCACCTCCCGAACCATGAACGCAGGAACCGCAGTGCGCCATGCAAACCCTCACTAATGCGGCCTAATGTGGACCAATAATGAATAATAAAGTTCCCTGGAAGATTTTTATCCATTCATTAATACGATAAAATGCATGCAGGAAACATATTTGCCCCCCCCCCACTAAACACACATTGTAAAAATGCTTCATTTATAATGCTATTCATTTTGTGCATTTGATATATACACAAACATGTGCATTGCAGACGAACGTATTAAAGTTCATTAATTAAGGCCACACATATACTGTGAATCGAATCGCAATAGTGGTATTATTTGGTGTCCCAAAACAAAGAATGGAATAACCTTATGCAAAATATGGAAATAAAGAATTTTGCTTCCTGGACCTAAATGATTTCCCATACTTATATCATCAAACTACTTGCTGTTGTGCGTCGTGTGGCGTGCCCATTGTTTAATATTTAGATCTGCATTTTGCATGATGTCTTAATTGTAAACTCCAGTGACAACTGTGTCTACTTTATAGTCCCTCTGTATGATTTAATTATATAACAGCATAGACACATTTTTACACCCCTATTATATTCAGATAAACTGGTCCAAAGCCCAAAATCTTTAAATATTTCACTCTGAACTATTCATACAGAATGACCTTCTGTATATAACACTAAGGGATTTATACTATAGAAGGCCTTTTGTAGTATCTGAGGTATAAGGCATTGTGGACAAGAAACACAACTCAATTTCGTAATTTCGCATATATTCGCATGCTGTTAATAACCATGGACGTAAATATAGCGTTATAATATCATAGTTGATACCTAAATACAAAATTACAAGGGCATGAACAAAAGTGAGTTCTCAATGGCAAAAGCTTTTTAGTGGCACGTTTATTAAATATTATGCATTGCATCAACAAATTGATATCATTACTTGCGGAATAATTATCCAACGCTCATATAAAAGCAATGGGGTGATCAAAATCAACAATTTCCAATTTCCAACATTTCCAAAAAGACAGTATAAATTCCCATAAGCATATTTAAAAGTTTTGTTATTTTGCATATGGTGTGTGAGGGGGGGTTTACTGTTAATGTAATGTTACACAACATGAAAGAGATATACATAGTAAAATATATACATGCTGTATTTGCTTATTCAATATAAAAATGTGCTCGTCCCTTTTCCACACAAGTATAAACTATAAACAGACCCATGCATGCTCTCTCACACACACACACACACACACACACACACACACACACACACTTTTCTATTTTGCAGCCAAATTAGCGTTAGCAGCTCATCAGGAGATCAAAGTCTTCACAGATAAACATACACTACATACACATGTGCTCTTACACACACACAGACACACACCCCAGGATGTGTTCGCAGCATGTTTCCACCTGCCTGCGCTCCTATCCCTGCTGTTAGTTTGGGAATCTCTAAGCCCACAGGCCTCTCCTACCCAACCAGCCAGCAGAGTCAGCTTCACAGGATCAGCTGAAGCTTCTAGAAACAACACGTTAGCGCACTACAGGGGTTAACGCTATCAAAGGCATTTTTTCCCCTCGCGCAGGCGATTCGCGTAAGCTTCCTGTCACAGCAGCTGTCAGGTCTACTGCACGAGCCCTGATTTGACAAGGCCGCCATGGCTGCGACCTAGCCAGTGTCTCTCAGTACAGTCATGATGTTGGACGCAAGCGGGGATGTGAAGGGCGAGGTGACGGAGCCGATGGAAGAGAATGCCTTTTCTTTACTGGCGTGCGCGAGAAAGCCTCGAATCCGTACACGCTCATACCTTGAAGGTTACGAGTGGCAGAAACTTTATTTGAAGAGACAGCGAGTGTTTTGAAGAATAGACGGGGAAATGGATTAGCTTAACCTTCAAATATTAAAATGAAACGAAGTACTGCACACAAGAAAATAAGTGAATAAGCGCAGAATTCAATGCACTCTGAGCGTTATGCGGCTATGAGCATGGCAACACATAAGCGACCTGTTGATGCTGGGATTACCGGGGGAATAAATTCCTGATCCTGGCCATCATTGTTTTTTTTACTTCAGGATATATGTTTATTTTTGTTATTAATTAATAAAAAAGGTGTTGCTGGATTTGGCTTTCTCTGGCTTTCTTTGTCTTTTGGCAAAATTTGAAACAATTCACATGGAAAAGTATTGTCAGGGGCCAGAGGGAAGACAGTTTTAGTTTAAAAAATAAATAAATTAAATTAAATTAAAAAACAAAAAATTAAATTATATATAATATATATATATATATATATATATATATATATATATATATATATATATATGCAGCATTTCCTGAAGGTCCTTTAAAACTGATGGATATTGATGTGCTTTTCTTACTGCTGTCACACACCTTAAATAATGTTCCTATTTTAAATTGAATAATATTGGTGAAAATATGAATGATTACAATGGCTAGTGAACCTCACAATTTATGTACATATTCTCTACAACAAAAAATGTCCCATAACATGCATTTAATTCAAAAGCATATATGCGTGTATGAATGAAATCTATATTCATGGTGTAATAAAACTAATCAGGTAAAAAAAATAATAAATAAACGATCAATTACACAAATAAAACCACCAAGGTATTGTATATCGGTGTATATTATAAATCAATTAAAGCCTGCACACTCATATTAAGCAGCTGTTGGATTAACATATGTGCATTCCATCTAATGCTTTTAATCCAAAAAAAAAAATCACCATATGTTATCAAGACTTCCCTCTTTGTTTAAACGTCGCCTCTTCAGCCCCACCCCCAAAATATCAACATATTTCCAGATAAATAAAATTCTTTCCTTTTCATTTATGATTGATACCTAATGGGAAATTTGGCAGCTTATGTGACCACTTACTCAGAACAGAAATGTTAATGGTCCCAACAGCATTACTGTATTCAACTACATCTGCCTCCTGGAAACACATCTATAATTAGTCCCTGTGTCACCCATTAGGAAACTAATGGACTTTGGCTCTAACGAGCATTAGACAAGGCAAAGGCCCTAGCTCAGGTCTTAATGTAAGGGTCTAGTAACCCTGGGCCAGATGATAGACTAGAAAAGAAAAAAAAAAAAAACAGCCTTTTTTTTTTGCAGTAAATCCGCTGCACAATGGTTATTATGTAGTATGAGAAAAGAAGGGATCATTGGTCAACCACTTTGTAGCTCATATTGGTAACCTAATTCAGATGTTAATCAGGCTGCCGGCTTGTGCCTTTGAGTGTGTGTATGTGTGTGTGTGTGTTAGAAAAAAAAAAGGGAGTGATCAGAACCCTTCTTTGACATGCCCCACTGATCAAAAAATCTCACGTCCATTTCTTTTCCAATGAATAAATGAGAAGTGAACAGATGGAACAGAAACCATGTTGCTCTTATATCAAGATGCTTTAGTCTTTAGCCACAGGATGTCAACTAGTGCTACTTCAGCGGATCTAAACGAACAGATCTCACCTCAGATCTCAGCAACACTAGTTTTAGGGTCCCCGAGGCATTTCAGCTTTTGCAAAAGATCACCAGTTGGAGCTTATCCAATCATCTTTCTAGATATAAATATAAGCCGCTCATAGAGTGGCTTTTATTGGCATGGCATATGAAAAACAGAAGGTTTGATCGATACTATGTCAAATGCATATGGATTCACGGCTATAGGTGACCTTTCTTTTTTTTTTTTTTTTTTTTACAAAATTTCACCACAAGATTGAGGCATGCGATTGTTTAAGATGCCTTTGCACGTTGTAGTTCTACACTAGAATCCAAATATAAACATGCATCAATGGACAAATGAAGGATCATCAGTATATGTTTCACCAAGAGTGGAACAGCTTGAGTTTCTTGCTCAGAGGCGTCACAACATCCTCACCAAAAACATTTGGGTTGACCTCAATCACCAACTGTGTGTTTTGTCCCTTACCCAACATCAGATGTGCACTCCATTATCTATTGTAAAGCCTTCCCTGGAAAGTAGAGGTTAAAATAACAGCAAAGGCAGAACCGGGATATTCAACAGTACATAAGGGTGACATTTCAAATCACTGCTTATGCTGCTATAAAGCAAATCCTCTTACCACATACATGACCCTACGGATGCTTACGACTGGCAAGCGTTTCTGTGATTCCCAAGGAATAAGTTGATATATGTTGTTTATAGATATTAATCCAAATGCCAATGTTGTCCCTGCACAGTCATGTTATTAATAAAAATTGCTTATCTTGACAAAATTTGCACCATAACCAAATCTCAGCTGCAACCAACTTTTCTTCACCCCTTCTCCCAATGCCAGCTCTTCACAGATCAGCAGCTCTCGACTTCTTGACTATCGTCACTTATAATCTTATAATCCTCATAATCCGTCTACAAGAGTCGCCCCCACTCCAACACCCCCTTCCCCGTCCAAATAACCATAATCTCATTACACCTCCTATGAAAGTTTCATATTTATCTACTGATTTCAAATGAAAGTAATAAGGCTTCTCAGCCACCCACCCCTTCTGATCCCTGCCACCAAAAAACCCTAATCATATTTCTCTCCTATCTGAAAGCAATCAGTAATTGTGTGCGCAGCAGCAAAATGAAGCGCAGCGGCAATAACGGCCAGCAACAGCGCAAGCCGCCAGTTCAGCCGGGCTAATTAAATTAAAAATGACGCTAGGCCTGGTGCTGTAGACACGTTGCATTCATAAGTATTTCGAAAAGGAGGAGGAGGGGGTGTGGAGGGAGGGAGGGGGGAGGGGGGGGGGGATTGTAATGGACATTTGAGGTGTTTGACGTTGAAGCATCTTTAAAGTGGTTGGTAGCGGTGAATTGAAGAAAATCCCTTAATAATTAATAGTAGCTCGTCTTTCATATGTAGGTATATCAAGCTTTCAATGCATAAAATCGTGAAACAGAACTCAAATGTGAATTCTATTAAAGTACTGATAACCGGACAAATAAAGGCCTATTGGGACAGGACTCACGCTGCCACATGCTTGGACACCAATTTTAGATTCAATTGGCTGGATAACAAATACTGTGTTTCGAAGGAAACATCGGGAGGAAACGAAATAACAATAAATAAGTGAATCAGTGATGCATAGAACAATTGGGAAAAGAATAATAAAGTGAAAAAATATGTGTCCAAATACACCAACTGTTAAACACACATAGGCGTATGAGCCTCTACTGCAGCCTCGATAAATTCAGTACATAGTAGTTTATAATGCGAGACAGTTATGACCTCTTAACGTGTCACCAAAAGTTAGAGACACAAGTCACTGCTGATTATAACAAATGCAGCTTGTCATGAAATCTATGTCATTTTTGTTTTTCACTTAAATTTCTACATTTCTTTTTTGTTCCCCCCCCCATGTACCCTATATTAAAGAAATAAAAGCCACATGATGGGAACCAGAAACCAAAAAGAACTGGCTGTCAAATGCCATATGGCCAGAGGCGAAGCCGAGTCTGCCTGTTTTGCGGCGCGTAAAGCCGCTAATCTTGTTTTTGCCCTGTTCTGACAGCGCTGCAAATTAGCGCTGACATGCTAACAACACATATGAAACGCTCTTTAGCCCCCACAAAGTCAAGCCACACTGACTCGCGATGACCTCAGCGCTCTCTCGTTCTCACTCACCCTCGCTCTCCCTGGGGCCACATTAGCCATCGCTGACATCCTCCCCTTTCTCCTCCCTCTCTCCTCCCTCGCTTTTCCCCTCTCCTCTCCTCCGCCAGGAGAACACCCCAGGCCCCTAATCTTTTCCTTTTGAGGATAAAGGGCAAGGGAGAAGGGGAGCCTGCCGGCAGCTGAGAGTGAGGCCTCTCAGCTGGGTGGCCCTCCTTCAAACCCTTGCTCTTCTTCCTCCAGTCTCCAAGCGCTATAAATGAGGTCATCCAGTCTATTTCCTTTTCAGACTGACAACCAGCTGCGTTCAAAGTCTTAACCCACCATACCTGGCCTTTCCTTTTTAGACGCTTCACAGACAAACACAGACACACACATACACAGAGGGAGAGAGAGAGAGAGAGAGAGAGAGAGCTTTGGCCCATTTTTATTCCTCATTAATGCCTGAATGAGGAACCTCAGCTGGCTGTTAGAATGTTTTTTTCCTCAACACACCAGGAAAAAAAGGAGGGAAAAAAGTAGTAAACAATAATAAAAAGATAAAAGGTGTTAGAACATGGCCAAACTGGTTCGTCTTCTCTTATTAGGCCATGCAATGAGTAACACTAATGATGATGTAAGAGTCGTTATATACGTTTGCTCCACCCCTTTAATCTTCATAACTTTTTTAATCAAGTCAGCCAAATTTCAGAACTGAAAATATCTGAAGAAAAAAAGCTCATATTTTATTCCACGAATAGAAACGTCTCAAACTAGAATATTAAAAGGTGTTCATTAAATAAGACATTTAAATCAAACATTTCCATACAATAAAAAAGTCTGACTGAGATTTAAATTCATATGTAAGATCTCTTTAACAGTATCAAAACAGCACAAACTTAAGACAGTAGTCAACACTATATATATATATATATATACATATATATACATATATATATATATACCTATGAAATACTGATATTATAATGAGGTGTAAATCCTAAATGGAAAACAAATAAGAAAAAATAATAGTCATATCCCAACTGAAAATGAACCTGCAAGGCCAACATCAATAAGATCTTATTATTTAAGTCTGACATCTCAAGTCCTTTAGCATTCGCTTGCTAAGTATGATATTTGGGGGGGTAAGTATGATACTGGGGGGTGTGGGGGTGTAGGGGTTGGTGGCCATCAGAGTGGACTCTGATGGCCACCAACCCCTACACCCCCACACCCCCCAGTGACATTCCTTGAACTTCCTCCTCCCTGTGAGCATCCTCATTCAAACCTACAACTTTTCCCTACTTAGAAGACGTCTTCATTGTCTGTGACTAGCTCCCTGTGCTGCGACCCACCTCAGAGAAAACTTCAAGACCCCTGTGCTTCTGGAGGTGGGGCTGAACGGGAGAGAGAGGGAGAAGGAAAAAAGGTAAGCGATCTTTCGTTCATCTGTTTCACACGATGACACCATCTCTCTCTCTCTCTCTCTCTCTTCTGCGTCACTCACTCAATACACACATACACACACACACACACACCTCTTCACACCTTCATTGTCTTCAGCTTTGCCTCCAAAACCACGCCAGCGCTTCCAAGCTGCACAGGATCGATGAAGTTCCGTGTGGAAAGACGTATCCTTACTCGCCGGCTCCGGAGCTCTAACCTGATCCCGCCCAGACCCCAGTCTCTTTAGGCAATGGAGTGGTGTATTTAATTTTCCCCTATAATGCCGAACTCGCCGAATGAAGAGCTGGTGGTGGGAAAAAAAAACAAAATGAGGTGAGAGAGAGAGAGAGAGAGAGAAGGAGAGAATGCGAGGCAGCATTGATCAACAAAAGAAAAGAGAATGTGAGGCGAGCGAGGAAAAAAAAAGAGAAGAGTGAGCCCAGAGAAACAAAAGCTAAAAAGCTATGACTATTTTGCTATTTTGATTCACCCAGTACCTCCCGCCTTTTTTTTTCCCTTTTTTTTTTTTTTAAATTACATCCAAAGTGTGATATCTATTGTGGTGGGAAATGACAGCGAACAATGTAAGCAGGGTCTTGGCAATTTTCACAGGGGCTTATTCACACAGGGCCAACTGCTGCTGTACATTCAAGCCCACGAAACGCTTTGATAAAAGGCGCATCGTAGGGGGACGATGGGCGCTCATTGTGAGGGACAGTGTAAACAAAAAAGGCAGTGGAGAACAGGCCTGGATCGGGTGAAGGGATGAAAAAAAAATAGCCTTGCTTTATTCTCATCCGGATGGGTGTTTTTGGAGGGTGAGCACATGTTGGTTTTGTCCGACCGTGGCCTGGCCCTCTGCGATCACGCCAGCTTGGAGTATTTAAACCAATAAACGGGCTGATATAAAAAAAAAAAAAAAAAACAACGAAAGAGAGAGTGAGGAATATCGTTTCCTCACCTCGAGGCAAAATTGGAATAATCAATGGTGAATTTAAATTGAGCAAATAAACCCGTTGTTCATGCGAACTCACTCGGATATGCTCCCTATACATGGTGCGTTTTTATTTATTTATTTATTTATTTTTCCTGTCTTCCACTATTCCTCTTGTAGAGAATGTTTTCCCAGACTGAGCAGGGTCTATTCAAGCAACTCCAATCACACACAAACACACACTGCTCTACAAGACTGCTGTGTGTCCCATTCATACACAGACTCCACCTGGGAGACACGCTCAGTGTTTGCACAAGATTATATTCCCCATGGGCAACCATTACACACACACATACACAGAGAGAGAGAGAGAGAGAGAGAGAGAGAGAGAGAGAGCAGCAGCCACTATTGCCTCCTCCTAAACAAACAAGTCCAATGCACAGAGAGAAGCAGACATATCATTATAACACATAATAGAGCCAGGCTCAGACATCAAAAGTCTGTCTGCTGAGAATGTCAGTCAAAAACGATTATACAAGAGTTTTGTACATATTTACACAAACTCCCAACTCTTTTTGCCTTCGTTTATTTATTTATTTATTTATTTATTTATTTCAATCACAAAGCCAGAGGATGCCCAGGGTATTATATATCATGTTACAAAAATTGGAATAAAGTCACATTGCAGGTCATTATCATCATTATCATCTTATTTCATACCAGTGCTATAGTAAAAGAAATCTCATCGCTGGAACAAATAGGTCGGGATTTTTAAATAATATTAAAAGAAAAGCCTTTTATAGAAAGAGAGATTAGTTATGTTACTATAATGCATTGTTTAAAATAAAAAGAAAACATTGCTCTTATGCTTTAAATTACCACAGGTTTGCTATAATTAAACTTTAATCCACAAGAGTGTAATAGAGATATAAATAGAGATCTATATCCAAAATATAAAAAAAAAAAATTTATGTTTTCCCACAGTTTTTAGTTTTTTTGTTGTTGTTTATTTCCCCCCATACAATCAGCATAATCTTACGGCTATAAAACTGTTGAACCAGCAGCAGCACCACCACCTGATGGAACGCCAGTCATCAACGAAAACCCACGATGCTTTTTTTTTTTTTTTTTTTCTGATTATGCATGCAGTTCTTTGCCGGCATTTATTAGGCTTTAGTGGCTCTGTGTCCGGCAAACAATGGACGATAACAAAGCCACACAGTGCTGTCACAGCAAAGGAGGAAAGCCACCCAGCATGCAACAGAATCAAAGCACACAGACAGCAAAGGAGGAAAGCCACCCAGCATGCAACAGAATGGACAGCTCAGCTCGGAAACACGCAGAAACACAGGGCACACCAACCTGGATAATCGTCTCTCAAACGCCCTGGGACGTCTTATTTACTGAATCCAATCAAATAACGATGCGTCTTAATTATAAAATGCGATATCGGATATTTCGGGCCACGATTGAACAACATTTATCATATCCCATGCAGCCAAACAAACAAACACAACAAAGAAAAATGAGCAAATTAGGCCTGAATAAAGGCAAAAAAATGAAATTTAGAAAGAGCGTTTGAGTTTGTCTAGCTATACTTCACATGCAATAAACTACAAATGTTGTAGCATGAGCAAACCAAGATAGGAATTTTCTAGCCAGATCATCAATGAAAGCTGTTTTTCACCTTTTGTTTGTATATACAATTACTCTCTGTAGGTTATTAAGTTTTATATATATCTCACCTTGGTCCAGAATCAATAAGAGGACAACAAAGGGCTTTGTGAAATTTACAGAGAGGCTACATTTACGTGGAAGAAATGGCAGAAGGCATAACAAATGAAACATGATTATCAACAGATAGAAAAAAAAATGACTTCAATACTCACTTTTTCTTTTTTTTGCCAGTCCAGATCACACTGTCTGATTACATGTTTTTCACTGCCGATCAATCATCTTCTATATCATCTTGTGCTTTCATGGAGCCTGTTACAGACCTTACCAATAATTCTATTGGGATAACGCGATTCGCTGTTACAAGTAATAATCTTGAAGGGTGGCAAACTGTAAAAAAAAAAAAAAAGTTCACGGCACGAAAGGAATGCTTGTCTGGATTATTAGCCGTTTAATGTTGCCATGACAACAACCTTTTACACTTTTCTTGAATCTACTAATCCCTCTTAGGCTCTAAAACTGTGTTTGTGATATTTCGATGATTTGCTTTTCTACATTGATTGATCAGAGTGGTGATTTTGAGTCCTAACTGGTGCAATAATGAAAAGACCCACTAATATCAGGGGTCCCTGGCAGAAATATGTAACATGACTAAGGTCTCGGCATACATTAATAATGCACCTTTTGATTTCCTAAGGGGCTCCTGGTTCTACTCGACTGGTTCCCCGCTCACATTGGGGTTAATATGAGGTTAGTGAAGTGGGGGACGTGGCACAAGTGCAACAGGTGGAGGATATCAGCGGTGTATCGTATGATTCCGTAGCGCTCACCGGTGCATTGCCGGAGTCTATAGATTTGGACAAGGCTGACTGGCCAGATATAATTTGCCCAGTGTTTGTTAACTTCAACATATGTTAGGCTACAAAGCCTTATTTTCTCCTTTTCTTTTGTTTTGCAGGAAACTCTGCAGAGGAATATACGAATCTCCTGTTTTTTTCCCACATTCTCTTGAAGTCTTTCCAGTGTTTGAGGTCCAACAAGATACCGGTCAAGCGGTCGGTCAATGACACAGAGCGTTTGGTCTTTAAATATAGCATCATAAATGCACTTTTTCACTTTCTCTCTCACTCTCTTTCGCTCTCTCTCTCTCTCTCTCTCTCTCTCTCGAGTTCCTGCAAACACACAAACACATAAACAAATAATCCCACTTCAGTAGCTCAATGAGAATTTTCGACGCTGCTATTTTACAACAAATTATGGTGTTGTTGTTGTTGTTTTTTTTTTTTTTTTTTTTCCATTTGGTCAGCAGCACAAACATACTTGCTACATTTCATTTACAGCACAATGAAATGCTTTCTTCACATATTCCAGTGATTTTAGGAGCAGGGGTCGGAGCATAGGGTTGCCACATGTTACAGCGCCCCTGCAGCAGGTTTAAGGGCCTCCAGAGAGGCAGCTTAACATGTTTTTTTAGCAGTAACCACTTCCTATATAATCTGTCGTCCAGGAATGAATATAAATACAGCTTGTATGGTTCTTTTTAAATGATTTTCCCCCGTTAGATTGCAATAAAGAATAATAAGAAGGAGAAGAAGAATTAGTATTAATGATAATAATGATATTATAATGCTGTAATAATGACATAATGATGTATTAACTAACATTTATGCCACTTTGTTTTAGATTTTTAGGAGTTCTGTCATATTTATGTCACTGTATAGTTTTCGCAATTTCTACATATTTCTTTTATGCTTATGCTGTGACTACAGATGATGAAGAAGATGATGATGAAGATGACACCATTATGCTATGTTTTCTATATTGTTTTGCAGCATATATGCATTTAGTTTCAGTGTGAACAAGATTTTGGTGCTGAAATTTCTTACTACTCAATAATCCATCAACAACAACAACACTAAACAACAACAACAACAACAACAACAGTGCTACATGGCTTTCCTATTGCTAATTCGATCAGTTGGACTGACCTTTGTTGTCCTTAAATCAGTCTTTGGTAGGAATACATGGATTTCTAATATACAGTATAAAGAATCTCGTTATGGGGGAAATGCAGTGTGATAAATGAAATGTAATCTATTGATCTACCCTATAAGACCGAGTATGTTTACCCCTTACCATAAGGTTTATATGGGTTTTTTTTTTCAACATCGCACTCCACTTTTATTCCCCATTTACTATTTACTATTAGAGACTACATTTCTGAGTGTGCTTGTATTGATTTGTGCTCATTCATCAACATGGGTCCTGATGTTGGGGTGAGGAGGTCATGGTTTCGGTAAGATCCTACTGTTTGGCTGGAAAAGTGCCAATACTTTGTTACGTTACTTAGTAGAAACTTTACTGGAGTAATTTTTTTTTCTTCTACGCCTTACATTTGCACACAATTATCTGTACTTTCTCCTCCTTACATTTTCAAAATAGCCTCGTTACTCTTATTTCATTTTGGCTATCCAGATAAATCGCACCATCCGGATAGAGTGAATGTGATTGTGGTTGGATGAGATATAAACATATTCATTCATTCATTTTTCTTCTAGCTATATCTTCCATTCCTTCTGGCGCTAAATTTCATACACCTGGATGGAATAATCTCGGTGCATGTTTTTGGACCGGGGAAAAAACCCGGAAAACCAACTCATCGGCACACACAACACGGACACAACTTCACACACACATTCCATACCCTACCCAGGCCGTGCCCCCCTATGCAATTGTTGTTTTTGGAAAAGTGATTATTTCTCCACTACGGGCTCATTTATCAAACGGGTGTTTTCACTTCATCCTCTGCAAAAGGAGTTATAGTAGGGGAATCTGTAGATTTTTTCCCCCTTAAATTACTTTTACTTGTATACTTTCGAAACCATTTTTTATCCTTTTTACTTGGGTAAAAACCTTGAGTCTACGGGAGTCTTTTTAAACCCTAGTATCTATACTTCTACCTGAGGAATGATTGTGAATGCTTTTGACACCAGCGGTGCCTAGAAGCATCAGGTGTCCCAATACTTTTGTCTGTATAGTGTATTTCACATAGCAGCTACTGAGTTAGATACTTATAATAGGATGTCTTTATAATGAGGCACCTGAATGAACAATTCTGGTCAGAATGTATTGTTTTGAGAGTAGTTCTAATGTTTTCTATATAAACAGCTAATAAAAAAAAAAACCACAAACTATAAGACTGTAATAGGATGAACTCTTACAGTTTAAATACTACCTAAAAAAGGAAAATAAATCTCGGTTTTATAAGTCGCTTGATATGTAAGAAAAAAATGATATTAACATGAACACGATACCGATATTAACATTAAACGGACGGAGTTTCTAGTGTCAATTTATTGTTTTGTCAACAGAGCAAAATCTTTCGCTCTTTCCTGTTTCTTAGCAACGCTTTTGAAATTCATAAGAGGAACAAAACCTTTCAGGTGTGCTTCTACAGGAAAAGAATCTGCAAGATAGGTAACGGAAACATGATCACAAGGTCAGTCCAACTGATTGAATTAGCAATAGGAAAGCCCGGTAGCGCTGTTGTTGTTGTTAGTGTTGTTGTTGTTGTTGTTGTTGATGGATAATTGAGGAGTAAGGAATTTCAGCACCAAAATCTTGTTATCACTGAAACTTAATGCATATATTTCATTTAAAAAAAATAATAAATGAATGGGCGATGGTAGAGTGGTCCTTTTGAGAACGAGAGATAGAGCGTGCGAGTGTGTGTATATGTATGTGTGTGTGTGTGTGTGTGTGTGTGTGTGTGCGTGTTAGACAGTAAGAGTAGCAGAGTGGTAGGGTTGCAGTGAGTGTTGTCTGTAATCGTTGTGATTATAGCCTTTACATCCTCTTCACCCTCTGAAGCTGCGAGAGTCGATAGAAAATTGAGACCCTCCCCAGATTGAGACGAAGACCCTATTTTATCCCATTTCTCTCCCTCTTTCTCATTCTTATCGAAACACACTGATGCACAACAGTGCATTTGTGGTCCTGCCAGGGATCAAGTCTTATGCATATTATCCACTAAAGTGTGGGGAGTGTGTCTCTATCGCTCACTCAGACTAAATCACACAGGCTACCATGCAGGAACACACCTCTTCCTATTCACACGAATCTTGTTATTGGATCTGCCAAACCACAGGCCTCACTGCATTACAAAGCCCTCCAACAAACTCCGAGTGGCCCACTAAGTGCTCGGCCCTGCCACAAAAAACATGTAGATGTCCATGCAGAGGAACCCTATCATCTTTACATCCTAGTAAGCATCCATTTGGTGATTAAAAAAGCAAAATACAAAAAACTACAGGTTTACTTTGGATTATGTTTCGAGAATCCCAACTTTCAAACCATTTACTTCAAGTTTATACAAATAAAGTTGTGGCAAAAGCTACCAATGCATTGAAGTCCAATGTAAAAAAGCTTGAGTTGATACTTCGACTAGTATTTATACTGTACTTCTACCTGTGTAATGAATGTGAATAGTTTTGACATGGCTGGAAATGTCAAGTGTCCCAATACTTTTGTCAGTATAGTTTAAGTATAATTTAAAGACATTTGGCATAGCAGCTACTTAGTTATATACTTATAATAAGATCACCACACATGTCGTTATAACAAGGCAGTTAAATGAATGATTAAAAGAATGCCAAGAATATTTCCACACCCGGGTTCGCTTTCAGCGATCATTTATTGTGAGTTAGAATTCGAAATGTTCTTGCACCTCCACCACTAGTGTCCTATATTGATTATAATTTATAACGTTTTATTCACAGTTATTTTTCTTGTGAAAGAAAAAGATCACTAATGTCCCATAAATGAATATTGTGAAAGAGTTCCCCATGTTTCAGTTCAGTGGTTCATTTCTGTGCTGTTTTCTGATAGAGGATTTTGGTATCAACAAAAATTTGCAGTTAAACATACGACCGTAGTGCATGCAGTAAACAACAGTAAACAGTAAATAAAAGCATCACATGTCCAACAAAATCAAAGTAAAAACCTTAATAACAATATAAGTGTATGTACACACATAATTCTGACCGCCATTACATAGATACATTTCCGTTTATAGGAATAAACTCTCTTTGTGTAAATCTCTCAAACATGCTTTTTTTCCTGGCGATACATTTTTAATTGAAAAAATTGTGAAAACCATGAAAAATATGGAATATAGCAAGAAAGTGATTGTGGCTGCGGCTGTGCTAATCAGGTGTTGACAACAGCTTTGGTGTAAATATCATAACATGGAGTCGTAACTGATTATAAACCAAGGAAAACATTAGGCCTCAATTATGAACACATAATAAACAAAATTGAATACTGAATAGTTGCCGAAATGCCACATTACGACGATGTCATCTAGTGTTTTTCAAGAAGTTTCACAAATAATGACATGGTAAATGAGTAAAAGAAGATTAATGATATTTGTTGTTATTTCTTGATCTACAGAAAGGTGAAAACACCACGCTTTTAACCCCCTCTAAATAAATGTCTGTCTGGCCCGATATCCACTGACTTGCGATGACCTAGTGAATACAGGTGCCGACAACCCCGAAACCCCCCTCACCCAACCCAACCCACCCCAACCCAAACATAAAAACATATGCCCTGCTTATTTACTCAAAAAAATTCACCTTCAGACACGATCCAAAAAGTATTTCTGAGCCGGACCCAAAGTGTCGCCGTGCACAAAACCTCAAAGCCAATCCTGGAGAGGCCGAGGAAAATATATCTAGCTGGAGATCAAAGTGTGGCGTAATTGGATGTAGCATGGTGTTCCTTTGTCTGCTAAAACACACACCCGAGCAGACAGCTACAGCTTCAATGCAAAAAAATAAAAAATTAGCTGCAGCCACAAGAGCGTTCCAGGAAAACGTCGTGTCTGAGACATTCCTCTGCATAGTTGGGTCTAATGATCTGTGCTGAATGTTGGACTGCGAAGACGCGGCGTCTGCGGATGCCAAGCGTTTCGAGGCATAACCGAGCACTAAGCTACTCAGGTTTTTGCATCAGACGAGCCTGAGGCGAGTCCTTCATCTTTCCTGTGAGCGCAGATCCCTGCAGCTCAGAGATCAGTGATTATTCTGCC
>JACRUU010000022.1:9040879-9130879 GCA_030449085.1 Kryptopterus vitreolus
GTGGCATATTCCGCACTGACATGTTCATTGTATTGGTGCAAAATGTTTAGTATTACATCTTGGGGCAATTGATCTGGATTTGAACATTTTTGAACAGTCTTACATGCCAATATAAAGTCATGACAGTTCATTAGAAACAGTTACAACAACCATCTGTCCCAGATGACGAGACAAACAAATCATTTTGCCGTGAGTCGGTGGTTTACCAAATCTTATGGTATACATGCCAAAGTTACACATATTGATTTATATACAATTTTTTTTTCACACAGCAGTGCGCTACGGCCAGCGATTCTAATCCCACGTCCACGTCTGAGTATATGGAACTGTCAGAAAGCACCGCTGGTGGTACTGCATGACAGGCAGCTGTATTGATCATCAGTCAGAGTGTGTCTTAAGGATCTCATCTCTACCGAAGGAGAAAATAAATGTTGGGGAATAGATTGTATGCATCTAAACAGTTAAGTTTAAAATTTTCTTTTTTTTTTTTTTGTTTGACTTCACAACAATCGCAGTACTAAGCTGACATTATGGGTTGAAGGTGCTGTTTTTATCTTTCAGCCACTGCCACGTGAAATGTTTATGCCTGGCCTTGCAGACTCGTCACAGACCTCGACAAAAGAGGAAGAAAATGTTGAGCTTCAAACCGAGTTGCAGAGGCAGCAACAATAACCTTGAGATAGAAGCAAATCCCCAACCTCCCTCATGAGGTCATTATTCAGCGAACACTTGCGAACAATGAGAGCACACACACACACACACACACACACACACACACACACACACACACACACACACACACACACACACAGTCTCTTTCACCTAAGCACAAGTCCAATTTGTATGTATTTTCCCGGACTCCTTTTATTTTAGTCCTTCTCTGTTTCCTTTCGCTACCCTCTCTACCTTTCTCGATCTGATTCGATTCTTCTGCCTACATTCCCCTCACCCTCTTTTACCCTTTCATCCTCTTTTGCTCAAGTTCTCTCTTCACCCTCTCTCTCTCTCTCTCTCTCTCTCTCTCTCTCTCTCTCTCTCTCTCTCTCCCTCTCTCCAACTACCTCTTGCACCTCTTGCGGTTTGCACTCGTCTCCTCCAAGGTCTGCCAGCACAATAGCTGAATGGCAGATTTGCATTTTGCCTGCCGCCTGTGTCTGACATTGTAAGAGTGAATAAGAGTTCACCCTCCAGGCCACTCACCTCTCTCCACACAGCTAATTACAGCCTTCACAATTAGCATGCTAATGCTAGTCACAGCATGAATGTCATCCGCCGTTAATAAAGCCTTGGCCTTGCGGCTAACTGCCTGCCAGCTAGTGTATTATCCCATATTATCCATTCATTTGTACATAAACCCATTTTAGGCTAATTAACTTTGGCTTATGGTTGCATTTAAAGTAAGAAGAAGAAGGGGGGGGGGGGACGCTTGGGTGATTTGGTCAAGCTGCATAGCTTAGCATGCTAGTTAAGACTATCATTATTTAAGTTCAGCAGTCATTTTGGCCAAGGTTAGATGGAAATACTGTAGATATCAGAAAGAAAAATGAAATATACAAGCCAGACAAAATTCCTTTTTTTCCTTCAAGGTACAAAACCTTTTTTTCCTGGTTCTCTCTATACACTCTGATAGTTCCATGGCAAATTGAATGAGAGTTGTGGGTTAAACTATGACAGATGGGGATTTGATAGGGCTAAACTGGTTATAGAAAATCTCCTGTGGACCAATTGTCTATCGATACTTTCTTTTAACCACAATCACCCAGACATTCTATCTGTCTTTGCACTCCACAACAAAACAAATCTGAGATTAATACACGTGTAGGATGTTATGCTACATGCTAGTGAGAGTTTAGGATAATCAGTCCCACAACTGCTGTACGAATGTAAGATGCTCAAATGCATTTCATGCAGCAGGTGTTTTCATGCAGTTGAGCAAAATGTACAGGCAAACGTCAATTATATACCGAACAAAACACGTGAAATTTTTTCGACTTAAAAAAAAAGCAGATTTTCTTAGCAGTTTAGTAGTACACGGGGTCAGACACTATATTATATTATATTAGATGCTGTGATATGTGTAAAATAATATAATATATCATTTATATTAGAGTGAAAATTGTTCTGCATATTATAAACACAATTATACATTCTGCCCTTTCATTTATTGTACTTGAATTTTTAAACAATAGGCTTGTCTTGTCTTGACTTGGCTTGTAGGTTGATGTGAAAATGCTCATAAACTGGATTAGGTCGAGGCATAACATTTTATGTGACTCAGTCGTATAAGAAGTGCATGGCGAATGTCTATTTATTTAGAATATCAAGAATGCTAATGAATAATACCATTTTGTGCTCAACATGTGACATGTTCTGAATGCATTTAAACAGCATTAGTTATACAGGATTCATATTGTGTGTTACCTAGTAAAAAGTACTTTAACTGTTTATACATTGTTTGGGTAGATAGATAACACAGACATAATAATACAGTCTAATGTTATCAGCCTTAAAAAAAAATTATTATTCATTTATTTATTTTCACCTAGCTATTCGAGTTTGTCTTTTTTCTCGCTGGACATCCTGTTAGACGGAAGATTATTAGGACTTCTTGTATTCCTATTAAAACTCCAGGAGATCATTCATTCAGCTCAGTGAGTATGCACACGATGGATAAAGAGCTCGAGCAAGACATATGGTGAATTCATTAGCAATTTATTACAGTAATTTACTTAAGACTTGACCTGTTCCATTTAGAAGTAATTATGGAAAGCGTCTGCATTGTTTTGTCTTTCTGGGCTAAGTGGAATTTTCTACTGTCACAGCTCTGTTTTTACATTACCTTCCGCTGGTCAATTTGGTCAATAAAGTAAACATATTACTAAATGTATAATGCCTTTCATTCAGCTAAATGTTACTTAGTCTGAACCACGGACAGCTGTGGTCAAGTCTATTCTCTTCCATGACACTATTGTTCCTTTTACCCCTCCTTAATTCTGCCTTATGCTACAATGGACTTCAGGGGTACAAGAAGGCTCAGGTGACAGTTAGACAGAATGAACCGTCATTTGTAATAGAATAAAAAAAAAATCTGTCACCCAGCATTTGTAAACCTGTCACCAATTGGCCAGATTAAGTGAGATGAACCTGAGTCTGATGGAGGACGAGAGCAGGGTATTAAGAGTACGCTGGGCATGTGCTGCCTGAATAGGAAATGAAAGTGGCAGAAGGACTTTCATGTGATTGATGCATTTTTGATGCATTTCTTAATATCCTTTCAAAAAGGCCAAAGAGCCTGTTAAGGCAAGCAAAGAGGGGAGTGTGCGTGTGTGTGTGTGTGTGTGTGTGTGTGTGTGTGTGAGTGTTTGTTAGAGAGAAAGAGAGAGAACAAGAGAACATGAGAGAGATTGTGTGTGTGTGTGTGTGTGTGTGTGTGTGTGTGTGTGTGTTACCAGATGGAATTAGAATAACATATGCGCCCAATGCCCCTGTTGAGCTCCACCGTCAAGGGCAAGGGTGAAGAGTGTGTAACAGCATGCACACATAATAGCTTGTATTTTCATGTTGACGCCCACTCTCTAACTCCAATCCAGGAAGCGGCTCCCACTTCACAGAAGGCTTCTTATAAAACTTCGAACGAGCGCGAGAGCAGCCTAATGAATTCATTACTGAAGCTTTCACTCGTGTCAGGGGTTATGTGTAGTGTTTTCAGCGTTTTTTCTTCTTCTTTTTTTTTCCTTTAAGCCCGGGGAGCTCTGCGAGGAGACAAATCATTTTATTACGTTTTTATTACATTAAAGCGCACTAAATTGACTTTACTTGCTTCACGAATTAAACGAAACACACTTCCGCATAGGGAAGGTTAACCAAATCATCGGCAATGGCGTTAATTGCTGTTTGCGGCGGAATGGCAAAAATATATGGACAAATGCAGTGTGTAGTCACGTTTATAAGGAAAAGCAAATCAGTGACCTGATGCTGTGTCCAAACTGTCAAAGTGATTGTTATTGTTATTATTATTATATTCATTATTCGTTTATTATATTATTCTTTATTAAATGAATCTGCACATTCAACAGTAACAGCCAACGCGTCTAAAATGAATAGTGCATTGATTGAAACGGCACTCTATTTAACAAAGGGAGAGTTTTCCATTTCCAGGGGAAAAACACCTGCCATAACATTAAAACCACCGATGTACATGACATTGATTATCCTGTTGCAGTGGCAGCTTATTAAAGGTGAGATGCTGTACATTAAGCACCAAGTGGACTCCAGAATGATGCCAGTATATGATATGAATTGGTTTGTACCCATAAGAGGGACAAAGAGCTGATGTGCATATCTGTTTGTTCCAATCCCATATTTGCTTCATGGTTGTAGAGCAGACAGTGTGCCAGGTGTACCTACAGCAGGCTATGGACCATCAGAGCTGGAGGAGGAGACCTCTGACCTTGGAGGAAAAGTGTAGCTCAGTGGTTTATGATGCTGATCGGAAGACCGGAGTTGAAGCCCCGGTATTGCCAGGCTGCCACCCTTGGGTCATTGAGGAAAACCCTTAGCTCTCAGTGCTCCATGGTTTCCAAAACAAGCAGGGATAAGCAAAGAAAAATCATTTCTCTCTAAGGATCAATAACATAAATAAATAAAAATAAAATATAGCAATGGAAGAAGATGGCTGATGAATCCTTTATGTTAAGTAGGTGGCCGGTTATGTGTGGGCTGCTTGGCTTGGGCAGAGAATGGAAAATTGTAATTCATTGTCTCTGTACCTGTAATCTGCACAATAACAAGCATCTAATTGAATCTTGTAGAGAAAGTGTAATCATGCGACAATGTTCTGCTAGGACACTTTGATTTCAGCCATCCAAATAGGAGTATACATTCAGAGGACTCCCCTTCCTTGCCTTGCTATACTTTATAAGTCATGGCCTCTTTTAACAGGATAATAGGCGCTACAAACAAAGTTGTTCAGGAATAGTTTGAGGACATGATCAAGATTTCCAGTCGACTTTGCCTCCAAATCTCAATCCAATGGACCAAAAAAATGCAGTTCTTGAAACTTCACTTAAATCTCAAGTGTTCAAGTGTATTTACAATCAAGCATTAAAAAATCTGCGATTAGCAAAGAGTTCTTGAAAATAGCATTAATATCTAGTTGATAATAAATTCTACTAGATCCTTTAACTTGACAAAAGAAATGCCCACTTTCAAGCTTTTTTCCTACAGTAAATACAAGTACTAGTGGCCGCTTGGTGGTGATGGTATTTGAACCTGCAGCCTTCGGGGCCATGCTTTAACCACTGAGCTCCCGCCTCACTGACACACACGAATATGCATTGGGAGGTGCGAGGTGGTATCCCAGTGGTTAAGGTGTTGCCTCAGGACCGGAAGATCATGGGTTCAAACCACAACCAAACTGCCACTAGTGGGCCCTTGAGCAAGGCCTTTAACCCTCAATTGCTCAGTTGTAAGTCATATTTAATTAGCATTACATTCGATTTGAACATTCACTTTACATCGGTCAATTTTGCTCAAAAGGAGCTTTTTACTTGACGAAACATGTCCAATCTTCTTACTTTTTATATGATTTATAAGAGATTATAAGTGATTTTAAAGAGTTTTTATCTTTCCAGGCAAAAATATATATATTTTCCAGAAATAAGCCTTTCCTTTCTTAGATTTCAGTCTTTGCAGTGTATTGGTGATGTTCTGGACAAACAAGTCCTCTCTGTTTAGGCTTTACTTTTCAACTTTAAGCAAAACGTCTAAATAAATCCGGATCAATTTGAAAACTGTGCTTTTGTCTAAAAATTCTTAACCCAAATCATTTCAAAACATAAGACACAAGAATGCGTCACCTTGCGTCTGCTGTTTATTTCCTTTCAAGCGCTTTAAAAGGTCACAGCAATGCCTTAAACGAATATTTCTTTTCCAGCGCCTCACTTTGAAAGGTTTTTTTCGAACCTTAAAACTTTTGATAAGGAAGGTTGAAAACGTGTTATATTGTGATGTTTTTCCCTTTTAAACAGCATTGTGATTAATCACAGAAACTGATGTGTACATTCAAATAAAGCCAAGGAGACACCACTCCAGCCCCCGTAAACCGCCCCCTCCCCCTCCCTCCCCCAGTAGATACTACCTACTGAAAACTTTCTTTTTCCTTTTTAACATGATTTAATTAGTCCGGCGCTGCACTAGCAACTCCGCTAAGATTCCAGCAGGACTAAATTAATTTCACTTTCTCATGCAGTGACACAACAGACTGAATTGCTCAGACACCCCGTGTTGTGTTTCTCAGCGTGAGAAATGATTGTAGCATTATCCAGGCTAGTGAAAACAACAGTCCCTGAGGAAACACACACACACACACACACACACACACACAAATTTCTTTGCCATCTTATTGCAGAATTGCAGGATAATTGCTCGACATTGCACATGAATTCGAATTTTGAAAATGTAAAGCAAAGTATCTTCAAACAAAGAGTGCCGAGATCTTACTCGGAAGCAAATAATTGGAATTATATCTTATCTAATTCCTATGATGGAACACGAAGGCAGTATACATTGTCGCAATCTTACAAAATGACTGCTCGAGATATCGACAGAAACGCTGTAACAGGTGATGGGAAAGAAAAAATATAGACCGCGTATCGTGCAAAATCAGAAAATCAGAGTTGGTGTGCAGACAAAGCTGAAGAAAATGAAGATGATGTCTGCTTGTATCAGCTGGTATCAGGTCTGGGTTTTGTGAGATCACTGTGAGTTGACACCTGGCAACCCTGCTCAGATCTTTTATCATTACAGCCAATTTTTTAACATGGGGGAAAAATCGGTCTGGTGTTGCTTGTAGTGGTTACAGGGTGGTGTCTTTTCTCAGAAAACACATTGTTTAACTCTTAAAGCGACAGAATAATTTGTCCTCCATTTCACAACTTGAAAAAAGCCCCCACTTAAAAAAGCATAAATGAACGAGTGATAGACGTATTACTATTAAAGAGAAGTGTGAATTCTTCGATCACTAAAGCGAAACTGACTTTCTAGTGGTCACATCACAGTGATACATTCTTAAACTAAGAGCAAACTTTCCCTGTCGACATCAACATAGCTCCATTTTCCCTGATTAGAATTCTCCAATATTAAGCCAAAGAAAAGTAAATAAGAAAAAAAAATGACCAGCAGTGCCGGGTTACAGAGAGAGAGAGAGAGAGAGAGAGAGAGAGAGAGAGAGAGAGAGAGAGAGAGCAGAGCGAAAGCCGTCTCATCACCTCGTCTGTAATGAAACAAGCCCCGACGGAATCCTCTCAACATGGTATTAATCAGAGCGCCGTCTACCCCCCCCCCCCCTTCACCACCACCCCCCCCAGCATCCCCCCCGTCCGCACCGCCCGAAAATATCAGCCCTCTGTGTGACAAAGGCTCCCCTCAGCTTCAACAAGCAGATCATTATCTGCTCCGGTAGGAAATTAAAGACGGAGGGATGGAGGGTGGCGAGGGGGTGTCGGGCCTCGGCCCCGTAATATGCGGATATGCAGATTGGCAGGTGGAACGGCAGGACGAGACTGGCTAACGCGGGGGCTACTTGATTAATATGCGACCCGCTGCCGGATGAATACCAAATCAGACACCACTGTCTTGTGCTGTTGGGGGTTGGATGTGGGGGGGGGGGGGGGGGTTGGATGTGGGGGGGGGGGGCAAGTTGTGTTGGGGGTGTTGGCGGTGTTTTGGTGGTGGTGAGGGGGAGGGTACTAGCAGTGAAATGTCAACATTGGCGTACCGCTCTGCAGTGGCGTGTTCGGTCACAGATGTAAAAAAAAAAAAAAAAAGAAAAAACGAAAGTGATCAGTGTTGAAAAGAGGCTCAGCAAGAGATTATAAGGTCCTCAATTTTTAAAGAGCAGGGAGTATTTGGGATCATGATGGGTTTGTTTAAGGAGCAAGAGCTGCAGGGGGCCTGATTAGACGATGGAGAGACGGAATGATTTCTGTGTCACGCTGCTGGAGGGAACGCCTGGTTTCCAGACCGAACGATCCTTTACGAGAACCTGGTCAAACATGTGTTTACCGGTGCTGAGTGGATTATGTACATGCAGGCGAACCCTAATAGATGCTTTCTAATGCATTTCATTGTTTAATGCATCATTGAACAGTATATTCCGGCTCCATAAATATAGTAAATTCCTATATACTCTAGGTGACATACTTATCGGTACAATTGCAAATAATATACTTTATATAGTGGAACATTTAAACGTATGTGTTTGTTGAACATCCTGTTCATGATTAATTCCTCCTTTTCTGTGGGCTACTTGGGTCTATATATATATATATATATATATATATATATATATATATATATATATACGGTGTGAAACAAATGCTGTAAACAAAGAATGCTTTCAAAAATGGAAGTGTTAATTATTTATTTTCATCAATGAACGAAATGCAGTGAATGAAAAAAGAAAAATTGAAATCAAATCAATATTTGATATCAATATCACACTTTTCGTTCAAAACAGCAGTAATACTTCTAGGTACACTTACACACAGTGTTTATGAAAGAACTCGGCTGGTAGGTTGTTCCATCTTGGAGAAGTAAACACAGATCTTCTGTGGATGTAGACGTTCTCACATCCTTCTGTCTCTTCATGGAATCCCACACACACTCCATGATGTTGAGATCAGGGCTCTGTGGGGGGTCGTGCCATCACTTCCATTACTTCTAGTTCTTTAAAAGTTACTCATAACAAATACTGATTTGATTTAGATTTTTCTTTTGTTCGCTCAATTTGCATTTTGTAAATTGACAAAAATTAACAATCATAATTTATGTTTCTAAGTGGCACGGTGGCAGGGTCCAGTTTCGATTCCGGTCTCGGCCATGTGTGTGTGTGTGGAGTTTGCATGTTCTTCCCGTGCCTCAGGGGGGTTTTCTCCGGGTTCTCCGGTTTCCCCCCCAGGTCCAAAAACATGCACGGTAGGTTGATTGGCACCTTGGAAAAATTGTCCCTAGTGTATGAATGTGTGTGTGTGTGTGTGTGTGTGTGTGTGTGTGTGTGTGTGTGTGTGTGTGTGTGTGGGTGATTGTGTGTGTGTGTGTGTGTGTGTGCACCCTGCGATGGGTTGGCATTCCATACAGGTTCCATATTCCATATCCTGTCCTTAATGCCCATAGACACCTGAGATAAAGCTGTAGAAGATGAATGAATGAATTTATATTTCTGAAAGCATTCTCTGTTTACAGCATTTTTTCACACCTGCCTAAAACTTTTACACAGTACTGTGTATATATATTTTTTTCTTTTTTTTCAATCATCAATGATTGCATTTCTACATTTAGCTTTTTTTTTTTTTATGTGTTCAATCTGAATCCAGACACAAGGAATTGGAGCACTAAACAGATCAAGGTGAAGATTCAGACCTTGAAGCGTTCTTAAATAAGAACTGGCTCCTCACTTTGTCCACTTTTTCACCGCCTCGGGTCCAAATACCTTGACATACACTCCAAATTTCTAAGTATAATTTGTACCAGGATCGTCTCAAAACTCAATTTTGTTCTAGTTTTTTATGTTATAGATTGTTTTTCCTCCTCTTAAATGATAAACACATCATTTCCTGTTAAAAGAAACACTCAGACACTAATTAAACCGCCTGTAAAACTATTTTCCACAATTCCTGCATTTCATCTGATTTTGTTTACGATGTCTTTTTTTTTCAGTTGTTGTTGTTGTTGTTGTTGTTGTTGTCTTGTTTTGAGCAAGACTCCAGTAACAAGAATAACAATCCAATTTCAATGTTCTCACCTGAAATCCATAGAAAATGTTTTTTTTTGGTTTAATACTGAAGACCATTGACAAAAAAGTAACCCCAAGAAAGCGTCATGTTTGAAATTCACTGCCTTGCACTACAGTCAAGCTCACGAACCTGTCTATAAATCTGTATTTTAAAAAAATCTAACTATTAATTTCTTCCATTTATATATTTCATGGAGGGAAATAATTTTCTTCGCATATCCCAGCTGGTTTGGAAGCTGGGGTCAGAGCGTAGGGTCAGCGCATGATACAGCACCCCTGGAGCACAGAGTTAAGGACCCAAGGGTGGCAGCTTGGTTATACCAAGACTCGAACCACAGACCTCCCAATTGGTCATTGAGATACAGCCCTTCCTTAATAAACAGTCAGTTCAGTCGAACTTTTCATCAAAACTATCCATTATGTATTAGAAAAACAAATATTATGATACCTTTATTTAACATGTCGTCATATTATTTAACATGCTGTCATATAGTGTTTTATTAGTCTTTTATTTGATGTTTTTTATTCTTTTATTTGACTAATTTCTATTTTTACAATTCTAATATTCTAGCTTTAGAATAATTTCTTATTGCATGAATTTACAAAAAAAGCATTTTTGAAAACTTTGGGCTTAGATATAATTTGGAGGCTGAATACAGAATAGAAAATGACAGACACACCGACAAACAGAAAGAAAGAACGAAAAAAAAGAAAGAGTTGCTGCAACAACTAAACTTACATAAAACTTGCATCCTGTTAGGCTATTGCTCTGTTAGCGGCCTCAGTGTGTACGGTATGTTATTTTGTTCGAGTAGCTCTCATACTCATTGTTATAATTGGGGACTGAGGTGAGAACCTTGGCTGTGTCTGATTGTGGGTCTCATTGGCACTGTATGGAGAGAAGAGGGGCTCTGCAACATTACCAAAAGCTATAATTTCCTGCAATATTATTTCGCATTTGTTCCCTTTTTCTCCTCTCGCTCTCATCCTCCTCCACCTCTTGTGGCCATCTCTGCGTTGTTAGAATGTAATTAAGAGTCGTGACCCCTTGACCTCGCGGCTTTTACAAGCCGCTCGGAAAATGCTCTGGAATAGCAGATCTTTAACACAATGTGCTCTTTCTCTCTCTCCCTCCCTCTCTCTCTCTCACACTGTCTCAATGTGTGTGTGTGTGTGTGTGTGTGTTGGTGGAGTCTTTCTCTCTCTGGAGGTTCAGTAATAGAATAAAATGATTAATCCAGTAATTGTATGGCGAGTGTACTCTGCATTGAAACTGGGGTATTTCTCATTTTGAGCATGATAATCGGGGGGTGGCGAGGTGAGGTGAGGTGAGGTGAGGTGGTGGTGGTGGTGGTGGTGGGTGGGTGGTGGGTGGTGGTTCTGGGTTTTGGTCCTGTTGTCGGACCTATCCCTTGAGGAACAACCAGTGCATGTATGATTAGGATAAAAGCAACACCCTGAAAAAAGTCGCCTGAAAAGAACGGACAAGCGAAACGTACCGGACGACAGTTGTTAAGCGATTATTGAAATGTCTCGTGTTGGTTCCCACTACGTAGACAAAGTTATTTGTAAGATACATTTACCTATTTATTATCAGATTAAAATGCTGCAGCCAAGTCCTAGAAAAGCCAGTGGATTTTAACATGTAGGTACTGTGTTATCTCTATTTCCCAAATCCGATAATATCAAGTATATTCCGTGGTATATTATCTTCCAGACATGGCGTATTTGCATGGATAACACGGCATTAAAGCGCCTCTATAATATTATCTGCAAGAATGTGTCGAATCTTTCTGATTAAGCACATATTGAGCTATTTGTTTTTAGAAGAAGAATAGTGTACTCTGTAGGATCCTATCAATGACACTGCTTTTTCTTAGGGGTCACTTTTGCTATTTTTCTATTAGAAAATATTGGATAAACTGTACTTCTAGTTTTAAAACACCTATATATTCATACAAGACATTCCATAAAAGTCTATCTGTAATTATTGAAGTACAGAAGAGAATTTCTGAGAAAGGAGATATAAAGAAAAATAAAATATCAGGAAAACAATCTTTAGCCATTTTTTTTTGGTTCTCTTTATTGAAATGAATTCTGCAGTGAGTCTGGAAATTATCCTTATTAAATAAGTCATTGTGAATAAGGCAGGGTGATGTGTGTGAGTGTGAGTGTGTGTGAGTGTGCGCGTGTGTGTGTGTGTGTGCATGTGTATGTGTGGTGGTGCGGAACATGGATCCTCAGGTATTCTGTTTGTAAAAGTGGGAATGGTAGACTGACTTCTGTTATAACAACACATTCGCATCTGCAATATAACTGCCAGAAATGTAAGAAACACACACACACACACACACACACACATATACTCTCTCTGTCTCTCTCTCTCCCCTCTCTCTCTGTCTCTCTCTCTGTCTCTCTCCCCCTCTCCTCTCCTCTCTCTAGTCACACACACACACACACACACACACACACACACACACACGTTTGCAGTACTATCTCTTGTTAGAAAGTGTGTCGTCTTGTTTTTCACATTAAGATTTCTGGCACATTGAAATGACCAGCAGCTTGTCCTGAGTCGTACCGCTAGTTGTTTATAGCAACGGTTACCATGGAGGCAGTCTGAATAGAAAGCATGCTGTGTGTATGTGTGTGTGTGAGAAGAGAGACAACTAGCATGTGTGTATTTGTTTGTTTATATATATATATATATATATATATATATATATATATATATATATATATATTATATAATAGATTATAAAAGTTCTGAGAGATAGACAGCTAGCACTCTGAGCTTTGTGTGTGTGTTGTGTGTGTGTGTGTGTGTGTGTGTGTGTGTGTGTGGTGTGTGTAAGAGGGAGAGAGTGTGTGTGTGTAAGAGGAGAGAGAGAGAGAGAGTGAGAGAGGGAGGGAAAGATAGACATCCAGCACTTAGAGCTTCTCCGGAAGATACTGCATCGTATTTACATGACAAAAAGCTACAAAATAAGACACATATCTTCTGATTAAGCCAATAAGCCAAAAGGCATATTACAAAATGTTTGAACTGATCTAAATCAGCAGAGAAAGCAGAAGAAATGAACAGATTAAACCTACACTATAATACTATATATGAATTATTGTTGTATGTTTACTGAACCCGAAATCACATCCTATATATATATTGCTATCTTATTTGAAATGTTTTCAGGGGAAAAAAATAGTTAGGGATGATTTGCATTTGTCTTTCCTTTCCATTGAAAAGCACAATTTCATTAACAAACAATTGTATCCATTTCACAAGCAAGGAAAGTTAGTCTGATGCTGTATAAAGGGTGACACATTTTTTCCTTAGTGGCTTATTATTAGCAATTGTCAGTCTTCTGCATAAATCTCCTGGTATGGCTGCTAATTTGAGTTTATACGGATAATTGATTTTGAGAAAACCCTTTTGTAATTGTGTTGCACAGCTGAGAACCGGTGTACTAATGGGGTAAAATGATCTTGAAAATTGAATGCCAAAGGATGGAATTGCTGCAGAAGGTGTTTTTTTTTTTTGAAAGCCAAAATTTGAACAAAACATTCATTATTTCCATCAAAATCCTTAGTTCTAACTCTGACCTTAGTTCTAACTCTGACCTTAGTTCTAACTCTGCTTATTCTATTGCTATATTTTCTATTCAGACTAATTTCACATGTGTTTCCTTGGAACAGTGATATTTCTAAACTTTTTTGAGTATATATATATATATATATATATATCTATATATATATATATATATATATATATATATATATATATATATATATATATTATATCAATTAGCAATTAATCTATTGTTTTAATTTGGGTAACAGAAAACTAGAAAATCAGCCATAGTATTATTCAACTAGTACTAGTGTGGATATTTTATTATGATTGCATTTATTCTACCTCCTAATGCTAGAATAGTTTATTATTTGAGCATTTCTTTTCAAGTAGCCTATTCATTATTACAATCAAACATTTACATACATATGCACATGGTTGATGGGGGAATATAATAAATAATTATGCAAACTCCAGCATTTTTATTTTAAAAAATTTTGTTAAAATAGGAGCCTCAACCTCTATTAATAATAGAAGAAATTTCCGTTTGAAAGCCAACCTTTAATAGTAAATACATGTATGATATGATGAAAGCAAAGAAATAAAATAAACATTTCAAAATATGTCTCTACCTTGTTCATTTGGCCATTCCAAATCAGGAACTCTTGCTCTACATTGTTTATGGATAAACAAACAAAACATGTTGCTAAAATCTGATGCGTATTGAAATGTACTTAATTTGATTTAATATTTATTTAAGGAGTCCTTTGCATTGTGAGCCCTTTGTAACAGGAATATACTAATGACACTGTTTTTCACGACAGGAAAGTTTATCCAATTTCAGCATGACACATTGATCTAGAATTTTATTTTGTGTTATTGACATTGATTTTTTATTTCTCTTATTAAAAGAGAATCCAGAGAAGGAACGACCATCCGCACTATCCACTAAGTGATAATAGTGGAAGTTCTGCAACATTACCTATGTAATGTTTTTTAACCGGTTAAAAAGCAAAATGTGCTATTCATTAAAGTATTGAGCTGCATCCCACCTCCCCCTACACAGCGTACTTGTTTATTGCCGGGAACGATTGTGCTTCCATTGTGACTAAGTTCCATGTGAACAGGTTTCCCATTCATTTCTCAGTACAGTAGAAATTCTTTTCAGGGCAGTCACACACAGACTGGGAAAATCACCGCAGTATTCCTGAAAGGGAGCGCTCATAGTAACCACCCCCTTTAAAAATAGCTTTATCTTTTATCAGCCACATCCTAATTTACAGCTGAGTCACCAGTAATGGCTACCGTCCCCCCTGTTTAACCCGTGATGATCTCCCATAATTCTTGGCTGTCACTGTCAATGGCTGACTCCAGCACCCTGACCAGAGCGATTAGCCGTCCTCCTGGCGAAGACAAAGATGGAGGGAAACCTGGAATCTCCACCATATATTAACAAGCAAGCTTGGTTGGCCATGATAAGAGCTGTGACATGATCAGCTGGATACTCAGCAGGATGCATGTGTGTGTGTGTGTGTGTGTGTTCTCTTTTGAGTGTGTGTGTGTGTGTGTGTGTGTGTGTGTGTAGGAATAAGTAACATTTTGCTAGTCCAAATAATCTTGTTCAAAATTTTTGTATTTTTTTCTTCTACAAAATATACACGCTTCCTGAAAGTTTCAGACAAGTTATGGAGAGGACTTGCATTATTAAGTTGCGTGTGTGTAGGAATAACTGTAAATGTTGTCTATATGTGGACAAAAAAAATCCACTTATATATAAACATTAAGACAGAAATGTTCATGGAAGCATTTGGAAGAACACAAGTTTCAATCCTGGCATATCCAGAATAAGTGAGCTCATATATAAATATGAGGACGGTTTGCTCCAATATTTTACACCTGCTTGTGTTGCAGGATGAACACAGTATGATGTGATATGATGCAACAAAGTAGTGTAATGCGATGTGATGCATTGAAGCAGTCTGATGCGATGTGATACAATGAAGTGATGTGATGTGATATGATGCAATTAAGTGGTGTGATGCAATGAAATATGATGCAATGAGGTGTATCACACCACAGTGATGGGATGTGATGTGATATGATGCAACGCTGTGAATCACACCACAGTGACGGGATGTGGTGTGATATGATGCAATGAAATGCGATGTGATGCAATGAAGTGTTGTGATGCAATGTGATGTGCTATGCTGCAATGAAGTGGTGTGATGTGATGCAATGTGATACAATGAAGTGGTGTGTTGAAATGCAATGTGATGCGATATGCTGCAATGAAGTGGTGTGATGCAATGTGATGTGATATGGTGCAATAAAGTGGTGTGTTGTGATGCAATGTGATGCAGTGATTTGGTGTGATGCAATGTGATGTGAGGTGATACAATGAAGTAGTGTGAGGTTATGCAATGAAGTGGTGTGATGCGATGTGATATGATGCAATAAGGTGTTGTCATGCGATGCAGTGCGATGTGTTATGACTCGATGTAGTTGGCGTGAGGTGACGTGAGGTTAGGTAAGGTGAGGTGATGAACTGCCCAGCAAGTCCCTATAAGCTGACATGATGGCTGTCTGATCGCTCTTTGAGTCTGAATGCAGCATCATTATAGGTATTATACAAGATTGTATGTGATATGTGAAAAGAGATTATGGATCAATGAGGTAGATATGTTCTGTGATTAGAAGCTGCTGTCGATTTCCTGCTATAGCTGCTGTCAAAGCTGATTAATAAGCTGTGTGTGTGTGTGTGTGTGTGTGTGTATGTGTGTGTGTCCTGCCTCCTCCATTCAGTGCATATCACTCACTTCACTGGCCCGTCTAATATGTCTCAATTTGCTCCAGCAAAAAAAAAAAAACATATGTGTGTTTTCTAATTGCTCCTGTGGGAGAAGGGATAATCTACACCCATGCGCAACTGTGAGAGTGTTCTTGCAGTGTTATATGATTCAGAAAGCGAAGATCTTTTAAACTGAAATATCTTCCTATTTGCACATATCTCACAAGAAAAAACATTTTTTACATTTTTACCTTTTGCCTTGTAATTCGCAAATGAAAATGGCTACATATAAAACTGTTAAAACGACTAATGGATCTTCCGTCAAACCAAAATATGTATCAAATTGTCACGTTTACAATTTAATGAGATTTTGTCATTGTACGCCGCACCGCTGAAACACTACGTTGTAGCTGAAGGTCGCAGCATCTACCGAAACAATGTGCAAGGACGTATTTGTCACCAAGTGGACTGACAATATGAGTTAGCCAATTAAGCATTAGGCATAATTAGATAGTGGCCAGTCAGACAAGAACAAGAGACTGAGAGAGATGCACACTGTATTACCTGAATATAGACACTGTCATACGCAAAAACACACTACAAACACAGTTATGCCTGTACATAATGTATGCCAAAATAAAGACTCACTAGTCTGTTCTTTACAGGAGAAGACATCTGCCCCCCTGTGGCATGAAGAAAAGACTGAAGGTCATGCAGTATGGATCATGGTGTAATTAGAACTCAAATATCTGCTCCATAAAGACTGCACGGAACAACAACCACATTTGTTGTCTGACATTATAATAATTAATTACCGTACATAAAAAGCTGTTTCATTCCACACAGTATACAGGGTGTCTGAATATTGAAGTACAAATTTAGCAAAGCGGGTTTTATTGCACATTTCAGCCAGATTATGTAATAAGTCCCTCTGCTTCCTGTGTTGTTCAACTCCCTGAGCCTATGAGTCATACACTGTACTTATTTATCTGAGGAGTAGGTGTTCTATGGAGCCGACGATGTGAATCCTTAACCAAAGGAGCTCAATCAACTCCTTCATAGAAACGAGTGATTTGGTAATACTCTCGGGTTGCCAGAGAAATCAAAACTACGTTCGCAGGAGAGAGAAGGTTATCACTGGCAAAGAGGTATTCAATAATACAATATGTTGAATGATCCAAACAAACTAAATGAAAATATCCCAGGTCCAGCCTTTAAATAAAACTGCCGAGTTCACAGTATGCACAAACGGTGCTGTCTATTAAAGGAATTCTGTAGGAATTGTGCTGTCTGTTTAAAAGAATTCCCTTTTTACAGTAAAATTAATTCTATTGAAGTGCAACTTGATATTAGATATATCAAGTGTTTGTTTCCTTCTTACATTATCCACTAACAGAGAACATTTGCTTCAAGTTCATTTTACTGGATGAATGGTTGTTGTTGATGTTGCCGTTGTTGTATCTGTTGTATGTCCAGGTGTATAGTAGTATTCAAGTGATCGCTGTATGCTTACATACATATATACGTGTGGTTTTATATATATATATATCTATATATATATAATATATATATATTAGATATATATATATATATATATATATATATATATATATATATATATATATATATATATACTATACATACTGGTTCGATCATTTACCCCTTTTATCTTCCATTTGAAATTTTGAAATAGTATATAATAAGCAAATATAGGGCACATTTCTATAATGGGAAATCTGCCTTTTGCTAGGAAAATCCCATTGAAAAAGGCGAGGGCATGTAAATGATAGTTTCAGGGCTGCATGGTGCAGCCTCTTGACATAACCGTGTATGAAATTGTAGTTTCCGGCTTTCCCCTCTCCAAAGCAGTGCTCTTTCAAACAAGAGCAAAATATAGGGCAAGAACAGCTGCAATTGCGAATGCGCGAGCCCTGGCCGCTTCCATTTCGCCTCAATCACAGCGAGTAGGAAACAAGTAAATTACACAGGCGCGCAAAGACAGTAGCGCCCATAATTTCAGGATAGACGAACCCTGCAATAGAAACGGCAAAAATCACCCGCAAGTACAGTGAAGTGGTGCAAGCACACAGGCCCTTTGACACCGATGACAAGCGCTGCGCGACCTTTGCGTCCACTTCCTGTTTTCTTCTAATCTCCAGGAGCATGTTGCTAATAAACTGTCCAATAAGTAATACGTTGAAAAGTCCTTATTCATTTTGGCATTTTTTTAAGGACCTATTTAATTGTATAGGCCAAATTTCTTCATATAAATATTGAAATATTGTAACATCTTAATACATTTTTCATCTTTCCACCCAGAGATGCAATGGTGCATGTGTGTCAAACTGGGATTATTGGTTATCGTGTTGTCAAAGATTTTTATAAATAAAAAAAAAATGAAAAGTGTATATGTGTTCAGCCCCTGTGAGTCAATACTTCATCGCAACAGCAACAATAATTCACCACAACTGCATTCACTGCAATTACACCTGGGTATGGGTATGTCTCTATCTACAAATCTAGAGACTGACATTTTTGCCCATTCTTCTTTGCAAAGGAGCTCCAGTTGAATCGGATTGTATGGTTAGCATCCGTGAGCAGCAATTTTCAAGTCTTGCCAAAGATTCTCAATAGGATTTAGGTCTGGACTTTGACTGGGACGTTCGAACACATTAATATGCTTTGATATCAACCATTCCATTGTAGCTCTGGCGGTATGTTTAGGGGTCGTTGTCCCGCCTCAGTCTCAAGTCTTTTGCAGCCTCTAATAGGTTTTCTTCCAGGATTGCCCCGTATTTATCTCCATCCATCTTCCCATCAACTCTGACCAGCTTCCCTGTCCCTACTGAACAAAAGCATCCACACAGCATGTTGCTGCCACCACCGTGTTTCACAGTGGGGATGATGAGCAGTATTAGGTTTCCGCCACACATAACGTTTTCCAAAAAGTTCACATCTTGGTCACATCTGTCCACAGCACATGACTTGTGGCAAACTGCACACAAAACTTCCTATTCTTTTTTTTTTGTCAACAATGACTTTCTTCTTTCCACTCTTCCAGGATAACCAGGAGTTGTTGACAGGCTCTCCCAGCTGAGCTGTGGATTTCTGCAGCTTCTCCAGAGTTACCAGTTGTCCGGCCTGTCAGTTTAGGTGGTACTCTTTCCTTTTCATTGAACAGTGGTCTGTGAGATGTTTAAATGCTTGGGATATGTTATTATAATCTAAAAATCCCCTGAGGCACGGGGAGAACATGCAAACTCCACACACACATGGCCGAGACGGGAATCGAACCCGGATCCTGGAGGTGTGAGGCGAACATGCTAACCACTAAGCCTCCGTGCCCCATATATAATATATATATATATATATATATATATATATATATATATCTATATATAAATATAATTGTATGCTTTTTTTTACTGCATGTTTTTGATTCTCAATCAGAGTCATTATCACACCGGTTGGTCCAGATAAACCCTTTTGTAAAATACAGCCTAATTAATTATATAGGCTGAACCTGGCTTCTGTCACCTCATGTAGTTTATCATTTCGACCTATTGTTTCATGGCATATAGTATTCTGCCCTTTTATGCACCTAAATCTACAAAAAATTACATTCAGTAGGGAGCAACATTGATTCAATGAATGTTTAAAACATCATTAGAGATTTTGTAGTATTGTTTTGTTGACAGCTTGCTATTAGGCTCCTCACACTGTGCCATAAAATACAGACTAATAAACCCTGTGGATTTTTTTTGTGCAGCACACTATTATATCCAAATGACCTTCTTAAAAAAGCAACCATGAAGAATTTCCTATCCAATTAGAAATTCGGTATTAATCTACGTGAGGCTAAAAACACACGAGGAAAAACCAGGACGGGAAATTGATGTAAACACCCATTGTGTTTGTGCGTAATGACCTTTTTAAGGCTAATTGGAAGGGCTGAAAAAGCAGTAAATATATTTGTCATAACGCACCATTTCTTGGGCTAAACATGTTTCCAAAATATCTAATTCATCACATAAAGAAATAAATTAAATTTGATTATTATACTTAGCTTCCTTCCCCCCCTAAATTAAATTTAGGCAGCGTATTCACAGTGGTATGAAATTGAATTGTTGCCAAAGAACACTAAAGCATCTCACCGCTCATCTGGCATGCCAGGCATTTTCTATTAATTTAAAAATAAGCATGACAATTAGATTTTGCATTGGTAATAGAGCACAAGAGAAGGAAAAAGCCCTTGAAAATAGACTATTGAGCAGCAACGATTCTGAAATAAATAGCATCGTATTCAAATCATTTGACTGATAATTCCATGGACAGTCGATTATGTTACCATTTGTAGCAAATATTGTATGTAATATAATGAACATTTATACGATGTACATATTTTAAGCATATACACTTGTGTAAAAATAATCACCGGGGATGTTTACAATCTTTATGTGATCATAAATAAGCCAAAATGAGACAAAAGATAAATGAGACAAAAATTCTTTTTTTTATTGGTTTTCTTTCCATCATCTGGTCTTTGACATTTCAGATAAGTTTTAATTTTTTTATTTATTTTTTGCTGAACTATCTGCTGAAGTGTTTAAGGATATTAGTTTGGAGGCTGCAATGTCGTTTCATATCACTCAACGCACATATGCACATATACTGATTTCAAGGAAACAATCATTTTGGGTAGTGCAGTCATCGTACCATTAATATTTCGTATTCACCCCCCCCCACCCCATCCCACCCACACACACACATACACACACACTGTCTGATGCACCTGAGTGTGTTTTTAAACCCAAACCCATAAAGATGCCTTCATGAATGCCATCTTCCTGTATTCCCCTGAGTCTTTACAACCAATCAGAAGATGTCTAATGACACAAAATGGCTCCAATATCCTGGTCCAGGTGCTGGGTCTTAAGTGCTACACTAGGGGGGGGAGGGATACACTGAGGTAATGTGGTGGTAATTTGACGACACTTTTACACGGTATTAAAGTAATTTAACGGTGTATTTTTTCGTATTTTTTACATAAGGAATCAGTCTGGCCAAGTGAATATGGATCATTAAAGTGATACTAATAGAGCTGGGGATTGGTGAGATATTTCTGCTTGGACCTGTAAAAGCACAGGTGAGCTGAAGCATCATAAGACATCTTGGCATAATTACTGATCCTGCTAGAAATTACATTTGATGTGTAATGCCGTGAACATTTCCAGCCCTTCTGGGAGAAATGTGTACATGTCTACTTTTAAGAATAGTTTTGCTAATAATATGTACATGTTGGATGAAACGTATTGGATTTTGTATCTCACATGCAACGGGTTAAAGGGCAAAATCTTACCGACAAAAAGAGCATCAGCTCCATGGTCCTCCTTGAGCATAAGGCTTTTAAACACAAGGGGTGAGAGGTTTTGTTGATTTTGTTGTTGTTGTTGTTGTTGTTGTTTTTCCCCATCAATTGAGGTATTACCGCTGTGTTTAAGCTAATTTTAAACAGTGGGAATTTCATTTCAGTGCTCCAGGCCACCCCGTCCATGCTCCAGCGTCCTCCCAGAGTAGAAAAAGGAGGGAAGTTCGTATGTCAGGCACAGACAAAAGAGGAAACACGAGAAAAACAAATTAACCTGTCAGTGCCTGAGCGAGTCGTCGGAGAGGCACACTCGATGCATGATACTAATCTCTTTAGTCCTTGCAGAACGTAGATGACACAAAGGAAAGAAACGACTTGCTACAAACACCGCTTGTTTTATGAAAACAGCATGTCATAAACACACGAAAAGAGCGAAGACTTACTCAGTAATACATGGAGTTGCTGTTTAGAGCTTTTCTGTACCAGAGACGAATCTGTATGACTAGCATTATGAAAACCTTTCATTTTTACAATAATAATTAAAAAAAAAAAAAAACATTGGTTCACACTTTTGGTATTTGAGAAACACACAATTAAATCACATCTGTCTACATATAAATGCCAGTAATTATATATTTTTTGTTAATATTATGAGCAACAAAAATATAGCTAGCTAGCTAGGCATCTAGATAGCTAGCTAGATAGATAGATAGATAGATAGATAGATAGATAGATAGATAGATAGATAGATAGATAGATAGATAGATAGATAGATAGATAGATAGATAGATAGATAGATAGATAGATAGATAGATAGATAGATAGATAGATAGATAGATAGATCAATGGCTATTTTATTATTATCTGAAATGCAAGTCATCTATATCAGTAGTGCTCAACAGTCACCCTTTACATGAAATTGCTTTGCTTTCTTCATGCTAGTCCAGTTAAAGTCAATTTCATATATAATGGCTATTAATTAACCCATTTATTATTATGACTCTCTGACATTTTGAAAGCCTAAAAATTGGTATCAGACAAACCTGTTCTTTAATATTTAAGGCCACCGGTCAAGGGAGCAAACATATAGAGTGATTTAGATCAGAGGAAGAAGAAAGGCAAGCAGACTGATAAGACCATCAGATGTCCCCTGTGATCTCTCTCTCTTTCTCTCTCTATCTTCTGCTCTCTCTCTCTCTCTCTCTTTTTTTTTTCTGTTTTCTTCTCTCTCTCTCTCTCTTGCTGTATCATTCCTCATTCCTCACATCCTGAAACCACAGCGCTGTGTGGTCTGAATAGTGAAGCCACCAAGGCAAAGCAGGCATAGCGGATAAATAATAAAGACCCTATATGATCATGGTGAATGAGAACTCTATGGGGGTTTTTTTGGGTGTCAGTAATGTCTTACAATGATTCCTCAAGTATTGATGTTCGGCTCACCAATATATATATATATATATATATATAGATTATTTTATATTATATCTATATATTATATAGAATATATATATCTAGAACCAATATATTTCGAATCACATTTCCTTATATTCGCTTCCAAAAATGTGTGTACTTCATTGTACACCAGGCATGCAGGTCTGGGATCAAATCTTAGTGTCTTTTACGTAAAAATCCATTAGAACTGATAATTACAACACACTTGCCCATAACACCATTTTAAAACCACAATCACCCTAAAACACAGATGTTAGCAAAGGGTTTTTTTCCCCTCCTTTCTACTCTTGTCTATTCTGAAACACATTTTTTTTTCCGTTAGCTAATTAACGCAGAGGCCGTAAAGTAATGAGTTCTCTCTGTCGGCTCTTCTCTTTTTAAAAGAGGAGCCTTGCCTATGATCTGCACAGGGCCAAACCATCAGGACATTGTCAAGGCAAACAATAGCCTTATCTGGCCCCTATTCAAGCCACCTGATTAGTTGGGAAAAATAGGGAAAGAAAGAAAAGGCCATGTCCTTGCCCGGTAGCTGTAAATGTCAGCAAAAGGCCAGGGGACCCACCGTATCTTTATATATGTTAGCATATTTTACAGACGGCCTTCCCACTACGTAGATGACATGTCAACCTTGGCATGGCTGGATACGCTGCTGGCAGTATAAGAAACCAGGAAAGCCTGAGAGACAGAAGAGGAAAAGGTCTGTTAAAAAAAAAAAAAAAGCTGCACTGAATTTCACACTTTTGCAAACCACCATATAATGACAAACCCTTTTCATTTGCATTGCAGGACTGTGGAGTGTATAGTGACACTTTTAGCAGATTTTAAGGATTTGAACCCATCAAGAAGAATAGCAAATGGGATAATGTAAAGTACATCAGCAAGACTGATGTATTGTGGGTGTAACATTTGATAGTAACTGAATTTTATTAACAGCATTAACTGCTGGGGGAAAAAAAGGCTGAAGAGAAAAAAAAAAACCTGTGTTAACCTATGACAGCATGATCAATCCCCACTTATGATGAAACCTCAATTAACATAACAATTTAGGATAACAGGCCATTAGCAGGGCACGAATTAAGGGATTATTAGCAGCTAATTTTCCACCAATTTACCATGTTAGAGAATAATTAGAGGGCACCAGAGATTTTCTAGCCTGTCTAAAGGGAATTCTTACACTGAGTTCTGGGAACACTGAGTAATATACAGTATAAAGACTTGTGTTTTTTTTTTTTTTTCCTGTACAAAGGACGAAGAAGGATGTACCCAGATTTGACCTGGTGCACTGTGATAAGATTGTAAAGAATTCACAATTCATTTTCAGACAGCGTAAAATAGACAACGCAACAGGGGCTAAAAGAAAAGCCATAATACAATGACATCAACAAGACGTCACTTTGAATGCAATGTAGTCTTGACGTGTCATAACGGTATCAATGTCAAAACTGGTTCGCATGTTGGCTAGAACACAAACTAGTCACCATTGGACATCAAACATCCAAAACATTCCCTCTTTTTTTGTTCTCTGTGCTCCCTTCAGCTCGCCCTTGCTGCATTCCCACAGCCATTAAACGTAATATACTTTTAAGCCAATTTAACCCCATTAAACTCAGTCGACAAAATGACAAAGTTTTCAACAGTTCTGCATGCTGAAACTTCTCATTTTGTTGGTCTAGACGCTGAGGTAACTGAGCAGGTGTCTCTACTGATGGCCTCCTTGCCCCGACCCTTAACACACCGCTTCTATTCACAAGCTAGTTAGCGACTCAATTACTAGCACGACACACAAAAAAAGCTCCAGGCCAAAAAACCTGGGGCCACCCACAATCTCCTAGCCAACAAAAGATGCCTCTGTCCGCACCACAGGAACCCCCCTCGAGTGGCCGGTCGACATCAGGAACCCCACAGTGATCATTCGGGCGCACAGCGTTGCTACTCGCTACACCGCTAATTATTCCAGCAGATTAGCAGGCCAATTATTATTGTACTTGTGCTAATTAGGAATTATTAAAAGCATTTATCAATTAGTATTCGCAGCTTGGGCTTGGATGGGAGAAGCTCATTAAAGTGGCTTGAAATGCATAGAAGAGGAGAAGAGAATCTTTGGAATGAAATGTGTTTGTGGTTTCTCAGTAACATTATAAACTGCATTTGATGTCTTGTTAAAGAGTAAGAGACTGAAATCAAGGTGTATATATATATATATGTGTGTGTGTTGTGTGTGTGTGTGTGTGTGTGTGTGTGTGTGTGTGTGAGAGAGGGAATAAATATATTTTCCCTCATTATATATATAATATATATATATATATATATATATATATATATATATATATATATATATGCAACACAACAGATAGTGAACCAAAAAATGCATTCTGTCCATTTAAATTTTTATTGTTATTATTATTTAACTAAAAAGCTTTTTGTGCTCATAATATTGTTTAGATTATGAACTGTTTACATGTCAAAAATATGAGACACATATGTAATTGGAAGAAGTTCCCAAATGAAAAAAAAATTCTCAACAAATGACCTGTAGCCAGGAATGAAGGGAATAACGAACCATATTCTCTGGGTATTAATAATGGCGTCCTTTTTTCTGCCCTGATCATTACATTAAAACTCAATAATAACTCAATAATAAACGCAATAACTGTAGATGCTTGCATGCTTACGTATGCGGAAGAAGATTTCCCTATATAGTTGGTGTGTAATCAAAAACATTACATCCTTAAAAGTATACTTATTATTTATTAATTATGTGCTTGTTTTTTTTGTCCCTTTTATCCTGTATCTTACTAAGAAGCTCCCATTAGAACACCATTTGAGCCTGTTTTCTTCTCTTTTTCTTGATGGTCCCATTCTGTAATGCAGATGGAGTGATCCTTAGGAAGTACACCCCTGCTGGAGTTCCACTCACTCAGCCATTCCTCAAGCCGTTCCAGTGTATTCAGATAAGTCCTGCCACTCACATCAATGTATTGTGTGTAAGCAAGCCTAAAGAAAGAAAGTACAGGGAGGAAGAGGAGGGGGGTGGGGGTGTCCTGGGGGCACGGCGGATAGGAGGGTATGGTAGTGAGGGAAAGCCCCCCGTTAGGTAGTACATCTCTGTAGTAGCGTACTTCATTATGACCGGAGACCTGTGATTAGCTTGGCTTCAATAAGGGTGGTCAGGAGAAGCATACCAATTAGGTTACTGTGAGCACTTTGTGTCACATTGCTATGGAAACCAAACCTAGCACCCCAGCCACCCCCCCCCCCCAATACTGACACACACATTCATAAATACCACCCAAACTGTTTTCATATAACCGCCTTTTTTATTGCCAGAGTAATGAGGGGAAGTCCAAAGAATGGTCTGGAAACCAATTGAACTGCCGGCAAGCTCATAAACTGTGGATCTGTTGCCCAGTTCATTGTACTTATAAGGTTATTTGAGGGTTTTTTTTGCTTACAAGAAAGAGACCAGGCAAAGTTTGGGGTTTTTATGGGAACACTGTATTGTCTGACTTGAAAAGTCAAGTTTGATGGTGTTCAGCACTGCATGAGTTCGTGTTGAGAAATGTTTTCGAAGCAATCCAGATTAAAAGCTTCGATCAGTAAGTATCTCAGAAGACTCGTTTAGCTCAGACTCGTTTAGCTCAGATTATTATATCTGGGAAAAAAAAGAAATTATTCGCATTACCAATGTTTTTCAAAATAAAGACCTGATTAACATAAACTGATTAGAATAAAGACCTGATTGGTTGGAGAGATTATTATTGGATTCTTCCTGTCTATCTCTGTCTTCCCTGTCTAACTCATTTTCTCTCTCTCTCTCTCTCTCTCTCTCTCTCTCTCTCTATCCCTCCTTATTTCACTTTTCGAGTTCGTGGTTGCTTTCCGAGTCAACATTGTCAGCTCAGCTCCACTGGGACTCCTGCTTTTAATCACTTTAATTAATTTCCAATCAAGCAACAGTAAACTAATCAACGGGATGCCAAAAATGGTGACAACTCTGTTATGAACACACACAACGAGGGAAGCGATACCCACAAAGAGGAGGAGGAGGAACACAAGAGAAAATCAATTGTGAGAAGAAATATATAGAAAAAACCCTAATGCCTTTTTTTTAAGTATGTGCATCAGCAGTGACAAAATGGTTTCCTTCACTCAAGGACGAATTCTCTTTCAAAATATAAGCATTCATCAAACAGTGTTTTTAATGATGTACAGAATATACCAAATCGCATTCCATTGCTACAAATTCTTTTACCATTTCAAGATCAGTAAAAAAAAAAACAACAACATGATTTAGAAGTTTCAAAATTAGATAAGCACAGCCCATTCTATTTGTCTGCATATTTCTGGCCTGAATGGAGTGGGAGAAAAAAAGTTTATGTATTCTTATATGTATTTGCAAACCTGTTAAGACCAATTAATCTTGAACTGAGGTCATCCGCAGACTTCGACTGAGAACAATACTCACATCCGACTTATTGACTATGGAATGTTTTATGGAATGTAGTCCAAATGATACAAAAACCCTAAATCAAAACAAATGATTGTTAATTCATATTTAAAGTAGAAAAAAAGAGGTGAAAAATGTCTCCTGAAATATCTACTCAGGTAGCAAAAAATCCACTAAGATAACAATGAAAGCAGCAAATAGGTATTGCTGCATCCACATCGTCACTCTTCATCTACGAATAAACCTGTACACTGTATATGATATTTACTCTCTTCCAGCTAATACCTCAAAAAAAAGCTTTATAATAGAGACAATTTATTGCAACATGCTTCCACAAGGGCAATGAGTCCTTGGACACTGACATGTCTATGTACTAAATATAAGTGTACGCCTATTTATTTTCAAGAGTCTGGAGGAAAATAATTATTTGGTGTGTGGCCGTGGATGTCTCGTCTCTGCTGACTCGCTGGAAAGATTTCCTCCATTACCTTTTCTTTGCTTTTCTTAAGTTGTCTTGAGGCAACGGAGCGATCAAAGAACAGAGACAGAGAGAGAGACCGAGTATCTAGTGAACAAAATGATCAAAACATACGTGTGTTGTGAATTAAGTAAACTCAACATTGTGAAATTCCCGTCGATTTATTATACATAGTTCTGAATACCGAAATATGTTTCTGTTTTGTATCTGGCCTTTAGTAGGATTTCCCCTAAGGGTCGATCACTTATGTAGAGAATTCATCTTACATGTGATTGAACTACTAATATAGGAACAGAAATGCACTAGATCGATAGAATTGTGTGTATAATATCATGTATAATCATTTATTAATCTAAACTTAATGCTTAGAATACTAATAGTTAATATACACACATCTGGAAGTTTCTCCGACCTGAAAAGTTTCACTCTGTTTATCCGTTTTCACAATATTAAATGCCAATTCCATCACCAGTAACACTAAAACAGCAAAAGATCATTTTATTTATCTATTTTTTCCATAGTATCTTTTTACTGGTAAAATATGCAAATCACAATGGTCAACAAGTCACTTTTCTCATTTTACCTTAGAACACCCCAACAAAAACAAACAAAACAAAAAACAAGTGTAAATTGATTTTTTTTTTTAAAACGTATGAAAAATAAATAAATAAACAAAAACAAAAAACACCTACCCTGATCCTGAATTTTTCCAACTAACAACTAAACCATAACACACACAGTAAAGTTCTACAGAACAAGAAATTAAAAGAAACACCTAGACCTAGACACAGCAAACATGTGGAAGAAAGTGCTGTGGTCATATGAGACCAAAAAGGAATAGTTTGGGCCTACATGTGTGGTGGAAAACTTACACTGCACAGCCTGGCATCAGCCTGAACGCACCATCCACACTATGAAACTTGGTGGTGGCAGCATTATGCTGTGGAGATAGTTTTCTTCAGGAGGGACAGGGAAGCTGGTCAGAGTTGATGGGGTCCTATTGAGAGGATCCCATCCAATCTGATTCAACTGGAGCAGTCTCCATGTGCAAAGCTGGGAGAAACCTACCCAAAAAGACCTGCAGCTCTAAAGGTGGTTCAACAAAGTACTGGCTCAAGGGGGCTGAACGCATATGCATGCCACAGATTTTTATTTATAAAAAGTCTTCAACATCATGTACGCTTTTTCTTGCAGTTCACAATTATGTGATAAACAATAATGTTGATCTATCACATAAAATCCCCCCAAAACACATAAAGTTATACAATGACAAAATGTGGGAATATTCAGGGGGTATGAACAGTATTACAATGCATTGTAAATATCAGGAGGGAATATTGCTTAAATATATTTACCATAAGAAATGAGATTTCATTTTAATTTCAATCATTTCATTATAAGCATAATTCCACACACCAGTCTGTCTCCTGACCTGAGGTAAAAGTCATCATTGTCATCTATTTACGCCTCTGATCCCTGCTGAACCCCAACATCACTGGGGAATCCTCATTAATTCGCCGCATGTTTTGTGTTTTAGCTCTATTGCCTGCATTGTCATTTTATTGTCGTTTAACCCTTTTGTCATCTGCACAGAATCCGGAAATGCTCCTTTCTGTTTTTTTTTTATAGCTATCAAACTTGATCCGAGCATGACATCTATAGGTGGCTCAAATGATATTTGCAGGTAAGGTAGGATATAAAGTAGCCTAAAAAAACTTTTCTATTCCATTTTTGGTATAAAATACCTTGTGTTAAAGCAGAGCTGTCAATGTATTCTACCGGCAGATTCTTTCAATTGGATTCAGCCACAGAGACGTCTGAAGGGCTTCACAGTTCACTACACACATAACGAATTCAAATGAATCAAGGCATATACATTTTTCAATTTCTCCACCTTATTTTACAAGTACAATTGATTCTAAAAGGCACGTCTACGTTCTACGATTACCCAAAGCTTGATAAACTGGAGTTTCTGCTTGAAAAGTCATTTTATCCACCTATTTTATCTATGAGATACCGTCCCTTCCTCCTACTGTGCACTAACATGAGGCATATCTCTGAAGATGTCGTGAAATAACTGAAAGGATAAGATGATAACCACAATCTATATGATCTGCACATTTTATTTAGCATTATCACGAAAAAATTTTTATTATATAATTAGTTTGGTAATTTTGGACCTAATTCCACTGATGAGGTTTCAACCCTCCCCATGAAAGAAAGCTCTTAATTGATTGCCAGAATCAAACAATGCTAATTGGGTTTCTGCCGAGTCCTTTAATCATAATTCAGATGAGTGCCTATAATTAATCTAACGAACGACTGTCTGACCGTGACTGGAATGGGAACTGATAGTTTGATGAAGAGCTGGAGAAGTGAGAGGAGGATGAGCAAAGCCGGTGGATGTGGTTTTTCCTCCCTCTTTGAGTGGATGGCAGACTAAAATCAGGACTCAGAGCTCGGGCCAAATCATTGACCTTGGCAAATAGTGGAGAAAGAAGTATTGCAGGCAAACTGTAAACTAATGGCGTCCAAAAAAAAAAAAAAAATCTCCGATCTCAAGGCTGTCTTCAGAACAGAATCGTAAAAAGCACCTCTACACCAACACGCCTCCTCCTTCATGCTTCACAGTGGGAAAGAAAATACATCCAGGAAGTGTCCATTCACCCTATGTGTGTCCAACAAAGACACGGTGGTTACAACCATATATCTCACATTTGGACTTGGCAGAGTAAAGAACCATTTTCCACTGATTTAACATCAGGTTTTTTTGTGTTTTAATTGATCAAAACAAGCATCTTCTGCATGTTGTTCTTCCCCGAATAGTGGTGAAATATGTTGAGAGCACGTAGTACATCTGGATGACAAAATAACAACAGGGTGACGAGCACAGTAGTTGTTACAGCCCTGAATTGAAACTTTATCTGATATCACAGCCAGTCTAGTAACTTTTTTACATTTACGGCATTTGGCAGACGCCCTTATTCAGAGAGATTTACATCTGAGTAACTGAAGGTTAAGGGTCTTGCTCAAGGGCCCACTAGTGGCAGCTTGGTGGTGCTGGGGTTTGAACCTAAGCCTTAACCACTGAGCTACAGCCTCCTCGAAATGACTACTGAATGGTATCTTACTTATATCAATCAAATTGCATTCAATATTAGCACCCAACTGCGGGTTCTCCGGTTTCCTCCCGGTCCAAAAACATGCACAGTAGGTTGATTGGCACCTTGGAAAATTGTCCCTAGTGTATGAATGTGTGTGTGAGAATGTGAATGTGTGTGTGTGTGTGTGTGTGCCCTGCGATGGGTTGGCATTTGGCATTCCATCCAGGGTGTATCCTGCCTTAATGCCCATAGACGCCTGAGATAGACACAGACTCCCCGTGAATGACCCGATAATAGCGGATATAGCGGTAGACGATGAATGAATTAATTAGCACCCATGAAGCTCTGTTAATCACTTACATTATAACAGCCATTCCCTCACTAGTCTTTTTTCCCATCATTCTTTTCATAGTATAGAAGAAATATACATTCATTAAAGACTTTTCCTGTAAATTACATTGTGCCTGTTCAAAAAACACTGACATTCGGTGCGTTTCAGTTACAAGTTTGCGCGAAACTTTTGCGATGTTTTCTAAACGTAGATTTAAAAAAACTGTTGCAAAACGAATGTGTTTACATTATCAATATCATTTAAAAAAAAGGCGGCAGATACTTACTTATAACACATGCCAATTCATTAGCCGTATTTATATATAATCAGAGATGAAGGCACGTTATACACACACATTAATGGCAAGGCAATAACCCCTTCTGTTGCTTGGAATCTAATATTCCCGTAATTAATATTAATGAATAAATAACTCTGTCTCATCACACATACCGTGCCATCTTTAAAGAATGATCATATGACTGTTCTTGTATATCATATGACCTGGAAAATGCGAAAAACGTTTCCATTACAGTTTTGCTAATTATTCCTTTTCCGTATCGTCTAAAAAAAAAAAATCACCTCATGCGAGCATACAAGACTTTTTTTGTGGTACATTTTTGTTTTGGCGAATTTGAAGCATTTTGATGGGTAATGGAAACAAGCTTATTGATTGTATCTTCAATCCACTGGTTCCATAGACCAACAGTAGATATTCTTTATCTATATAACTCATATTCTGACTAAATAGTCCTCAGGCTATCCCCGAGAGCTACATCTATTTCTGCTCCAAACATCCACCTCTTCAGCACGGTCACTTTGAATCCACCTTTTCCCCCTCAGCATGGTTCTTAACCTATCTATGTGCAAACATGTCTTACGACTGATTCAGCTGAAGAGGCAGTATCGCAGATTCCATTCATATAAATAAACTGTTGCTATCATCATTCCTAAAGCTGCCATGGCTGAAATAACATCTTTACAGAAAATGTAGCAACCATAAATATTTGTTCTAATTTGTTATGTGTAGTGTCCATCACACGGCAAGGTTTTACTATAGAAGCAGAGCATTTGAAAACTAGAGCTCGACTAGTTCTAATATTTCTAATATCATTTGGAATAATGATTTATTAGGGCTGTCAAAGGAACACAAATTCCCTTTAACGGTATTAACATGTGATTAATGCAGTGTGCATTACTATGTGAGTGATCTTCTCCTTCATTGTGTTGGCGAATGAACGAAACCCGGAACAACAAAGAACAAAAAAAAAACAAATGAATAAACAAATGAATAAAGAAACTTCGATGCATCCACTCACACTTCCTAAATTTCCCCGAATTATGCTTATTAGCTGCGCATTCACAACAGGTATGAGCTCCTCACAAAATAAGCGTATATTAACGTATGGAACTTTACGGAAGCGTATTGAATACCCAAATCTGTACTACACAATAAAGAGCATTTTTCTTTTATGAATGCGATGTGTTTCTGTATAACCTACCTGTATTTGCAGTTTATATGGAAAGCAACCGGAACAGAATTCTTAAAGGAGCCTCATTCCATATTTTACACTTAAATCAACAACTAACATTGAAATTAACTAATTAACTTTTTAATTATGAATTATTTTTCAATTAAGAAATGAATTAATCAACAAGAACTGAATATTAACAGAATCATTTCCAGAGTAAAAATAATTTTATCAAAGCGAAAGATTTTGGGTGAAATTTATATAATTATATAATATAGTATTAGATATTATATATTAGAAATTAGTATTAGAAACATGAAAAGTATTCATTTATGGTACATTGCAAATGTACGATTAATCATGAGTTAACTTGTGAGAATAAACGCGATTAAATATTCAGATTAATTATTCATTATTTATTAATAATGATGACCTCATTCCTGGCTCCTGGAACCTAAAAAAGGAGGCACTGATGGCAAACGTTTACCTGATACTGAATTAATTATGATTGACAAGTTGCTGTGTTTTAATAGAAATGGAAAAAAAAAAAAAAACACCTTAGAACCACCAAGCTGCCACTATTGGGCCCTTGAGCAAGGTCTTTAAACCTCAGGTGTACGTTGCTCTGGATAAGGTGAAAGCTGTAAATGTAAATGCAATAACACACCATTAAAATCGATGGTATGAAGAATATTATACTTTGTACTATGTTATATAAAGTATATGCAGGGGCTGTGAAATCAGAGAACATAAGAATCTGAAAAACTTGTCATCACCTCCAAATAGTATTGACACACTGTTGTTTGGATGTTATTCACCATTGTGCAAAATGCGTATATTGCCATCGCATTTACAAATCGAAGGAAATTCTTAAAATTTCATTCCAGTCATCTCGCCCTCATTTCCGTCCTGATGAAGTGCACTCAAATTCAGTTTGAAACTCATTGGTGGAGAATCGTTATATTTCGAGAGACAAAGGGGGGGAAATAAATAAATAAATTGTGCACACTGCGATGAAATTGCAAGATGCTTTCAGACTACAAACAATGCGACTCTTTCTGTGGACATGGTTTAATTAAACTGCAGTGGAACATCAAGTACACTACTTTCTTTTTCTATCTCTATGTCTCTCTCTCTCTCTAAAAAAAAGAAAAAACAAAATAAAAACGTTCTGCCGTTCTCTCTCGTTCTGCCAAGTATTAACGTGGCGTGCCTGTCACTTTGCCCGGATGGAATTAAGAAACGCGAAAATGAAATAGCTGTCGCATAATAGTGGAATTTCACCGAAATTTGGCACGAAAGTGATGAAGGCAAAAAAAAAAATGTTGCATTAAAAAGAAGGAAGAGAAAAGGTTCAAATAAGAGACACACATAAACCAAAAAAAAACGCAGAGTGTCATATCATTAGAAATGTAAGTGGCGGAAATGTGGAGGGCGGGGGGTGGAGGGATGGGGGTGTGATTCTGAAATGAATGGGAAGAGAGAGTGAAAGAGTGATTCGGGAGTCTTAAAGGAGGTCATTTACACATGTAAAGGAAACAGGATGCAGAACAAATAAAGCTTGTAGTACTGACTACTGTAAACTGGCATATTCACGTAACACTGTCAACATGTTCCCACACAGGTCGCCTTGCAAGGAACAGGAAATTCAGTGAGCCAATGGATGGAAACATGCTGCATTACTATTAAACTAAGAGTGCAATGCAGTGCGACTATGGTTATTTCTTTTGTGGTAAAAATGTTCTCTCTACATATTTCGATATAGCAGACTAATGAAATCACTTGATGTCGAGAATTTTACTTCCAATCAAGTGTTGCGATTGAAAATGTGGCAATTTAGGCAGCGTTTCATTATAATGCCCAACCGAATTCTTTCAAAGTGCATTGAATGTACAAGTCAGATACACCACTAGAAATATTCATTCATTCATCTTCTAACGCTTTATCCGATCTTCCCTCGGGTCACGGGGAGCCTGTGCATATCTCAGTCGTCTATGGGCATTAAGGCAGGATACACCCTGGATGGAATGTCAACCCATCGCAGGGCACACACACACACTCACATTCACACACACATTCATACACTAGGGACAATTTTCCAAGGTGCCAATCAACCTACCGTGCATGTTTTCGGACCGGGGAAAACCGGAGAACCCGGAGAAAAACCACCTGAGGAACGGGGAGGACATGCAAACTCCACACACACATGGCCGAGACGGGAATCGAACCCGGACCCTGCAGGTGTGAGGCGAACGTGTTAACCACTAAGCCACCGTGCCCCCACCACTAGAAATATTAGCTTGTGAATACGAAATGTATCTGGGAAAAAATGAATGAAACATGGTTTGACACACCATTGAGAACAAACACCTCTATTAACCGGAACAACGAACTATCATTTGGGAGTCACTAATTTGTTGTCTTTTTGTTTGCTCCTTTTAATTAGTGTAAAGTCTGGACAAATGGAATCCAAACCGTCCTACTGATGACGGTCCAATTTCCAGTCCAATTTCCAGGAGGCTTATATTGTTTAAATGAACAGGATCTTTTAGGCCTTTTAAATTCTATTCTATAAAATTATTGCCTAACCTTCAGTGACAAGGCACATCAGTTTATGAGTTGCTGATAACCTTCACATTTTTGACTTTGTTTGTAGTCCAAACGAAAGCAAACATTCAAATCTCAATTTTGTACAGAAGATGACAAATGTTCAAGTTAAAGAAAACGAATGTTTATATAGTTTCTGTAGTATTCGTTTAATTCTTTGTTCAGCCCAATTTAAATATATCCAGTTGACACCCCACTGATCTAAACAATTAAGACTCAATAAACCAGTAATAAAAGCTGATCCCGCCCACTGGAATGAACAGAATGGAAACGAGAGGAGAATGCAGTCAAACTCAAAAAGAGAAGAAAAAGTATCACAAAATAACACAAAGAATTACAATATACAGAAAAAAGGTCAACTGTGAAGAGTAAACATGTAAATAAAAGTCAATATATTTTTTTTAAATCATCCTATGTACAATGATTCTTAATAATTAACTATAATTAAAGGCTTTGCTTGCACATAAGGGCTCTGGGTAGTCTGCTGTGATGTCTCAGTAGATTCTGTTTATTCTCCAAGATTAGACTTCTGTTCACAATGATGCTTCCTGTGAATTGAATTTCCCATTTAATTACTGATTTGAAATCAAAGGTTGCTCTGTGCGAAAAAGGGAAAAGCCTTTTTTGTTTGTTTTTTTTTGTGTGTTGTTTTTCCTCCTTCAAGTCTTGAGCCATTATAAGAAATGCCTGAGTAACAAATCCTCCCAAAATGTTGATCAAATCCCTAGTCTAATCTGGATGTAAACAACAGCAGTGTGCCGTTATTTCATAGCGTTTCCGATGCATGTGACAGGCCAGACTAATAGGATTTAATAACAGTGCATTTACATGTCACTGCTGTGATGTGGTTAGAAAATGAGGGAGGACTTGGGGGGGGGGGGGGGGGGGGGGGATATTTTGGACAGCTTTTGAAGAAGGAAAAGTGTAATTATATTAGATGGGTGGTGTCCTGACAGAATTATATGGCTCATGTCCACTTTTTATGATTTGGATCTTGTCAGGTTTCAGCCCTTACATCTATCCTTTTAAGAAGTGAGCTCATCCACTTTTTTGTGTATATATATATATATGTGTGTGTGTCTGTGTGTGTGTGTGTGTCTCTCTCTCTCTCTTTTCTTCTTTCCCTCTCTTATACACACACACACACACACACAAATACACTCGTGAGGTTGAGCGCCAATTGGCCTGCATTTCCTCCCTGGCTTTGATGTAGTGGAAGTAGCCTGCAATCCCCGTCTCTAAATGCGTGCAACATTAACGCGGAGTTAGTCGACTGATCTGAGGAACGGGACACTTTTATCGCTCTCTCGTAATGCGGAGCACTTTCACGTCCCCGCCATCTGAAATTTGTTGCCCACTTGAGTACACTGTCTTTTAGCTCGACGAACTGGTGGGGAGCGAGAGTGTATCTTTACGGGAATGCTCCAGCCAAACACGCTAGACCTGCCGCTGATAATTAAAACTTTGTGGGACGCGCTTGGTTTTACGTGCATACTCTTTATTTTAGTATGTTTAAACATTAGCATGTTCATCTGTCCCTCTATCTGTCTATCTAGCTAGCTAGCTATGAAAAAAGGAACAGTAAACAGTAAATCGCTTGTGACACGCAAGACATGCAGGTCAAATCCAGGCAATTTAATCCGACCTATGTGAACTCGAGTGAGGAAATGGAATACAGTATGCCTACCTGCACACAATCCACAAGAGATTTGTTTTAGATTAGAACTGATTAGTGGCATAAAAGTGTATTCATATAATTACCAGGGCTGGTCACACTCCCATCTAGAAATAAATCATAAACATGAGGTATAGGAAAAAAAATACTTCTTGTCGAATCATGGAACATAAATAAGTTCAGGTTGTGTCCCTGATCATTCAATTACCAAGTGTGAAAGCAGTAGGAATGGTTATAGCTATCAGAGAAAGTACATTCATAAAATAAAATACAAAAAAATCTTATTGTAATCAACATAATATTGTTTTATTTAAACATTTATGTATGTTTAAATAAAACAATATATGTTTAAATAAAATGTGTATATATATATATGTATATATATATATATATATATATATATATATATATATATATATATAATAAATCTATATATATATATATATATATATGTATATTTATGTGTGTGGTGTGCATGTGTGTGTATAATTCCTTTTCCCTGACCGAATTGTTGAACTGCTATTTAGGATTTATAACCTTATTTATTTATTTGTTTGTTTGTTTGGTTAGGTTTTTAACCTTTCCTCTTAAAAGAAACCCAGATAATGCCATTTATTGTTGAGCTTTTCACAATATTTGAAATGAGTATAATGTAACAGGGATGAGTCCATTTTGGGAAATACTAAAATGCACATTTTTTTTAACGTATAAGGAACGCTTTGTCAGGATCCCTAGATGTCACTTTTATGACGCACTAGTCTCCCCTTTGTATAATTTTTTAATGTGAAGGTATTCCCCCAGACTTCTATAGAACTCGTCGTTGAAATTTGACATGTAAGGTAAGTAGACCGCAGCCCGTTGTCTGCTGTGTACAGGTCAAGACAATGATAAATAGGAATAAAAAAGAATAGTATTTGATCTGTTAATTATGGCAAGGGATGGTGGCCCCAGGTTATATTTATCTAGCTCTCCAACTGATTAATGATTTTAAATTCAATTAAAGCACTATCACATCATTCAGTGACACGCTCTTACTTTCAAAGGACCTTAAATCTAACCATGCAGATTGAAAAATGACACCAAAGAGGTACCATGGATATCAAAAAGTGACGCCAAGGGATCCATGTGTGATGAACTGGAATTGTAAAATGGATTCATGCAGTAGTAGTTCTGGTGTCGCACTACAGCTATTTTAAAAGAAATTCTGCAAATGCTCCTGTACAATTACCTTTAATGAAAGTTACTTTCAACTTTTAGAAAATAAAATAAAAATAGCAATTATGGCATGTGCAAAAAAAAAAAAAAAAAAAGGGCACCCTTCCATTAAAGACTCAGAACGTAATTACCTTGTTAGAACTTATTCGAATCATTAGGACTCATTAGTCAGGTCAAACCTTCAAACCTTGCACATACAAAAAAGCTGCCTGAGGATATATAAAAATGAAGCGAGTTAAGGTCGACACAGCATGGGAAGGCATATAAACGTGCCTCAAAATGTTCACTGTAAGGAACGCCATTAAGGAATTGCATTTATGTGGAATTTGACTGAAGACCCATAGAATTCGAAGTTAAAACTCTGTATGCTTAGCGGAATGGTTAAAGATGGTGCATCATTCCGCCTTGCATTGTTTAACAAACGTGATCTGCATGGAAAATACATCAGAATGAACGTTTCCCTTTAACATCATCACAAAACTCATGTAAAACTCATGTAAAATTATCTAGACAGATATCGAGTTATCGAGTGGGTTGAACAAGTAAAAAAAAAAAAAAAAAAAAAAAACTCTTTGTTCGCAACAATAATCAAAGGTATGTGTGGGTCAAAAGGCAGTAGCATTTTATGAAAAGAATATTTTGCCAGTTAATACAAATAGGGCTGGATCTATTATGTTCAAGCTGTAGCTTGGGTAAACATTGCACAGGTGTATTGGGAGAATGGATTCCAGCAAATTCTGAAAGAAAATGTGGCAGTCAAGGAACATCCAAAACATACCTCAAAAATCCACCATCGACTATTTCAGTAAGGATAAGCTGAAACCTTTTTGGAATGCCTCCTTTTTTTGTCTTTAGTTCTGCACGAAAGAGTGGGAGGAAAATCCTTATAAAACGTATAGAGAGACTTAAATAGAAAGAAATAGGTTGTCAACAGGCGGTACAGCGGTTTAGAGGTTAGCACGTTTGCCTCACACCACCAGGGTCCGGGTTCGAGTCCCGTCTTGGCCATGTGTGTGTGGAGTTTGCATGTTCTCCCCGTGCCTCAGGGGGTTTTTCTCTCCCCTCCGGGCCTCAGCAGGGCTCCGGGGTTCCTCCGGGTTCTCCGGTTTCCTCCTCCCCCCCCCCTCCCCGGTCCAAAAACATGCATGGTAGGTTGATTGGCACCTTGGAAAATTGTCCCTAGTGTATGAATGTGTGTGTGAATGTGAGTGTCTGTGCCCTGCGAGGGGTTGGCATTCCATTCAGGGTGTATCCTGCCTTAATGCCCATAGACGCCTGAGATGCTCCCCGTGACTCGAGGGAAGATCGGATAAAGCGGTAGAAGATGAATGAATGTATGAATTACATTTTAACTAGATAGAAGTGCTTGTTTCAAGGAGGGCAGTTTTTGCATTGCAAAATTTAGAATTTTGATCATTCAGATTAATGTGAATGCAATCAAAAGACAACGTATTTAGCAGCATTTTCCTGTAAAGCAAAGGCAACAGTGGCATTGTTCACTTAAAAGAACTATCATGCAGAGTCTCGGATTTATAGGAAGTTACTCACAAGTGTTTAATTGTATTTTAATGCAAAATGTATACTTTTAATCCTGGAGGCTTATGTTCGTGCAGTGTTGAATATCTAGACTTAGAAGCACAGTCTGTGAAGAGCATCAGCACATCAGTGGCTAAGAGTGCAGACAGATATCTAAGTGGCATATGCTGTATATGCTGATTCCCTTTCTATTTGTCGCTGTGTACTCGGTCTTTCCCTGTAAATTGCATACTCATTTAAGCTTTTCTGTTCTTTTGTCCCTCAAACACTGTTGCAAAGCAGTTCCTGTTTAGTGGCATGTGAATAGGCTTATCACACTGAGCTTATCAGCCAATGACGTGCTGAGAATTTTCTCCCTTTTTTTTATCAGTTTTGATGCACTGCAAAAAGGGATTTTTGTTCGAATACTACCATTTCCCAACCACCATGAAATTTCAAATAGTCTGAAAGCAGGAGAGGGGGGGAAAGAAGAACATAATTAAATCTTTATTTCATTTTCTAATTAATGATAGTGACTTTGGAGGGGGTATTCAGGATGGTAAAACAGTATGCTGTGTTCCTTAGGCATTGTGGTGTACTGCAGCTTTGTAATCGCTGCCATTAAAATCATAATTAGGGTGTTAATTACGTTATTTTATGAGTAGAATTACCATAACAAATGTGTTCTTCTCCAATAATGACGCCATTATTGACTTTTTCAATATGACAAAATGCCCTGAATTGAAGAGAGCACTGCATAACTTTGGGAAATTTATTCGGTTTTGCATGGCTTAACTCATTCTTTCCTTAAAATGGTTTTGGACGTTTTTGGAAAAAAAGGTGTGTGTGTGTATATAATATATTTACATGTATATATCTGTGTATATATAACACATAATCCATATATAATATATATATATATATTATATATATATATATATATATATATATATATATATATATATATATATATATATATATATAAAGATGTATTGGAAATTTAGTGACAAAGCAAAGCAAAGAGATAAAGCAAAGCAGCTCAAACGTTAACCGTAAGAACAAATATTATTTCCATGAATCATAATGTGCTTTTGGAAATTGCAATTTAATTGCTATTGTTAGGTCCAGACCTGTGCATAAGTGTATGTGATATCGCCCGCGTGTGAATACAATTATATTATCCCATTTTTCCATTACTATAACTAGTATTTCTATTACTTCTCCCTCTAATACCAATCTAGGTGAAATTCCTCATCATCCTGCAATATCGGTATTAATATCTCACGGCTAATGGGCTTGATTTTTCCAATATGGTGACAAACTCTCCCCTCATCTATCTGTCAATTCACGTTCTGCCGAGCGCCATTGCTAAATTGCGGTTTGGAAGACAAGAAGGGACTTGCGAGGCAACACAAAAGGATTGCGGTGCTGACCAGAGCGCAGGTGGAATTGAATTGGAAATCTTCCACAGGGTGAGTTAGCATAACAAAAGGGGCAACGTAGCTTTAGACAAAAGCGGAGAGGTTTTAATGTAGAAAATCAATCTTTCCAAGGAGAGAAGTTATTGTGCGAGCAGCTGTACAGGTGTTCCTCGCTGGCTCCTTAATCAAATGTGTCAAAAAAGTTTTCTTCCCCCGCACCCAACAAAGTTTTCTTTTTTTTTTTTTTCCTGATGCACAAAATGCCCATGTGTACAGACAGGGGGGAAAAATTAGAATAATTCTGTCTTGAACACCGTCTTGTATGTTGCATGGATGGCTAGCGAACAAGCTACTCAATTAAAAGCATTGTATATGTGCAAAAGATATACCTTTCACAGCAAATATGTCCCATAATAAATAGCCATTTTCTTATCGGGAAAACATCTTTGTCCTTCAGACGAACATGTCAGTGGAGCAGAGGTACAGTCAATCCAATTAAGAGCATTTCTAAATCAATAGACACCGAGTTTGTATGAGGCGTAACAATAGCAGCAGGAAACCTCAGGGCTAGGCTATGCAATCGTGTACACAAAGCCCCCGAAGCTCAGCGCCGAACCACAGCTCCCACTCGACGCCCCAATTATATGAAGCAGAGGATCATCTCTGTTTGTCACATCGCTCTATCCATACATTCAGCTTGCTGGGTGGCCTTGAAAACACTCGGATAATAATAGGTAATGTTTGCTAGTTTCCTGCGCTAGCGCCGTCCTTGGAAATTCGTGTTCTTGCCTTACAGGTTTCAAGTTAGCGCAAAATGTGGCCGACATCAAGGCCAGCGCCAAGCCACATGCTGGAAAAAATGAAAGGAGACGGCTCCCAAACAATTGCGCAAAGTTGAAATTCCAGTGAGAGACCTGTACTTAAAGGTGTTTGTCTCGATAAGGTTAAGTCTACATTTATCGGTCGACAACCAGCCACATATTACCATAATAATGATTTAAGCACTCGCTAATCCCTCTCTGGTAAATGAACGTCTTCATTTTCCCAAGCCAGACAGAGGAGCCACGGCGAGCAAGTGTGTGTGTCAATCCATGCTGTCTGGCAAGTCGTCCCGGTGGGACTGTGTTGTGTGTGTGTGATACCCAGAGTGTGATGGGTAATTTTCCAAATACGCCCGTATCGTTCGCGCCCATTCATTCTCCCGCATTCAGTTGCTCGCCCCTCGCTATTGTCCCCATCAGCCACACACAGATATAATTTCCCTCTGTTTCTGGGCATTAACCTGCACACAAAGCTCTAACTATTACTGACTGATAGCACACGTAATGCTAGGAGGACAATAAATAGAGAGTCATTGACACTGGAAACTCCTCAGGCTATGAAACGGTGCTAAACGCTAGCACACAACAAACAGAGTTAGCATGTCGACTCGACAAACAATTGCTGCTTTTTTTTTTTTTTTTTGACCACCCAGTTAGTTGTGTAGGAAGAAGCTCTAGCCCCGCTATTCCTCAGGGCCGTGACCTCTGAGGAGTCCATATGCAAACGGGGCTTGATTAAAAATCAGCGAGACACTGAGGTAGAACGGTATGTGGCTAACGCAGAGATCTCAAATGACCATATCGTCTCGGGAAACAGCACTCTCTCTCACAGATCTTATTTCAACACGGAGGAACATTGTGCGACTGATTAATTGATACGATGACAATATAATGAATTCTGATGAACACACCAGGTTTGCTTCAAAGGCTTGAGAAGAAAGAGTATACAGATTGTGCTCAGTGTTCAAGAGGTTATGGGTATTCTATGACATTTTTGAAAGCGTAATAAAAGAGTGCGACACTCTTTCGGGTGACCCACTTGAAATTTTCCTGATTTTTTTGGTGGGGAAATTGGTGCAAATAAATAAATAAATAAATAAATAAATAAATATATATATATATATATATATATATATATATATATATATACTATATAAAACTATATATCACACACACACACACAAGTGGTACCTTTTTTTTAATTTCTGCATTTATATTTATAACATTTTGTTTGCACCACATTTCTTTCTCACAACTGTGAAATGACATCATTTAATGTAAGTAAATACAAAAATTGTTTTATATGTATTAAAAAATATTTCCTCACTCGATCCCGAAAAACAAATTCCTATAGACATTCTATAACATCAAACTTGAACGTTGTCTTTTTAGTTTCTATTTTCTGCTACATGATTCCTAAAGGCAAAAAAAAATAAAATAAAATAATCTTTGGAAATCATTTTAAGTCTATTCAAATCCTATCACGACACAGTCTATGTCTGTAAATCATAATCTCCCTTACTTGAAATCCTGAAGCTGGAGCTTTTTGATGACCGTACCAGTGTAGGGGATTTGTAATTGGCTTGACTGGAACATTTTATGGATTTTCAGGGTCTTAGTTCAGAATGTTGGATGACATTCCAAAATTCCTTGGCAAGAGCCTATATATGGAGAAGAACACTTGGATTAGAACGGCAAATGCTGGATTCTAGATTAGGTTTAATTGTGTGTGTGTGTGTGTGTGTGTGTGTGTGTGTGTGTGTGTGTTTAGTGTGTGTGTGTGTGTATAGTGTAGTGTAGTGTCTCTGTGTGCCATGTATTTTACAGAATATTCCTTGTTCGGATAAAGTTCCAGAAGAATTTCCAAGCTCTAATCCAAGATAGATTTCCTTATTACCCTGATAACTTCTGCACTTTTAGACACATCTGACCCTATTCTGGTTTGTGGATTATGTCTTAATTGAATTTAGAGCATGCTATAGTGTGAAAAAAAAAAAAGAAAAAAAAAGCTTGCTGTCGTTTGAAAGGGAGAAAAAAAAAATATATTGCCTAAATCATGTAGTATAAATGTGTTCTTCAACCCAAGTAGCTTTGCACCTTATTTGAAGGTTCTTCTTCTCACTGTAATGACAATCTTGACCACGGTACTTAAACATGTGTCTTTGGAACACACAAAGAAAGCAGCTGACCGGCACAATGGCCTCCCTTGACATCGCTCTCGTGGAATCTATACTTCAAGGCCCATCGATCTAAATACACAAAAGGAGTGTGCCGAAGCGCGGGCGGCGGTTTACAGCACACTTTCATCCTCCATTACACTTGCAATATTTGTGACAGAGCTTGCAAGATCCAAAAAAAGAGGGGAAAAAAATCAATCGCTGATAAATTAGACGTGTCGTGTCTTCATAGAAGGCAAGGTTTTTTTGTTTTTTTTTTTATGGTCAAGTCCTCAGCTGTGTATGACAAGGTTTGACTTCGTATAGCAGCATCATGTGCAAACTTGTTTTTTTGACCAAAAATGATCTGGAAGTTACTGACTGCAGCTTCCGTCAATTGCTTAGACTGTGTAAAATTAAACAGAAGTTATGTACACCATTACGACTGTAAAAAAAAAAAAAAATTTGTTGTCAAGCCACCAAAAGAATGCCATAATAAAATATTCCGTAATAAAAATGTGAGGCATTAGTCTAATTGGAGACTGAGGTGACATGGTGAAGTGCAGGCCATGAATCAATATTCTGCATTAGATGGTATTTCAAACTTCATCAAAATCCACACTAATGGGTCAAATTTAAATAGCCAAAATCCAAATAACAAACTACTAATCGTCAGAAAAATAGCAATAATTTCCCAAATGAAGAAAAACATCACTAAATGTCTAATGGTTTCTACAATTAAAAGTTCTTCAACATTCATTTCTATTGTTATTGGGCTTACATTTACATTTCTCAGATTTTTTGATATTTTTGGAAAAAGATTTGTAATTTTGTATTAAATTTACATCATACATTTATTCATTCATTTCATGTTTATTCATTTTCATCAATTCAGCTTTGCATACAAGAAGTCTTTTCCTGATTGGATTGTTTTCTGAAGGTTTACCGCAGAAAACAAGCAAATAGTTTCACGAGGAGTACAGAGGGTTTAATTATTCCTCATTTTTTTTATGCAAAGATATTTTGATGACAGAAGATTAATAGTTGACAATATGGGCTTTGGATTATTAAAGTGAGAGGCAGAGAAATCACTTGAATTAGATTACGGCGTTCATCAAACGCTTTATTACAGCTGAGGAAATATGTATAAAGATACAGTGAAATTACTGCATGGATGTACGTCATGTTAGAAAAGCATCGCGGTATGACTGGTACGTTCTCTCAAATCTGTTTTCAGGGTATTTGTCATGTGACACCAAAATATATCAAGTGGCTGTGAATAAATACATCAACAAGTGATGCTGTGTCTTAAATATATTAAGTCCTGGGTGAGCAAGTTTGTGGCCATGATTTGAACCTCTTGTGGGAATAATATTATAATTCATGGGCATTATGGCAAAGATGATCACTATGTCACTCCAATGACATGGTGACATAAACTTGCTCTTGGGAGACATCAGTAATCCAGATTACATTGTCCCATATTTCAAGTCATGTCAAAGCTATATGATGGTGACCTTTATATCCCTGATCAAATATCACCCATCCATCCATCCATCCATCTATTTATTCGCTAACTTCAGGAACATTTTTATTGTGACCAGGTTCATTGAAATTGTAAGAACACTGCAAATGGACAACAGACACTCTAGACATCACATTTCCAAAACAGCTTTGTTTTCCATATTTGTTTAATACATTGTTTTCCATTTCTTTTGTTACTTTGCACACAAAAAAATGCATTTTTTTCTGTTGCAATTTTTTGATTATGTGTTTAATTAATTTTGTGGTTCAGTTTGCCTCACACACCATACGATTCATAAAATGCTGTTTTTTTTTTTTTTACCAATAATTATTGTGCTTACAAAGCATTTTTTCAGTTCTTATGTGCAACTCTTCACACAATTCACACAATAGCACTCTACGCCAATCCAAGTGTGGGTGAGTTTTGTTTTTCGCTGCTTTGACACAAAAGGATACGCACCATTTTTTTTTATTGTTGTTGCTGCTGTTTGTTTTAGCACTTCTCATTACAATTATTTGTTACGTATCATAATGATCTGTTACCGGCCTTTTAATATGCTCTTGGAAACACGCTTCTTAAACTGTTCTTAGTTTCGTAATGAGGTTCCAATTCAAACCCACTCTGACAGGAAAACCCAGTGAAGTACAGCTTAATGGATGGATGGATGGACTAATTTCCCTTCATTTGAAGTCCCATAGCTGTCCCAGCATGACAATGTTATAGAGGTATAGGCATGATTGTAATTCCAGTTCTTATTAGGTAATCGAGGTGTTGATTATGGCGTTGCTATTCTGTGTATAAGAAAGTTTCTTCTGCCATTATTTTTCTGAATGAATTCATGTTAACCCATGGTATTTTTGTATTAGACTGTCCCTTTATTTTGAGCAAGAACACATATGGATGCATATTGATTTACGCTAGGAATATTATGAACTTGTTGAATAATGGTTATTAGCGCTTCAAACATTTCCCATAGCTTTTGAATGAGCTATGTCAAAAGCATGCCAAGTCAGACGTCTGCTTCGGGAGTGAAAGGTCAAATAATTCCACAGAAAGAAAAAGTGAACATACGGTATTGACTTATTGAGAAATGCAGGCTAAATGAAAAAAAAAAAAAATGCACTATCAGATAAACTTCATTTGATTCGAGGACAAGGCTCTGTAAGCACTAGCGTACGTAATACAGTAAAGTCTCTGGAGGTTTTGCATTAGCCAGACTACTCGTAAATATTTACAATGGATGAATCACTCAAACGCTTTCTCTCTCTTTCCTTCTCTCTAAATCGGCCTATACACACCATCTCCCTGCCAGGTGCTAATATGGGAGGCAAACATACACAAAAAAAAATGAGACGGCTCAGGTTGCCTGAAGTACTGAGTAAACACACTCACAGCTGCTTTGGAGTGAAACTAGAGCATTGCACGCAAACAAACTGTGAACAGTTTGCCCACAGAACAATTCAACAGTTCATTAGCATCGTTAACAAGAACATGTAGCGTTATCATTCATAGTGAATAGTACACTGTCCAAGAGTGCTATTATAATAATCATGGAGGTTTCTTTAGTAATAAACAATATAAAGAAAAAGAATGATATTAAATGAACTAGAATAACATGTTGGACATTGAAAGCTAATCCCACGACTAGCTTTAATCTTCAAGAGCATGCTACGCTAGCTAGATAACTTGTGCTAGCGGTACACTAACCTTAATGGAGTATTTTGACACACTTGGCTGCTGTTAAGTAAATTCAAAATGAAGATTAGTGTGAAAAATGTAATTTCATATTTTTAAAAAACTTCCTTTCAACAAGTACAAGCTAATTACTACCAATTAGCTCGCTGGCTAGTAAAGACAGAGTTTAGAAACAGTGGCAGCAGAGTTTTCAAATCATATATATATGTAAATATATTCATGAAGTATATATATCCCTGAATTTCATCAATGTATTAATGTTGAAATGCTGTAGCTAGCGTATAAATGATCCACTTTTTGTCTTTAATTGGTTGACTTGTGTCCAGGATTCCATTCATCCATTTTATTTGCTCCATTTATAAATTGCCATACTTCATTTTATTTAAAAAGTATATTAATTGTTATGAAACGACATCATTTCCATCATTCAACCAGTTTTGCTGTTGTTGCAATTTCTTTTTCTTGAAATTCATCAGACAAAAAAAATGCAGGTTGTCACATAAAACACAAAGTTCAAATCCCAGCTCCACCAAGTTGCCACTGTTGCCTTGGACATGGCTCTTCACATTCAAGTGCTTAGTTGTATAAATAAGCTAAAGCAAAGTCTGTCTTTATAAGGGTATCTGCCACATGCCTTAAATGTATCTCCTGCCAAAAATGAAAATGGATCTTTTTAAATCTATTTATGCTATTCACTTCATTGTGAATCTCTATTTTCTGATTTCCAGGGCGGCCAGAACAATTATCACCATCATGAAGTGACACAATGGCAACAGAATGCTTTATAACCACAATCTATAAAGCACTCAACAATTCCTAAATGCATTAAAAACTATGTAATGAATTGTCATGCCTTTTTCTCTTATATATAAATAATACGTGGGATGTTCATAATAGGTTATGAATTCACGTCATTTAAATATATTATATTATTCATATAAATATATTATATGAATTCAATATATATATATATATATATATATATATATATTAAATATGAATATCATTCAAAATTCAATATGATTTTGTGGCATATCAGCAAAACGTATTGTATATTGTATTTATTGTATAAGTATAATGTTAAAAGCCGTAAATTAGATTCCACTTCTGTTCTTTTGACTTGAATAAGACTGCGAATTACTCAGATCAAGTAAAGTTGTCGTTTCTAAAGATATAAAGAAACAGTTGGTATTTTCAATCCGCTGCTGAAGTATGTCATAATAACGTAGCGTGTCGCCTGAAAATTGCGTATGTATGCTGATGGGTGAACCAAAGAGTGGGGAGAAATCGCCAGCACTAGTTGCCATTTAGAGTGATGACATGCTGTGTGTCTGTGTGTTTGTGTGTGTGCAAGAGAACGACAGAGAGAGTAAACAGGGCTAAAACCATTCTGTAATCATAGGTTCTCTCTCTCTAAAAGCTAAAGGATAATTTCTTCCTCTCAGTATGCGAGTCTTACACATGCGCGTGCACCACACACACATTCGCGAACACACACACACACACACACGCGACTCAGCAGCTGTTTGTGTTTGTGTGCTAGCCTCGATGGCAGTGCTGGCGCTGGCGGTTTCCAGCATTCAGTCTCCAGTAATCAGCACAGTGATGCTGGCCAATGGAGTTTTTAGGCACACGACTGGAAAAATGAAGCATCACTCCAAAGGTGTCCAATGGAAGTAAGAATAGAATTGCTACAATAATAACTGCAGAGCTTTGTCTATAAATGTGTGTTTGTGTGTGTGCGTGTGTGTGCAGACATGAGAGATAAACTAATTTTAACCATTACTAAAGCTGTGTACATCCTTCTGTTTGTGTTTGTTTTTCTGTGTATGTGTGTGTTCTCTCTTTCCCTCAAGCAGTTCCTGTGATTAAACAGGTGCTTGTAAATTAATTAGCCTGATGAAATGCACCTCCAAACAATTATCACACACTCACACACACACACACATATACACAGCTCTCTGATAGGCCTCAACACACGCCTCCTACACAGGAACATCATTTTCCCCGCTGCATCCCCCTCCAGCAAACACACACTCTCACACACACACACACACACATTCCCTTCCACCCTGGCACCATGCCACCCTCATGCCTCAGAGGGCTCAGTAAATATTGAACACTGACAAAACAAACACCAGCAGCAGATGGTAAGGGGGTCTCACTGTTCTTAGATCAGTCCGCTGCCTTTCCATGCCAATTCAGGGCATTTTCACCCACGAACAATCTGGTCTCGGATCAGCGGGAAAGAAGCGCCATCTATTAACCAACTGTCATAGCCATTACACGCCATATTGAGTCTTTAGCCTCGACGCTACAGGCTAGATCGACATAAAGAGGGCCCTGGGGAGAGCTGAGGCGAGGAGAACGAGAGAGTGAGAGAGTCATCACTCCCTCCCTTCCACTGAACACTGATTATTTACCTCCTAATTGAAAAGAGGATGGAGGGATGGGAGGCGACTCGTCCCCGGGAGCACCTGCCCCAGTGATAGCTGGATAATTGATTTCAGTAAATGCGGGTTAAATGTGACACATGCGGGACGAGGGGGTCGACTCGATGGAAATCTCCTGCCCGCAAAGTCGTCCATCATCGGGCCTGTTTGGGCCCAGCTTGTCAGCATCGTGATGACAGTTTGGAAAAGAGGATTTTGTAGAGGTAGACAGGAAGAGAACTTTTGTCTTCCGTTCACATGAATACACACACACAGAGGGAAGAGCTTTTGCTTACAGGCACATTCGGCCCTGCAGCTGTAGCATAGTTGTCATTGTCACTATTAGTTTAGACAAGTGAGAACTTCGTTAAAAGAAAAAAAAACAAACAAACAAAACTACATTTTAGCAGGTTTACACAATATAGTCAATCTAGTATTTTTGTTATTATTTACATTTCAACAGCTAAAATTGTTCGTCGTCTTACTTTACCTCTGACTGATGTTGACTCCATACACAACCTCGATTAGTGACACATTTCTGAAGATTTTGTGTATGTGTATGCAAGTACAAATTATACATTTTGAATTAATCTATTTTTGATACCTTTTTTTGCTTATATAATGTGTAAACATGTATGACGTTATTGGTTTAGGCTTAAGGTACTGATCAGAAGGTCAGTGGTTTGAGCCCCGGTATCGCCAAGCTACCACCCTTGGGTCCTTGAACAAGGCACTTAACCCTCTGTGCTCCAGGGGGCACTGTACTATGGCTGACCCTGTGCTCTGACTTCAGCTTCCAAAAAGCTGGGATATACGAAGAATAAAACATCCCTCATGGGATCAATGAAGTATGCAAAAATAAATAAATAAATAAATAAAACATTTGAGGGAAAACTTGCAAAATCAGCTTTTAATTAGATCGTTTGACCAAAAAAAAAAAACAAAAACAAAACAAAAGTACCTTTTATCATTATGTTAATGAATTGTAGTTTGTTAGTTATTTGGGTGGATAGACAGGCAGGTGGTTATGTAGGTACTTTTTTTTCCTAGTCCAAAATGAACTTTTGTCTTTGGCTTCACCATCCAAGGACATCAACATAAAAATAACTAGATAATTATTTTAATGCTGAAAACATCTAAAGTACATTTCATCGCAATCTAATCATTTAATCCTCTACATTACAAACAATTCATATTTATAATAAGGCATGCTGCTTCCCAGCTCTGGTTCTGCTATTACACACGATGCATGTATCCGTTCAATAACAACACATAAGCGATTGCATACCATTATCATTCTGTCTTATTATCTTTTGTGACGCTATGAAAAGATGTTGAACAAACAGAGGTTACCTCAGAGGTTCCAACTCAGCAGGCAGGATGTTTGTTACTTCTTTTTGTGTGTGTGTTTGTGTGTGTGTGTGTGTCTGTGTTTTCTGTTTGTAAACTCAAATGAAATAAAATTTCAGCAAGAAGGAATGTAATTGCATCGGCAGTTCTGACAAGACGGCGGCGCCGCTTTTTCATTTGTGTTTACAAGTCACCTGTGGAGCTCCAAATTAATTACAGTTTGACCACAAGGATTAATGTTGCTCAGATAAATTCTTATTTCGACCCTCAGTGACTGCTCAGAAAAGTGGCATGGAGGCTTCAAAAGGGCTTCGCACTGAATGCAATGAATGAATGCATTAACGAATATGGGAAATTAATGAAAGTCATCCTTCAGAATTACTGTATAGATGATTAAGCAGGGGGTTCCCTCTCCTTTTTTTTTGTTATCTGCTAAAGCTCTTCAGCATAAATTATTTACATTAAGTATCCCAGACGAGGTTAAGAAATGTTTTTATTTTATGCATTACCCATACTATCGACTTTAGAAAAGGTCTGGCTTTGTTACTGTCCTTGCACATAAGTTCACATATTACTGCATATATTGCCCTATTCTTCCAACCGAAAAGATTTGATAATGTTTTCGTGTTGTAATGTCCAAAATGGAGACATTAAAAGTCACGTGACTCATCCAAGACAAAACAAACAAGAGGGTGGATGATTCTGCAATTGTTGTTCCTGCTATCAGTGTTGTCCAGTTGTCCTTTTTTCCTTAAAGTGGGGCAGAATTTCCATTCATAATTGCATCAATTCAAAGAGAAAATGAATAAAAAGAAATAAAAGCAATGCAGGGGGGATGTAAAAATGTATAGATCTTTCAGGAGAAGGTTTTAAAATTGAATTGCAGATTACAAATGTATCCTAATTCAAGTGGATTTAACCAAAGAGCAGTGATTGTTTTCCATTAATACACATTAACTGATACAAAAAATTGCTTTCAGTTAAATGTCTAAATCTGATCTTAAAGCTGAATAATTCAGCCTTTTAGAAATGTGACTATAACAATACAGATATGATTCTGTTTTTGTTTTTTGTCTCATAGTGCTTGGGCCCATAAACCTTGAGGGCAGTTTGTCTGTATTGATCCAGTTTAGAGGTGTAACACAATGCCATTATCTGTATTGTGACCGTTTTTCACCAGGCATAGCTGAAAGGGATTTTGATGTAGTTTTTTTTTCCTTAGCATAATAATTCACGGAAACGCCGTAAAGCCAGAGGTGCTGGAAAAACAGCTTTACTTTTTCGCTTTACAAAATATACAGACGTGCAAGGCCCTTTGGTCAGAAAAAAAAAGTGTCACAGAAATGCTAATCTGACATAAGTAATAAAAAATAAAAATTCTGATAAATGTCAAAATAAGATCCTTTAATTGGCATTTGTCTTATAATGGCCATATGATTTTTGGGAATCCTAGCAGATATGGACAAAATAAATAGAGGGGGTTTTATCATGTCAGGCAAATAAAAAAAGAGAGATTTCTTTCTTTTTATTCAGATTTCTTTTTATGATTTGACATCATACAGAATTTTATAGTTTCTTTATAGTCTATAAAGGTTTTAGTTCGTAATTTTTCCTACTCATTCATTTTATTTCTATTTGTACTGTCAGGCTTCAACAACAAGTAAAAGAGGTTTCATTTTTGTTTTTAAAAAATGCTGCAATTCTATTTATCCATGTCAGCTTTTGTGCTCAAAATCTACAATAATAAAGACTTTTTCTTTTTTTTTCAAATTAAAGGTATATGTAGCTACACATTAACACGATGCACTTGCATGACATTTTGTCGCTTTCTACTTCAGAGGTCTTGAGATACACCATTTATGAACTGCCCGAGAAGCCATCAGGCCACTTAATTGCCAAGCCGATTGCAAGGTTACATTTGAAGTCATTAAACTGTCCTCTTTTTTTGTTTGGGGGGGTCACGGTAATTTGTGGCCCCCAGCAAATATGCAGGGTGTCGATGGTTCCTCCCAGCACTTGCCTGCTCTCTCGTCGGCTCTTGATAGACTCATAATTACAGACTGCATCACTCACTGTCACTTTCCCCTCTTCCTTTTCCTTCCATCCTTTCCATTCCTCATTTCATCATCATTAGTCAGCATGACATCACGATTCAATTGTTTCGACGCAAGTGCTGCTTTTGGAGCTATATGAAGGGCGATGAAATTTAACATCCAAAAATGCAAACGAATAAATAAATAAATAAATCATGAAGGAACATTTCGTTTCCAGCATTACTTTAGGCTCAGAACATAATTGTGGAACCTCTACATCTGACCCCGGTGGCAAATATAAAGCCGGATGCCTAATATTCCTGAACCATCCATCTCACAGTGCCCCTAGAAAGCTAAGGTTGCGTGTTGAGGGCAAATCCGTCCCCCTCACGCTCTAACCCCATATAACCTGCACTAACCCTGCGATTCAGTCGCTCACCACCCTGGACAAATATACATAATGTCCTGTCATGCTGTGTCAGGCGAACAGTTGACTTCTCACCACCTCTGCTTCAGGTAAATTATCACAATAGCAATCTTCTCCTGCCACCCATTAGCAAATCGTTTCTTTTTTTTCTTCCTGCCTTTCAACTAAGAAAATAGTATCTAATATCATATTACGGCATCTCGATCGGAAAAAAATAGGCCTCTTTAAAATTAAGGACACTTCCTAAACTTCTTTGTTACTCTTCCTTGGAATGTATTCATATTTAGTGGAGTATGAATAGTAAATTAATTACATTTACAAACCAATTTCGAAATGAATAAATAAATAAATAAACACGAGGATGCACAAACAGCCAAGGCACCTCATCCCATCATTCTTCGACAGGAACTGGCAAGAAAAATGCCCCCCCCCCCACACACCCGTTCTAAGCATGTGCTGCCAAATAATAAGATATTTAGCCCAAGCCTTCATGTTTGTGCCACTAGTCCTGGGTTGCCAGATTCCCATTAGCATATTTGGGCTTTGGCTCTTTGTTTTTACTCTGACCTGTATAATACGTGTCACATCCACAATACAACAAATCAAACGTTTGTTAATTTCCCCCGCTTTCCTCCGCAGCTGCTGGCGCCCATTGTGTCAGCCAGATTTTAATTAATATGATAAGCAATACTTGCAAGGCTGAGATGCTTTTTTTTTGCTTGTCCTTCTTTTTTAATTGGGAGGGATGGGGGGAGGAGGTGAATGGAATTGAGGAGGAAGGCGGGGAGCGTGATGAGATTTTTTTGGCGCTTTTTTTTTTTTTAAAGAAAGTAAACAAGAGTCAATCTAAGTCATCTAATGTGGGGTATTCCACCTGAGGAGGCCGAGATATGAAAATACTTCGCCTGACGTGATTTCCTGTTGTATTGTGTAAGACGATAGGCCGGTAATTTGGATTGGCGCTTTGTAATACAGAGCCATTTACTTAGGGATCAAAAGGATGTCAGACGGAGCACGGAAGCTCTTTCACACGCACATAAAACACACACACACACATAAACGCGCACACACACACACACACTTTTGTACAGACAGCTGACGCTTTTCCAGTAGCAAGAAGGGATCTTAGTGAGAATCCAAGCAATCATAAATCAGTGAAATACTCAACCCACTTCCTGATTCCTGCTTATTTTGGGGGGGTTTTGGGTTTAAAAAAGCTCCAATTTACACTGACTATGAAAGCCATATCTAAAAAATAAAAAAAACTGTGAATACGCTCATAACATACTATTAACCTAATGTTTTATGCATTCGATTTGATAGAAATGTTTATTATGCACTATTTGATTGCACACTGACACCAAGTCTCATTTTAATCAGCCCGTCAAGTTTCCACAAATGCTTTCATTGCTATATTATTATAGTTTTTTCTTTACATTTTATAAAATAAATTGTGATTTATTGCCATGACATATCTCTGCAAGAATCAAGTTTAATTAAAAGTGCATATACCTGTTTAGTTGCAGTATTTGACAGACGTATCATATTCCATTAGCACTTATTCATACCTGCTTTCTATAACTTTCATTCATAATTCATTAATTCATAATTTAGTTATAATTTGTGCTCAATAAAAGTCACCATATTTGGAAATGACAGTAAAGGATCTCCAGTGATGTGTTGCTCATATCAGATTTTACAAAATATTGAGCAAAGGGCATGAACTGCAAATCCGCAAATAATAAAAGTGGCTGAAAGGAAATGCAATGCAAAGCATTTACCAACCTGATGGTTTTTTCAGCATTTTATATATATATATATATATATATATATATATATATATATATATATATATATATATATATATATATATATATATATATATATATATATGGCACAGTCCTATTGCTGACACTTACTTTTCAAAAACAGCAGTCAGTCTTTGTTTGCATTATATAGTTTTCATTGCATTTACCATTTATCAGTGTGTCTACAGCTTAACAAAATAAGTAATGCATGTCTTAAGTGCAGGTTTATATAACATATAATAGTATATTTATATGGTATAAATGCTACTCACATATCCTTTATACAGTGATCATAGTACATAAATATCATATGTAAAATGCAACGTGGAGATCCGGAAATAATGCAGATATTATTCATTTTGTTTGTACCTTCATGTAATTTCCATTCAACCATAGACTGGAATAAAATCCCACTTTTGCATCAATAGCAGCATGCGCCTTACCTGGAGTGAACACGCTTTAATTAAAAGGCTCGAATTTAAATTAAAAAAGTCCCATAAAGTGTATAATGGGATCAATATCACAGATTCTCAGCATCACAACTTTTCTCTCGGTTATATTTGTTTTAAACCTCAATGAAAGGAAAATTTCAATGAAATAACATCATGTATACTTCATTAAACATGCATGACAACATGCAAGCGATGTGTTCATGAGGATCTCATGGTTTGGGATAAGTCTGGGCTTTTTCTATATTTGTAGAAGTTGTAGAAAACACAATACACAAGATCTGGATTTTAATCACACACTGATACCCTCCAGAAACACTTTAACGCACAAACCCTGTGTCACTTTATACTTTATCCTTTGAAATGTGTTCAAATAAAAAAAAAAATGTAATTTAGATTGAACACGCACATAAAGGAGGTGTTTTTTTATGGATCGGTCATATTTTTTAAATAAAGGAACTCAAAGGCACCTTTGACTTTTTAATGATTTAATTGCTCAGATTGAAATTGACGAACAAACAGCCAGTAATAAGAGTGATTAGTAGGAGTGATTGCTGTTGTCACCCTAAAGTTTATAAGCTATTTAAATAAAGAAATAATATTTTATTTATTTAAAAAAAAAACATTTTGTACTTACATTCATACTTACAGTCTATACAGCCTTTTATAAACAGCAATAAAGAGTCGCTCTTACACCAAACTCTCTTTTCTTCTCACCTGTGAATTATGAATATGCAGCTAGTGTAAAATATCCTCAGGATGTTCACACTTAAGACAAATATACCCCTTAGGAAAAACTCAACAATCACATGTATTTTTTTAATCGGTTTATACCATGATACAGGTCCTTCTGTAGGTTTTTACTATAGAAATGATAAATGATTACCGCCTGAGCTGCGTTTATAGATTATTAATCAGCATCTTCCGAACTGAGAATTCAGAGCAATGGTATAATATGAATCAGTTTACTACAGTGACACTAACAGGGAAAAGCATGATTTTACAAAAAGAGATGTACAGTACATTAAAGACCTGTTGCCTTTTTTTAAAAACCCTAAATCAATTCAAAGCAAATGCAATTGATGCCGACATGCAGAGCAACATGTTAAAGTTATTTTAAAGTTCATTCTGATGTTGGTTCATTAGGACACGGACTAAAAATACCAACAAGTTTGTTTCCACCTATCAAGAGCCAGAACAGAATATCTTTCCTTCACACTGAGAGAAGGTGGATGAGGTTTCAGACGGAGCGTTAGCGCAGTAACATGATGAGATAAGTGCTGTGAGGTAGAGGTCTGTTTTTGACTTTGTAGGTGAGCACTGGTGTTTTAAATCGAGTGAAAGCTAGTGAAGGGAGCAAAACAAAGGGGGGGGGTTGTGTATATTGTGGGAGAAGCTATAGGAAGTTTAAAAAGCTGACTTGAATTCTCTGGCAGCTTAAAAATCACAAGACTTTCGAGGAAATGCTTGTCCTGCCATGACTTCATAGATGTAGAGTTAACAAACTCCACATCCATACAAGCAGTCATGATGTGCAAATAAAATGACATTTACCATCAGTTTACAGTAAGTTTAGCTGTTTATCACTATCTAAGGGGTTTCATCTGCAATTGAAAGCAAGCAAATGTAGGTGGCTTATAATAGGGATTCATTATAGTTAATATGTAATTTGAATAGAATATGAGCTCTAGCATTTCACATCTTCTTTTATTTTAAATGGATAGTGCAGTGATAAACAGGTCTAATACTGTAAATGAAGAAGATGGTGTGTATTTGGTAGGAGGCTCAGACATGCAGTGAAAAAGTTTCAGATCCCTTGGTTGAACATAAGGTGTAAGCGCCACCCATAGGTTTTAGAGGTGAACTGCACTTGCGAGTGTTACGAGTGGAAAACACTTTGATGCTACAAATCCCCGTCCTTTTTTTTTTTTTTTTACCGCGTATACTACAATGTACGATGTACATCTTTTCTGAATGAACATTTTTGTCAAACACATATTTTTACCACACAAATCTATTACTAGAATCACAAGGGCAACCCCCCCCACACAAACATATATATAGCAAACCCCAGCACAAAAAAAAAAAATAGGCCAACTTAACCAGACCCCCTTCTCGTAATAACACACAACTGCCCCAATATATGGAGAGTCACTTGCAGGAACCGCCACTTCTGCCTAACAGCTGCAATTATCCAACTCTACACAAACTACCATTGATCTCTCCTGAGGTGGGGTGAGATCTGAGTATGTCCCACTCGTCCTGAGAGCTGTCGATAGCCTACGCTTATCACTGAAGAGGACGATGAGGACTTGACTGAACACCGGAGGGGTGCTATGCTAATATCGGCTCCGGTTCGACGTCCGATACTGCACAGACCAATAGTAATCTGTTTTATTGGCGCCGTTTTGTGTATTTGTGGATGTTTGGAGAGGTATGACGAAGAGGGGGTGGAGGGGGGTGCTTAATTGCGAGGGTTTGAAAGTCTAAACTAAAGTCTGAGATAAATACTAAGGTGCATGAAGCCTCTTGGCCAGGGAAGTGGACATAGTCTTTCGATAGGAATGATTCACACACAAAACATACAAAGGTTATAACTACCAATCTTTTTCCATGCACTACTGTTACATATTATAAGGCGGGGGTTTGCTGTAGTACATATTGCTGCTGCTACTAAACTGATCGCACATCTATAATAACACGAAACCATTGTTAGTACTTTGGGGCAGAGGGAGAATGTTTACATTCGTTGCTAGTTGCTAGTTTAGACTGGGACACATTCAAGTAAATGAAACTAAATGGGCTATTTCTTATAATACACGCTAGCATTACAAATTCGGTACAATTAGCTCAGAGCAACTAAAAAATAATTGTTTATTGTGTTTGTTGTGTGTTAGCAAGTTAAACTAGCTTAATGAGGACATGGGCTCACTTCCGGATGGGCTTTCAAACGTCCCATAAAAGTAATGGGTGTTTGGTTCATTTTCACTCAAGCCTATCCGAGTCTATCCTATCCTGTTTCTACCCATATTTCCAATAGCAAAAAAGAAGAGAAGGAAGATGAAAAAGTATGCCTTCTTCCACTAGAATTTCCACAACGACCTAAACATTATACATATGACCATAAAATAAATATAGAATGCAGTTAGCTATATGGTTCAGTCGCAAAGCAATCGCAAAGCATTGTGCAAAAGGATCCTAAATAACATGGAAGAGTAATGGCACATTTGTTTTTGACCTCAGGGGCTAAAAGGTTAAACCTTTCAATTTACCTCGAAATCATCTATAATTTTACTTTTGGTAGAAATGTAAGAAAGGAAAGCAATAGATTACTAGAATATTATAATGAATAATGTTTTTATGTGTATAAAATGGTGCTGTATATATAACATATATTACGTTTTCATGTCCACACCTCTATAACAAACCTTTAACGATCCAAAAGTGCTTTAAAAAATGTTGTCTTTCAGAATAATATATTGTTTAACCCTCTACACACAAACATTAGGACACTTATAGTGATGTATTAGCATATAGTTGTTTTTTACATTACAATTGTTTGCTATACACCGCACTGTACGCTTAATCCCGATATAACCTTGGCTGATTTCAGTAAGCTGCTGTATAATAACGTGTTCTCCATGTCTCCATGGTTACAGTATAAATATGCTCTAACCATTGATCTACTGTACAGTTCGTATATTTTTTCCCCTGTTGCACACATGTAAAAAATGTGGTTATGTAAACAGAAACATTCTGCAAATAAGGAATTGTTTTCTGTCCGTTAGCATTTACGTTTTCTTGTCGTGACTTTCTCTGCTTCTATCATCCTGCAGGCCGTTTTAAAACAAGCATAGCATATAGCAACCATCATATTGTAATCATTCCTGAGGTAATACATGGATTTTTCCATCCATCTTTATGTTTCTTTATGGCCATTGATACTATTGGAGTTTTAGCTTTCCTGTGATTTTCTCCTATTGTTGACTTTTAGAATTCCTCATCACTTCATTTTACAACACAAATGAATCGGCCGTTCATTCGATTAACATTGACGGCCTAAACCTTCAACAGTTAATATACATAGAATAATAAGAAAAGAACACTTTTCTTTCGTTTCTTTCATCAATAAGTTGACGCGAAAAATCCCTCTAATCGACTTGTACTGGTTTTGATTTGTGTTATATTTGACCCCAGAGAATAAGGTCATCCTGGTTCCATTCACACAGTCATACATCTTTTTTTTTTTCTTCTTCCCTGAGCTGACTTTATCAGATGCAATATGAGACTAATCACTAGCATCACTAGGGGCTACTGTCTTTTCTGACAGAGGAAAGTGATGGTGATCTCGATAAGTGATGGGTATCATTATTGCTCCACTGCATGCTTGTTTCCTGTTCACTGTCAGGAAGTTGTGGACGGAAATCGATGTTCAGGGGCGACGCTAGTGCCACGTGTCTCAGACCGTAACATGTATATCACAGCCTTCACATTCTCTATTGTGGAGCTGTGGAGATCCGCAACGAGGAGCAGAATGAGAAAATTAAAGGGGCTTTGTATCTCCGCCGTGGCTTTTTTTTTTTTTTTTTAGATTTATGATGGCCAGTTACAAAAGGCTGACCTTTTAGTATTAGCGTATCAAAATGGCCTGGGGGGGGGGGGGTGGGGTGGGGGGTTATTGTTGGTTTTGGGAAGAACAAAGAATTGTCGTGCTGGTGAAAGAGGTTTCTCTTCATGACTCTCTTTCTCACACACACATGCACACAGACACGTTAAGTACAGGTACATTCAGGCCATTGGATAATTATTATAATAAAAATCACTCTTTGGGTAGTTAATGTGTTTTTTTTTTTTTTTTTTTTTACTCAACCAGGTGACCTCATTTAAGGTCTCCCATTTATACATTTAAGGTGGCTGTTAAGTATAGAAAATTGCCTAAAGCACTGTCGAAACCAACCGTGCAAAAAATGGTTTTTAAATGTACATAATTCAGCCTAGTGCATGCTGAAAACATTTACATTTTGACCTACAGTCCAGAAGTTTCTCCTGTTCTCCTTTTTTTTTTTTTTTCTTGAAGCAGATTATTTATTAAAGTGCGGTCAGAATTTTTATTTAAGAGCTTTTTATCTCAGCCTCAAGTTCCAGGCCATGAGGTGATCTTATTCTGTTACATTTGCAGGCACTGCACCGTTGTACAATGACAGTGAAATACCAGAGTGTAAACAAAAATATTTGATGCACATGATCTAAAAGACCGCCAGAAAGGAAGAGTAGTTGGATTTGTGTAACACAGTGCTGCCCACAAGCCAATAATCCCGGTCCACTATATTTCTGATTATTGACTTTTTTTGTATTCTTCACACAACAGTGTAATGTCAAGCATTTACTAAAGATTCCGGTTTGAATGGAAAAAAGATATCAGACTGAAAATTAAACTCAAGATGTGGCCTTGAGGTACCTAGACCTTCACCATACCCAATCTGCCAGGACCTTCCTGTGCGTCCAATCTTCCAGGACCTTATTTGGTAAGCTAAACAGGTGGTAGCCCAGTGGTTAAGGTGTTGGACTCTGGACTGGAAGATCACGGGTTCAAACCCCACCACCACCACCAAGCTGCCACTAGTGGGCCCTTGAGCAAGGCCCTTAACCCTCAATTGCTCAGTTGTAAGTCACTCTGGATAAGGGCGTCTGCCAAATACTGTAAATGTAATGTAAACAGCTTTTTAGTTTGCAAGATAGAAAGAGGGAAGCTCTCAAAAGTGTACCTACACTTTGTAAAACCTGAAGACAAAGCTAAGTGTTGCATTGTAGTGTAATAAACTTATATGTTACTAATATAGTGTAACAACCAACATGACTAAAATCTGCGGTTGGTTCACTGTTTAGAATCGAAACTGGGAATCGATAAGAATCGGATCCGAGAAGCAGAATCAGAATCGATAAAATTCAAATGATACCCAGCCCTAGTTGCTGTATGCAATCCTCAAACATTGTGGTTATGATAAAAGTCATGATACTTGTAGATGTCATTACAGAGGATACAGGCAGTTATGGTGCAAGACTATATAGGCCAGTGTTTCTGAACTTCCATGGCCTTGGAATTTACTCACTGGCACAGAAACCAACTAAAGCACACACACATATATGCACACATACACACACCATCATGTTTTCTTCTACAGAATACATTTTTATTTGAACCAGAATGGCCTAATTTGGCTGCCGTCAATCTGAGTGAGTGTGTTTGACATTTGGAGCTCGACTTTTACTTTAGACATTACTAAAGGCCTGGATATGGCAACCAGGCTCCCATGGTAACCAGCATCGTGTTTTTATACGCAGGTCCACAGTAGTAACTGGTCAGAGTGCTACTTTAGAAGTTTGTACTCTCATTCCGGTCATTGCTCCATCCTGTGCTGTTTTCCCAATGCTCTGATGCAGCAGTGAAGCAGTTTAGGAATTCATTTACAATAAGCAAGGCAGGAAAAGAGGTTCTGAAAGGAAAAAAAATAATGGAGGGGGGGGGGGCATGGCAGATTTGGATCAAATAATTTATGTACGAAAGACGTAGGAGAGCAGTGAGAGGTGCGTTGTACTCTGCAGGGATAATTCCACTAAAAGAAACCAAGAAAATGTGCTGTTTTCCTCCTGCCGAGTCTAGCCATTAAAGCGGCAGCGTTTCGCTTTCGTTTGTTTTTCCGCCACGCAGGCTACCTGTCGAAAAAACAATCACGTGTGGACCACATACAGTCCCAAATCATGTTAACTGAGAGCGGTAATGAATGCACCGTCTCGGTAATACGGACCTGTTGAAAACGGAGAAAAGGCCTGGAAAAGCCATGAGACCGGAACAACGAGTGATTTCAGTGGCGCACAAATGAAAAATGTATTACAATTAAGTTCCAAAAATCGTTGCACAAAATGACATGCCAATATTATCTAAAAAATAAGAATATGTATATTCCATGCTGGATGTACAGACATGTACAAAGAGGTTTATTTACTAAGAGGGAAAAAATTATAAAATAGTTATTGATGCAACAATAAGAAAGAAAAAAAAGAAAAAGATGTAATCCAAAAAAATATAAAGAAAAGTACATGCTTTTTACCGAATGCTGAGACTTTACACACTTTATCACCCATGATCATGCTGAGAACTTTAACAGCGCACTTTAATCCACTGAATGACTCTGGATTGTTGTGACGTCCACAGTAATATGTTTACACACTAAATGCATCATTTTTTCTGTTAAGGCTAGGGAAAGGAGCTTACTTAATGGGTTGTAAAATGCAAGAAATAAAAGAGAAACCTGAAACAAGACACATTTTCTGCATGTCAAAATCCAAACTCCACAGTTTGCAAAGCTATATTTACATTTACATTTGCAGCATTTGGCAGACACCCTTATCCAGAGCTGACTTACAACTGAGCAATTGAAGGGTTAAGAGCCTTGCTCAAGAGCCCATTCGTGGAAGCTTGGTGGTGGCGGGGTTTGAACCCATGATCTTCCGGTCCAGAATCCAACACCTTAACCACTGGGCTACCACCTCCCTCAGATTTATGGTTGAAGATCATTACTATGGAAAAGTATTTAAACCATTAAAAAATGGCCTATATCTGAAATGATGTGATCATCTAAAGTGTCGAATTGCTCATCTAAAAGAAAACCCTGTTAGTATTATTATTTAAGTTTATACAGCAGTAATAGGAAAAAAAGTGAAAGGTAGAATGGTGTTACAGTTACAGAGAAGAATATCAGTGTAAATGTCAGCCATTCAGTGCATATCAGTCTTGTATTTGCTTGTACTTTGCGATTAGTCATCGAATTGCGTATATAGTCCGGATTCATCTCGTCTTAACTGGCCTGTGCAGTGGATTACTGGATGTAGGAGCAGGACATTACATGTTCAGTGTGACCTGATGATTGTAGTTCATGATGGTGTGTAATGATTCTGACCTGGAGGCAATCAGAGGTCATGCTAGTTCTCCTTGCATAGGTTTTTGCTACAAGGAGGTTGTAGATTTCATCGAATTCGTTAACTCGGTCATGGTGGCAGTTTGTGTCGCACGTTCCACGTTATTATTTTGGAGAATTCCCTGTTCTTTTCCTGTTTCATGTGGGTTTCTTTTGGGATTCTCCCAAAAGAGTGTGTGAATGGGATTGTGCGTTGCATTTTAAGATAAACGTGTGTCCTATTTGTGTTACTGTGACTACCATAAGTCTGACCAGGATAAAGCAATTACTGTAGATGGATTCAGAATGAATAATATATTCATAATTATATGTTATTAATATGTTTATTTAATTGTGTATACATATAATTTGATTCTCTCTCACACACAATAAACAGAAGTAGTGCTTAAACTGTCAGCGGCATGTTTTTGTCTGATGGAGCGACACTTCCCTCTGCTGGTCAAATGTAGGAACTACAGAAAAAAACACAATTCTTTGCGATTTATGATTGAAGAGCAGTATTATGGAAAACTATTTAAACCATAAAAAATGGCCTTTTGGGGACAGTAAAATAAAAATAAATAAAACTAATGGAACGTTTTAGTTCTGATATGTTTGCCTGTTTATTTGTTACGTTTTATTTTGGTTAATCCCAACATAACGTGTGTTTAAAAGTTTAAAACATGTAAAGTACACGTTTTTTGTAGTATTCTAAACTTCCAACAAATAGATGTTTGTATTGAATTTCACTCCATGGAGTAACGTTGCGCGTTGAGCTTTATATAAGACTTTTTTTTTTTCGAGTCAACACTGCCACCTGCTGGTCATCAACGAGACTTTCACTCTGTACTGAGCGATGTGACGGCACTTAACCCTTGACCCATATTAACATGCAACACAAGTTATAACGTGCACTCAGACTTGCATTCAAGCTTACTCAATCATGCGCATGCTCAGTTTTCCATGACGAACTGGGAATAGCAGTGGTTACTCCAAAAACCACGCCTAATATGTGTTATAACAAAAGTTTTCTTCTTTTGAACCATGTCAGATTACATAATACATTAAAGCCTGGACATCTATATTAGGTCGTTCAAAATACTATTTGTTCATTGTAAGAACTGTATGGAATGAGGAACTTTACCTGGAAGAATTGGCAACACAGATTCCCAAAGTTGCCTGTACGCTGTACGACGTGATACACGTTATTTAATTTCCCTTTCCTATTAATACATCTGATTCAATGTGCATCAACAGTGGGGAAGTGACACTGTGATCAGGAAATGTTTGTGAAGGTGGGTGTCGTAAGGACAATTGCCAGAAGGGGGCAGCAGTCTGACATGAAACTGGAACATCAGAACATCAATGAGATCGACCAGTCCTTATCCTAAACTAAGGTGATCTTGTCTAAAATATGCATTTTTCTCGTTTTCTATGCATTGTGTCCGTCTGACTTTGTGTAGATTCCAAAGTGACCCAAAAATGTATCATGAGGAGTAACTATTCATTCATTCATTCATCTTCTACCGCTTTATCCGATCTTCCCTCGGGTCACGGGGAGCCTGTGCCTATCTCAGGCGTCTATGGGCATTAAGGCAGGATACACCCTGGATGGAATGCCAACCCAGGGCATTGCAGGGCAAACACACACACATATTCATACACTAGGGACAATTTTCCAAGGTGCCAATCAACCTACCGTGCATGTTTTTGGACCGGGGAGGAAACCGGAGAACCTGGAGAAACCCCCCCTGAGGCATGGGGAGAACATGCAAACTCCACACACACATGGCCGAGATGGGAATCGAACCCGGACCCTGGAGGTGTGAGGCGAACGTGCTAACCACTAAGCCACCGTGCCCTCTTGTGGAGTAACCAAGTGGGGCAAATAGTACCTCCAATGTAATGTATACTTTCATTCATCGATTTTCATCAAGCATTAACCATCCACCAAATCGAGCAAGAATTGTGGTGCGAACACCACAATTGAATATGAAGGATGGGACATCAGCGTTTGAGGTACACACTCAGTTTAAAGAGACAGTCCACCGCCTGCTACTTAGAAACCCAGGCCGACAAAGATAAAAAAGGAAAAGTTTGCCCTGAGAGCCTGGAGAGAAGCACAAGCTCTAATTTGCATCTCCTCACAGGCGTTGGTAGTTTTGTTTTGTTTATACTATTTGTTAAAGTGTTCCTCTACTCATCAATGCTGGATCTACTCTATTATTGGTTGGGCAACACATTTTAGACATACACAAAAGTATAGAGACACCTGAGCACAATGAATATAGGATATCATGTGCTAACACTACTCCGAAAACAAGCCCAAGGCCACACCCTGATCACTACATAATATGTTTTATAATAAAGGTTTTCTTCTTTTTATCTCTGTCAGATTACCCTATACATTAAAGACTGGACAAAACAATCAATATTAGGTGTTTTTTCACTAATATTTGACCTTCACCATAATTAGTAGACAATGCCCCTGTGAAGAAAGATGACTCAATGAAAATATGTGTTGCACGGGACTCTATAGAACGTCTTTAGGACGATATGAAGCGCTGACTGCATCTTAAGTCTGTACTTGACTTTACTAAAGCCACTGTGGCGGAATGAACACAAATCTCCACACATCTTCTATTCTATTTATCTTAAATATTTGAACCATGAAAGTCGGTGTATATAAGGAAAATAAAATGCATTGGTGAAAAAATTACAATGAACCACATCACTTTCTCGCATCCTTTAGTCCCCTTTTTCCCCTTTCTTCTTTTCATTCTTTTTCTATCCTATTCTCTGCATGCCCACTTCGCCGTGCCACCTTACAATCGCTGATCCTATTAGAAAACAGAAGAAAGAGAAGCGGCTTTTGAAATCAATATTCCTTTCTATCCATCTCAGTTTCTGCCAAAGTAAAAGTCAATAGGAAGGACAAGCGCTAAAGGCTCGACCAAAGATTCTTCTTCGTCACCTGACTCCTGCTCCAGCTCAAGACTGTTTGGAAACATACTTTAGTGCCGTTTGTAGATTGCTTATGTAGTGCGATGGTCAGAGTCGAACATCTGTTTACAGTAAGCTACAGTAAACGCAGACAGTCAACAAAATCCAACAAAAATTAAGTACTTAGTGATTTCCAATTGGGTTTGCAAAGGTTAGTAACAGTACGAATAAATCATCAGATAAATCCCTTTTAGTTCCGTGTTTAATATTTCATAGGGTTAATTTAATAGCATGCACATGAGTTCACTTGGTCACCCTTTGGTACGCCGTGTTTATTATGGTTTTTGTGGAGCAAATGGAATTCTGTTGCATTTGTGCAAGCACACTTTTTCTGATATTGTATACTTTTGTTCCTTATGAATATTCAATAAAGATGCACAATATATATATATATATATATAATATATATATAATATATATCAACATATATCTACAGTATATCTATCTATCTATCTAGATTGATAGATAGATAGATAGATAGATAGATAGATAGATAGATAGATAGATAGATAGATAGATAGACAAGCACTTCAGAAGTGAACCTTGATCACATTCTTATTCAGAAATTCAGACGAAATTCAGACGAAATGCGCAATAGAAAATGACCCTGTATTTATTCATTTAAACAGTATGGCAGCATTTGTTTATTTTGTATCTGATCAGTAAATAATTACATTTCAAATCGATGCTTAACTATCAAATCCTGTTATAAGATCAAGTTCTGAGCTGTTATTTCAGTATAAATCGATCTTTTTTTTAGGGAAGCTGATTTTATATGAACACGTTTGCTATAACACATTATAACATGTAACATGCCGACAGTGAGAAGTGAGGAGTCCGAGTTGCACCCTGGGGACTAACTTCACATCGACAGTGATAGTATGCCTCTATAATGGTGCCTTGAGGCAACACCTGATTTTTATATTCTGTTTATATCTGAGAAATAAAACTCACTAATCATAACCAAGCATGCATCATTTCACAATAACAGCAAACCCTCAAAACATACATCACAGTTTTTTTTGGTTCCCCTTGCCACTTATAGATCCCATAACCCATAACTTTCACACACACACACACACCACACCAGCTCATAAGTTCACCAGATTCACTCACACAGGAACACATGGTACTCACTTTCCACTTGTTTTTATATCTGTCGTCTGCCTTTATGCACGTACAGTCCACAAGACTTTCCTCTACTTTCCTTTCCATTGCCGCTAATAAGGATCCTGGAAGCCGTAGCGTGTGTGTGTGTGTGTGTGTGTGTGCATGTGAGAGAACAGCTTCTCTGACTCCGGCTTGACAGCATCCAGTGTCCATGTGAGTCGCTCCCTCCCACATGTTCCCTCCTTTTCTCCCCTCTCTCTCTCTCTCTCTCTCTCTCTCTCTCTCTCTGATCTTTCATCCTGAGATCTTCCTCTCGCAGCAGCACTTGGCGTCTGTAGTACGCACACGCCTCGGAGGCACCTTCACATTCCTCCTCCTTACTCCCGAAATGTCCACAGACACATAACGTGGTTCCCAAGTTCAGAAGTTTTGGAGAAGACGAGACGACAGCAGCCCGAGGTAGTGAGCGTGTGTGAAGGATGGAGTGTGCAGTCATCGCGTTGCCTTTTTTTGGGGGGTTTTTTTCTTCTATCCACCACATCCCAGCCATGCTCTGGTTTGCACGGTCGTTTCCACCTCTTCCTTTCCATGAATAAATTATTTCCCGTACAAAAGGGTGTGTATTGTATATGAATTACTAGGCATCTTAGTCAACAAAAGGCATTTTCATAAGAATCCCCCCATTTCATTTCAGCTTCAATTTGATTACCAGACGAAGAATAGAAGCCCTTTGGCCAACCCCCTGAAGGCTCTTTTCTATTTTCTCTTTTCTTTCTCTCCCTCTCTCTCTCTCTCTCTCTCTCTCTCTCTCCTTTTTATACGCGCCTATTGAAAGGCTTTTATTGCCTTCCTTTCAATACACAAACAGGAAAAGACTTTTTAGAGTAAACCACCGATGTGTGTGTGTGTGAGAGAGAGAGAGAGAGAGAGAGAGGGAGAGAGAGAGAGGGAGAGGGAGAGAGAGAAATGATTGCAGTGCTATTTTGCCCAGTAAACACAGCTAAAGAGAGCTCACAGTCAGTGCTTGCTCTTGTTTTCTTCCTTTTCATCTTTTTGTAACACGTAAAAAGGCTAGAAATTAATGACACGATAGCGGAGGAAGAGAAAGAGAGAGAGAGAGAAGACTGGTTTGCAGCCTTGCAACACAATGCGAGTGAAATCTAAATGACGGCAGGCCATAGAGCGGAGCGGAAAGGAGCCTGGCATGGAGCGCATGGGCTCAGTGGGGTAGGAGCAGTAGGGGATGGTGTATAGGAGACCTGTGCGTGGGGGGTGTATACACCTGATTGATCCTGGCTGGAGGGGAAAAAAAAGAAAATACAAAATAAAAAAATAATAAAGCCACCTTAATGGTTTCGGAGCACTACAATTATGCTGCCGGTCGCTTTTGTTAACCGTCCATGGTGACTTGCGGCCATTGAGAACGCGGCCTATCGATGGCAGCCAGTCTCTCTGGCTTTCAGTGGAACACAATGCGGTCTATTCTGTCTCTTACCCTGCATTCTGTCTGGTGTGGGAGCGATTATAAAACTGTGCATTAAAAGTGAATGCGGTCTACCGAGTGACACTAAGAAGGGAGTGATGGCGGAGAACTATGGACAGGAAAAGTTTTACAGGGTTGTTAGTCGCTTTTTGGAGCTATGAAGTATCGATCTGGCAGTAAGGTAGATCCAAATCTGGAGAACGTAGTTGCGGGAAAGCAAAACATCCGTGTCGATCACAGTGGACAGGGATGTGTGTGTGAGATCAGATTGTGCCCTATGTACATTTGGATAGTAAAGGCCTCTTTGATGAACAACATCATTTAACAGAGCATCATGAATAATAGGACGCAGTAATACAAGACATTTCTTGTGGCCCAGTCACTATTCCATGGCCCAGTACTGGGTTTTGACTGGGAAGCAAATTCACCAAATAATTAACGCAATCATTTCCGTTTTGATCATTCCATCAGCGTTTTAAGATTAAGCTATTTGTGCTTTTTTCCCTTCAATATAACCTTATATGCAATAGAATTGCGACGTCATATTCATTAGGAGTATCATGCTAGCACAAATAGGCTTAGAGACTAAGATTAAAACCGTGTTAGGAGTTATTGGGAGAGTAACAGGCATTACACAAGGCATTACAAATTGTGTAATGCTTAATGGCAACATGGTACTGGGATGTTGTCATTGCTGTTTTATATTTGTTATAAAGTACGGCAGTAAGGCTAACAAGAAAAAGTGGTGGTTGAAATTGGACGATAACAAGCCATGGTGTTGCATTTGGGACCAGTTGTAGGGGTCAGGTGGCAGACGAGGGAACACGTGCCAAGAATCAGCTCCAGTAGTTCAGTGTTAAGATGGCTTAAGGACTTTACAGGCGCTGTGGTCAATATAAATGTCTGGACTCCTGGATCCTACATATTGTGAAGGAGTAGGACTAAATAATTATTATATCACATTACAGATTCCTAGTGCTCAATGTGCTTAATTTTTTTTCTATGCTCCCTTTTTTGCATGAATTATTAAGTAATATTGGTCATTTAAATAGTGTCGCAGAGATACAACATTGATATTGAAACTCCTCACACATACATAAAATAATGTTATGTCATATAACTAAACTCTTTCCATTTCATACATGTTTTTATTTAAGTTTATCTGAAACTTTCGATATCGGACCAATGCTGACGTTCCTACAGATATTCCCAAGTCATTCATTCATTCATTCGTTTTCTACCGCTATATCCGATCTTCCCTCGGGTCACGGGGAGCCTGTGCCTATCTCAGGCGTCTATGAGCATTAAGGCAGGATACACCCTGGATGGAATGCCAACCATGGGCACACACAAACACACACATACACACACACATTCATACACTAGGGACAATTTTCCAAGGTGCCAATTAACCTACCATGTTTTTGGACCGGGAGGAAACCAGAGAACACGGAGAAAAAACGTGAGGCACGGGAAGAACATGCAAACTCCACACACACATGTCCGAGACAGGAATCGAACCCGGACCCTGGCGGTGTGAGACGAACGCGCTAACCACTAAGCCACCGTGCCCCCCTGTTCCCAAGTCAAATGTATTTATTAATCGTGAATAAGTGGCCTCCTTGCACATTCTAAACACCCTCAATTCTTCATCAAATATCTTTACAACATTTTCTGGACCTTGATGACCTTGAATGGATCAGACACTCCCTACACATGACACCACCTCCACCAATGTTCAAGGTTGATTTCTTTAGCGCTTTTTACAATGGACATTGTATCAAAGCAGCTTTATTGAATAGAATAGAATAGAATAACCTTTATTTGTCACATATACATTCCAGCATAGTGACATTGATTCTTCACTCTAGGAAGCTGTGATCCAGCCATGATACAAATCCCCTGGAGCACAGAGGGCCAAGGGCCATGCTCGAACCCACAACCTTCTGATCAGTAGCCTAGTACCTTAAACCACTGAGCAACACCCGTCTCCTCTTTACAGAAAGTAAGAACAAAAATGTAAATATAAATGATGTATGTGTTTTTGTTTGCCTGAAGAGTCCGTCTAACCAGGTAAACTTTATCTTCTGTATAGATGAACTTTTGGTCACTGCAGCCTTATTTTTTTTTCTTGACTGATAGATGTAGAACCTGACCATACTATAACCCATTTTTATATACTTTATTGATGCCGTGTGGAAAATTCTTTTCTTCACATATCCCAATTGTTTAGAAGCTGGGGTAGAGAGCCAAAGGTGGCAGCTTGGTGATACCAGGGCTCGAACATTTGACCTTCCGATCAGTAGCCCAGCACCTTAAACCACTGAGCTACACCCGTCCCCCTTTTTGATGCGTGCATTCGGAGATGCTGTTCTGCTCAACACAAGGTACAGCGTGGTAATCCGAGTAACCGGAGCCTTTCTGCCAGCTGGAACGAGACTGGCCAATCTCTAGTAAGCTCAGTGCTCAACAAGACATTCTGCCTGAGGAACCGGTGCTCGTTTCGGAATCGTGTGTGTGCAAATTCCAGGATATCAAAGGTTATCTGGCAGTAACAGTCATCCCATGACCATATTCAACAATCCCATTCAGACTGTTGATGTAAACATTACCTGAAGCTCCTGGTTTACATGCATATACACGTTTTGCACTGTTTAGGTAATCGCAGGAATAAATAAGTGTATTGCTAATAATGTGCTCATTATTTACTTTCTCAGAGACTTTCTAGGGTACTTTGTAGGAAAAATCCATTAAAGCTTTAAAGTAAAAAGGGGGGTGGCTCCAGGTAAAATTCTTTATACAGCCAGAGACCCTTAATGAGCAAATCAAGTGAAGCGGTGACACGTAACGAATCAGTTATCAGTCTCATTTCCGACAAAATACAAAAATGTTTCGCGTCGTCAGCGTTACGAAGAAAGATATGAGGCAAATAGGGAAAAAAAGCACGGCGACGATTCGGTTGATCCTGTTCCTTTATGCTGGTTTCCTCAACTTCAGGCGTGAACAGTCGTCCTTTTGACCTCGGAGGCCATCAGTCAAGCAGAATTCCCTTTTGTTCTCACCTTAAAAGAGACAGAAGTATAGGGACTAAAACCTTCCTCCTACATGTTCTTGTTAAGGAAACCTGACCACGGAAGTTCGCCCTTATCGCAGGCGCGACAATAAATTAAGACGCTCTTTCTGCATGTTTTTTTATGCGCCTTTTGTGCTCACGTACGAATATTAAACTCTAGACAAAGGTGAATGATACATTATTCATTTGTGGGCAAAGGCAGCAGCGGGCGTCTGAAAAGAGCCTGACATTTGAGCTTTTCACCAACATCTGCAAAATTACATGCTTCCCATTGTGAGTCAATGAGGGCCGGCCAGCGTCCATAAAAAGAATGAAATTGACTTGTCACTGCAATAAAGGCACAGTATATACATCCCAAATCCTCAGGTGTATATGCGTACGGGGAAAGAAATAGAGAGGGAGAGAGAATGAATAGCCTGTTGTCGTTCATTGCGTATGCTTATGAATAGGAACGAAGCTAACGGCAGGCCGGCTTTGACCAAACGCTGCTATTGTGAGGGGAATAAAGAAACAATTTCTCTTTGAAGCGACAGACAGCTTTAGCATCAGTGCATCTGTGCTGCAAATACGAGACGAGCCAGTCAAAACTGCCTCCAGATCAGCTCTTGTCCGCTTAAACCCTTCGTCGAAAATGGTAACCCTGACGTCGAGAAGTGAAGCACCTTTTTCATGGTCCTGTGGTTACACCTTATTTGTAGCCCTACAGCCCATTCTGGCTTTAAAAGGTGTCGTCTGGAAAGAAAAGGAGTCATTAATCTTTACTCATCTCACACAGCGTCTACCTGCAGCCGAAGCCGCCCAGCCAGGCCCAATTAAGTGACAGCTAACATTTTCTTTCACTTTCTTGTTTTCCTTTCGCCGCCACAGGCTTTGTCCTCATGTAAATGTCTTTCGGAACGTCATTCTCTTCCCCAAATGTCACCATCGCCTCAGTGCTCATACAAAAAGAACCTGCCTTCTTCCCGCCTGGGCCATAGCCAGCGATTAAAATCGCGCACAATGGCTTGCTATCCCCGAAGGATCGCATGTCTTTTGAATCTTTTGATTCTGCTCATTGTTTGTTATAATAGGCAGAAGGTGGATGTAACAGTTTGAGGGGAAAACACATCTTTTCACATTTCGCACCCACACACAAACAGCAAACACACCGACAACAAGGAAGACAGAAATAAATGCATGTAAAAAAAAAAACTAATAAAAAACAGCAATTGCAGTCAAAAAAAAAGAAACATTTAATGTTAATGTTTTAAACACTCCAATAGTGGAATATTTGCTGGAACTATCTCAAATATAAAAATACAATATTATTATTATTATTATTATTATTAGCCTTTTTAACTACATGGAAGAGTGAATAAATGCCAATTATACCCAGCATCTTTAGTTCATACCTAGCTTTTGCATGTTCTACTCATGTCAGTAGGATATCTCTGAGCTCACCGCTGGTTCTTTCCCAGGTTTCAACAAAAAAAAGTCTGTATGAGTGAGAATGTAAATAATATATTTTACTTATTATATACAGGTGCATCTCAATAAATGAGAAATCATCGAAAAATTCGATTTATTAAATCGATTGAAAAAGTGAAACTCGTATATTTATATCAGCTCATTCAAGACTAATATATTTCCGCGTTTATTTACTGTAATGATACCACTGTAATAATGACTGTTTGATGATTATGGCAGCAAATGAAAAGAAAACTCCATGTTACATAAAACCAATAAAAAAAGATTTTAACACAGAAATGTTCAACTTTTCGACAATTTCTAATTTATTTAGATTAATCAATATAAATATGTTAAAGCTGAATTACTGACATAAATCAACTGTTCAATTATATTAATGAGACTAATTTAATGAGATGCACGTGTACATATATATATATATATATATATATATATATATATATATCATATATATATATATATGTGTGTGTGTGTGTGTGTGTTTATTAGGGCGGTCAAAGTTGTGTGTCCGTCACACTGTTCGTTGGCGAACGAACGGACAAAACCTGGACAACAAAGAACAAAAAAGAACCAATGAATAAAGAACCTTCATCCACGCACGCTTTCCCCAAATTACGACTACTATACGCATTCACAACAGGTATGATCTCCTCACTATATTAGCGTATATTATCGTATGGAACCTTATGGAAGCGCATCGCATTCCCAAATCCGTATTACAGAAGCGCATTTTTCTTTTGTGAACGTGACACACTTCCATATAACCTAAACCTCTCACCAGTTTATATGGAAACAATCGGAACGAAATTCTTAAAGGAGCCACGTCCCATATTTTACACTTAAAACAACCACTGAAAAATAACATAGAAATTAACAAGAAATGAATAATTAGAAAATAATTTCCAGAGTAAAATAAATACAATTAAATAATGAATTATTTAATGTATAATTATAACACCTATTACAGTTAACTAATGTGCGATGAGTTGACTCGTGGCAATCGTGCGATTACTGTAAATATTTTAATTGAGATATATATATATATATATATATATATATATATATATATATATATATTCTATATATATATATATATATAGATATATTTTTTTTTTCTTCTACCGTCGGGTCGCAGGGAGCCTGTGCCTATCTCAGGCGTCTTGGGGTATCAAGGCAGGATACACCCTGTATGAAATGCCAGCCCATCACAGGGCACACAAACACACTCACACACACATTATTATATACACTAGGGGCAATTTTTCTTAGGTGCCACTCAACATACCATGCATGCTTTTGGACTGGGAGGAAACCCGAGAATCCCTGGAGAAAACCCCCTGAGGCACGGGGAGAACATGCAAACTCCACACACACGCAGCCGAGACAGGAATCGAACCGGGACCCTGTAGCTGTGAAGTGAACGTGCTAACCAAGCAATATGCAGACGCCCGAATCCAAGCCAACGTCAGATAAGTTGCTCCTCCCATATCCCTCCAATGATCAGCTGCATTTGCTGTGCTGATGTGTGTATGATTTTTACCCCGCTGAATTCCACGTACAAACAAACAATCTCGGCTCCACAGTTTCCACCCCAAATCTGGATTAACCACACACAATGCCAAGCAAAGGAACAATAGAGGAATTAACAGGACGCGTTTCAGGAAGGCTTACACCGAGCCAATATTCTTGGGCAGAGCAAAAAGGTTCATCTGAGAAAATGGGGTTTGGAACAGTGAAACACCTAGTGATACACAGAAGCCAGAACTGCTGATCTCAGCTCATCCTCCCAGCAGCACATTAATTCGAAATATGATTGAAAAGCAGTCTATGCTGTATTGATGCTGGCCCTGAACAATTGGAGAAGGTGCTTGGATAAAAATAAAGATGAGTGGGTTGTGTCGCTGTTAAGGCGAAAGCTCCCTGGACAACACGGAGCATACGCACCCACTCAAATTAGTTTTTTGCGTGTAACCTTTTGCGTGTAACCTCTTACCTTTTAAGAGGTTTCTAATTCCTAAATTCACTACAGAGCCAAATGTCTGTAGACACCTGATCGTAAGATTTTATATTTACTTTTTCTTACACCATATTCACTCCTTATTTGCTGTTATAACAACTTCCACTCTTCTGGGAAGATGTTCCTTCTAGATTTGTGATTATTCAGCAACAAACAAGTCAGATATTGGTGAAGGTTGAAGAGGCCTGGGGTGCAGTCCCAATCATCCTGAAGGCGGATCCCTGAATAGGGATCCTGGATAGGGTTGAAGTCAAAGCTCAATAGCAGTCCACTCAACCATGTATCCATTCACTCGTTTTAGGGGCAGCGCCATGCTGGAACAGGTTTTGGTCTTCTAGTTCATGTCAATGGAAAATCTTATGTTACTGCATATGAAGTCATCCTACAACTGTATGGCTCCAATATTTCTGCATGAAGCAGGGAAGGTCGACTGAAACCAATACTTTAGACCAGGGGTCACCAACGTGGTGCCCGTGGGCACCAGGTAGCCCCCAAGGAGCACATGAGTAGCTCTCAGGCTTGCTATAAAAAGTGCACAACTCATCAGTGAGATGCGTCTATAATGTAAAATGTAGTTAATTCGTTGTTGATAGTCACTGTCAAGTGTATTTACATAGATAAATGAGTATCATTAATAATAATAATAATAATAATATATAACTAGGTAAATTTGTTATTTCAGAGGAGTATTTCAAACTGGTAGCCCTTTATATGACTCGGTGTCCATGTAGTAGCTCTCAGTTACAAAAAGGTTGGTGATATCCCTGCTTTAGACCCTATATATATAAAGTGTGTATGTATGTGTGCATATATATATATATATATATATATATATATATATATATATATACTATATATATATATCTATATATGTGCATATATATATATATATATATATATATCTATATATATATATATATATATATATATATATATATATATATATATATATATATATTATATATATAGTGTGTATATATATATATATATACTATATATATATATCATATCCCGCCAGTATATTCATTCATTCATCTTCTACTACTCCCTACCGCTTTATCCGATCTTCCCTCGGGTTACGGGGAGCCTGTGCCTATCTCAGGTGTCTATGGGCATTAAGGCAGGATACACCCTGGATGGAATGCCAACCCATCGCAGGGCACACAGGGCACACACACACACACACACACACACATTCATACACACTAGGGACAATTTTCCAAGGTGCCAATCAACCTACCGTGCATGTTTTTAGGACCGGGGGGGGGAAACCGGAGAACCCGGAGAAAAACCCCCTGAGGCACGGGGAGAACATGCAAACTCCACACACACACACATGGCCGAGACGGGAATCAAACCCAGACCCTGGAGGTGTGAGGCGAACGTGCTAACCACTAAACCACCGTGCCCCCTCTAGATAGATATTATATATTATATACTTGTTGCTGCAGTATATTTGGAACAGGACACGAGTCATGAATGTGCAAACCACATCGGTATTAAAGGATAAATAAGAAATGTTTTATTTAAATTCACATAATTTATCACATAGATTAAAAGAAGTCATAGAAAGAGCAGAGCTGAATGAATAGTAGGAAGGGCAATGTAAGGAAGTATATTAAGAAGAAATTCACAGAAATATTCCTATTGGGGGGGGAAGAAAAAAAAATGGTACATAGACAATGGAAGAGAATCAACAGTGTTTGCAGTAGACACGTGACATTTTCGTTTCATTTAAATACATAAGTTAGACAGACGACATGGAAGAACGTTGTCAGTTATTAGCGCTGCATATTAAAAATATTTGTTGCATATGTACGTCTTTAAATTGGTCTTGGAATTGCAGAGAAAATGCCAAGTAGGTTTTGGTAATGGAATTTACCAAACAATTCTTTTTAAAGGCACATCTGCACTTTTCAAATATAGCCTGATATTTTAGTGTACAAATTCATTAGAAGGAAAAAAAAAACCAAACAAAAAAAAAAACAAACAATTAAAACTTTTTAAAAACAGTCAATATTTGGCTGGTGCTAGAGTATAAGCTGACCAGAAGAAGAAGAAAAAAAAGGAGGAAATTTACAAAAAATAAAAAATAACGGTTTTAGAAAATTAAGTTTCCTCTGAATGTCTACAGTACTGTACCTGCTGTGTTTTCTTGCCGGAAATGCACCTGGGTTTGTTTTTTTCACAGTGTTGCTACAGATTATTAAGAATATCCTGTTGATGAATAGATTTTATTAATTCAAGGACTCCCTGAGACTCTCAGTTGGATGTTACACTAAGAACCATGTGACACTGGATCATTTGCGCAAACGGTACACGTGGTCGGTGGAATTATGGGAAGGATGTGTTGGCAATGAACAGCAGTGAATAGGAAACTTTTTTACTAAAACTCATATTGAACAAAAAAAAAAAAAAATTTATATATATTATATATATATATATATATATATATATATATATATAGTATATATATATTAGTATGTTTTTATTAAAACATAAAACAAAAAAAAATTAAGGCAAACCAATAAGCTGTATTTGGCCACTTTTTTATATTTGCTCCTTGATATAATATATCTTGTAGTTCTGAGGCTATTTGGCAAAAACCAGCAAATTTGGCACTGGCAAACTTAATGAGCCTTTCCTCGGTGACTGGATCCATTTCATTCTGTTACTATGCTCAACTGTATACTCGGCTTGAAAAGGCTTTTCTTGGTCCAAAGTTACGCTCAGTTTCTCAGCTGCGTCATGCTTTCAGTGTTTACAGTGTTTATTTGAATCCTCTGTCCGTGCCGGCATGGACCACATGCATAACAAAGAAATCTCCATTCAATCTTTACAAATTTGTTTCGTCCCATGAAGGGTCATTCATGTTCTTTAATACTCTCCTGACTACCTTCTCCAGCTCTTTCCTTGCTTTCTGTTCCTCCTCCAAACTGCTCTTCATCCTCTTGTTATCCTGAAGAGAGAGAGAGAGAGAGAGAGAGAGAGAGAGAGAGAGAGAGAGAGAGAGAGAGAGAGAGAGACCATTTAAAGTAACCCGGGTCACGGCACCACATGTGTATTGACAAATAAATAAATCCCTGCACTGCCTGAGAAATATATCAACAAGATATACCATATTTTACTATATAGTTAAAACAAATACAAGATTTACACATGCCTGCAATAACATGCCTTATCTGTTACTAACTCTTTAAAGAGCGTACTACATTAAAGTGTTATCTGCTGGTAACACTTTAACACTTGCTGATTTAAAAGCAGAGCAGCCGTTGAAAACCATATATAGGGTTAGGCCTTTCAATCTTAGGACAAATGTGCGAGTTAGTCTTTAAAGTCCTAGAAGACACAGGGTCTTGATCGAGAATGTGGTTGGGATTTTAGGGTGAATTTCATGCATTGTTAGGTTTACATGGGCAGTTCCAGGACATTAAAAGAAGTAGAAAATGACCTTTTGACAGAACTATCTTAAAATCACATCCAATGGGAAAATGTATAGAATTATAAAATATACCTGCTTGAGTTCCTGGATTTCATCCCTCAGTGCATAAACAGTGTCCACCAAACTCCTATAATGGAATTGATCACAATACAATATAGATTTTACTGAACCGATTTTCAGGCAACAGACAATCATAGACAATACACTTCTATCCCTAAATACAACTTTCACACAATATTTTTATCTAGGGTTGGGACTGGAAAATCGATTCTGGAATAGGATACTTGTTATAAAATTCGATTATCGATTCCTGGGTGCATTTTTTTCCCATCTGGCAATATGCCAGGACCTTCTGCACGTCCAATCTGCCAGGACCTTATGTGTTAATCTAAACATTGGTTTACAAGATGGACCGCGGGAAGTGCTCAAAAGTGTGGCTACGTTTTGTAAAAACCGAATACAAAGCTACGTTTAATTATTATAATGAACTAATATGTTGCCATCAAGGGGTCATGACCAACATGACTAAACGTACGTGGTTGGTTCACCGTTTTTGGAATCAATATCACATATAGACATATTAGAATCTGATTGGCCCTTACATCTTTATTATGAGTCATTAATATTCCCCTGTAGTGTGCTAGCTTCATACGCTACAGTGGTCCTACCTCTCTTCAATCAACTGTCTGACCATTGCTTTTGATTTCTTCTACAATGATCTTCTCCTCTTCAGGGAAAAGCATATGCAGCCCTGAATCCTTCCTCGAACCTGTTCCAGGGGAAAAATAAATATCTTGGGATTTGGATAATGATCAGTAACTTACAGGTGTTTGACGTGCCAATACACGTGTCATGTACATATATATATATATATATATATATATATATATATATATATATATATATATATATATATATATTCAGATTACAATAAATATATATTTTTTTTAAATCGGCAAATACTTGTTAGAAATCCAATGAATCTGAATTAACTTTTACTTACATACATGATTATATTTTCCATGTTCTCATGGCCAAAAGAGCCAACCAATTCTCTACAGCACAATATTTTATATTGTTGTACCTGCTTTTCAAAAGTGAACTGCAGCTTGACATACATATATTACTTGAAACAATTATTAACCCAGTGGCGACTGTATAAAAAAACAACACAGTCACAGAAACAAAAACTGAAACGGGAAGAAAGAAAAAAAGAAAAGGAAAGGGAAGAGGCAGCTATTCCACAGCGCTATTCAACAAACCGCTAGCATCACGTCTACAAGAACAACAACAAAAATTCACAATACATTAACATTGGCAGTTGCCCTTACGAGACGTGGAACCCATCCTGTAACTATGGGTCGTCCATATACTGTCATAGTCCGAGTCTTCGGATTGGTCAGACGATAGTTCCAAGCGCAATACACTGGCACGGCAACCGGTAGCCTCCGTACGCGCCTGGCCGACGTCAGCCAGCACGTGGTTATGCATTAAATCAGTGCCCTGCCACGCTAATGGTTTGGGGGGGGTGGGGTCAAAAAGCCAACCAATCAGATGGAAGTGAGAGGGGGAAAAATGCGGGGTGAAGCAAACCAACCAAGGAGGAAAAAGGTCATGTTATGGTGGGTCAAAATCAGTGAACGTTAAATTAAAAGCATATTCAAATCCAAACAAAAGTAATGGAATATTATGTAAGTGCAAATACGGGAAAAACAGAAGGAGAAAGTGAATGGGGGGGGGGGAGAAGAAGACAGAAAAGAGAGAAAGTGGTTAAACAGATGAAACAAAGAAAGGGGAGAAGACAGAAAGAAGAAAGTTGAAGTGGTGTCAAAGAAAAGCAGAATCCCGAAATATTAGTCGCTGAATAACAGTCAATGCGAGATACAAGGTCAGATTAGTGGAAGGAAGATTTAAAGATTGGTATCCTTAACCAAAACCACCTTAAAATGCCATTGAGAGCAAATAGATTTATGATGTTATTACTTCCTTACAGGAGACATGCACTGATATGCTGAAATGCACTCGACTGCTTGAAACGTTTGTGAGATAATACGTTCAATTTGCATAGGGCTTACATTTATATTTAGGGCATTTGGAAGGTATCCAGAGCCAGTATCACATTTATACAATTGAGCAGCTATGGGGTTAAGAGCCTTGCTCAGGGGCCCAGGATTTGCAGCTTTAACAAGGGACATTGCCAAAAATCAACCACGGTGGTAGAAAAAAAAAAAAAACATTTCTTGGAGACAACATGGAGTTTTGGTTCCTTGCTGCTGTTGCCTGTCACTTATGGCTAGCTCAGTTCGGGACACTTAATTGTTTAGAATTTTGTTAAGTTTATTTGTGTGTGTCATTTATTATTATTATTATTATTATTATTATTATTATTATTATTATTATTATTATTGTACAGCTGTTTTGACACAATCTCTATTGTTAAAAGCGCTATATAAATAAAGGTGACTTGAGTACATAAGGAATGCTACCATTCATTATAGTTCAATGGTTATAGACTGTTCACGGATTGAGACCTGAGTGCAAAACAGTTTGTGTTCCACAGATTGGGGTAGAATTAGTGCGTAACCAACAATTAATAATCGCATCGTCATTATCGGTCCTAACCATAAATATACTTTATACAGTGTTGGGAAGGTTACTTTAGAAATGTACAGATTACAAAGTACGCTAGTCAAAATATAACAAGTAGTGTAACTTTAAGTAACTGATTACATTTGATTACTTTCACTTGTCCACTAGGTGGCGCTTTAAGTTAACATTCGGAGGGAAAAAAAATTGCCGCCCTTGGAAAAATAAAAAAATATAGGTTCTATTTTTCAAAATGATAACGCCATCAGAATCAGACGGTTCATTTTTGAGAACCACTGCAGTACTCAAAAATCACTGATTTTACGTGAAATTGTTCAGATGTAACCCTATTTGTAATCTTTAACATTTTCATGTCAAGTGACCGTAATTTAATTAAACACTTTTCTCAGTAACTGTTACGAATTACTGTTGTATTTATTTTGTCGTTAAATTGCGTAACGCCGTTACATGTAACTAGTTACTCCCCAGAAATCGCCGATTAACGAAGCTAAGTTAATGAAATGAAAAGAATTCCTTCAGATTATTTTTTAACTATGCTGTGTGTGTGTGTGTGGTAAAAGAAAAGTAAAGTAAACTAATGCTGAACATATGAACTGAGAAAGGGATCATTCAGGTTGACCTGTTGCACTACAACGCTATTTTCATTAGATATATGAAGTCATATTGTGTGGCATTCGTGATGATGTTCACCAACAATGAAATCGAATTAACGCCACCCGGAATGCGTTATAAAGAACATTTGAAAAGAACATCAAGTTAAACACACAGAGCTTAACAAGCTCCATTTATGGCGTGTCCTTACTTGAGTTGAGCGTTTGTCTCGTCTTGGCACTTGTGCAGTAGGCTTCTATTACTTTCAGGATCTGAGCATCCTCCTCCAGGGCTGCGGTGCCTGAAAGGGCATTGGAACGAGAAACTTGAGATACACGAAATAATACTGTACCTGTATAATATACTGAATGTGTTTATTTTGTTTGTTTGTTTAAAAGAAAAAGAAAAAAAGCTAAATGGCATACTTTTCCTCATTGAAAACTCCTCGTCTGAGGGCTTCCTTTCTTTGCGTTTGTGCAGAAGCTTTTTCATGCTCTTAGGGCTTTTACTGAGGTCCTGTGCACAAACATAAGAATCGACAATAAATACCATTCTTAAACTACGAATGAATCAATTTTAAAACTCAGAGAAGGTTTTGCAATACATATTATACACATTTATAAAGCTCACAGGTCACAATTGATAGCGCTTTTAATAAAGGATAAATGTGTTCTTATTAGCCGTTTATTCATTCATTCATCTTCCACCGCTTTATCCGACTGTCCCTCGGGTCACGGGGAGGCTGTGCCCATCTCAGGCGTCTATGGGCATTAAGGCAGGATACACCTTGGATGGAATGCCAACCCATCGCAGGGCACACACACACTCACAATCACACACACACATTCACATTCATACACTAGGGAAAATTTTTCCAAGGTGCCAATCAACCTACCGTGCATGTTTTTGGACCGGGGGAAAACCGGGGAACCCGGAGAAAAAAACCCGGAGGCACAGGGAGAACATGCAAACTCCACACAAAAACCCGGATCCTGGAAGTGTGAGGCGAACGTGCTAACCACTAAACCACTGTGGCCCTCCTATTGGCCGTTCAGTTTAATGATATTCTTTCAGGGTTTGAGGAGCTTTAGTTTCACCTACACAGCAATGATGACGACGCTATTATAGTCATTATTATAAACGTGTTGTGACTAGGGTTGGGAAAGGAAAACCGATTCCAATTGTGGAATTGGATACTTAAGACTAAGAATCGGAGACTTGTTATAAACTTTAGATTCGTCTTATCGATTCCTGGGTGCGTTTTTTTTTCACCTGGGAATCTGCCAGGACCTTCCACGTGTCAAATCTGCCAGGACCTTATGTGGTAATCTAAACATCAGTTTGCAAGATGGACTGCAGGAAGTGCTCAAAACTGCTACTACACTTTGTAAAAAAAAAACTAAGACAAAGCTAAGTGTAATTATTGAGATGTGAAATGTCTGCGTTGTTTCCCGCAGTTTGGAATATTTTCACATCCTGCCAGTGAAGCAGAGCGGTGGTAGCACCATGTTGTCCTCTTGGATGGTTTTGATTAAATAATTAAGGTGCCCGATCTTAACACTCTTTGCCTTCGTATGTTCCCTTACAAGCTTTGTAACTATATAGAAACCATGTGACACTTTTTACTGCACATGTGTATTTTAGCTTCTCATAAGCAATAATTCCGTTAGCACGTTCGCCTCACACCGCCAGGACCCGGGTTCGACCGGGTTTGTCTCGGTCTCGGTCATGTGTGTGTGGAGTTTGCAATGTTCTCCCCGTGCCTCAGGGGGTTTTTCTCCCGGGTTCTCCGGTTTCCCCCCGGTCCAAAAACATGCACGGTAGGTTGATTGGCACCTTGGAAAATTGTCCCTAGTGTATGAATGTGTGTATCCTGCCTTAATGCCCATAGACGCCTGAGATAGGCACAGGCTCCCCGTGACCCGAGGGAAGATCGGATAAAGCGGTAGAAGATGAATAAGCAATAATTCCAATATACAAACCTCTTTATAACAGAGAGCTGCAGATGCTTTTAAAGGTGGTGCTGGGCGGAGGCAGCTCAGGCTCCAGGGTTTCTGGGTTTTTGGCGGTTCTAAAGGTCCCCACATCATGGTGCTGTTCGGGGTGCCGTGCGAGGAGGGGTGAGGAAGAGTGTGGTAGGCTCCACGACTCTCCGAGTGTCTAGAAGGCGTGGGCGGGTGAGCGGGGAGCTTTGGGGGCGAAACAAACACAACAAAAATGCTTACACAAACTTAAACGCCACGGCGATTTCTAAGAATTAAGACCTTTTAAATGCCTGCTTAAGGCGATTCAATTTACATCACAATATAAAAAAAAACACAAACAAATATGTGGTTAGCAACTGGCCTTAAACAAGCCCTAAATTAATTTTTCCACGCCAAGTATTGCTAAACCTGCACTACGCCGCATCTGAACAATCCAAGATGCGTGTTAATAACAGCAATCTGATTGGTTGTTGCATGTTGGTCTCACAACTACAAATTTGATTTGAACTTGCAAAAGAAAGAGATACAACACCAAAAAATGTAAATATAAACAATATTAAGTGCTGCAGGACCTTATCAATGAGCATTAAAGGTAGCACTACATGGTCATAGGAAAACAAATACCTATTTTAAATGATTTAAGAACAATGAAGACGTTTTAAGACCCTAAAAAAACCATGAAGCCATTTCCTGTTGTTGTATCACCAGGTTCTTCATTTTTAATGTAAAGGACACAGCTTGATAAAAACTTCGCACTGACCGTTACAAAGACTACATCAGTAAATGACAGAAATCTTCATCACTTACAGGTTTAAAAATACAACAAAATTATTGCTATATGAAATGTCTACTGTCTGCACATATGTGTGTGTGTCACACTGACCGTATGGCAAGGTTTCAAACCGGAAATGCTGGTCGATGTGCGTTTGGTGTGGCGATGAAGATGCTCCACCCACTCCTGTAAATCCTGAGGGTTATTACAAATCACCTGGATCCTGTCGATCATACTGCCTACGGAGGACACACGCCATTACAAAATGAACGCCCATTACGCATCACACATATGACAAGACTTAAGAGTGTGTCTTAATACCATGTTATAATTAACCACTTACCTGATATTTCAAAAGCATTTTTTGTTTCTTCACTTTTGCTTAAAGCCATCCCTGTTAGAGGAAGTTTCCCCTGCGGACACGCGTAAAGATACTGTGGTGACCTCCTGCGGGTGCGATCCAAGAGCACTACAGACTTCTGATCAACTTACCTGGTAAATAAAACAGCTCATCCGAGGGCTGGCGGAGAGCACCAGCAGTACATGAGGGAAGAGCAGGAGGTAGCGCTCATTCTTCTCCTGAAAGTGTGATCGCAAACACAACTCAACTGAAGTAAACGCACAAAATATATGTTGAATCAGCAGCTGTTTACTATTCGAGAGCCACTGTGGAAAAAGCAAAGCTTATATAGCTTAATTCATTGTTTCTGGATTAATTATATGGACATTATATGGAGCTGGAACATCTGGCTTCTAACTGGTGGCCTGCTATACAGCTATGCCGTCAACATGACGCCAAAATGTGACACCACGTAATCGGGATTGGTGATTTGGTGATTCTTGAGGAGAGTGCCGTTGGCATGCAGACTCACCTCACTGCCATGGTTCTGCATGAAGACCTGAGACATGTAGATGACGCTGCCCAGGGTCTTAATGCCCTCGCCTTCCCAACCACGCACCGGCTCGTTCAGGATCTGCAGTTCCAGCTCCTTCCTCTTCCTCACCTCTTGACAATGAACCTGAGACCAAAAACACATGCACAAACAAACGGTTTTAAACATGTTGGCAAAACGCAGGCCGGACAACGTGACCTTACACTACTATGATCAAAATGCCCCCAATGCTATTTGCTCCAATGCGGCACAGGTTTTTCTTTACCCAGCATTCATGGCGAATGGGGAGGACACAAAAGCCATTTTCCAACTATTCCAACACTTCATCGTTCGAACAATTAAGCGCAAGACGACAACGAGCGAAAATACAAACCGAGGACAATAGTGGACCGCAGGCGGACAGTCCTAATAAAATAGCACGCCGTGTCCACTTTCTCTCTCTTTTTCATCTCTGGCGTTTCCCTCTATTCTCTGTAACAGAATGATAAGAGGTGTTTGGGGGGATAAGCTGAGCTGTGATAGACAGGCCTGAGAACAATGGCGAGAGAGAAAAGTGCGAGAGGGATGGAGGATTTTTACACATCCATGCCAAGCAAAGGATTTTGCAAGCGTGCAAACCTCTTAACACGGTCCCTGTACAAAACAAACCGTACTATAGTCACGTCTTATTCCAACATCAAGTAAACTCCCCGGACTCGAGCAAAACCAGGCAATATGAATTGTGTTTCCAATAAAGACAAAAAAAAAGAAAGAAAGAAAGAAATGGGATAACAGAAAGAAAATGGCTTTACAAATTCTTTAAAGAAATGGTCTATTTCATATGTAATAAGCAAGCACAAATATGTACTTTGGCAAAAAGATTTCTTAAAAAAAAAAAAAAAGAAGAAGAATAAGCAATTTTCTGACAATAAATAAATAAGCAAAAAAAACAGATTTTTTTTTCTGTTCCAGAAATGCAAGTAGATTACTTTTCTTTGTAAAGAATAAACAATGGTTAATTAGCATATATGTTGTTCGAGGTCAAACCATTGGTTTTGCTGATTAATTGGCACCGATAGCTGATGGCAAAAAACCCATACTGAGTTTTTCCGGGTTGCGTTATACAGTACTAGAGCGGCCTCTAGAGGCGAATCACTGATGGCACATGCGTTTAAGTTCAAAGATATTTTTTATTTTCATGATTCAGTACTGTGGGGGCCACTACGGTGGCTCGGGGGAGAGGGATAGCAGGTGGAGGACGGGAATGGTTGGCGGTCAGGTGGCTTAGTGGTTAGCACGTTCGCCTCACACCGCCAGGGTCCGGGTCCGATTCCCGTCTCGGCCATGTGTGTGTGAAGTTTGCATGTTCTCCGGGTGTGCCTCACGACTTTTTCTAGTGGGTTTCGTTTTTTCTCCGGGTTCTCGGGTTTTTGTTTTCCGGTTTCCTCCCCGGTCCAAAAACATGCACGGTAGGTTTATTGGCACCTTGGAAAATTGTCCCTAGTGTATGAATGTGTGTGTGAATGTGTGTGTGTGTGTGTGTGTGTGGTGTGTGTGTGTGTGTGTGCCGCCCTGCATTGGTTTGGCATTCCATCCAGGATGCATCCTGCCTTAATGCCCATAGACGCCTGAGATAGACACAGACTCCCCGTGACCCGAGGGAAGATCGGATAAAGACAGCGGTAGAAGATGAATGAATGAATGATTCAGTACTGTTTTTGTAATTAAGTATTATTGAACATAGAGGGTCATAATTATTTTATCCAGTATCCATTTTAATAATGACGGGTTTATTAATCGGTAAAATCCGAAATCTATCGCCCACTAGTGGTTATAAGGAAATAATCAGTGATGAAACGTGCATGATGACTGATGCATCCTGTCACGAAAGTTATATTACAGCTACAACAGCACAGAAAAAGAAGGGAAAAAACAGATACTCAGTTCATGTCAAAATACAAGGTAAGGCTGAGACTTTTTTTTTGTTTGTTTGTTTTTGATTTTTGTTGTGAAAATTGATTTTTGCATTTCCTTGTATTTTGACATGAACTGCGTATCTGTCTTTTCCCCTTCTGTTTCTTTGTAAGTGAGCAGATACAGGATGCACTGTTATCCTTTAGTTTACTGTTGCAATAAAAAAAGTCTGATTGGTAGTATATTGATGGTGGTAGACGTAGTAATTGTGGTATAAAAGAAAACACTTTGGGTAAATGCTGTAGTAGCTATAATATAACTCACCATGTCATCATGCACATTTCATCACTGATTATTTCCTTATAACCACTAGTGGGCGATAGATTTCGGATTTTACCGATTAATAAACCCGTCATTATTAAAATGGATACTGGATAAAATAAATATAACCCTATATGTACAATAACACTTAGTTACAAAAACAGTGCATGTAGCTGTTACTATAGAAACTGTAAAGAATGTTATCACAATCACAGCTGCTGTTATAGGAAACGTATCATCATCAGATTAAAAGTTGATCTTTTCCCCAATCAGGAATCCCCCATCATATGCTTCTAGTGAGAGATGTGCGTTACACTATAAACTACGCAACCAAAGTACTCAAATGAAGCTGCATCCATGACTGACTTCATTTGTCCTTCCAGCTACAAATAATAAATCAAAAGGCATTGTAACTTATAGGACACAACTTGCTTCATGGCCCCAAAACAAAAATGCAATTATTAATCATTTGTGTTTGGGATAAATATAATGAAGTCCCTATGGGGGAAATAGAGTTCTCTTTGTTATGCAACACAATATAGCCCAACGCTGCCTTTCAACAACCTCTCCTCACGAGCATTTGTTTTGTAACGCATAAGGCATAATTACTGGACTGCAAAAATTTGCAACAAGCGAGAGTCCCTTCTATCTAGTTAAAATACACTAACATCAAGCAAATAAATCAATAATCTTTTACTTTATTCGTAAATCGGACACTTGTTTCTAGTGAAATTTTGCTTAAAAGGAGTTCACATTTACTTGCCTAGACTGAACAAGTACAATTTTCTTGCTTTAAGATTTATAGTCTAATGTGCAATGTGATCTTTATGACTTTATATACCTGCCAATGGCAAAAACAAGACATGTGAATATACATAGACAATTTCTTAGATTCCAGTTGTGTGCAGGGTGCTATTTCCCATCTATCTATCTATTTAATGACTAAACACTAACAGCTCAAACTGGCATCATGTTTCAACTGTTTCAGGGTGATATATATATATATATATATATATATATATATATATATATATATAGAGAGAGAGAGAGAGAGGAGAGAGAGAGAGAGAAAGAGAGAAAGAGAGACAGAGAGCACTATATTCAGACTGACAAAACTTACAGAAAGACACTTGAAAGTAGTCAAGCTTTTCTGTATGTCTGGACGATCTGGGTGAAAATCCTGAGGGGAGCACAAGAACAAAGTATATGACATTACTCTCCAATGATCTCTCTCTCACAAACACACACACAATATAATGTACACGCCCTTTTTTTTAAAAACACAAATTAATATATTGTAGTTTCAATATCTATATGAATCTCACACACACACACACACATATCTTTATGTGTATAGTACCTCCATGTGTCTCTCCAGTTCTTTGAGCAGTGTGGGGTATTTGTCCAGTCTCATGAAGGGTTTACTCAGGTTGGTGGTAAGGGTGAGAATGCCAGGACTGC
>JACRUU010000022.1:9138379-9155879 GCA_030449085.1 Kryptopterus vitreolus
TCCATTCATCTGCATTATGCAGTGATTTGAATCCACAGAGGCATATGGAGCACAGAGGTTCTTCCCAGATGGCAATGTGTGTGTGTGTGTGTGTGTGTGTGTGTGTGTGTGTGTGTGTGTGCGCGAACGCAAGAAGAAAAACAAAACATTTCACTCCCGCCAGCGCTGAATATCTCCTGCTAAATAAAAAAAGAAAAGAAAAAGAAAAAACAGCAGTGCACTACACCGGAAACCCAAACAACCGTACGAACAAATGGATCTCCTGTTACAGAAGGAGCAGGAGGTGCAGCAGAGAGGGACACGTTGGGTCGTAGTGCAGGAACATGAACAGGAAAACCTCACCCAAACATTCATTTGGCTAATAATAACTCTCAGTCTTATGAACTCTGTGCCACTGAAACACATGCAATATTGCCTTAACGCAAAATTCACTCTAACGACACATTTTAGCAATGCAGCGTGTATTACTAAGTGAGTGATCCGAGCCTTCAGTTTGCTTTATCATTATTGATTAATTAATAATAATATATATAATATTATTAGGGAGAACAGGGGCACGGTGGCTTGGTGGTTAGCACGTTCGCCTCACACAGCCAGGGTCCGGGTTCGAGTCCCGTCTCGGCCATACGTGTGTGGAGTTTGCATGTTCTCCCCGTGCCTCAGGGGGTTTTTCTCCGGGTTCTCCGGTTTCCTCCCCGGTCCAAAAACATGCAAGGTAGGTTGATTGGCACACTTTGGAAAATTGTCCTTAGTGTATGAGTGTGTGTGTGTGTGTGTGTGTGTGTGTGTGTGTCCTGCGATGGGTTGGCATTCCATCCAGGGTGTATCCTGCCTTAATGCCCATAGACGCCTGAGATAGGCACAGACTCCCCGTGACCCGAGGGAAGATCGGATAAAAAAAATTATTATTAGAGTATTTTACCTGAAAGTCACCATGTCTTTTTGCTGCATGGCATGTTTTCTCTGCAGTCATTCATTGACTTCATAAATCGACGATACATCAATTTTTGTGCAATTTATCATCACTACCACTTTGTTGTATGTAATATCGTTATGAAAGGAAAACTTTCTTTTTATCCCTCTATAAAGAAAAGAAAGAAAAGAAAGAAAGAAAAGAAAAGAAAAGAATGGAGGTATGAACAGAAAGAAAGGACAGGAAAATACAGAAAAAAAATCAAAAACAATAAAAAAAAACACAGAGAAAAATAAAGATGAGTATAAGAGAGTGAAAGAGTGAAATAGTGAACGAAATAGTGAACGAAAGAGTGAAAGAAAGAAAGGAACAGGGAAAAAATGGAAAACCAAAAAACCAGACAGAGAAAAGGAAGATCGGTATAAGAGAGAGAGAGAGAGAGTGTGTGTGTGTGTGTGTGTGTGTGTGTGTGTGTGTGTGTGTGAGAGAGAGAGAGAAAGAGAGAGGGAGAAATAAATAAGGGATCTAGGAAGAGAAAGAAAGGATAAGGAGATACAGGAAAAAATGGAAAAACAATTTTTAAAAAAGGACACAGAAAAAAGAACGATGAGTGTAAGAGTGTGTGTGTGTGTGTGTGTGTGTGTGTGTGGGCGCGAGAGAAAGAGAGGTAGAAGTCATACTCAGTTCACACACAGTCCTTTTCTTTTTCTCCCTCTATACATATTGTGCATTGATTTCCCCATTTTACCTTTAAAAGTTAGAATCCCATGTCCTGTAAACAGAACCACGACAGGGATCTGCAGCTGATGTAGCCGCAGATAGAAAAAGAACGCTATGTAAACCGAAAGAAAAAAAAAAAAAAAAAAAAAAAAAAAACTCACCGCTCCCTTTGATCTCTTTGACGTAGTTGCTAGGGAACCAGCCGGACTTGCCGTTCAGCGTGCCTTCCCACCAGCCGCCGTCCTCCTGCCGAGTCACCTGGATGATGTCACCCTTGTTGAAACATAATTCGTCCTCGTTGGTCTGCTGGAAATTAAACCGTGCCTTCACCAGGAGATGAGCTGAACTGTTCTCAGACATGTTCTGATATGAGAGAGAGAGAGAGAGAGAGAGAGAGAGAGAGAGAGAGAACAAAAAAAGATATAGTTCTATCAATATCTAATTCTTCTATATTTGTTTCTTACTAGCCTTAGGATTTTTTTTTGCTCCCCCCTTCCATATCAAATAAAACACTAGATTAGCTTCAGCACTGTTTAGAGCTGAGCGATTAATCGGCATTATCGATTACTCGAGTTTATGGTTTATGCCGATGTTAAAAAAAAAACTGTTTACAATTTCAAATCGGGGCCACGGTGGTTTAGAGGTTAACACGTTCGCCTCGCACCTCCAGGATCCGGGTTCGATTTCCCTCTCGGGCCATGTGTGTGTGGCGTTTGCATGTTCTCCCCGTGCCTCAGGGGTTTTTCTCCGGGTTCTCCGGTTTCCTCCCGGTCCAAAAACATGCATGGTAGGTTGATTGGCACCTTGGAAAATTGTCCCTAGTGTATGAATGTGTGTGTGTGAATGTGTGTGTGTGTGCCCTGCAATGGGTTGGCATTCCATCCAGGGTGTATCCTGCCTTAAAGCCCATAGACGCCTGAGATAGACACAGGCTCCCCGTGACCCGAGGGAAGATCGGATAAAGCGGTAGAAGATCAATTAATGAATGAATGAATGAATTTCAAATCGGTTTGACACAGCGAGCTTCCGTAGTTCTCCGCCTCCCGGCCCACATTACAGTTGGGAAATACCTGACGAATTTCCAAGAGAGGCGGGGTTTCATCAGTCATATGGGAATGGTTCGGATTTGCAACTTCAGACGTTCAATAAGGCAAAGCCCCGCTGTAAAATGTGTCTAAAGCGTATGGCAACTAAAGGAAGCAGAATGACTAATTTATTCCAGCACCTCAAACACAACACCATTGTTGAATGGGGAGACATGTGTGGCGCTGCGAGATAAACATGACAAAAACAGGTAAACATAGCGCACACATTTTCCCCACTGTATCCAAAATAATGTATTAAAAAAAAAATGTATATGCGACATCGCGCCGGCACTACACTGATACTGTTTTACTATCATTGGCTGCTTTGCAATAGCACTCACCGGGATGCAATACTGGCTGTGCACTCGTTTGGATGATCTCCTGCGGGAAGGCTGACAGTTCAGCGAGTCAAAGGACTTGATTCGCAGAGAGGAGTGCTGAACACATATGGAGTCACTGCCTGATCCAGTATCTACATCCCCAGAGAATCAGGTTACAGCAACACAAATTTACAGGAAACATGATTTAGGAAGGAATATGTTAATAAATGATTTCAGGAGTTACAAGAACACACACACACACACACACACACACACACAATGTACACACCACGCCTCTTACCTGCTGTCGCGTTGTTAAGAGCGACCAAGGAATTCAGCACCTTGGTGAAGTTCTGGCCCTGAAACAGGTCATCTGCCTCAAATGTCTGTAAATGGAAGAAAAAAAAGGTCGTCACTCGTTTCTCCTTATTTACTCCAGCGTGACAACCTGTATAATAACCTGTATAACAGTCCTTATGACACCCCCCCCCAAAAAAAACACAGCAAACACCATTTGAAGCGTCCATGCTGAGGCAAAACAGCTTAAGGAAAACATGAGTAAGATCCATTGTTCAAGGCTCGATTTGTATCCACATGTCCTGAGATACATGTGCACTTATCTCAAAGGGATCAAAAACCGTAAAAGCCTACTGCATCTAAACGATATGTTTGAACACTACTTAGAACAGGGGTCACCAACGTGGTGCGAAAAGCCCCCAGGAGAGTAGCACCATAAAAAGTGCTTCGTGAGTGATGCGTCTATAATGTAAATGTAGTTAATTCGTTGTTGATAGTCACTGTCAAGTGTATTTACAGATTCATAATAATAATATAATAATAAATAATAAAGATTGTTATTTCAGAGGAGTATTTCAAACTGGTAGCCCTTTATATGCCGGTGTCCATGTAGTAGCTCTCAGTTAAAAAAAGGTTGGTGATCCCTGTCACACAATACCACACAGAAGACACAGACGACGACATGCCACACAGATTCGATTGCTAGTTTTGCCACAAATCTGTCACACAATACCACACAGAAGACACAGAGACACTCCTAAATTTGGATCAGCAGCACAATATAAACGCCAGGACGTCTCTGAAGGTTGGTGACTACTGTCGAAAATAAAAACGTAGCTTTTGAAACGGATGCGTTCTTATTGTTAACGTATTCCTGTATGGGATAATTAGACTTGAGGGTCTTCAGCCGACACTGGGAGAACGTGAGAATGTGTATATTAGTAGCTGTATGGATTTTCAGAATGACTGTTGCTCCCACAGCTCTTCACTGAATGCTTTTATATAGCTTATATATATATATATATATATATATATATATATATATATATATATAAATATATATATATATATATATATATATGCACACACACACACAATTCACAATTAACCATCAAAAGCAAATACTTCTTTAGACAGATCGGATTCAAAGTAAATGTGTTTAGCATAATGACAAGATAGCAGAGATACTAAGCTATAAAGGAATTTTTGCCATTAAAAACAGTGTTCCCATGGTGAGGCAATCAAATAAAACACTGCGCAGCATATGTGTGACCAGGAAATGTGGCGCAATTCCAAAATACATACTGCACCGTGGCACAAAGTTCACACTTGCACGTGATATTGGAGCACAATCGCATAAACATGCCAATCCTGACTGCCATAGCGCCATCAAATGGCAAGAAGATAATTGTCTGTGTCACTTTTTAGACCGCGCGTCAAAGTCAAGGCCCGAATGAGTCCCGCCACATCATTTTATGTGCGTAAAATTTGTACGGTTGTCTTAAAATAAGGCTATGCTGCTTTAAAATTGACATTGACAAAACTAAACTCCCAGAATGCACGCAACTATGTTACCCGGCATATATATTTGACTGCATCCCGCCACTAGGTTGCAGTGTATCCCACGTCAGCGTTTACACAGGTGATTTTTCCTAAATATCCTGAAATGTCCAGGAAGTGATTTAAGGCAGATTTAAGGCACTTCCAAGAAAGATGGGAAAGCGAATACATGTTTGTGCTTCAAGGAGAAAAAAAAAACGCTGTTTTGTGTTATGAGGTGGCGTCACTCATCAAACACTATATACTGTCTTATATACTATAAACTGGCCCTTCGAGGGCAACCGTAATGCTGATGTGGCCCCTGATCTAGAGGCTACTAAATTTCACCACCATATCAAGTTAACCATGATATCACTATGGTGAAGAGATACTTTAAATTCATTCATTCATTCATCTTCTACCGCTATATCCGATCTTCCCTCGGGTCACGGGGAGTCTGTGCCTATCTCAGGCGTCTATGGGCATTAAGGCAGGATACACCCTGGATGGAATGCCAACCCATCTCACATTCACACACACACACACACACACACACACACACACACACACACACACACACATTCATACACTAAAGACAATTTTCCAAGGTGCCAATCAACCTACCGTGCATGTTTTTGGACCGGAGAGGAAATCGGAGAACGCGGAGAAAAAAAACCCCTGAGGCACGGGGAGAGAACATGCAAACTCCACACACACACATTGGCCGAGAGACGGGAATCGAACCCGGACCATGGCGGTGTGAGGCGAACGTGCTAACCGCTAAACCACCGTGCCTACTTTAAATTCAGTTTAATTCTTATTTGTTTGGCGCTTTCAACAATGAGCATAAAGAAGCTGTATGAGGACTATAATATAGTTATAATTATAATTATAATATAATATTAAGCAATATGAGGAAGATACCTTGTGAGGACTTAAAAGGGAACCTGTCCATTGCAACCCATTCGGTGACTCGGGAGAGGCCAAGTATAAATAATTGAATATGTAAGGACGTTTAAACAGGATGTGTAGCATCGATCCACTGTACATCACGCCAATGAAATATGATGTTGAAATCGCGCATATTTTTAGTTATCAAACAGTAATCGTACTCCTTCTGGAGACGTCGTGAAACTACATGGTATGTCATGTGACACGTTATATACGTTCAATGACACAACAACAACAAAAAAAAGCATCCTAACAAATTTGCTTATTAAACAGGCATTGCTAAACCCTTGGTGCTTTGGCCCACTCATCGCTGCTGCAGCATTATTTTGCAGATCTCTTCAAATGATCTGTTGCATTTTTAGATTTGTTACTCTTTTTTTTTTTTGTTTTTGCACGGTCACTCATTAAGCCACTTTTGCTCTGACTCAGCAAAGTGCAGTTTTCATTTTGGCAACTGCACTCCGTTTCGATCCAAAGCAATTAGGAATGATTGACAGACATTGTAAAAAGAAATAAAGGGGGGAAAAAGAAAAAAAAAAAACACTGGGAGGCGCAAAGGTATGCTGATGACAGTTGTTTTTTGGCGTGTGCTACTTTAATCAGGAAAATGCCTTAACCTGAAGCGTTATCAGCTAAAAACTTCAAGTGGAAAACAAAACAAAACAATGTAATCAGTGAATCTCGAATGTTAATCTCTATTGTTTCGCTCAGGTCTTTGTTTCCTCCTTTCTTTTTAGCCGGGTCTGAAATGGAACAGAGTTTATCGCCTCAAAAAACATCACATGATGTAGAATTGAACCCATTTGCCTGGTTATAAATTAAAGATAAACCTTTATCTTGCAAAAAAAAAAAAAGGCCATCGAGAGTCAAGCATTTGCATTATTATAGGATTAATGTGAAAACAAGATCAAAAGCATGACATAATCAACAGCCCGGCCAATCAGAGAAAGGTTTTCGATGTGCCTGTGAGGCAGGAACCGAAATGATGCTAATGTTTTTTTTCACCTTTTCATGCTGGTATCAGTCATGTGGTGGAGAAAACCTGTTCAGGAGGCAAGCAGGGGAGAGAAATGGTAAAAACACAGGACCCCAAAAAAAAAGACAAAAGAAGAAAAAAAAGCTGCCTGATGCATAAAGGGATAACTCTAAACATTTCTTTCGTAAATGATAAAGCTCTTGTTACATCATTCTTGCATTACATCATTCTGGCACTGTAACTATTCCTCACAAACTCATTTAGTCCATTTAACTAAATACGGAGTACTGCGTTTCCCGCGGACCATTTTTACTGCTGTATCACCTATTGTACTCGAGTGCCGTGGACACACAGAGGAGCCTGAAGAATGAAAAAGTGGATGTTTTGGATCACTTCCAACTAAAACATAAAGAAAACAGAGCGGTTTATAAAGTAGTTTGGATTTTTTTACTTATCAGCGGTGCAACGGAACAAAAAAACCCTCAACCATCACATTTTTTTTTTTATCACGGATGGAATCATTTTTTTCAGGTCAGCAAAAAAGAAACAGGGGGGAGGACTTATAAATAATAAATAATTATTAATTAGATCAATTTCCTTTCCATTTTTAAATTTCTTCTGCTCCTCCTATAGACGCCGTTGTTCTTAGACGTTCATGTAAAAACACGTGTAGTTATGAAATAAAGCAATGTCCGAAAAAAAACCGCATCTTTCATTATGCAATCATTAACTATATATATATATATATGATTATATATATATATATATATATATATAATATATATATATATATATACACACACACACATACTTTTTTTTTTTAATAATCTGCGGGTCACGTCTACGCAACCATGACTCATGATCCGTACGGATTAGAGACCAACCGTGAGCCGTTAAACCACTAAAATTTACATACAGTGCCGTACAAAAAGTCCCTCCGCAGTTTCGTGTAGAATGCAGTGGAGCATTTTTCTTTAAACAGATGATAAATACACAAATTAAGTCCGTGGAAAATTTCAAGCGTCTTTTCTGGAGACAGGAATACCACATCACTATACTGTGAAATATTTCATAAATAAATACATGCGTGAGAATAATACACGAGTTTAATTAAGTAGTTTCCAATGACTTACTCTACATGGACACTGTGGAGGATCTTTATGAACAGATTTGTATTTTCATGTAAAACGGCAATTAAATAGACAAAATGGGTTTCAATTTCACACTTGTATGCGCTTTCAGCAATAAAATGCAGATCTTGCTAACTTGCTACCAAAAGAAAAGCATACTTTCTCTCCCTTATCAAGTATTGCTCTTTAATAAAGAAAAAAGTATTGCTTGTGTGATTACTCGATGGAATAATGCTTGATTACTGAACATACTCGCCATCAACAGCCCTACATCGTTCACTGTTCACACAGGCACCGAGCGGATTAAATTACGCACCAGACGAACGCCTCCAAGTGAGTTGTTCCTACAGACTCAATACAATAATCAACAGCTCTGCGGTATAACGGCAAGAAATGGTTAACTTTGCAAATGGCAGTTTATACTCTATTGTGTTTATCGTATACCAGTTTAACAGGACCTGGTGTAACGTTTCACCCTCCCCCGTTGGTGAAAATGGTGTTATAATGCTCTGACTGTCGAGCTACAGTGACATAAAGCAAAGATTCTGTAGCACATATCTGTACTGTATGTACCATATGTACAGTATCATATCTATTCATGTTCCCTTGACATGTGTCTGCAAAAGGTGTGGAGCAACATTTACTACGGTGAGAATCTACCAGTGTCTAGGCTTTATTTTCCTCTTAAAAAAGGAACTGGTTTCCTTTCTCGGCGTTTCCCTCATTTCTTATTCTCTGAAGAGCCTCTCAGTGGGCTGGAGTGTGCCTGTCCCTGAAAGCCATTAATGAACTGCAAGCCAGACTCACTCTCTCGCACACTTTCACACACACACACACACACACACACAGCTCCATTCACGACAATAGAGGGCTTGTCTTGACGCTGACCATGGGCCAGAGCTAGAGATAAAACCAGTTTCAAAGCACAAATGGTGAAGAAGAGTTTGGAACACAGGGTTTATGATGTATTTCACCATTCGGAAATCGGGAAGTGACAGAAGACACGTGATGACGTATGCCTCCAAGTAACATTATATGTTTATTATGCATTTCCTGTTGGCTTTTTTTTAAGAATAACTGGGGGGGGGGACTACTCAAATTATTAAATTATTACATTTCTGGCAAAAGTTTGTATGGCTCTATGTCACGGACTAGCTGAACCACTTAAGAAAGCTAAAGAAGCCTGTATCCCAGAGCCCTTTGAAAAGCTCTCTTTGCATAATATCAAATGTGCTCAGACAAAACAGTAATTGTGTGTCAAAGAAATAATGCCATGATTGATTGCCGAGAAAAGAAAAAAAAAACAGAGTACCATAATTTGGAGAAAAAGAAGAGCTTGAAATGTTTAGGTACATGATAAACACATTTCAATTATATTTACACAGCTTCACTTATATCCTCATAGAACAGAATAGAATAGCAGCCTTTAATTGTCACATTTACATTACAGCACAGTGAAATTTTTTCTTCACATATCCCAGCTTGTTTGGAAGCTGGGGTCAGAGCGCAGGGTCAGCCATGGTGCGGTGCCTTTGTAGTACAGAGGGTTAAGGACGGCAGCTTGGCGATACCGGGGCTCGAACCCCAGACCTTCTAATCAGTAGCCCAGTACCTTAAACTACAGAGCTACACCCCTCCCCCTGTATAATACCTGTAGTATTCATTGTGCTACTCTAATCTCTCCAATCTGATTGGTTAAAGGTGATGGATACTTTTCACAAGCAACAGTTCATCACAATTGTTGTCATTGCAGCCATTTCTTTAATCGATGATTCAAGCATATATGTTATGTATAATGACTTATCAAGCTAATAACTTATTCAAAAGAACTTCAGTATTGTATAAATCAAGTAATTGTTCATATAAAAAATAAATAAATAAATAAATAACAGAATACACAGTTTTTTCCATTAGTACACTGTTGGTGTTTTCTGTAAAGTGATGTGTACATATAAATAAATATTTATCCATATGTCATTTTACACAGTGGAATGGAATTCTTCCGGAGAGACTGAGATGACTACAAACTGTGATTCTGTTTTTTCTTTCTCTTTCTTTCTAATTTCATTAGAAAAATAAAAAATAAAAAAAAGGAACCGTTGTAATAACAGGAACTTGTTTTGTGCATCTTCCACAAAATGATCGAGAAGGTGGGGGGGGGAGGGAATGAGCTATACGTCAGGATACAAGAAAATCACTGGAATATAATAACAGGGGGGAAATGTAGGGAAACTACATATATATATATAATATTCAAAGGGTTCTTATAATATATATTCAAAGGGTTCTTTAAACAACAACAACAACAACAACAACAAAACAATTGGCAAATCAGGAGCAGGGACGAGGGTGACTATTTAGTGCTGCACTATGCAGATAGTGGTTTCTATATTGAGTGCATTCTGAAGGAAAGGAAAGTCTAGTCCTCAGAACCGAACCTGGAGGTGAAGTACAAATCACAGCGGTCACTGCGGTTCTACACAGTTCGGGTGTTGATTCCCAGCTTTCTCAATAAGCGCCAGGATTGTGTTACCCGATCTGCTTCAATGCCTCGAAGCTCAATCAGAGCTTCATCTACACACACACACACACACACACACACACACACACACACAGAGTGCACGATGTGAAATACGCAGTAAACATAAACAACACCAGGCTGCTCACCTCCACTCGGTATGAAGCGCAGCCTTTGAGGAACTCCCTGATGTTGCTCAAGCACTCGCCGTCGCTCTTCGGTTCCTGGAAGACCTGCGTGCATCAGAGCAAAATGGCTGAAGAATGTTTGCTGGGAGGTCCGAGACCTGCTTCTTCCCGTCTCGGCTTTAGATCCTCCAAAACAACGCAGGAACATTTACGGACATCTCTCCACTGGAGCCGAGGGAACCATACCTATCCACCGTGTAGGCGTTCAAGAAGCGGAAGTGACGCGAGATGACGGCGACACGCAGCGAGTGGAGGAGCGTTTGCCAGTGAATGCGGCACTCCGAACGAGCCGTGGGATATAATCTCTCTTCTCTCTCTCTCTCTCTCTCTCTCTCTCTCTCTCTCTCTCTCTCTATCTCTCTCTCTCTCTCTCTCTCTCTCTCCCTTTCTTTCTTTCCTTTCTTTTTGCATTTTTTTTAGAAAACGAAATGAATAAGAACATGATTATAAACAATTGCTGTCCAATTGCTTAAACAATGACCTAATAATAATAATAATAATAATAATAATAATAATAATAATAATGCCATATGTGGCTGAATCACCTAAACATTTTCTGTAAAAGATCACGGTCAAAACAGTTTATTACAAAGTATATGTATATATTACGTATATTATGGAAGTTTTTTTGTTTGTTTGTTTTTTATTGTAAAAAGAATTCACACTAATGCATTGCATTGACACTAACGAGTAACATTATTTTTGTATAATCCAGTAGTAATGTTTATATACCAATCTAAATATGTGGAAATATTTTTAAGCTATACTATAATAGAAATAGAACCCTATGTGTTTATGCTTGTGTGTGTACGTCTGTGATTATATAATACTCTATTTTGTTTCTCTATATAATAGTCCAAAATAATGAACATTTCAGTCCATTATTTCAACTATAATAGCTACATGTGTTCATCAAGACGTCAGATCTTTAAAGTGAATGGAAATCGGGGTTTTATGCACGACTTTTAAAAAATGATAATAATAATAATAAACAATGAAATAAATACAAATGTGTGATGTTGAAAACAAAATCAGTTTTAAAATGTGTATTTCATTACAAATAATTTATTTGTAATTAGGAATCAATTAAATTGATTGGTACCTTTGTTTATATCACTAGTAAAGCTTTCATATACTAAGGCTTCATAAAGTCTTAATAATAATAAGACTGAATAATACTATATTGATGATAATAATAATAATAATAATAATAATAATAATAATAATAATAATAAAACAAGCTCATATATATTTCAAAAACTTTCTTTTATCATGTGCACACTGATTTGCTTTTCTGGCCTTCATATGGTTGCAAATACTATACTAGATAACTCTATACTAGAGTTACTATAACCTTCTTTTCAGTTCCTATCAGACTTCCAAACCAGTTCTCACTCATTTGTAAGGCTTTAATGGACTTTTCTGTGTAGTTTTGCGTTTTTATCCCCACATAACATAGTTGTCAGTGCCATGTCAGAAGTGATATACCGTTTATGATTTTTTTGCCATGCCTGAATTTGTCATCCTGCGATACTGACGATAATTCATTATTGTATAATGCATTGCAGCATTTATTTACATTCAATTCTTTGTTTACATCCTTGTTTTGCATCATAATTTGTATCACAATTTAAACATATATTTGTTTCCATTCCTTTTTTTTTTACTTTTTTAGTTTGTAAATAAAATGTCTGTTCTCTATTTAATATTTACTTCAGTTTTACTTTTTGCGATCAGTGTTTGTGTGGCTCTGAAGAGTGTATATTGATGTGCCTCGTCCCCCCCCGTCCCCCCCCCCCATCCCCAAAAAAAAAAGTGTTGACTGTTAACTGTTATCGTGCCGTGATTAATATCGTTATCGAGAAATATCGGGTTATCGACTTAAGCATATATCGCTCATTCCTACGTACGGATGAGTGGTAATGCGAACATGCGCATATAGGTGTGTGTGTGTGTGTGTGTGTGTGTGTGTGTGTGTGTGTGTGTGTGTGTGTGTGTGTGTGTGTGTGTGTGTGTGTGTGTTCTCCAGTAAACAAAAAGGTAAAACCGTAAAAGAGAGTTAAACGGTTTTGTGTTTTGTTTTTTTTGTTTACCGTGAGGAGGAGCGAGCCGGGGCGCAGTCTCTCGAGCAGCCTGCACAGCACAACGCCGTCTCTCAGCGAGCTCTGCAGAAAGACCTCGGGGTCCGAGATGCGCTTTTTGGGCGACTCCAGCACCCCGAGCGCGATCAGCCACGTTACCGTCTGTTCGGCCGCATTCATGGTCGTAAAAGTTATCCCTCGGATTTGGAAGAAAAGAAAGAAATCGACCGCTTCAGGGCATGCACATCTTGCTTTTCTCCTCAGCCCGATACATATGAAGTAGCTCCTGGATGTGATCCCTCCTTCTTTCTGGCTGCATGACGATCCGCCCTGATTTGTCTAGCAAGGGGTCTGGTTTCGTGCTCCGGTGCTTTTCCGGATGGATGGATGGATGGACTCTATATTTGTAATAAAAATTAACATTGAAACAAGCACAAGTTGACCAAGTATAATTTAATTAAATATTTAAATTTTAGCCGTTATTGCTTTGTCCAGTATTTGGTTAATGGAAATTGTATTCATCAATTGTAAATGTGTGTATTACATGTACAGCATTTGGAAACGGAACGGACGGACGGACGGGCCTTGACTTGGACGGACGGACGGATTAAGGGTAGCCCGCCCGCCCCAGGGTTCCTCACTCACCAGGTGAATTTGACACCAGGTCTTCTTTGAAGGGCAGTTGGTCAAACCAGCTTCAGTGACCTGGATGGACCTCGGATGGATGGATGGATGGTCCAAGCTCCGCCCCCTTCGATGCAACCAGTGTGAAAATTAAGCAGGTGGATTTTTTAAAAAACATATAGATATTTAAATCACTCCCGATAAATAATCACCATCTCTACCGAAACTTTTATATATTTATAAAGAATTAAAATGGGATCAAAAACAATAATATGCCCCTAAACAATAAAACGAACATATTATGAACCTGTCGACTTTGTATGTTCCCCTTTAGCAATGTAAGATGGAATAGTCGACTTCTGGGTCATTTGCGCTTGCGCGCAATAATTCTGGGACTATATAGCTCTGTCGTATGGGGCCACTTTGGTTCGCCGACCGAGAACACAAAATGCAGCGTGCATGACCCGCAATACCAAAAACAAAAACAAAACCAGAAATAGCATGAGTTATTGTGAGGAGTATGTAAACAAAGAGGCTGTTTTCTAATAGTGTGTGTGTGTGCTCCCATGCAAGAAGACGGAGGACGAAAGGGGAAAGTTAAAGTATTTGCACCCTTCTCTCTCTCTCTCTCTCTCTAGATATATGGTGTGTGTGTGTGTGTGTGTCTACTATATAATATTATATATATATTTATATATATATATACACTCTCAGGCAGTCTCGTCACCAGAGGCGTGGCTTCGAAGATTTAAACGCCAACGCGGAAGAAGAGTAAGGTGGAGGAAAGCAGAAGCGGGATCCAGATGTTTTGTCCCTTCATTTAAATATCACCACCCTGTTCATTGTGTAGAGTTCCAGTGACATCTAAAACTTCGTGGTCCATGTTAAAGTTAGAAATTCGAAAGCTCGCGTTTGCGCATGTAGTGAATTTGGGACTCCTGCTTGTGCAGACGGTTGTGGATAAAACCAGTGAGTCGGTGGCGGACACCGTGGTTACTGTTGAACCAGGTGTTTCCGCGAGTGAAGGCTCGGATACAAGAGGATCGTTGCCTCAGTTTGATCCTCTCTCTCTCTCTCTCTCTCTCTCTCTCTCTCTCTCTCTCTCTCTCTCTCTCTCTCTCTCTCTCTCTCTCTCTCTCCTCTCTCTCTCTTTTTCTCTCTCCATCTCTCTCTCATCCCTCTCTCACTCCCTCCTCCCTCTCTCTCTCCTCGATCGGAAGAATCCGCTGTGGTTTCGGCTGATAACCGCTTCAAACCGCGTGTTGCTCGTCTCCAGATGGAGGCAAAAGGACAAAGCTGAGATTCGGCACGCCGAGGCGGAATTGAAACTGGCTATTCGTAATTTGGAGCTTGGAGAGTGAGAGGGAGATTCGGTTCCGTGAGCCGGATCTTAAAGAAAAGCAGTTCGCCCCAATCGAGCCATGACGCCCGGTTCCCTCGATCCCGCCGCTCCACCTGTTACATTTACCCCCGTTACCGCACAGTTACCTCAGCCGATTGAAGTTAAAATTCCTTCATCCGGTTTTCCCCTGTAGTAACGCTAGCAGAGGTTGTGCTTATTAGCGGGGGACTAACCGCATCACGGTCCACTGTTTCCGCCTTTAAGATATCGTATTTACCATTGAGTGGTATGCGATATTGTCATTCTCAACGCCCATAATCTGGACTGCGTGTTACCGCCATCGTTCCTGTATATTGCAAACGCCGCTGTGTTGCGCTCGTATCGGCTCTGTGTTTGCTGCGGCTGCGGCTGCGTTCTCCGGCAGGCTTTGGAAATGCTCGCTTGGAGCGGAGCTCCGAGACCTGAACAACGCCGCTGTTTTCTTCTATGGAAATCTTGGTTTGTTTTACATTGATTAACTATTTTTTTTTTGTTCTGTGAGCTTTTTGTTTATATTCATTCATATATATTTATTTCTGTTGTTTGTGCGTTGATGTGAAAATTGTTTTTCTTTTGAACCGTTATTTGTGGTAATCTCTTTTCTTTTCTTTGTTTTGTTTTTCTTTGTTTAATTTTACAGGTAGGGACACGGTGGCTTAGTGGTTAGCACGTTCACCTCACACCACCAGGGTCCGGGTTCGATTCCCGTCTCGGCCACGTGTGTGTGGAGTTTGCATGTTCTCCCTGTGCCTCAGGGTTTTTTATTTTCTCCGGGTTCCTCCCGGTCCAAAAACGTGCACGGTATGTTGAATAGCCCCTTGGAAAATTGTCCCTAGTGTATGAATGTGTGTGTGTGTGTGTGTGTGTGTGTGCGCCCTGCGATGGGTTGGCATTCCATCCAGGGTGTATCCTGCCTTAATGCCCTTAGACGCCTGAGATAGGCACAGGCTCCCCGTGACCCGAGGGAAGATCGGATAAAGCGGTAGAAGAGGAATGAATGAATGAATTTTACTGGTTATCTGTATTTTCTATTCCTTTGTATTTTTACGTAATTGTGAATATTGTTTTTGTATTTAGTTACAGGAGCTGTGTGCCTAGAGCCAGGAAGGCGGTTCCATCTCCACTCTTTGGGTTGCAGTGTTTCCTTCACCGTGTGCTGTGTGATCACCAACAGTAATTTCACTGAGTAATTTTCACCCTGTGCTAGTTAGTCGCTAGTTAGTATTTTGGTTGTTTTTATTTTGGGCTAACCAGTGTGAGTCGTGCCTGCACACGTAGTGTGTGTTACAGTTTCCAAGTCCGCATTTTACCTTTGTATCAATAAATAATTGTATTTTTATACCCATGACTCTTGCTCATCTGTTGTAGAACCGACCTGACCCTTTTGCAGTTTTAAGGTATTTTAATAATTCCCTGGTTGTAACTCCCAGGTTGGCGTAGTCTGGTTTTTATTCATTTATTTTATCTCCTCTCACTACTCCGTCACTTCGGTATGATATTGACGGGCTTATGAACTTGTTCCAGAGGCATGAGTTCACACTCACTCATTAAACGGTTTTTAATTCCTGTAGAAACGAAAGTACAAGTGAAAGTACACCTAAGCCCGTTCAACGTAATCGCTCACCTCCTATTGAGTTCAGAGCTCTATCGCAGGCCACTCAAGTTCTCCCTCTCTAAACCATGTAAACTTTACATGGTTTAGAGAGGAAGATCTTGAGTGGCCTGCGATAGAGCTCTGAACATTGTAAAGCATATCTTCACGGAGGTCACTTTGTACACAATGGGCATTGCTCTGCTGGAACAGGTTTAGGTTTCCAAGTGATTATTATAGGGCATGCAAAGACATTGTATACAACTATCTTCTGTTGGAGAAGAACTACGTATGTTAGGAAAGGTCAGGTAGTCCAACACTTTGGTCTGTATAGTATTATTTATATGAACTTGGCCAAAAGAGCAATGACCCACTGACAGTAATGCCATTGGTTCATTTAATTCTGGTGAAAAGAGTGTTAGAAGAAGCTCGTGTTTTGATTGGCAGAAGATATCCTGCAAACATCTCACAAGTAAAAAAAAAAGTATATATATATATATAATATATATATATCTATATATATATATATATATATATATATATATATATATATATATATATATATATCTATATATATATATATATTCTATATATATATATATAATCTGGGAGAATTCAGCAGCAGGATTTGGTCACACACATCACACAATTGTAATGTACATGATGTAAGTGCGTTACTCAGGAGGTCGGATCAATTGGAAGCATCTCGTCATGACGATAATAAAGAGCCCTGTTACACTACAGCGAAGCTTGCAGAATGGTTTGAGGTTAAAAACAATAGTTTGATTTGACCTCCAAACCTGATCGCGCATCTGCAGGATCTTAATAGAACAAAATATTTGTCATGTATACATTACAGCAAAGTGAAATTCATACATCACGTATTACAGTTTGCTTTGAAGCTGGGGTCGGCCATGTTGCCTGGAGCACAGAGGGTTAAGGGCCTTGCTCAAGGACCCAAGCATGGAAGCTTGGCAATACTGGGGCTTGAACCCCCAACCTTCTGATCAGTAGCCCAGGACATTAGACCGCTGAGCTACACCCTCTCCCTTACATGGAGTTTATAAATTTGCTCCCAACATCAGTGCCAGATACAACAGCATCCGTTCCGAGAGCTCCTCTGTAGTCCAAGGTTTGGGAATATAGAGCTGTTCTGGTAATACATAAACAATGTATACAGTACTAT
>JACRUU010000022.1:9160879-9180879 GCA_030449085.1 Kryptopterus vitreolus
TTTTCTCCAGATCCTTACCGAGGATCTTCACTCCCTGAGACGTGTTCACCTCCTTGTGTTTCTCATACTGATTCTGAACATGGATAAAAGGACGTTGTTAGTACATTATAGCACTTAATACAATATATCGTGTAATAATGCAGGTATGAAATGTGTGAGCCTGACTTTGACACGGAGCTCCTTGAGAGGCGGCGGAAGTAGCAGGCCTCTGATCTGAGTGACGATAGGCCCCTCTACACCTGGCACGATGATGGTCTCGCCCTCACGCAAGCACCCGTTGATCAAGATAACGTCTATCGTTGTGCCCATACCAGGTAAAGCTTTTACCTGAAACAGCAGGAGATGTATTCTGTTACTGGTGTTACTGGTGCTAGTTCAAAAAAACATTACTGCAAGAGTTGCATTACAAATGATTAGTCTTAGATTTATCTGCACTAAATATACCATCTATACCTTGGATTTGCTTTTGCTCATTCAGTTAGTTATAAATAGGGTTGGAAGGCTGGAAATGGGAATTAGCATATATATATATATATATATATATATATCAGGTATATTTGGATTCCCAGATAATGTTCCCATACAAAGTTTATATAAAATGTACCTTCTTTTCCCTTTTGTAATCCATAGTTAGTTGTTATATATATATAAAATTTAGAACTCACCTCCATGACCTGTGCTCGGAGTTCGTCGCAGTGGGCCAGCCTGCGTGCCAGCATGGTCTGTGTGAGTTCTACCAGTAAGCCGATCAGGTTACCCATGCCATCGCCTGAATGAGCAGAGGTGGGCACCAGAGACACAAACGTCCGTGGGTCCTTATTCTCAAAAAACAGGGCTGCATTCAAACCCTGCGCACATATACAAAAACATTAAACACTTTTTTTTCTCCATAAAATAGAAGAACATTTTTCTCTACTACAAGGTAGAGATTCACATTATAATTAAAAATATATACAAAAAAATACATTATACATTATATATATACAGACATAGACAGACAGATAGATAGATAGATAGATAGATAGATAGATAGATAGATAGATAGATAGATAGATAGATAGATAGCATAATTAAAAATATATGCAAGTGATAATATTGATAATAATAAACTCTGTAACATTACACAGTACCAGCAAATCCTCTATAAATGAATGAGTGCATGTTTAAAATCACTATGGTGTTGAAAGTAAAGAAGAAGTGAAGTGTGCACAAACCTGCTGGGCAAACTCTAGCATGACGGCCTTCGCCCGCTCATCAAACTCATCCTTAGTGTTCTTCTTCTGTTTCTTCAGTGTAGCCACTACGTCTGTGTCTGGGCTTTTCTTCCAGTCATAGAGACGGTCAATCTTAAAGCGAGGAAATGAGAGAGAGAGAGAGAGAGAGAGAGAGAGATTTTTGGATTTTTTTGCCCAAAAATTGCTTATCCGATCTCTCTCATCTACCCGGAAACCCACCTTGTTAAGAGCGACAATAAAGGGACACTTCTTTTCCTTCAGCAGGTTAATAGACTCGAGGGTTTGGGGTTCCAGTCCGTGCATTATGTCCACCACCAGGATCGCGATGTCGCACAGGGAACTGCCTCTGTTTCTCAGATTACTGCAGAGAAACACACCAACGCGGGAAGCAAAAAAAAAAAAAACAGAACGGTAGAAAGAAAGAAAGATCAGACGCAGAATAGCCTCACAAACAAGAAATGTTTAGCCTAATCAGGAAATCCATACAGATATCTAATTGCGCTAACCTGAAAGACTCGTGTCCCGGGGTGTCGATAATCAGCATTCCTGGAATTTTGATATTTTCCCTGTCAAACTGAGGCAGAAAACATTTTAAACGTGTGTTTATAAAAGAAGCCTTATAGTGCAGACATTTCTCAGCGCTGCGCGTTAGTGTGTAATGTGGTACTCACGTTTTTCACCATCTTGGTTTGCTCAATTATGGTTTCCAAGGGAACGTTGGTGGCGCCGATCTGTTGGGTGATTCCACCTGCTTCTCCATCCTGTACGTGTGTGTGTCGCAGCTGGAGGTATAAAACAGCAAAACTGAGCTTTGATAAACACACCACATAATCACATAACATATAATCCAAAAATGGTTCCGGTAGACACAGCACGCACACACACACACAGCACGCACACGGACACGCACACACACACGGACACACACACCCACACACCTTGTCAAGGATTTTTGTCTTCCCTGTATCTACATGCCCCAAAACACAGACCACGGGAGCTCTCAGTTTGTCCATGTTAGTGTTCTTGAGGTTCTCCTGTCTCCGTTTCTGCAACACAGACAACATGTTTGTACCCGTATCTTAGGATTTCATGCGTGTTCACTCACGTCACGTTTGTACCTCGATGCGTCTCTTGGCCTTGTCATACATCCGCTCCTCTTTGGTGCGCTCATCGTCCGAATCGCTCTCGCTGCTCGACTCGGAGCTCTCATCTTTCCGACTTTTCTGCTTTGTCGTCGGGCTTTCCTTCTCATCCTCGTCGTCCTCTTCCTCGCTCTCTTCCTCTTCGTCCTCCTCTTCGTCCTCCTCGTCGTCTTCATCCTCGTCCTCCTCTTCACTGCCGTTCTCCTGGTCGGCATGAGCAGAAGTTTTGTGGGATGGCTGACTGCTTGCCGTCTCCTTCACTTCGATGTGAACCTTTTTCAACTCTGAGAGAGAGAGAGAGAGAGAGAGAGAGAGAGGAAATAAAACAGTGATTCATTCATCTGAGTGGGAACACAAGTTGGCAGATTTAGTTGCGTATGCTCACGGTGTTTATCCACAGGACAAATGCGACTAGGAAACTGGAACTTTGCTCATTTTGTTGGGCTCTCGAATACTTGCAGTTCCACTTAGGTGTTAATGCCCTCAATGTTATTTCTGAGTTTCTAATCCAAAAATTATTCACCCATCGACCTCATTATCTTCTCTATATAGATTTTTTTCTTTAGAATAGGACTTTCTACGTAAAAAAATACAATGAAGAAAAATCTTTTCTTCATTTAAAAAGAAACGGGGATGAAAACGCATTCTTTCCTTTATTAGTTAACAAATAAAAATGAAGGACAAGGTAAACAAATCTTTGGCAGATAGGTGCATGTTCTATAAATCTAGTATGAATTAAAATGATCCGAATGCTGCATATGTGAGCACGCCCTAAAAGTCCAACCAAATCACTAGACCCCGTACCTCTTTCTTCATCGCTGGCCATGGCTTCCCAGTCATCGAGGTCTGCACTGTCAGCCTTAGTAGCTTCAGGCTCTGCAGAGATACACAGTAAATGTTCACACCTACCCTCGTGGCAAAACAGCACATACATCAGCTCAGAAACAAACTGCAACTCAAACCAATTAAATGTTTGTATAATCACCTGTTGGCTCCTCTTTGGAAGCGTCCGCATCCGTTTCCACTGCGATCGGCTCGGCCACTTCTGACGTGGGTGAAGCCACTTCTGAAATCTCTGGGAGAGTGAAGAGAACCAAACTGCTGTATTCTAGAACAGCTTTACAGCACACGACTGTACAGTTCCACAGTATAGTTACCTTCAGGAGTGTGTGTGGTTGGCTTCTTTTTTCTTTTATCCCCGTAAACAGGCTTCTTCTTTGGCATAGAGTCTTTGGATGGCACTTCAACACCTTAAACAATGAGCATAGCGAATGAGAATTAACACACATCACACCAAAGGGAAAATACATCAGCCCTAATAATCAATCAATGCATACAGCTAGGAAATTCTCATGCACGCATTCTGTGATTTTCTCTCTCACCTTGGGCCTGCAGCGCGCGGAGTGTGGCCTCAGCTCTGGCTCGAGCCTCTTTCTGCGACTTGGTCAGGAGCTTGCCCTCCTTCTTTAGCCTCTCCTTCCTTTCCTTGTCCTTCTTGTTTCTTCTTCTCCTTCCTCTCTGCTTCCAGTCGCTCCTGTGGGAGAGAAAATATTTGCCATCAGAGGTTAACATCTACAAACATACATACATACATATAATTATTTACATATCCCAGCTTGTTTTTTTTTATTATTTAAGCTGGGGTCAGAGCACAGGGTCATCCATGATACACCGCCCCTGGAGCAAATAGGCCTTGCTCAAGGACCCAAGGGTGGCAAGCTTGGCAATACCGGGGCTCGAACCCTGACCATCCGATTAATAGAGCAGTGCCTTAACCCACTGAAATACCCCTCCCTGTATAATAAACAGGGATATGTATGTATGTATACACACACACACACACACACACACACACACACCACACACACACACACACACACACACACCACACCACACACACACACACACACACACCCACACACACACACACACACACACACACACACACACACACACACACACACACACACACACACACACACACACACATGGGGCTCATGTCTGACTGACCTGCTCAAGCCTCTGTGCCTCCAGTTCTGCCAGGCGTTTCTCCCTCTCCTCTTCCTCCCTCTTGGCACGCTCCTCCTCCTCCTTCATTCGAGCCAGCGCCTCCTGCATGGCCTTCACGGTGGCTTTGCTCGGACCTTTCTTCTTCTCCTTTTCTTCCTTTTCTCCTTTCTTCTTCTTCTTGTCTTTCTTCTTCTTCTCACCTTCACCATCATCTAAAGGGGGGAAAAAAAAAAAAAGCAATTTTATGTAGTGTTAATGGTTTATGTTTTTATATATATATATATATATATATATATATATATATATATATATATATATATATATATATATATAAATATATATATATATATATATATATATAATATTATATATATATATATATATATATATATATAAATGTCTAATGGTGTTATCAAAGTCCTAACCTTCACCCTGCTCTTCGGCCCCATCTAGCTCCTCCACCTCAGACCTTTTAGCTTCTGGAGCAGCTGTGCCTTTGCCTACAGCCTTAACTGTGTCCTTCTTAGCGGTCTCTTCCTCCTTCTCCTTTTTCGCTTTCAACTTGGCCCTCTCGTCTTCCTTCTTCTTTTTGTCGCGCTCCTTCTTCTCCGCCTTCTTCTGGGCCGCCGTCTTCATTTTGAAGGTGCCGTCGTCTTCTGCGTCGTCGTTGTCACTCTCGGCCTTTGCTTTCGCTTTTGCCTTCTTCTTCTGTTTGCGTGCCCCCTGAGTCTCGTCATCTGACTGCTCTTCGTGATCTCCTTCTGCCTTTTTCGCACCACCATCCTCATCGTCGTCTTCAGAGTCGGACGCACCCTTCCGCCTGCCCTTCTTGCCGGCCTTGGCTTTGCGTCTGGATTGCGACTCGTTGTCAGACTCTGAAGCAGCAGGAGCAGCAGCGGGAGCCTCCCCTGCCTTTGTACCTTTCGTCCCGCTCTCGTTCTCCATGTCGTCGTTACCCTGAGCTTCTTCACCCTCATCATCCTCACGCTTGCCCTTCTTGGACTTCTTCTTGTCTGCCTTGGTGGGTGCTGGCTCCACTTCAGGTTCTTCTACAGAGTTCGATTTCTGGACACAGAGCAGGAGAACACAAGGTCATTCAAAATAAGCCTTTAAAGACAAGAGATTAAATGATTATATTTAATAAACAATATCCACCTCATGCTTCCTTTTGGCTTAAACGGTGTGTAATATAGACATGTAATATATGGCTGCATCATTGTGATAAAACCATTCATGGAATTTTAGTCAATGAGAGCATCACAAATATTACCAGAATTCCCATATCCTCACAACACCCACATAACACCAAACATCATCATGATGTCACTTTTAAAGCATGTTAGACACTCTGGGAGTTACCTTTGCCGGTTCTTTTTCTTTTTTACTGCCCTGAACTTCCAAGTGATAATTCCTCCAGTTCTTTCAGAATGTCATCCTCACTGCAAAAAAAGCAAGTTTAACCATCAGCATGAGAAACTAATACTTCACTTCAGTTCAAATCCATTCAACCAACACACTTTCCTTTAACACACTGCACACAGACGTTTTGTCTTGAGAATTGGTTAAAACACAATAAGACATTGCTTCTGATCTACCTGCTCAAAGAGATGTGACAGTGCTAGTGTTGCTTCCGTCAACGGAAATGACAACTAAATATCTAAACAACCTTCATCACGGGACATAAATGAAACGAGACAGAAATGCTGGTCATGTGACGATGACTATAGTTAAATGTATAATGCAATATTGCTGACGAATAAAAACGAGACTAAATGTGGTTTACAAAATAAAAACTTTGATTCTAAAATGTCTTGATTTTCGGCTAAAATGAGGCGAAAGGAAATGTTATTCCATCTCGTTTAGTCACGCAACTATTATTATTATTATTACATGTGTGTTTGTTTCTCTTCCGCATCAAAACCCCACTCGTGCCATTATTTCGAAGATGACAAGAATTAAATTTTTTCTAAATTTTGTCATGAAATGCGGTTTTATTTATTGTATTTAAATGTATGTGGGGTGTGCTTGGTTGGTAAAATAAATGTAGGAAATTCAAAATCAGAGCGCCTTCCGTGTCTGGAATGGATGTATTCTTTAGTCTATAAAGTAACAATAATATAATAAGATAACTTTTTTTTTTTAATCTGGCTAAAATAAAATTTTGGTTTAATCTATACTAGTAGGTTCTTATACTATATTGACTGGGTTAAATAGAATTGCACTAAAAATACAATTCTAATAGACTAAAACTAGACGAAAATAGTCATGGATAATTCTGAGTAAAATGCTCAGACTTTTAGTTGACTAAAACTTGACTAGACTAAAAAGAGCACTAAACGTGACTAAAACTAGTAAAAACTAAAATGAGAGCTTCACACAAAAACGAGATTAAAATTAAAAGTAAACAGGTCACCAAAAACAACACTAGACAGTGTCATGTAACTGATTTAATACCACGTTTTTAAAAAATAGGTCAGGATTTTTTATTTATTTGTTTTTTTGTTGGTCACAGTCATGCAAGTAACAAACTAGTATGTATTTTGGACTGCTGTGTGAATGTAACCATAGAGACGAGGCAGAAAAACAGAGGCTTACTCAAAGTCATCTTTTTTCCCTCCTTTCTTCTTCTTGCCCTTGCTTTTGCTCTGCTCTTTTGCTGCACCGGCGCCTTCGATTTCTGCCGCTAAAGCATCGATGTCAACGCCGTCGTCTTTGGCACTATGGACAAAACAAATGAATATTTATTGCCATTTGTTCGCTACAGACTGTTCATTTGAAAATTGTGGAATTTTACTCATTTAATTATACAAGTATATCATTCATTAATAAAGTGATTAAAAGAGTAAATAAACCAAAAAAAATGTGCAGTTATTTAATTGTCATCAAATAAATAATACACAAATAATTAAAATGCTGTTGATGCTCTGACATGATCAAAATTAATTTGAATAATCAATATTATGCATTTCATAAAGATCAATAATTAATACCAGAATCATTGTTCTCAGCCAACTCTGCCCACAAGAACACAAAACAACTTATTTACCGCCAACAGCATTAATACACCATTTTGCTCTCCGCAGTCAATAAAACAAACAATACCAGCATCTGTCTATTTCCTAATAAACCTTTTAAGCATGACATCCATATTCAAACACATTTACGAATCAACCAGGTGTTTTAATATAATTTTTTTTTTTGGAATATAAACAAACTACTTTAATTACAGTCCATCATTGATGCTGTTATGGAAATGTAATCCGACTGACTGCTCGTATTATAATAAGTCATTTCAATTCACCTGGCAAACATTCCATAAATGCTTAAGTAGCACATGCAAAATAAATAAATGCATAAAAATCAAACCCTAGAACAATGAAACCGGAGCAAAAGATTATTGCGTTTTAGACATTTCTTTAGCATTAAAGTCAGTAACGCTTAGGTGTTAGTTCACAGCTTCTTACCTACAGAAGCACCGATAGCAATAAGGGAATAACACCCAGAGCTCTTTATATACTGAAGTCTTACACACAGTTACATCAGCAATGGAAAACACCACACACAGGAGAGCAAGTCACAAGACAGAACGAGCAGGAACGAGACAGGGCAGGACCCGAACACACGCAGACACACGCACACTAAAGTGCTGTTCTCAGCACACCGATAGCGGATGATGAAACGGATAGATAATGGATGGATAATGGATGGATTCCACTGTGCAACTGGATTTCTCATACAAGCAGGACAAGGTGGAGAAAAAAATCTGTGCTGCACATACACTGTGTATTCACTCCACTAAGCAGCAAATAAAAAAATAATTATATCCAGCTGAAAAACACAAGGAAACCACTTAAGGTCTTAAGGTCAAAAACTGCTGAGTAAGCCAAAGGATGAGTGATACTTAAATGTGGATTCCGAACCTTTTTTTTGTTTTTATTATAAAATCCTACTATTGTACGGGAATTGCATGACTATTCTTGGTGATTAACTCTTTAATTGCCATTATATTCTTGTGCAGAAAAACAACGAGACTGCATTTTCAAATACTGTATGATCAAGAGTGTGTGAATTAGGTCTACCTGTGTACAGTTTTAACAAAAACGAGGACAATGCTCAGAGGAATGATCTGTCTCTCGGTTTCGCCCCCTTTCTACGGCAAACATGCTTTTTACTCCATCTTAAACAGCAGTAGGCTCGGCGGCTGAGCTTTTTAATTCAGGACAGATTCACACTTAATTACACCTGCTAGAAACTAAAAATCCTCTCGAATTCTTCACTGTAAAAGTGTGATGAGATTTCATTTCTAGTTTTCATGGTGTAAGCGACAAAACTGAGAGGTAGATTAATTATTCATTATACATCATTGAAAAGCAAGGCAGCCTAAATGACAGAGTAAACACAGAGAAATGTCAAGATTTAACAATTAAGTCTGGGGATTTTATGCATGATGTCAATGTGTACTTCAGGCAAATCACCTTCTATATTTATTATTAATTAATTTACTTAAAGTATCTTAATACACTTTGGCAAAATCTAATCTCTCAATATATTATAACAGCTTACTGATTATTATTATTACCGTCACACACACAGGCTTTTTTCATACATTTTTTTAAAGTGTGTACAATAGAAAGGTTACTTAACTAATGGTTTATTGGTTTTATATTGTACGTCCGTTGATTTTACAAAGTGTACACGCTTTGTTTATTCAGGAGATTGTAGGACCTTTTTAGAGGAAAACTGTATTAAATTGTTCAACGCAGATGTCCCACACCAACAGCTGTTGTAATTAACTCACCGCCCGTGGTGTATAAACCCTGTTTCGCTTGCATGAGCCGATGTTCCCAATCACCATTATTAAACATAATTAATCCCAACAACCAATCACTGCCCAGCATTGTTGTCCCACCTGTGCACTACTTTTAAACTAGTTTTCGGAGGTCACAGAGCAACGCAGAAGTATAAACGCTCACGGCGGCATCAGCTACACGCATAGGCCACAGTGTTCAACTAGACGCAGAAGTAAAAACCAGACTTATTTCCCTGCATTCATGTCATGCTACATTCACACCGTATAGATAGTTTAAATAGTAATTAGTATGTTCTTTTTGTTACTTCAGCACTTTAACCGATATTGTCCCGTTTTTGTTTTTTTGTTTGTACTTAATGCAGTAAATTTCTGTTGAAAACATGACACTTGTGTGAGAGAATCGTGATCCCAAAGAGAAAAATTGTAATTCACAATTTAGGAAGGATCGTGCAGCCCTACTCACAATCACACAATTCATGTTATTTCCCCACTCTCTGCTAATTTGTATTATTCACAATCCCACGCTTTATAAACGCTTTATCACCCAAATGAGGTTGGGTTCCACTTTTGAGTCCGGTTCGTCTCAAGGTTTCTTCCTCTTTCTATCTACCGTGAGTTTTTCCTTGCCACACTTGCCCCAGGCTTGCTCATTAGGAATAACCACATATATAATCTATATTCACATCTATTGTTGTGGCCTTTTTACAGTGCGCAACGCTGCTTTGAGACAATTGCGAAAAGCGCTACAGAAATAATATTGAATTGAATATCATGACATCTGTATCACTGAAAATTCACACCAGATTATTACCAGGCACACGCCAGATTATCTTGTATACACACAGCATGTACCATAAAGATGTAAATATAATTTATCGTATAATAACTGTATTTTAAATGTACACCATTTCTGTAAACATATTATGCATTATACATATCCTGTCCCTATTTCTAATTGTTTTTCTATTTCTATAGATCTCACACACGCACACACACATATATTATATGAGAGAGAGACCGAGACAGAGAGAAAGAGACCGAGAGAGAGAAAGTGTGTGTGCATGCGTGTAATTGCACAATGAAGGTTTGCACAATGGTACTAGTACTTCTGGTATTTACCGAACTGCGTTTTTTTGTCCATATTTTTTACTGTACTGCGCTGTAGTTTACCGTTTTACGACAACATTTCCATCTGTCCATTTTGTATATGTACAGCTCCGCCACAAACTTTTTTACAGCCCATAAACTTTTCTTGTACGTGTATTTCCATCTCTCGACCCTTCTGCATCATAGGGCTGCTGTTTGCACTGCACTTTGTTGCTGCGCACCTGTATATGCAACGATAATAAAGTTGAATCCATCCATCTATTTATTTATCTATCCACAAATGACAGCACAATCGTGCAGTCTGTGACGCAATCGGGGGACTTCTAAGCATGCGGCAGCAAGTTTCCCCTTAAACGCACGAATGTTGATGGTGTCTGTGGTGAGATAAGAGAAAGCTCAAAACGCCACCCCCCACCCCTGCCTGTAACATTAACGAGGTTTTAGCATATGAAGTGCAAGTCTTCTCTCTCCGAAGAAGAGAAAAACACATCCAAGGGGGGGCCGTGACACAGCAGCGTGTTAATGTACATACAATCAACAGTACAATGAAAAGCGATGATGGTGCACATGTTCATGGTCCTCTGCACTGCCGGGGGAACATCAGGTGACCATAGCAGATGCTTTTCCTTACTCCTAATACACCTCTAACATATAACTAACTAACAAACACACACACTCCACACACACACTCCACACACACACCGTAACTATCATTCATCTCTCTGCCTCTCTGAACAAAAATCCCAAAGCCGGTATAAAGTCGTCTGGTTAAGTCACACCATAGGCCTGGTCACACAGGCTAAGCTAACTTAGCTATGGCCACATGAAGCCCCATGGCTCTAACCGTGTCTCCTACAGCTCTTACACAACTTTCACTTCTACACCGTGTCCATTTCCCCGTCGTCCTTCTCTGAACGTATACATTACCCGTCATCTCCTTTAGTTTTCTGTTTCTTTCCCATGGTTACTCTGTGTAGTAATTTCCCCCGCTTAGCACTGCTCTGCGTGGAGTCACCGCTTAGCGCATATGGTCGCTCGGCGCAACATTGCGCATGCGCCGATTGAACCTTCGAGCAATACCATATCGCTTCGTATTTGCTATCACGGTGCACTAGGTGTCCGTAAAGCGCCGCAATAATAATAGTGCACTAGATGGTTGGCAGTGAGTAATTTGGGATGTGGTCGAATACACTCGCGGTAAAGGGTTATAAAGATCCATGGGAGGCTTGCCAACTAAATGTGGTTAGTTAGGAGATCAACTATCTTATTAAACATAATAAACACAAACAAATAACTTACCGAAGCATCCAAATGAAATTAATTATTCATTATTAACATGGATACATTTAAATGACAATAAAGCTTGAGTTTATATAGTTTGTTGATTAATAATAATAATAATAATAATAAATACATTTAGTAAATATGAGAAAATGGAAGAAAATTCTGGTGATAGATAATAATGATAATGATTTATAATTTGATATGCAATTAATAATAATGCGTTATAATAATAATAATTAATAATGCATGCATTCAATAAATTATGATATAAATTGTCCGGGTTCTCCGGTTTCCGCCTGGTAGGTTGATTGGCACCTTGGAAAATTGTCCCAAGTGTATGAATGTGTGTGAATGTGAGTGTGTGTGCCCTGCGATGGGTTGGCATTCCATCCAGGGTGTATCCTGCTTTAATGCCCATAGATACCCGAGATAGGCACAGGCTCCCTGTGGTCCCCGTGCTCGGATATAGCAGTAAAAGATGAATGAATGAATATATATGTGTGTGTGTGTGTGTGTGTGTGATGGCTCAGGACAGTAGTGTGCATTAACAGTTCTGCATTTAATCACTCACTGAACAGTACACATTAACAATGATGAAACTATATGAAACAATGTGGATGGTTCCCCTTTAGGGTCTGGTGACTCTCAGGGATCCAGTCTTATGCAATCTCAGGTAGTTGTTCATTGCTGATTAGAGATAATAAACTTACAGCCATTAACTTATACATTCAAGCTGTATAACCTCTTTATCTATGTAATGCTGCTATTAGACAATATCTGGTGTTAAATGCTCTAATTATTTATTTATGTCCTTATTCACCTCTCTTAACATCTTTCTCAGGTGTTGGTGAAGAATTTGACACTTTGAAGTCGTCCATTGTGCTTTGGTCCTTTTCATGTAAATACACCAGGTGCTTGGACATGGACACACTTTATTATTTGAAAAAAAAAACCTCTGGTTTATTTACATTACCAATACAATGTTTTCATAGAGGCGTAGGGTGTTTTGGACATGCTGAGGACAGGACCGAGTAGTTCTTAGGAAAGATTCCACAGCCACAACGAACTCGTCTGGACAGAACCGGACGCCTGTCAGACTGGCGCACAACTCTTTCACAAAGTCAGAAGGCAGCCAGTTATCTGGTACGTGCACCATGCACGTCTCAACAAGTCCGTTCCTGATGTCCATTTCCAGTCCAACGTTGGTGGCGTCTACCACAAAAGATGTGCGAACGCTGAATTTCGGGGTCTTTCCATAAACCCAGTCCCAGTTCTGAAGGTCGGCCGTCATCTTGCGAATGCCAGGCAGCAGCTCCTCTGATCCTGGGTCGACTGTGAGGACTGGAGCGTCAAGGTCGAACTCGTGGTTATAACGAGACGCAATGGCGTCCATGAGGGAATCAGGGTTCAGAGACGGGTCGTGATCTGAGAGATTTGCAACAGGGGAAGGGACACTGGGTGTGGCGTTGCTTTTAATGCCGGTGCATGAGCTTTGTAGGACCGTTGAAAGGACAGAGCGGTCTGCGGAACACAGCAGGGTGCAGTGGTGATAGGCGGCCGTCCTGCCCAGCCTGGCTGCAGTCCCGGAGATTTTGTAACACCCGTTCAGGACGATGTCAGACCTCTCCGTCGCACGGACGTCCAAGTTCGGCCTGAGAGCCTTCAGTGCCCCGGTGACGACACCCGAGGTTCCTTTGACGGTCGTATTTCTTTTTCGAGGTGAAGAAAGTGGTGTTAATGTTGCCCAGATCGTGATACACGGTCCCCCCGCCGCTCCGCCGCCTCGCCACCGAGATGCCGGTTTTCCTCAGCAGCTCCACGTGACACTCCTTCCAGGGGTTCTGGTGCCTCCCGATCACCACCGCCGGAGAGTTCCTCCATAAAAACAAGAGGCTCCGGCTCTGCAGATCGACGCGTTCGTATATCCAATCCTCTAAAGCCAGATTCTGGAAAATATCCGTGGAGGAAGACCTGAGCACGAGCCCCGCTTTACCGTCAAAACACGAGTCTAACGTGCACGCGCGTCGCACGAGCCGATCAAGGTCACGTGTTCGGACGAAACCTCGAGTCCTCAGAAACATATCAGGTTTTTTTCCCCCTTCGATCTTTATTGAATTAAAGTCTGTTGCGCACGTGGAAATGAACGCGTTTGTATTTTTATCCCCCCAAAACTACAACTCTGTGGATATCCAATCAGAGAGCGGGTTCGTCTCTTCAGTGGGGCGGAGTCTCGGAGTTTCACCTCCGGTGTCAGACGAGCGTATTTCCCTCTCTCGCAATATTTTTTTAATATACTTTTTATTTTATTTTATTTTATTTTTTTACACCGGATTGAAATGATGATCAATTAATTAATGCACAAATGAATAGTACTAATACATACACGAAATGTTTTATTCAAATTAGCAAATGCATCATGTGTCGGTGTTTCTTTGTTTTTATTCCCTGTTTTTTCCCCCCTTTCATAATTTCGTAACGTTTAATTTTTGCTTAATAAAACGTCAAATGTTTCAGAAATGAAATTCTCTGTTGGCATGAACTATTTCAGAATCACTTGCTTATGTTTTGATTTATTCTGTGTCCGTAAACATGTTGTTAAATTATTTCCAATAGTCTATTGTCTTCATTTCATAGTGTTTGGGTTTCTACAACATTTACATGTTCAGCATTTGGCAGACGCTCTTATCCAGAACGACTTACAACTGAGCAGTTGAAGGTTAAGGGCCTTGCTCAAGGGCCCCACTAGTGGCAGCTTGGTGGTGGTGGGATTTGAACCTGTGATCTTTTTTTTTTTTGGCCCGGAGTCCAATGTCTTAACCAGTAATGAATGATTGACTGAAGTATACACAATAAGTCCAGATGAAACTGTGCTACCATTCTTCAAATGATCATTATAGGACAGAATTTCTTTATAGTTAAATATATTTTTTTTAAATGCTTACATTTGAAACCTTTATATGGTTTATATTTGCATACTTGCATACATTTATTTCTATATGTGCTCCTTCTAAAAACAATGATCAGAATTTGATATCTGGTGCAGCAGATACCTCTAAAGTTATTAAAATCTAACAGAGGAAATAATATGAACAAATATCCAATTCACTGAGATTTATTTATGCATAACATAGGACATTTTGATGGTCAAATTTGTCATTAAAACAGAAGTGAAATAAACCCATTGCGCCCTCGGGGCCACCAGATGGCGCTAGGGGCTTTGGTGAAGTTGTAGAATCATTCATTCATTCATTCATCTTCTAAAGCTTTATCCGATCTTCCCTCGGGTCACGGGGAGCCTGTGCCTATATCATGCGTCTATGGGCATTAAGGCAAGATACACCCTGGATGGAATGCCAACACATTGCAGGGCACACACACACACACACACACACACACACACACACACACACACACACACACACACACACACTAGGGAAAAATTTCCAAGGTGCCAATAAACCTAAACCTACCGTGCATGTTTTTGTACCGGGAGAAAACCGGAGAACCCGGAGCGAAAAAGATACGGGGAGAACATGCAAACTCCACACACACATGGCGGAGACGGGAATCGAACCCGGACCCTGGAGGTGTGAGGCGAACATTCTAACCACTAAGCCACCGTGCCCCTAAGTTCTAGAATCTATCTTAGGAAATGAATTAAAAAATATATTTTACCTGTATGTCTGGATTGACAATCTATATAAACTATGGTGTATTTACAAAATATTAATATAAAATAATTATATACATTTTACACAGGACACTTCCAAAACAAGCTGGGATATGCAAAGAAAAGAATTTCCCTTACGGGATCAATAAAATTAATATTCATCCCTAGTTAAACGAGAATTTATCTGGGCTTTTGGAGTAGTATTAAATACAGTTTGGAGGAATTTAATTTATATGTATATATATATATATATATATATATATATATATATATATATATATATATATATATATATATATATATATAAAATGTTTATCCATTATGCAATACATCTATCAGCATCTCTATTAGCATCAGTTTACAAAAAGAAATGATATATATATATATATATATATATATATATATATATATATATATATATATATATATATATATAAAAATGCTTGTTGCAAAAGTTTCTGATCGTTAAATGAAACTAAATATGAGTAATTGTGCATGATGAGGAAACAATTTTGTTTACGGATACTTTGAGTCTCCTCTACTGTGAGCAATAACTAAATGATGTCACAGAACTCCGCTTGTGTAGAAATAGTGGTGATCGGCAGTTATTAATTTGTTAGTCGTATGTGTTGTGTGTTGTTAGTGCGCGATGGAGAAATCTGTGTATACCAATTGTGCTCTGTGTGAAGCAGAGACAGTAAACGGTAAGACATTTCCCTTTTTCTTATAGAAACTACTGATGTGTGAGGGGTGAAAACATTAGTGGTGTCAATGGTGATTCAAATTAAATGGTGGTCACATAAACAAGTGTGAATTTTTCCTCCTCAATTAGAGTCAGTTCTTAATTAGAGCTTATGGATTTTAATGACATGTTCATGTGTAGTATGGATGTAACCCAGAGGACGCTGCATGGGGGATATTGTCCTTCTGAAGGGCGTGTAAATGCTCTAGAAGGAAATGTTTGTATATTTGTTTTTGTTGATCTTTCTTTTAATTCTTTTTTTTTCTCCCACACTACGATGCGCGAAATATGTTCTCATCATTCAGCAGTACAATTTATAAAATATTTTTTTCTCAGAAGGTTTACCTGGAAAATATTTCTGCTACTTCACTCGAAGGCAGAGAAAGAGGAATGCGAGGAAAAGAAAAAGAGGTGAAGACCAGACTAAAAGGAATACAGACACAGTAAAGACGGAGGAAAACAACGACAGTGATGCAGAGCCGTGCTGCTCTTATGCTGTGAGGCAAAGCTTTGGAAGGACAATAAACAACGCGACGGGTTCCCGTGTAGATCCCGAGGAAGAGCCTGAGGGTGCACCGGGTAATGAGAGAACTGAGACGGATGAGAGCGAGATTCGGCCTGTGAAAAAATTAATCCAGCATTTTCGAAAAGGTCCCTATTTTCACTCCTGTTACTCCTTGTCTGAATAGACACAAACGCTTTATAATTCATATTATTATTATTATTATTTATTTTTAACAGCAAAACTGTACGGCCGCTACAAGGTGGAAAATTGGTTTTCAAAAGGATGCTTCGGCCGTGTCTACAAAGGCGTACGGACTATAGATAGGAAGAAGGTGAATATCAGCATGGATATAGTTAGCAGATCACAAAACAAAGGAACACCAGTTGAGCATTACGTTTGTGTTGCTGAGAAATTAATGATACAGTCATGCATTAAACATGGTTTTCATCTCTGGATATGCAGATTTTATATACCTATAAGCTTCAATCGACAACCAGACATGACCTAATGTTTCAAATGGTGAAACAACTAATGACAATTACTGAACTTTCATGCGGGGATTCCAGTAAATAATGATAATCATTTCGAGTCATGTCGTACATCTATAAATTAGCATGATGAAGTTGTAAATGCGTAGCTCTTCAGCAAGAGTAATGTGTAAGAACCATATGGAGGTTAGATAATGCTCTGAGGATCAGTAAACCTTTTCCGTGCTGCAGGTGGCTGTTTCAGCTGTGGTCAAACGTCCATTAGACACTAAAGACTCGTACATCACACTGGTAAGGAAAATTTTGTGATATTCCAAAACATATATATATATATATATATATATCTATATATATATATATATATATATATATATATATATATATATAGGGGGAACGGTGGCTTAGTGGTTAGCAGGTTCGCCAGGTTTCCGCCTCCCACCTCCGCCATGTGTGTCTGTGGAGTTTGCATGTTCTCCCCATACCTCAAGGGTTTTTTTTTCTCCGGGTCCAAAAAACATGCACGGTAGGTTGTTGATTGGCACTTTGGAAAAAAATTGTGTGTGGATGTGTGTGTGTGTGCCCTGCGATGGGTTGGCATTCCATTCAGGGTGTATCTTGCCTTATTGCCCATAGATGCCTGAGATTGGCACAGGCTCCCCGTGACCTTAGGTAGGTAAGATCGGATAAAGCGGTAGAAGTTTCAAACCCTTGGAAAAAAAAAAAAAGGTTTTATATATATATATATATATATATATATATATATATATATATATATATATATATATATATATATATATATATATATATATATATATATATTCGAAATGAAACTGCAGCAGATTGTCGTCATTCAAATCAAAATCACGGTTCAGCTGAAAATCATCGTCTAAAGCGCACTGATCATTAACATTTTCATAGTAACTGTAATATATTTACACATTTTTTCTCAGTAATTGTAACAAATCATTCATTCATTCATCTTCTACCGCTATATCCGATCACACACACACACACACACACACACACACATATTCATACACACATTCATACACTAGGGACAATTTTAAAATCAACCTACCGTGCATGTATTTGGACCTTGAGGAAACCGGAGAACCTGGAGAAAAACCCCCTGAGGCACGGGGAGAACATGCAAACTCCACACACACATGGCCGAGACGGGAATCGAACCAGGATCCTGTCGGTGTGAGGCAAAACGTGCTAACCACTAAGCCACCGTGCCCCCTTGTAACAAATCACTGAAATGAAATTAGTAACATGCACACGCACACTGTTTTCCGGTGCAATACCAATCATGTTCACTTTACTTTTAGCCCGGTCACAGGTGCAAACTCCCCCCTGAGGTGGCACTATTAGGGCTCGTGTGCAAGCCACCTCGCTGTCCCTACGTGATAGAGCTGCTGGAATGGATCGAGATGGAATTCCTCTTCATCTTGGTCTTGGAGCGGCCTGACCCCTGCATCAATCTCTATAAGTACTGGATAAGTTTAGACGATGGTTTTACTGAAGAGCAGGTTGGAGTTATCATGAAGCAAACGGTTGCGGCTGCACTTCACTGCCGTGAGCGAGGTGTATTTCATCGTGCCATCAAGAAAGAAAACATTCTTGTGAACCCTTCCACCCTTGCCGTGAAGCTAATTAATTTCGGCTCTGCCACCATGCACAAAGACACCCCCTACACGGAATATGGGGGTAAGTGCAGATTTCCATTTCCATTACATTTATGGCATTTCACAGACGTCCTTATCCAGCACAATGTACATGAGAGAACATACTATAATGTTTCTATAAATACATGAAATCATGTTTACTAAGTTGAAAACTTTTTCCAGACTTTTTGACTGACAGTCCTGTCTTTTATATAGGCACTCCACTTTACATCCCTCCTGAATGGACTGCCAATGGTGCATACATGGCGGAAGCAGGCACAGTTTGGGGTCTTGGATTGCTCATGTACACCCTGTTAAAAGGGTTACATCTGACTGCTCTTCCTGTAGACTATTCTGATTTGATATACCCTGATTACTTTTCTGAAGGTAAACATTCAAAGCTATTTTAAAAAGACTGACTATGTCCCTAATGGGTTGGCATTCCATCCAGGGTGTATCCTGCCTTAATGCCCATAGACGCCTGAGATAGGCACAGACACCCCGTGACCCGAGGGAAGATCGGATTAGCGGTATAGCGGCAAGAAGATGAATGAATGAATTAATATTATATATATATATATATATATATATATATATATATATATATATATATATTTATATGCATATATACATGTTTTGGTTTTTGTTTTAACCAATTGCTGTTCTACAAGCACAGATTCTTGCAACCTGTTAATGTGGTGTCTAAGAAAAAACCCTGAGGAACGACCAACCTTGAAACAGATCCTCGCACATAACTGGTTTCAAGAAGAGAGTAGACTTAATTGTAGTGAGGTAACAAACCACTAGTGCATTTGGATTGAACGGAATAATGAGTTCTAGAAAAAACAGTTTTATTGACAACATTAAATGCAAGGCACTGAATAAAACATCAGAACATCACAAATTTTTGATGTTGACATTAGAATATCTCTCTCTTATTTTTAAAGTAAGAATGGATACCTTCATGAAGCAGGAACTACAACAGCAAACGTTTCCTCCGCTCCAGGCAGTAGATCCTCAAATATCTGGGCACACAAATAAAGTGACAATCATACCTATTGTGGAGAATGACTGATAAAATGTATCTTTAAATAAAAGTGTAATTTTTTGTGGGATTAGTGTCATTTAATCATTTAAGATGGTCTTTCTGATGTTGATTAAATTCAGGGTAGCAGTACAGTAGGCATCTTTTACTTTCTCTATGGAAAGGAGACCAATGAGGAGCTTTATGGATGTGATGAGGGAAGACTTATGGGCAGTCTAATGGTCTAATCTAAGTGAGTCTTTAATCTGACTCACAAAAACGAGTTGAATCAAAGGAATGATTCGTTAATTTTATT
>JACRUU010000022.1:9185879-9250879 GCA_030449085.1 Kryptopterus vitreolus
ATAATGAGATATTCATCAAAAATAACAGTATCAAGTAGGGTTGGGTATCAGTTTCGATTCCAAACGGTGAACCAATCGCAAATGCTTAGTCATGTTTGTTGAGTCAACATATTAGTTTGTTACTAATTAATTACACTTAGCGTTGTCTTGTTTTTTTTTTAACAAAGTGTAGTAAAAAGTGTCACACTTCCCGTGGCCCATCTTGTAAACTGATGTTTAGTTTACCACATAAGGTCCTGGCAGATTGGATGCACAGAAGGTCCTGGCAGATTGCCAGGTAATTAAAAGAAAAACTGCACCCAGGAATCGATAAGAAGAATCAAAAACTTTTATCAGAAGTACCCTGAGTATTCTGAGTGTTGATTTTCGATTCCCAACCCCTAGTATCAACATGTTCTGTCAAAATACGGAGACAAATCTTAAAATAACTAGATATTATGTTCAAATGAAGGCGAATCTAGACCAAACTAAATGACAAGGTATTAAGTCAAAATACTCGACATTGTTTTGAAAAATGACACATCTATGAAATAACTAAACGTGATCTGTTATGCCAAATGAATAAGGAATAAGTCTGAATATTGATCATTTTGAAAAGGACTACAGGAGTAGCCCCTGCTACTCCTGGGCCCCTGAGCAAGGCCCCTAACCCTCAATGGCTTAATTGGTTGGTGGTGGATGAGGAAATCCCCCTCTCACAATGTAGACGTTCTTTGAGTGTCTAGAAAAGTGCTATATAAATGTAATGAAGTATTAATACAAATCGGATTCCAAAAAAGTTATTGTGTATTAATATTTTATTCAGAATAGAACATAACACACGAAACAAAATGAGAAAATGTAGGTGCCATTTTAAGGGAAACTTCTATTTTCATATTATTAACAAATCCCAAAAAAGTATTTTCATTATTATTAATTTCATGTATATGTGTTAATGGCCTCTAAGACTTGCTCTGACCAAGGCCAAATGTTCGTGAAAGATCTGCTGCATTCTTGTCTAATGCCATCCTTCTCCTACGAATTTTGATTGATGCAGAATGTGGTCTTTTTTGTTGGACCTTCCTCTTTAATGTCTTCCCTGATATGAAAGATTACATATGTTGTTCTATTAATTTTTCTGCAAGCAAAAAAATCTTGTTGGAAGAAAAAATGACCTGAATGGGATTGCATTTCCAGATCCGGAACAAATGTCAAATGCAGAACAGCTCAACCTTAGAGCTTCCATTTCGCCTTTGTGGATCTGATACGGTGAGTTTCAGCTGGCACTGGTGAAAGTAGTTGTCCTTGGTCACTGACAATTTTTAAGGCTCCCAGATTCCTGAATCTTTGGAACCCAATCGAGATGTTATGCAGAATCTTCTTTGCAATTTTCGCACATCTCCATTTTTCGCTCCAATTGTCCTCTGGCCTGAGAGACACCCATCTTGGCTTCTGAGAAGCTCTTTTTACTCTGACCCAATCTTGTTGCCAATTGACCTAATTTGTGTTAATTGGTCTTCCAGCTCCTCGTTATGCTTAAATTTACTTTTTCCAGCACTGCTACTTGTCCCAACTTTTTTGGGATTTGTTGACACCATGAAATTGAATCTGAATCAACATATTTTCCCTTAAAATGGTACATTTTCTCAGTTTAAACTTTTGTTTCGTGTGTTATGCTCTATTCTGAATAAAATATTAGAAGTTGGCACCTACACATCATTGCATTCAGTTTTTATTCACGATTTGTATAGTGTCCCATTCACGTCCTCTGACCAAGGACGTCTGCCAAATGCCATGAATTTTCCTTTTTAAATGTCATATTTACATAATTAAAAGCAAAAAAAAAAAAAAACGTGATGTTAATAAATAACTTTAGAAAAATGCAGTTTCACCCGCACTAATCTAGTTCCAGTATGTTAATAAATAAGAACACACATTATGATTTGCTGTGATGTAGATGCAAAGTCTTGCAATTATTTCGGGTAACACCTTTCTGATATGTCAAGGGTTACTTTTTGGCTTCGGAGAGACACTGCCACTCTGAGAAGCTCTTTTTATACCCAATCATGTTGCATGTAATTTGTGTTAATTGGTCTTCCAGCTCATTACTTAAATTTACTTTTTCCAACTGTTTGATAATTCTAGTCTGTTCACACTTTTACTCCAGATATCCGTTCACACACTTTACCCCTCCCTAATGTCTATTCTTGTTTGCATCCATTTTTATTTATATAATTCCTTAACACCGGCATGGCTTTGCATGTCCTCATTAACTTGATTTTTTATTTATATTTCCAACACCGACCAGCTGTTATCCTTCCCTCCATCTGACCTTCTAATTACTCGCCAATACTAACAGATGTCCTTTTTCTTTCTTTTTTTTTTTTTGCCGTGTCAGTCATTTTCCCATTGATTGATTTTGCCGCTTTCTAAAAGCCGATTGTCTGTGGATGCGTTCAGACAGAGATCTACTCCATTCTTTGCCAATGTTCTTATGTAACGGTTTACGTTACAAGGCGGCTACAGGAAGAGGAACAGCTCAAGTGTCTCAAGTCAACCTCTCTTATCGTATCTGTTCTCAAGCCGCTTCTTCTTTCACACTTGAGTGCAAACTGGTGTAACATGACATGGCAAAGCTAATGTGAATGAATTGCAACCCATGCAGATACAGATACGGGTATGATGAGTGCATGTCTTTAGGAGGAAAACTCATCTGGGGTTTTCTCAGTCCTGCGTCTTTTTTCCTCATTTCTGTCTCCATGTTAATTCTCACATACATTATGCAGGTGAGTAAAGTCGACCACGATTACTTTAATGGCTGCCTTCTTAGGGAGGGGGTAGCTCAGTGGTCTAAGGATCCGAGTTCGAGCCCCGGTATGGCCAAGCTGCCGCCCTTGGGTCCTTGAGCAAGACCCTTAACCCTCTGTGCTCCAGGCGGCACCGTGTCATGGCTGACCCTGCGCTATGACCCCAGCTACCAACATCAAGCTGGGATATGTGAAGAAAAGAATTTCACTTTGCTATAATGTATATGTGACCAATAAAGGATATTATTATTATTATTCTTGCACCACAAAAATGGCTGTAAATACAATATATTCACTTGAATACAATTGGCAGTGTATATAGGGTTGGTCATGAAAGGATAGAATGACAGATGGAAAGATAAGGAAAGGGCTAAGAGTGTAGGATTTGGTGGTTGGGGGGGGGGGGTAGGTTAAAATTTCACTATATTAACGAGCACATTTTATCGTTAGTTAATTCATAATTTTATGGGCCGTGTTTATTTATGTATTTATTTTTGTCCTTCAGGACGGAATAGACAATATAAAAACATTTTTGGAGGACCAGCTTCAGACCAGCATGGTGAGTATATGTTAGAGAACATATTAGTTTACACAAATCACTCGGATTGAATTAGAAAATTTGGAATGAATGTGGAATGATGAAACTGTTATTTTAGTAATCGATTATTTTTGCAATCGAATATTCGGACAATTATTCCATCGATTAATCGAATAAAAAGTTCTGTTTCTTTATTCAAGAGCAATATTAAATAAGCGAGAGAACATAGGACAGTCCTCTTAAATAACACATAATATCTTTTCTTCTTTTTAGAAAAATGAGCAAAATTGCAGACAACACTAAAACCCATTTAGGGAATTTCAATGCCATATTACATCAAAATATACAAACACGGTGCGTTCAAAAAGATCCTCCGCAGTAGAGTAAGTCATAGGAAGCTACTTGTTTAATTAAGCTCATTATTATTCTCACTCATGTATTTTTTTTATTAAATCTTGTACAGTATTGTGACGTCACATTCCTGTCTCCGTTCCTGTCTCCAAAAAAAAAAAAAAAAAAAATATATAATATATATATATCTATATATATATATATCTATATATATATATATATATATGTGTGTGTATATATATATATATATATATAATTGCTTTTAAAGTAATTTCATAACTAGACAGAGAGCAGTCAGAAGATCACGTGAATGTGTTAATCAGTCAACAACAGCGTCAATAGGAGGAGCAGAAGAACTTTAAAAATGCCTCGCTCATTATTCATAACTTATGTATGGGAGTATTTCCTTACTGTAATGTTTCTTCTTCTGAATGGAACGCAAATTGTGTTCCAAAAAGATCTGATCCGTGATTCAAAACCCATAACGTGATCTGTGAGTTTTTCTTTTTTTGTTCCGTAGCACCGCTATATATAAAAATATAAAATGATCCAAAATGTTCCCCCACTATTTCATCCTGCAGTCTTCTCTAGCTCTCCACAGCACTCCGAGTTTAACGGGTGATGCATTAGTATTGTTAGTGCGGGTCCGTGGGAAACGCAGTCATCTGTCATCGCACGTTAATCATTATCACACGTCAACTTTCATTCATTCATTCATTCATTCGTCTTCTACCGCTATATCCGATCTTCCCTCGGGTCACGGGGAGTCTGTGCCTATCTCAGGCGTCTATGGCATTAAGGCAGGATACACCCTGGATGGAATGCCAACCCATCGCAGGGCACACACACTCGCATTCACACACACACATTCACACACTAGGGACAATTTTCCAAGGTGCCAATCAACCTACCGTGCATGTTTTTGGACCAGGAGGAAACCGGAGAACCCGGAGAAAAAAAACCCTGAGGCACGGGGAGAACATGCAAACTCCACACACACATGGCCGAGACGGGAATCGAACCCGGACCCTGGCGGTGTGAGGGGAACGTGCTAACCACCAAGCCACCGTGGCCCCTTTATCACACGTTAACTTGTCTCAACGAATTTTTGTGCTCAAGTAACTCGAGGACTCATTACAGCCCTAGATTAAATTAGATTAAATTAAATTAGATATTGCAGTCTATTATTGGAGTGAATTGTCTTTGCGTTTGTTGTGAATTGTGTTTGAAATCTCGCAATTGTAACTTCTACACATTTCTCTTCTCGTCTGTTCTTGACTGTTATACGCCGATCTTTATTTTCTCCCCACTGTTCTCTTTTTCTAAGATGGTGGGAATAGTGCTCGGTGCTGGCGTGTCCATCGTTCTCATCGCCACCTTCATCTTCTTTGTGCTGCGCAGGATTCACCTTCGGAGTGAGTGTCTGGAACGCTGCACAGAATTTCCCCGTCCTCTAGAGTATTGGAAGCGGCTTTTAATATTCCGAAATGATTTTTAATGACGTTCTCCTCGTTATATTTATTTATTTGTTTGTTCGTTTTATTCGAAAAATCCAACAATCATTGCGCACCTTTTATGATTCTTTATTACGTGCAAGGAGGAAACGACAAAAGTAAATAATAATAATACAAAAAAATACATAAAAACAAAACAATATATAAACAACTAGGAAAAAAAGATTCCCTGGATCCCCTCTCCCACACTGGGGACTTAAATTGGACCCCACTTGTAAAGGGATAATCACATCATTACAAATGTAATAATTTTACCATATTTTCCATGAGTATTAATAGTTTTGCAATAAGGAACCCATAGGACAACATGTGAGCTGTGTTTATCTGAAGTGTTACTGTGATGTAAACAAAAGTTTATTACTATGTAAGAGTGTGGCTTCCTCAGTCTGACATTTATCACATATTGGGAGGAAAAAAAACAGGAAAAATTGTTTGTGGCTTTGTCTTAATGAAAATCTTTAATTGAATAAGGTACTGCCTAAAGATAACAGAGCATGAATGAATGTAGTGCATTGACCATGTCATTTTGCGTGTTTCCCGGTGTATTTTGCAGACCTGGCAGCTCAAGAAGCCCCCAAATACCGCTTCCGCAAAAGAGACAAAGTGTTATTCTATGGCAGGAAGATAATGAGGAAAGTCTCTCAGTCCACCTCATCTTTAGTGGGAACGTCCTCGTCCTCTTCCTCCCGTCCACGACTGAAGAAGAAACAGAAGATGCTCAACATTGCCAAAAAGTAAAATGAATAATTGCAGAGCTACTGAATGATGTGATCAGAGAACTTTGTCACTCTCGTTTACATCGTTTTCTCTCTTCATCTTTTCAGGATCCTGCGCTTTAAGAAGGAGGTGCCCACTCTGCAGATGAAGGAGCCTCCTCCGTCAGTACTAGAGGCTGATCTCACAGAGTTCGATGTTGCGAACTCACACCTTCCCTCAGAAGTGCTCTACATGCTCAAGAACGTGCGGTAAATAAATGCCTGCCTGCTAAATGCATTCACTGTCCAATCACATCTCTAAGTCTTTACTAGGGGGTGTAGCTATAATGTGAGAATGCTATTGGAAAATCAAAGTGTGTCTTATTTTTAGGGCCCAAGCACTGCAGTGCACAGGACCCTCTTGTTTTCCTTATGATAATTAATTAATTAACTGTTTTTTTATTTTTGGGTGTCTTAACATTATCATTTTTATTTTTGTGTTGTGTGTGTGTGTGTGTAGTGTATTGGGTCACTTTGAGAAGCCCTTATTTCTGGAGCTCTGTAAGCACATGGTCTTCCTTCAGTTCCAGCAGGGCGAGTACGTCTTCAGACCTGGACAGCCAGACAGCAGCATCTATGTTGTGCAGGACGGCAAATTGGAGCTCTGTCTTACTGGACAGGTTGGTGTGTGCGTGTGGGTTGTCTTTTGTGTGTGTGTATATGTGTGTGTGTGTGTGTGTGTGTGTGTGTGTGTGTGTGTGTGTGTGTGTGTGTGTGTGTGTGTGTGTGTGTGTGTGTGTGTGTGTGTGTGTGAAGAAATGCTTTCCTGAGCTTATTTACATGCATTGTCTTGTGTTTGTGTATAGCCTTCATATCTATATATCTATATATCTATATATGTATATATATGTGTGTGTGTGTGTGTGTGTGTGTGTGTGTGTGTGTGTATATACACAGTACATATACAAACAAACACATTGCGAACTTTCGCTGGTACAAACAAACATGTCCAAAAAATGCATTTTGTTATGATTCGGAAAAATGATGCAAGTCTCTCTGATTCTCTCTCTCTCTTTTTCTCTCTCATTACGAAGGACGGGAAGGATGGAGTGGTGAAAGAGGTGTTTCCAGGAGATTCGGTTCATAGTCTATTGAGCATTCTTGATGTCATCACAGTAAGCAACACTCATGTCGACATATTCATTTTTTATGAAACGAAGTTTGCAGAGACAATATATATTTATGTATGTATATAGTATATATATATATATATATATATATATATATATATATATATATATATATATATATATATATATATATATTGTGTGTGTGTGTGTGTGTGTGTGCTACAGGGTCACCAGAGGCCGTATCGGACTGTATCTGCCAGAGCGGCAGAGGTGTCCACAGTTCTGCGCCTGCCTGTTGAGGCATTTCTATCCATCTTTGAGAAATATCCAGAGAGTTTAGTGCGTGTGGTGCAGTGTGTGTGTCAGGTGTGTGTGTGTGTGTGTGTGTGTGTGTGTGTGTGTCTGTCCTGATTTATTTTTCAAATGTAAATGTTATATGCAAATTATCTGTCTCTATCTGTAGATCATCATGGTGCGGCTGCAAAGAGTGACTGTCCTGGCTTTACACAACTATTTAGGCCTCACTAATGAGCTTTTTTGCCATGTAAGAAACACACACACACATACAGATATGCACACAGGATGCACCGGTTTTTGGCCACCACAAATTTTCAACCAAAAATGGCATTTAAAAAAAAGGAAAATATGCCCTGCATTTTTTCGGAGGTGTTCAGAGGTGACACTTTTGCTATTATTCTTTTATTGGTTTGTAGTTTCTCCAATTCAAATGAATTACATGTCACAAAAGCAAAAACAATTAAAATAAATAAAATATACAAGACATTTTCACTTTAGATTTCTTAAATAATACAAAATGCACTATTCCAATTTTGCTGTGTTTACAAACACTGCTTTTGTCCAATTTTGTCCAAATTTGGCATGAATACAGAGATGCATCACTAGGCACCTTTTACATAGACCTTTATTTCGCAGGAGATGCAGCCACAGCGACTCCCTGTGCTTTCACCGCATGCCAGTCGCACCAGCCCTGTACGCCACAGCAAACGTTTCAGCAGCCTCACTGTGCCAGAGGACCAGCGGGAAGCCGCCATCCGAGATGCCAATGGTGAGAACACAAAAACAAACAAACAGAAAATGTAGGGGACATGAGAAAGGGACACTCCAAAAGTGTTCAGTTACTATTAACACATTCATTCATTCATTCATTCATCTTCTACCGCTTTATCCGATCTTCCCTCGGGTCACGGGGGGAGCCTGTGCCTATATCGGGCGTCTATGGGCATTAAGGCAGGATACACCCTGGATGGAATGCCAACCCATCACACACACACACACACACACACACACACACTTCATACACTAGGGACAATTTTCCAAGGTGCCAATCAACCTACCCCCCACCTGTGCATCAACCATACTGTGCATGTTTTTGGACCGGGGGAAACCGGAGAACCCGGAGAAAAACCCCTGAGGCACGGGGAGAACATGCAAACTCCACACACACATGGCCGAGACGGGAATCGAACCCCGACCCTGGTGGTGTGAGGCGAACGTGCTAACCACCAAACCACCGTGCCCCCCTACTATAAATCCAAGGAAGCATTTCACAACCTCTGTTGGAGTAAACATAGTACTAGTCAATTTGATAAAAAGGCAAAGTAGAAAAGAGACAAAATAATGAGCCGAGTGACCATAACATGTTTTTTTCTTGTGTTGTGACTTTAAGTAGTTGACCATGGGAAGGAGGGCAGCACCATCCCGACGCTGAGCAGGGCTATCTCCATGCCTGTGGACATTGCTGGTGAGGGTGTTCGCCGTGTGTGTGTGTGTGTGTGTGTTTGTATGCAAGCGCAGGAGTGTCTGTTGTTTGTATTGCACTAAATCAGGAAATATTTGTACTTGTAGTATGTGAACCTCACTGGCACATTGCCTATATTATATTACATATATTAATAACTACCATGTATATTATATTATATTATTATGTTATATTATATATATAAATATTTATTAATAAGTACCACATGTTTGTTTTTGCAGGCATGCAAAAGAGCCTGCGTTCAGATTTTGACATGGCATACGAAGGGGCCGCATTTCCATGTCTGCCGAGGACGGAACATCCGCAATGCAGTTTACACGGGTTAGGAACACAGAGGAAAAAAAACTGATTTGTTTTGCTGCACAAGAGGCTTACTCACGCTAGTAACACAATATAATAGGTCTGTAGTGTAGCTTATGAAATAATGTTGTTTTAATATGCAAATATGGCACATACAGTACAATCGTATTTAGTTGAGAAGCACTTTGAGTTATTATTGAAACATATTTATTGACCTTACCGCTTACATCTGACACCACTGGAGTTTTTACAACCTTGAAAAAGCAGAAATTGCTAAAGGGTTTTTGAAAGAGCTTGACAAACGGCTTGTCTTGATCCCAATTCACACACAGGAAAAATGATTCTTTTTATATTTTCGATGTGTATTTGTGTGTCAGGACCAGCGAGAGAGAAGGGTGACCGTGGACGAGGTGCCCTCAGGCGTGTATCTATACCCCGAGGAGGAAGTGGGCACAGAGAACGTTTACGGACCCGTTGCCAGGACGACCCAACGCCACTCTGTTTGAGGAAGCGCAGAAAGAGTTCCTAAAACTCATGAAAATAGAGGTACAGAGACGTGTAATTACTGTAGCATATTATGGTATTATTATTATAATGCACTGCAGTAATTATTATTATTATTATTATTATTATTAATGTTCTTATATTATATTATTTAATTTAATTATTATTATTAAACAAAATGGGATTCAATGGGAGGGGCACGGTGGCTTAGTGGTTAGCACGTTCGCCTCACAACGCCAGGGTCCAGGTTCGATTCCCGTCTCAGCCATGTGTGTGTGGAGTTTGCATGTTCATCCCCGTGCCTCAGGGGGTTTTTCTCCGGGTTCTCCGGTTTCCTCCCGGTCCAAAAACATGTACAGTAGGTTGATTGGCACCTTGGAAAATACCTAGTATATGAATGTGTGTGTGAATGTGTGTGTGTGTGTGCCCTGTGATGGGTTGGCATTCCATACAAGGTGTATCCTGCCTTAATGGCCATAGACGCCTGAGATAGGCACAGGCTCCCCGTGACCCGAGGGAAGATCGGATAAAGCGGTAGAAGATGAATGAATGAATGAATGGTATTCAATGGGTTTAAAGTGACCCGTAAAAATTATAATAATTCAATAATTAATTCATTATAATTATTATAATTTTTTTTTATGGGTCACGTTAAACCCATTGAATCTCATTTTGTTCAGTACAATGATTAAAATGTGTCAGAATCTAATTGAAATCACAGTGATTAAAAAAAGAACTAAAAATGAAGGGAAAATACAGCATTATTAAATGTAAATAGAGTTATTGTTTTCTTTTTTGATCAATTTAAATGACTGTATAATTTTATACTGAAACACATTATAACACTATTCAGATTTTCAACCAAAGGGAAAAAAGAGCCAAAGATGAGGACATGCAAGATTTTTTTCTTATTTATTTATTTGTTTGTTTGTTTGTTTGTTTGTTGACATTTTGATTAATAGTGACACCACCATTATTTTGCAGTGTGGAAAAGAACCAATCAATAGTTTTTGGTGAATTTCTAATATAAATAAAATGAGAATTAGAGGGTGCTGTAGATTGTATAAAATGATTATCGACAGATTGTTGTTGTTTGTTTGTTTTTTAATATTTTTAATAATTTGAGATCTCGACATCAACATTTACACATTTGTGCCTCTTTTTTTTTTTGTTCCTCAATTTCACATTTGTCTACTCTTTATTCTGATCCCACACTTATTCCTTCATCATTTATTCTTTCATGTTGTTTATCAGGACCCTGCTCTGTTAAACGGACGAGTGACCTTGCACCATGCCAAAGCAGGTGCCGTTTTAGCCAGGCAAGGAGACCAGGTATGCCTCCTTCTTCACACCTTTCTATCTTTCTTTCTTTCATCTTTCTCTCATGCATTTTAATGACTTGTACATTGTGTCTCAGTATTTTTATCATATTTTATCATATCATTTATATCACCCATATGGAAGGGGTGTAGCTCATCGGTTCATCGGAATATCAGGGTTCGAGCCCCGGTGTCGCCAAGCTGCCACCCTTGGGTCCTTGAGCAAGGCCCTTAACCCTCTGTGCACCAGGGGCTCCGTATCATGGCTGACCCTGCGCTCTGACCCCAGCTTCAAAACAAGCTGGGATATGTGAAGAAAAGAATTTCCCTCACGGGATCAATAAAGTATATAAAAGCAAAATAAAATAAAATATTCGAGGTGAATCAGAACAGGATGGAAATGTTCATGTTTTATGCTGTAAATAATAATATGTTCTCTATTCTGATGGAAATAATAATAATTTAATTGCAATGTAATCTATTGAAAAAAAAAATATAAATATATTTATATAAATATATATATTGAGTGTTTTTTTAATCAAACAAACACCACAAATATCTGCTTATATGGACCAATCCATGCATATGCTCTGAGAGGATTGTAATTATAGGTTATGTTATATAGAGGATATATATTATAGGTTATGTTATTGCTCTGTGATTATACAGTATGTGTTCTCAAAAACATTGCATTCGAAAAAAACGAATGAGAGAATGATTTTCCTCTTTGTTAGGACGTGAGCCTGCATTTCGTGTTGTCCGGATGCCTGCATGTGTATCAGCGTATGATAGACAAGCAGGAGGACGTGTGCTTGTTCGTGACGCAGCCGGGTGAAATGGTGGGTCAGCTGGCTGTTCTGACCGGAGAGCCGCTCATCTTCACCGTCCGTGCCCTCCGCGACTGCACCTTCCTCAGGATCTCCAAATCGGATTTCTACGAGTGAGTCACGGTTATGGATTTTTGGAAGGAGTCTCCAGTGTCGGAGCTTTGTAGCAGTTTTCCAATTATGACAGGAATGTTTTCTGGATGAGTAATAACCAGAATGAATATTTTAATAGTTTCTACAACATTAAACATATTTACACATGGATGTAACAGTACGCTGTTTCATTTATTAAGTAACACAATTGTAATAGCTTAAGTATAAGAGGAAGAAAAGATTTTTGGTCTAGGAAAATAATCAACTTTGAATGGACACTGACGTTGGTCATTTTCCTATAAAATCACACTAAGTGTTTATTTATTTATTTATATTCCTTAGTACATATTCATGAACACACACACACAGACACACACACACACACACACACACACACACACACACACACACACACACACACACATATATATATATATATATATATATATATATATTATATCTATATATATATATATCTAGTCTTTCTTAGTCCATAGTACATATATGCCTTGATGCCTTGTGCACATGCCAGAAGAAATAAGCATTTTATTGGAACCTGAATATTTCAGTGTATCTAGTTGTTATAAGTAAAATTTGTTCAGCGAATGTGTTTTGTATTCATTTTTAGAACTTTCCTAAAGAATTTAAGTAAAAAAAAAAAAAAAAAATAATATAATATATATGTGTATATATTATAAAATATATAATTATATATAGTATGTGTGTGTGTAGTATATATATATATATATATATATATATATATTTTGTTTTTTACTTAATTCTTTTTTTTTAGTTAAATCTTATAAATGATCTTATATCATTTATAACATCACTTAGCAACATCTTATAACATTTTCCTTTATTTGAAATAAAGGCATTAATTTATAAATGGTTATAAATGGTTGAGTTTTGGGAGGTGATAGCCCAGTGGTTAAGGTGTTGGACTCTGGACCGAAAGATCATGGGTTCAAACCCCACCACCACTAAGCTGTCACTAGTGGGTCCTTGAGCAGGGCCCTTAACCCTGAATTGCTCAATTGTAAGTCGCTCTGGATAAGAGCGTCTGCCAAATGCTGCAAATGTAAATGTAAATGTAAGAATGTTTACATTCTAGAACATGTTTTACATAGTTTGTAAGCCAATTATAATCAAGACCACTAAATTTGATCCTGTCCCAGATATAAAACTTGGACGGTCGGATGATGTTAAAGGTTGATAATAGCTTAAAATATTTTCATTTTGCAAAATGGATTTAAAAAGAGCACAACAGCCACTTAGTTAGTATAAGTATTTAAAACTAGTGCATGTTAAAAGGGCTTGTTTGTTCTCAATGTCCAGGATCATGAGGGAGCAGCCCAGTGTGGTCCTGAGTGCTGCTCACACCGTGGCCATTCGCATGTCTCCGTTTGTCAGGCAGATGGACTTTGCCATTGACTGGATGGCTGTGGAGGCTGGACGTGCGCTCTACAGGTACTTCTATACCCAATTTATAAACGACATGCTTTAAGGAATTGTATTACATTTTTTTAAGCCCGTGTGTGCTTGTGTTTTTTCTTTAGGCAGGATGATCAGTCAGACTGCACCTACATCGTGCTGAACGGCCGTCTGAGATCGGTCATCCGGAAGGCGAATGGAAAGAAGGAGCTGGCAGGGGAGTACGGTAGAGGAGATCTCATCGGAGTGGTAGGTTTATATTAATCATTTCATTCGGTTTCAAACTTTTTATTCATTTGGAAAAGCATTAGAATTATGCAACTCCTCCATCAAACAAAATTTGACAAATCTGGAGTAGAGAATGGTTACTTTCCCAATCTTTTCCCTAAATAAATAAATAAATAAATAATAATAACACAACCATAGATAACCAAAACAAATGAACAAACAAACAAAAAAGTTGTTTAGTCAGGGTTAGACGCTGTAAAGAGTTAGAGTACATAAGAAATGGTTGCCATCTACTGGTAAAAATAGAATATCTTATTTTTTCCAATTTTAAAATGTACATAGTGTCTTTAAACCATGAGATGTTGTTGGTTTAGGGGATTTCCATAGGGTTAATAGAAAGCGCCTTGCTATCAAAGGTATGAAGGCCAAAGTATATAATTGCTGTTTGTTGTACCAGGATAAATACAACAACACCCAGAAAAATTGCTGCACCATGGCAAACATCAGTATTACTGTCAAAAATCTCCATTATCAAAAAGTTTAGTATTGCCCATTTGTCATCATTATAAGCACTAGGTGCACTTTGCAGATATAAAGCGTGCATCATAAAAAATGGTTCTGATTGGCTCAGTGCCATTGTAACTGATGTTCTTGTGGTATAAAACCATTCATAAAATCTTAGAGATCAGTGCAGTGGCTCTCTCTCTCTCTCTCTCTCTCTCCTCTCTCTCTCTCAAGCTCTCCCATCTCTCTCAGATATCTCTATATCTATATATATATATATATATATATATATATATATATATAATGCTTAAGCAGTAGTGAAATGGAAGTTTAATGCATAGTAAAATATGTCCTTAATCCTCCTTTGCACACGATGAACATCAATGCACACTGAATTATGATGTGTGCAGAAAAGTAGCCATTTTCTTGAACTGCTTTATCATTATTATTATTATTATTATTATTATTATTATTATTATTATTATTATTAGGGGGCACGGTGGTTTGTGGTTAGCACGTTCGCCTCACACACCGCCAGGGTCCGGGTTCGATTCCCGTCTCGGCCATGTGTGTGGAGTTTGCATGTTCTCCCCTGGTCCAAAAACATGCACTGTAGGTTGATTGGCACCTTGGAAAATTGTCCCTAGTGTATGAATGTGTGTGTGTGTGTGTGTGTGTGTGTGTGTGTGTGTGTGTGTGTGTGTGTGTGTGTGTGTGTGTGTGAGTGTGTCCTGCGATGGGTTGGCATTCCATCCAGGGTGTATCCTGCCTTAATACCCATAGACGCCTGAGATAGACACAGGCTCCCCGTGACCCGAGGGAAGATCGGATAAAGCGGTAGAAGATGAATGAATGAATGAATTATTATTATTATTCATTGTGTGATATTTCATTCGATTTTCAGGTGGAGGCTTTAACCAGGCAGCCGCGGGCGACGACGGTTCATGCGGTTCGAGACACCGAACTCGTGAAACTTCCAGAAGGAACCCTGAACAACATTAAGAGACGTTATCCTCAGGTACTGCGCGCAACAATGAACATATAGTAATTTGTGGGATACGAATGGATCGCTATATTAATACGTTGTATGCAGGTTGTTACTCGGCTGATCCATTTGTTGGGCCAGAAGATTTTAGGAAACCTTCAGCAGCCTCGTGGACCTTTCTCAGGTGAATACATTAGTATTAGTAAATACTAAACTAGGTTTAAAACCAATAACCTTATAATACGTAGCAAAAACGTTGCGCTCGGGTTATATTTCTGTGAAATGTGTACAGGGTCAGCTCTGGGGTTGCCCACCATGGCGTCAAGCCCTGATGTCACCAATCCAGCCAGCAATCTCTCCACTGTGGCCGTACTTCCTGTCTGCGACGAAGTGCCAATTAATGCCTTTAACTTGGAACTCAGTCATGCTCTTAGTGCCATAGGTACAAACCGCTTCATTTCTGAATATTTATTAGGATGAATATAATAATACTCTACTTCGGTAGTAGGATAATCAATACCAGGACAAAGCCATTTTTATGAAATAAATAATTTTTATACGGTTATAAAGCATGCCAGGAGGAGGCAGGACCTCAGTGGTTAAAGCATTGGCTTCTGGACCAGAAGATCCGCTGCCACTAGTGGGCCCTTGAGGAAGGCCCTAACCCTCAATTCCTCAGTTGTAAGATAATGGCGTCTGCCAATTGCCGTAAATGTAAACGTAAATATCAGGTTTAATAAGCAATATTAATCTGTATAATGAATAATGATTATTTGTGTATATCGAGAATGATTTCTTTGTAGAATTGATGAACAAAATGTGTATTTGTTTGCTTATTTATTAATTTTTACAGGTCATGCGAAAATAAACTCTAATAAAATACTAAAATAGACAGTACATTTTACAGTCATTTCTTGGACCTCAGTGACCTTTACATAACGTTTTAAATACGACCGTATTAAAATAACGTTTATGACTTTGATGACAATATCTAGCTTTTTTTGGTTTTAGGACCCACCTTGCTGCTGACGAGCGATATTATCAGAGAGCGACTCGGCGCGTCTGCTTTAGATAGGTAAGAGACGGGTTAGACATGACCGAGAGTCAGTATGGAGTAAAGCACAATGTGGCAAGCTGTTAAAGGAATGAAGTTGAAATAGAATAATAAGTCGAACTTTCTGACCAATCCGAAGCAAAGATTCAATAACGCAATTGGGTAAAAGATATGTGCATAAGATAAGTCTTAAAACGATGTTGTCTGCATCTCTGTCTGTCCGTTTCCCAGCATTCATGAGTACAGGCTATCCGGTTGGTTGGCCCAACAGGAGGACATCAATCGTATAGTTTTGTATCAAACAGACAGCAGTATGACTCCCTGGACGCAGCGCTGCATCAGACAGGCGGACTGCATCCTTATTGTTGGCCTCGGGGACCAAGAGCCCAGTCTTGGCCAGGTGACCACATTTCTATGGCAACTAAATAGGTTGAGGTGTGTACATGCAGCTGATTCTGTTGTTTTTCACAGCTGGAGCAGATGTTGGAGAACACAGCGGTGCGGGCTCTGAAGCAGCTGGTCCTGCTGCACCGTGAAGACGGCCCCGGTCCCTCTAGAACTGTCGAATGGCTGAACATGCGTAGCTGGTGTTCTGGTCATCTCCATCTCAAGTGTCCGCGTAGAGTTTTCTCCCGCAGAAGCCCCACAAGACTGGTAAAGTGTTTTGGCATCATCCTAAATCATTCTTTTGTCCTTCTGGGAAAACCGGATCTTTTATATTTGTGTGTGTGTGTGTGTGTGTGTGTGTGTGTGTGTGTGTGATTCACAGAGGGAGGTTTATGAGAAGGTGTTTGAGAAGACGGCAGACAGACACAGTGACTTTTCCCGCTTGGCTCGAGTCCTGACAGGAAACAGCATTGCGCTTGTACTAGGAGGAGGCGGAGCTAGGTGAATGGGGTTACAGTAATATTTTCGAACCTGTGTATTTTTCCCATAATCCCATGGGAGTGTTAGCAGCCTCATTGTAATCACATGTGCGTGTTTGTTAGGATAACTTGTTCTGATCGCAGCTGTGTGTTATCACAGGGGCTGCTCACATGTGGGCGTGATCAAAGCCATGGAGGAGGCGGGGATTCCCATCGATTTAGTGGGCGGAACGTCTATCGGCTCTTTCATCAGCGCACTGTACTCGGAGGAAAGGAGCGCTGTGCGTGTGAAGCAGCGAGCGAGAGAGTGGTCAAAGGTATAACTTGTGTATTTCGGTTAGGAGTTCGGAGAGAAAATCAGGTGAATAATCTGAGATAATCCGGATTGTGATGAGGACGCAGATAATGTGCTGTTTTGTTATTTTGCTTCCCGGAATCCACAGGCGATGAACTCCGTGTTTAAAACCGTGCTAGATTTAACCTATCCCATCACGTCCATGTTCTCTGGCTCCGCCTTCAACACCAGCATTTCCAATGTGTTTGAAGAGAAGCAAGTTGAGGTGAGTTTTTTCACTACCTTGACAGGTTCCATCGTGCGCATTTGTGGGCAAAATGATCTGTTTATGACTTTTGTAATTGCGTATATACACACATTCTTTGTCGGTGGAGAGACATGAATTAAATGCTGCGACCGTGTAGGTTGTATCACACTAGCATATACCACTTATTCTGAATCATATTGTATTTACCAAGCAATTCAGAATCGATCTGATTCTATAAACAGGTTTGATATCTTGCAGACTTCGGAACATTTCAATGCTACAGCAGCAAAGAAAAAGAATTGTGCATAAATAGTAGTATATAGTAGTAGTATGTAATATATATCTTTATTCGTCCCACGGTGGGAATTTTTTAGTGTTCCTGCAGTCAAGAAAAAGAATTGTGCAAATAAAAAAGTAGAGACATAAAGTAGTATATAGCAGTAGTATCTATAAACGGTCTCTCCCTATCCTCTCTCTTTTTTCTTTCTTTCTTTTAAAGTAAATAAATGCATTGTCATGCCCAAGTGAAAAGTGCTGGAATTAAAAAGGACAAAACTAAACTATAAAAGTACCTATGAAGGAGTTACAATAATGTATTAAGGCACATACATTTCATTTATTGTACACTCTATACGTCTGTCAGTTCATTATAACTTTATTCATATATTTACTTGAAGCTGTTGTTATTGTATGGCAGGGGTGTCAAACTCATTTTAAGCATGGGACACATCTACTGTTTTTACACATCTACACATTTACTCTTTGAGACATACTGTTTTTTTCTTCATGAAGCACAAACATGTATTCACTTTTCAATCTTTATTGAAAGTGTCTTCCATCTGCATCAATTTTTAGCTTCCTGGGATCATTTGTAGTAAAATCGTTGTAAAAATTGCCCTCTGTAAACGCTGATGTGGGATACACTGCAATCTAGTGGCGGGGTGCCGGCATTTCGCTGTAACATAGTGGCATGCTTTATGGGAGATGTAGTTTATTGCCAGTGCACTCTTTAAAGACACATACCCTTATTTTAAGACAATCACACACTTTTTAAGTTCGGCCCGCTGGCCTTGAGTTTGACACGCGTGCCGTATGGTGTCCGCATGTCTGATCTCCATGTATTATTTGACCTTGCAGGACTTGTGGCTGCCTTATTTCAACGTAACCACTGACATCACGGCGTCTTCAATGCGGGTACATAAAGATGGTGAGTTTCCTGTTCAAATGTCAATCCTGTTAAGTCAGTAACCCTAGTACTGTTATACAGAACATGAAATCCCACAAGTTTGACCTGAAAGACCCAATTAGCATTATTAGAATACTGCATTTCACAGGACGAAATAATTTATTTAAAGAATTAACACTTTATTCCTCTAATTAACTGTAAATATCTAATACTAGACAACACGTTTGAATCATTAGTAGTCGTGTTCTTGTTTTTCCTAATAAATGCCTTGTACAGTTATAATACATATAATACCTTACAATTATATTATAATAAATCATATTTAAGATGGGAAGGATTGCATGCTATGTAGCTGTTTAATTTCCCTTTGAGAATTCTAAAGACTAACGACAGTAGATGTGCTCTTATTACACTGTGCGAGCTAAAACAACGGTCATTCTGTCATGCTTCTCTTCCCATCCTTCTTACTGAATTATGAATGCATTGACTGCCTTGATTCTACCTACTAACTGCTTTATAACCTTGAGACGATGGACTGCTGCTACATTCCCAAATCCAGTTGCAAACAGTAAACGTTGTTAATATTATGTTTGTGTTAAATATTGTTTAGTTCAGGTAATAAATTGTTAACCAGTGTGGATTCAAAGTGTTCAAAATCTTCAAAATGTGATTTTTAAAAGCTGTACGCTGTGGCGCAATGGATTTGGTGATTGCACATGCTCATTCGCTCAATAGTCCTACTAGTTTTTCCCGCTTTCCTAGGCATGCATGGCATGCTGGGCACTTATCTAAATCCAAACCTTGTACCCTACTCTGTCCTTTCTCTTCTCTCTCTCTCTCTCTGTCTTCTTTCCGTTCTAGTTGATTTCGTTGTTGATCTTCACATTTCTTACTGTTTCATCTCATCCTTACACTTCCAGCACTTTACATATCCATTTTTCTTCCATTTTACCCTTCGAATATTCACCATGCACATCTATTCATTGATGTGCACCGTAACATCTGTCATCTAGCCATCATTAGGTTAAGAGGTTGCATTTGAGCTTGTTTTGTTTGTAGGGATGTAGAGAAAGCTGTCCCCCTGTTGTTTCTTCAGCATGCATCACTTTTGGACCTTTTCCTATAGCCTTAGTATGATAATATATCTTCACTCACAATATACTAATCCCAAGACATGACCGATGGAGTAAAGGTTAAAGCGTCTCCAAATCTTGTGAACAGTCTCCGCAGTACACTTTTTGACCTCGCAGCTTGGATCCGGTGGTATATGATTGTTATCCAGGTTACGTCCATGAACTCGTTTCTGTGGTTTCAGTCTTATCCTTTGCCTCGTTGTGTTCTAAAACTAAATACTGTGTTCTAAATACAGTTCTAAAACTCTGTGACCAAGGAGGAGCTTTCATTGTAGATTCTTTGTGATGTCTAAAAAATAATAGCTGTCAGTGAATGTGTTATATAGTGTATGAGTAATTACAAACAATTTAAAGGACTATTAAATACGGGCTCTATTTAAATATGGCTTACGAAAGAGTTTTTTTTCGTTACATTCTACTCTGTTGTTAATAGAACACATTTAGTTTAGTCAAAAATGCGTTCATGATAGAAGTTAATACAGAGTATCCTCTGGAACTATACTAGCCATATACATATATAAAGAAAAATACACTATATGGACACACACGTATGTGGTCAGATTGGTATGTACTTTTTGAACATTGTGTTCCTAATTTAGTCTCCTGTTATAATAACCTCCAATAGATGTTCCTCTATATTTTGGAAAATAGCTGTAATGATTCATTCAGCCACAAGGGGCAATATTAAAGTCAGCTACTGATGTAGGATCACCGGGCTGCACTCAAAATTCCGCATCATCCCAAAGGTGTTTGTTAAGATTGAGGTCAGAACAGGCCACGTAAGATCTATAACCCCCACCCGTGTTTGGGTTCTCTTTATGGAGCTGCCTTTGTTCACAGGAGTTTTGTGACCGTGATGGTTGAACATGTTTGGGTATTTTGTACTACATTGACCGAAATTGCATTTCTGATCTACGTTTACAGAATTAATTCGTTATGCTCTAGAATTCGTTAAAGGTTTCAGAATTTTGCACGTGCCTTTAGACTGGTGAGTGTTTAATGTTTCAACATGTCAAAATACTTGTGTAAATGCTTGGTGATTGCACATGCAGTAAAAATAATGTAAATAGAGATCAGGGAGTATTCCTTTAAAAATAAACATTGCTGTGTTTATATATATATATATATATATATATATATATATATTTCTTTCTTTCTTTCTGTTTATCTATCCTTCTTTCTTTTCTTTCGTTCTCTCTTTCTTTTCCCTTTTTCCCAGTTTACTTGATTATCAACTGTAACAATAAACTCCCGCATGCTAACATATTGTAACATGATGTATTCTTTTGATAAGATATCAATGTTTTTTCTTTATGTAATTGTTTTTAAAATATAAGCATTTAGGAGTCAATTGTGAGATTTGTAGCTTAAACAGTGATGCATGCGTTATGGAGAAATCACTTATGGCCATTTTTCCCTCATTTGTTTATGTATATAATTTCTGTATTTTTTTTCTTCTATTTTGATGTTTTATTATTTATATGATTCAATAATTACCCAAATTTGAAAGCTCATTTCCCTGGATTTCATTGCATGTTTGCCCTTGTCTTTGTGCCTCTCGGCATCTTCGTGTTCTTGTTTTGTTATGTCTCTCTCTCTCTCTCTCTCTCTCTCTCTCTCTCTCTCTCTCTCTCTCTCTCTCTCTCTCTCTCTCTCTCTCTCGATCGATCGAAAGCGGTTTGGTTTTTATTCCCTCTCCATCTTCATTTTTGCCAGGCTGTGTGTGGCGCTATGTTAGAGCCAGTGCCTCCTACACCCCCTATTTACCTCCTCTCTGCGACCCCAAGGATGGCCACCTCCTCGTGGATGGTTGCTATGTAAACAATGTCCCAGGTCAGCGATAATAACCACACCTACCCCCCACCCCCACCCCCCTTTCCACCCTGAAAACCAGAACCCTTTAGACAAGAAACCCTTAAAAAAAACAACAACAACAACCCACAACCTCTATGGCGACCGCTCACTCACCTCTCCTTAGTTTTTTTTTTGGTACTAACTTAGTATTGACCAAGTGGACATTGGGAACTCATGGCTTGGAAGGAAAGAATAACGTGTCCAACATGAGAGAAAGCGAGTGACTGCGATCGTAGCGTTTTAATCATCTGTGATTTTTAATCTGTGGATCCAAAGGTTGTAAGAAATGCAGTGGACATGCGACAAAAAAAAATTGATGACCGTAAGCCTTCATTCATTACAATTACTTGTCAAGAAATTCATTTAATAATACATTTATGAAGAGAATCTATTTGGTCACCCTGAAAATTTTGCAAAAGAGCTGAGAACTGCATCATCCCTCCCAAATTTGCGCGACTGAAATGTAACGTTACCACTCTCTGTAGTGTTTTTGCATGCACCTGCGCTTTAATCTGCAATCTTTGTGCTTTTGTTTGTGATTTTAATCAAAGCTAGATTTCAGTTCATTTGATTTCATCCATTTTACAAAACATATGCTCTTTTGCGTCTAAGATTGTGTTGCGATTAATGTAAGTGGTCACGTAAGTCAAAGTTTAAAAATTGTCCCTGTAGTGGTTTGGGTGTGCATTTATTATCATGAAATTGCAAGTAAAATCTGATTTGATAGTGAACATGACAAAGTATTTTTTCACTAAAAACAAGCACCAATCATATTTGAATATGCAAATGTTGTGTTGGTACACGGAGCTTAGTGATGGGCAAGCATTTTCAATGTGGGGTCTAATTTGCTTTTTCACCAATGGTACAATTATTGCTAAAGATTTCTGATGTGTGAACAATTGTTTCCCATGTCAAGCAACTACGTTGTATAGGACTAGATGGCTTATCAGTATATGACTAGATGGCTTAGACTTTAGACTATGACTATGCAATACAATCAGTGCATAAAAAGTTTTGACAGGCCGTCACATCTGGCTATCAACTTTGTAAAGTATATGCCAATAAGAATGTGAATGATTTCGCTTTCTTTGCTTGGTTGCATCTGCTTTTGTTCCTCTTGCAGCTTCCGCCGTATGTTTTGTCTGCGTGAGCGTGTGTTCTTCCTGTGCAAATATGCTGTTTGGTTAAGTTTGCTATGACGCTGTATCCGTGTGGGCATTTAGTTATTAGATGATACACTCTGGACCTTCCACAGCAGGAAAAGGAATATTTCCAAAAATGTATGGCTATTTAACAGATGCAGTTCACACCCCCTCATTCCTTCCAATTGTACGAGCGTCATTTTGGCTCCGTCATATGATGCATGTTTGCTCTTTATATTCACTCTGTGATCAGATCCTACCTGTCTCTGTATCTCTCTTTCTCTTTGGTGCCCCATCTCTCCTTCCAATCCATGTTGCTACCACAGTACTCCTGCGCTCTGCTGGTCGATCTCAGCAACGCAGGTTGAGACTGACTCCTGAACCTCACATGTTCACTGAGACTGACTGTAAAACCCTGGCTCCTCAAAGCTCTCTGCTGAAATATTTGCGTGCCGAAGCAAAGCGCTGTCTTGATTGCTACTAAAATGGTACAGAAAATAAATATACATATATGTAGACCTCGTACGTAAAATTAATATTTAGTTTTTCCCAGACATCCTCTGATGTTTTCTTGCTGTCTACTTTTTACATTTGTTAAATCATGAATAAAGTGGGGAAAAAAGCACAGACAGAAGGCGTGAAATAATCAAAGCTGATTACTACTCATCTTCTAGTGTTTTATTATTTATGTAGATTGTTTTAGAATGAGTGCAATAATATATGATCAGGAATTAATGTTGTTTATATAGTAATACACACCAATATACACACTAATATAACTGAACGCTTTAGAATACCTAGATATTTCCCCTTAGAAATCCTAAGTCGGGTCAGGTTAGAATTCTGCTAGCTAAACTGAGCTTATGAATATGCTACGCTTACTTTAGCCAGCTGCCGAACACTAGCAGTGATTATTGTACTTCTTATAATTATAATATGTGAGAAAATTCCATTTAAATTATGCTAATGATAGATTCCTTGCTAGTTATCAGCAAAACAGTGTCTGATTAGCACGTTTTAGCCAGCTTGCTAGCGTAGAAAGTCAAATTATGAAAAAGCAAATCCTTTCAGAAATGTAAATATTCTGTCAGGTTTGTTTACAGTAGCTGCTGATTAGCATTAGTAGAAAAGATTGATATTGATGTTATTACCTGAGGTAAATATTTGAGATACAAATCTAAGGTAATCTCCTAGTAGCGAATGACTTGAAAATGATGTAAAAATTCCTGTCAGATTGTGAACATAAATGTTTGTAAATATTGCTTTAAAGGTCTGTTAGGCTCTTTATCATGTTACCACGTGTTTGTGAGACTAACAGCGTTAGTCGTATATGATGAGCTTTAGCAAATGTTTTGCTAACAAAATCCAAGCTATTGATATATGAGTGTCTGCTTATATCTATATAAATCTGAATAAGTACGTAATTTGGAAAAAACAACAACTTTATTACGAAAATGAGAGAGTTCGATGAAATCCGTGTTTTAAGTCAGTCTAACTGCTAACACAACCTCAGAAAACACACATCTATCCATGAGGTGGAATTGCCAATGGCTCCCACACACCATCCACGGGGTGCCCATCGCTGCGCCTTCCCCCTGCTGGGCTGCGCATCGCTAACTCTGCCACTGGCAACATTTCCTGGACTTTTCCGTAGACGTTAGGCGGTTTTCCAAAGTTATTAAGAGGCTATATTGCTCCCTCCCTCCCTCCCCCTCCCCCCCCCGTGTGGCAGGCTCTCTGTGGCGCTATGTGCGGGCGAGCATGACCCTCTCCGGGTACCTGCCGCCCCTCTGCGACCCCAAAGATGGCAACCTGCTCATGGACGGCGGCTACATCAACAACCTACCAGGCAAGTAGAGCCTCACGCAGGGATGACCTTTATTAATCAGGCCACTGGAAAGACATGGGGCGGTCTGCTGATCCAATGAGTTGTGGGTTGTAAAACGACTGGTCCCAGTTTCCCGCAAAACCTTTCTAGTCTTAAAATAACCTGAACTAAGAGCTTTAAATTCAGACTGGATTAATAGTGAGACATGGTTTCGGGAAATTCGGTTCATGTCTGGGTAAGTAGTGTGTGTGTGCGTGCGTGAGTGTGTGTGCGTGTGTGTGAATAATAGGGCAATTAATTTTTCTATTTTCTGTATAAGCTTGCCAGAATTTTTTGTCTAGCATTATATATTGTGTATTTGTAATCACTGCATGGTGTATTTTTTTGGAGGTTAAAAAACAATTTGCTATTTAGAGGCAATCTGGAATCTCCAAAAATCTCTTAACACGCAACATACAACAGAATTATTAATCTTTCTGCCTGTTATTTATTCTTAATTGAGAAATCGAATGAAAAATTTGTCATTAATGACATTTACAAGTATTCTTACAAAACACATAAAACACCATAAAGAATTAAATGTTACACACAACATAAAAAAATGATGTTGAATGTTGTGTGTGGATATTTTAGCTGTTTTTTTTTTTGGTTTTGTTTTTTGTTTTGTAATTTTATTTAAGACTGGCCATGACAGACTCATTGACTGGAAAGATTAGGACTGTGTATTCAAGTCATCTCTATTCATTTAGACCACATCTTATAAGATGAGAAGGACATTACAATCACATTAGATTTGAATCTAATTGGAGCGTGGCAATCTGTCATCGACATCCAGATTCAGTAAAGTTTCTTTGTATTTTCTTTGTGTGTATCGGTGATGATACAAAGACAATCTGATCCCCGTTCCAGTCTTTTGTCTCTCAGGGTTAAACACTCAACAGAAAGCTGCAGTAAACACAATTTCTATTCATAAATATACATTTTCAAATTGACATAAGTGTAAATGTAAAACTAGTGTGTGTGTGTGTGTGCGTGTGTGTGCAGCTTTCTGGCAGTGATTATATGTTTGACTAAGAAGGTCAAAGCTGCACTTTTGTCACAAAATAATAATCACAAAGTTTGGTTCTCCCTGCCGTCCCTTTGGATATGTTTGTGTGTGTGTGTGTGTGTGTGTGTGTGTGTGTGTGTGTGTGTGACTGTAACGACCCGCAGCGGATATCGCTCGCAACATGGGAGCCAAAACGGTCATTGCTATTGATGTGGGCAGCCAGGATGAAACTGACCTGTGTAACTATGGCGACAGCCTGTCCGGCTGGTGGTTGCTATGGAAACGCATCAATCCGTGGGCTGAGAAAGTTAAGGTGAGGAAGAAAGATACTCGTGCTAAGTGCAAAATTCAGTAGATGCTGCAAAACAACTCATATCCTGAAGTTTTTAGCCATAAAAATGATTCACGTGACACACTGGTACCTGTGAACCTCCTGGTAAAACCCAACTGCAGAATGATCCATTGGGAAATAGCTCTGAGACATTTGAGTTCAGCTCAGAACTAGCATTAACATGCTCAGAAATTCGAGCTACAGCGCACACGGGTCAGCATTCGCTCCGCAGCAACACACACACCTCCCCACCATTCAACAATGTGGTTGTGTTTGAGGTGCTGGTATAGCTTCCTTTACTTGCCACAAACTTTAGACAAATTTTACAGCAGGCTTTGGCTTATTGAATGTCTGAAGTTGCAAACTCAAACCATTTCCATACGACTGATGAAAACCACGCCCCTCTTGGAAACGAGCTCTCCGGGTTCGTCAGAGCACCACCATGTTGTATTTTGTATCTCTGTAGTGTAATGCGGGCCGGGAGTCAGAGAACTACGGAAGCTCGCTGTGTCAAACCAAGGTGAAATCGGAAAATAGACAATTTTAGTTTTTTCAACATTGGCATAAAGCATAAACTCGAATTCATCAGTAATGATGATTAATCTCCCAGCTCAATTCTGACTACTGCAGACCAGGAACATCCCAGTCGTCTAGCCATCACAATTTGGCCGTTATCAATCGTTTTATTCTTGCCCATATGTCCTTATATATATATATATATATATATATATATAGATATATATATATATATATATATATATATATATATATATATATATATATCCCACTCACTAACTGGTGTCACGATGAAGAGACAATCATAATTTCATAATGATGTAATGTCATGATGTTATGCCTGATCAGTGTACCGTAAATTCTGGACTATAAGCCGCTACTTTTTTCCTAGGTTTTGAACCATGCGGCTAATAATAAGGTGCGGCTATTCTGCAGATTTTTTCCCGACCGCTAGGGGCTCTAACCGGAATTAGAATCAAAACTAACACAAAATAAATGCAAAGAAGAAGAATGCGCTAGTTCCTCTTTAGCAGATATAAGTGGGTAGAAGCGGATAGAAGGAGGACAAACTCTATCTTTACAAGGTTAAGGTGACGTGATTTCACACACAGGAGAAATGAAGATAAATACTGTAAATAGCGCTTATTTTCTCTTGGTTCGTCCCGTTTAATCAGCAAAGTTGCTGCTCGGTGCTCTCTCTCTCCCTCCCCTGCTCTTTTCCCCACACACACACACACACACACACACACGCACGCACACACACACACACACACACACGCACAAATCAGCCAAAGTTGTTCTTGATTTTCCCTCTCCCTATATAAGCCCGGTTCACTCTACAATCCTCGTCCGGGCTCGTAGCACATACCTAGTGTCGCCGACACGGACGCTCGATATATGTTTATGCCTAACCTTTGTCTGTTCCCGATTCCCGGACTCCTGCTCTCCGGTACTCCCGGTACCACGGCGCGCAGAGCGCAAGGCTCCCTAGCCTGTCTGGCCGCTCCGTATGAGCGGCGTCTCCTGAGTTCTTTATTCTAATAAATCCTGATCTCCGCGTCTCTGTGCAGCGTCCACCGTTACACCGTGTTAAAATACAGGTTAGGAAAGGATCTATTTAGGTACATACATGTACATTTACAATTCAAAAGCGGATGCGGCTTGTATGCAGGTGCGGCTTATTTATGATTTTTTTGTTTGTTTTTTTCAAATAGAGCGGATGCGGCTTATATGCAGGTGCGCTTTATAGTCCAGAATTTACGGTATATGTTTTATGAGAGACCTCAGTTGTAAAACCATTTGTCCAATCTTGATCTAAACTGTAGCATTGTGTGCAGTTGTAATGAGATTAACAGCAGTAATCATCTCTTCTGTTAGGTGCCTGACATGGCCGAGATCCAGTCGCGACTAGCGTACGTGTCGTGTGTCCGCCAGCTGGAATTGGTCAAAAAGAGCGGCTACTGCGAATATATCCGGCCTCCGATCGACCGCTTTAAGACAATGGACTTCGGGAAATTTGACGAGATCTATGTGAGAGTTCCTTTCAGAGACTTTGTATATGCTCTGTATAATTCCTGCACTCCACGCTTCATAATGTGTCTACGCTGTACAGCATAATGGATCTGTACATCTGACCGTTTGCGAGATCTAAGAGGTCCCAGATGTGTTTGATTTGGGAATTAGTTTGATGGGCTGAAAACAGCACATGATGAGAAGGGAAGAATATTTCACCAAATAGATTCAAACTGAAGTAACAATCCTGGTTTGAAAAATGTAAGAAATATAAAAGAAACATATATTTTTGTAAAAATGGAATGAGTGGAAAACAATACTGATATCAGAAAAATATACTTAAGTATAGTAACAAGGATTTTTTGTTTACTCGATTACTTCCCATCTCTGTAAAAGAGTGCAATCGGAATCGGAGGAGTAAATCTGGAGTGTGACGTTAACCAAGTGCATGTGTTTGTGTGTGTGTGTGTGTGTGTGTGTGTGTGTGTATATAAGAGCGAAGAATTAAGTTTAATAAAAACCTGTGTGGATAACTGAGTGTATAATATGCAAATCACTCTGTGTGGATTTCCTCTTACTCCAAACTCGCCATAAAGAACCATAAGTCAGAGTCGGTTCCATCCACCACTGCTGTTTTTAGCCCTGTCACATTTTTCCCCATGTCTGTAGATAATAATGTACTGTGCACAATGTCAGGACTGTCAGGAATAATTTTAAAGCGATGATCCAAGATTAGCACACGTTATAACTCTTCTGATACGCAGGATGTGGGCTACCAACACGGAAAGCTTCTGTTTACCGGCTGGGCGCGTGGTGACATCATTGAGAACATGCTGAAAGACCACCGCTCAGCAGACTACACCGACAGCAAGAAGACAGATGTGAGTACAAATAAATCGCTAAATGATGCAACATCAGTCGTCATGTTATGTTTTTTTGTTTTTTTTTAACACAGCAAACTTTTATTATATGTACTCTTGAGTGTGTGTGTGTGTGTGTGTGTGTGTGTGTGTGTGTGTGTGTGTGTGTGAAAATGTTACTCGGCTTACCATAATGCTGTACCAGTGCAAGCTTAATTTATAGAGAAATAAAAATAAGTTGTGACTGAAACATAGGAAAGTGACATAAAAAGAATAAATAAAAAAAATCGTGAAAAATAATAAAATGGAAATAAAATCAAATACTCTATAAAATAGAAATATGTGCAATAACAGTGTTACCTGTAACATTCTCAGTGCTACATTTATTTACATTTATTCGTTCTTTTACCTTTACCTTTTTATTTCCATCCTACAAAATATGTACAATTGGACGCTTCTGTCACTAAAACAATTTCCTTGTAAGTACAAACCTACTTGGCAATAAAGCTCTTTCTGATTCTGATGTATGAGAGGACGGACTCTGTAACGCTCTGTAACGGGTTTTATACGAGTTTAGATCAGTAATTTCTCTGCTATTATATGTTTTTTTTTGTTTTAGCACTGCCAGTCTCTGTATAATATCAATCAGAGACATAAACACAACCAGTTAGTAATATATATGCAGCCATTCCTACAATCGGTTACCATAGTAATTTCTATCACTGGGTAGTGTGACTTCACTTTGGAGCATTTCTGCACTCACATGTCGCTAGCTTTCATAGCAATAGCCCTTGAAGGCTAAACAGGTTCTGTCTGTAACACACATATGGTGAAACAATAGAGGAACTGTATCGTTTAATGTGTTCTCTACATGATGTGTTTGCTCGTTGTGTTGCAGACGTACACATGTCCTGGTGCAGACTTCACCGATCTGGCCGAGATCGTGTCGAGGATTGAGCCGGTGCAGAGCTACATGGCTGCTGATGGTACATTATTATCAAATTCGATATAACATTGTATATCACATAACTGTGTTAGCGGAGGCACGGTGGCGTAGTGGTTAGCACGTTCGCACACCAGGATCCGGGACACCCGTCACTGTGTGTAATTGGTCCAGGGGGTTTCATTTCTCCGTAAATGGATCTCAGAGTTGATTCCCGTACAAAGTGGAGTTTGCATGTTCTCCCCGTGCCTCAGCGGGGTTTTCCTCCGTGGTTCTCCTGTGTTCCTCCCCCCCTGGTCGAAAAAACATGCACGGTAGGTTGATTGGCACCTTGTAAAATTGTCCCTAGTGTATGACTGTGTGTGTGGTGAATGTGTGTGTGTGTGTGTGTGGTGTGTGTGCATCCTGCCTTAATGCCCATGAGATGAGATAGGCCTTACAGACGCCTCCCCCGTGGCACCCGACTCCCCGGGACCCGAGTCGGATTTTTTTAAAGCGGATAGAAAGTGAAGAGAAATTGAATGAATGAATAACTGTGTTAGCGTTGTGAGAAGCACTCACTGTAATCAGTTTGTAATCAGAGTTATTTACAATGGATTTTGTGTGTGTGTGTGTGTGTGTGTGTGTGTGTGTGTGTGTGTGTGTGTGTGTGTGTGTGTGTGTGTGTGTATAGCTGAGGAGTCCGACGGACTGACAGAGTACGAGGAAGATGGGATGGACACAGTTAGAGAAGAGGAAGGTGAGGAAGAGGAGGACGAAGCTGACGACCCTGAGGACCACTCACCTGGAGATTGGGGAGCAAATGATATTTTTCATTCGGTGAGAAATATATCTACATAAACATAAACTATAAGTTATAAAATACCATAATTTGGAAAAAAAAATCAATATGTTTGATTTTACGCAGAAATCCCCAAACTTTTTTATACCAAAATAATAAAAAAAAATTTCCAAGGGGTCAAAACTAAACACAACTGCCATTTTTCTATCATATTATTTATATGCATATTATATTATTTAATTATTAACTTGCTGCTGACTTTACTAAGAAGTTCCACACACACACACATACTGTAATTACATCATTAGTAAATAATTTATAATACATATTATTAATTATAATGTGTGTGTGTGTGGATGTGTGTGTGATGTGTGTGTGTGTGTGTGTGTATATATATATATATATATATATATATATATATATATATAGTATATATATATATATATATATATAGATAGATGATATATATCATATCATATAGATGTATGTGTATCATATATATTTTTGTGAAATGCAATCATTGTTTTGGATTAATTTTAAAAAAAAAAAAAAATTATTAAAAAAGCTGTGACTGAAAACATAGGAAATTGACATAGGCAGAAGTCATTTTTAAAAAACATGCAGATTGTCAAAATAATAAAATGGAAATTAAATATTTTAATAACTTTTAATAATAATTTTATTTTAAAATAATAAAATAAAGTATTTATTTTTTGTGTGCAGTTGGGGATTCATGGATTAATTGAAGTTGTGTAAAATAGTAGAACATGTATATAGAGCAAAAAAAAAAAAAAAAAAAAAAAAAATATAGATATATATATATATATATATATATATATATATAATTTAAATATAAAAAAATAAAAATGTGTGTGTGTGTGTGTGTGTGTGTGTGTAGGATGAAGAGAAATCGCTGCGTCAGCGGCGAAACCACCCCAGCGAGTCCAACACGTGCTCCGAGCTTTCCGATTGCTGACCCCAAGTGACACGGCGTCGTGTCCCCCTTTTCCCGGGACTGAAAAATAACGCCGTCCCTCCACGTCCGATTGAAAGAGTGACGGAGGAAGGCGGACAACCAAAGATAACGCTCGAATATACAGCGATGCCACTGAAGCCAACCCGAGCAGAGCAAACCGTGACTTGTGCTCCTGTGAGTGTGAGGTGGGGAAAACCCACACAGAAAAAAAAGGGAGCATCATGGGAGTTGAGTTTGGGCTCTAACTCTCTCTTTTTGAGTTTTTTTTTTCTCCCAGACAGACAAGCTCTGATTAATGGCCAGTATAAACTGTGTGATTGTGCGATGGCTAAATGTGCCTGAGGAACTGTAAGTGTAAAAGTGTGATGAGGTAAGAAACACTGAGAGTGCTGCTGGAGCTCGACTAGTTTACAGAGGAGAGATGGTAGCTGTGGTGTAGTAATGATGAACAGACTGGAATATACAGTAGGGCGCTGTGTAAACCTACAGAGGTGCAATATGGTACAAATTACGGTTCCCTAAATAATATTATTTAAAGCATATTTTAAATTGAACCGTTCTTAAGTATTAACACTGGACTAAAACTAACAATCCATAAATATATATAAATATAAATATTAATAACCCATCGATGGACATTGACTACGGTCAGGATACAATTGATCCACATCTAAAGTCTCAAGCACTGAGATAAAACTCGTGTGTGTTTTATTATTATTTTTATTTTTATTTATTTTTTAGTCATGAATCTTTCCAAACATGAATGAGCACAGGTTTCAGTGATCATTTCAACGTGCTTTTATGGCTTACAGGTTCTTAATTCTGAACTTTGTGGTAATGATAAATAATGATTTGAGATAAGAGTAAACACTAGAGGTAAACAGGGTCGTTTGGACAATACATATAACCGCCAAGTGTAAGTGATCGCAGTACAGACCAGGATTTAATGCTCCTTTTTTTAAAGGTGAGGATTAATATTAATTTCGTAACGTTTTTCTTTTTTGTTTTTAATCCGATATTGCTTTTTAAGTAGATTACACAGCAGGGTTTAGGTGAACACGATGAGTTTATCAGCGTATAGGACAGGAGTAGAAGAACTTCAAAAGCCTCCCGGATGATTAACATTGCTTGCGTGGGAGCATTTTCTTGGTATTCTTGTTTTAAATGGAAAGCAAATCACCGGGAGGTGGGAGATCAGTGGTTAAGATGTTGGCCTCTGGACTGGAAGATCACAGGTTCAAATCCCACCACCACCACCAGGCTGCCACTGGTGGACCCTTGAGCAAGGCCCTTAACCCTCATTTGCTCAGTTGTACGTCGCTCTGGATAAGGGCGTCGGCCAAATGTCGTAAATGAGTTTCCTCTCTTTTTATTTGCCGATCCGAAAAATGACCCGATCAGTGACTCAAAGAGCCGTAATGTAATACGAAGGGTGAGTCTGTTGCAGCACTAATGTGTACTGTAGAAGTCCCTCCGAAGTGGGTGTGTGGAGAAAGCAGTGGTGAAGGCAGTGTAGTGGAGAAGGCAGTGTAGTATGTAGTGAAGGGGGCTGTGTATGTAAGGCTGTATATGTATGTATAGGGGGGGGTATATAGGCGGGTATGAGATAGGGTATGTATATATATACAGGACATATACACAGTATATACAGACACATATATATATCATATATATAGATATACATATATATATAGATGGACACACAGTACACATATATATACACAACACCACATACACACACACCACACACACACACACACACACACACACACACACACACACACACACACACACCCCACCACACCACCCACATATATATTTGCTCCATTTGCTGTTATAATGAATGATCTGAGCTCCTTCAGCCCTACATGTGTTAGTAAAGTTGGGTACTAATGTAAGGTCGAGGTCAGCGCTCTATAACAGGCCAGTCAGGATCTTGTGCTCCAGTCCGGAGAAACCATAATGTTCATGTTACCGTCTCTGTGCACAAACACACCGTCACACTGGAACAGATTATTAGTGATTACAGATTATCAGTTAGTACAACTGAGTGGAAAAGGAACTGAGTGGAAATGTCATGCCATCCCATCCAAAGATGTCAGACATAATTACATAATCACTGGAAAAGTGAGGCGTCACGATAATTTCACTGCTATACAGTTTTTAACTTGCCTTTTATTTATTTATTTTGTTTAAACCTTTGGTGTCTTTCCCTAATAAGGGACCCATAATCTACATGGAAAAGTGGAACACTGGACCTAACTCCTCCCGGAACGATACGAGTCACATGGGCACTAAATCCCAGTGAAAAGTGAGAACCTGTGTGTGTGTGTGTGTGTGTGTTTGTGTGTGTGTGTGTGTGTGTGGTGTGTTGGAAGTGACATGTAGGGAGTGTTGTGGGAGTAATTTGGGCCCAGACGGTGTAAAGGTTTGAAGCCGAGCTCCTTTTTGTGTGCCCATGAACATTTCTTAGCGCCGATATTCAAAGAAACACAATAAACGTGGTCCGTCGTGAGACTTTACACACAACGACAGACGTAACATTTGTTAACATTTCAAGTTTCTCTGTGGAGTTTCATTTGGATTACACTGAATTTCACTTTTTCTCTTTGAAACGAAACGCAGTAGCTGAAGAAGTAATTCTACGGTGATAGATGATCATTTCTGGATGTAGATTGCTTTTGCATTTTGCACTAAGAAAATATAATTTATTCATTTCAACTGTTTTGCATTAAAACTGGTTGAACGGACGACTTTGACGGGGGTAAATAAATCCTTATTAATGCAATATATAGCATTGTTCTCACTAATAAACAACCCGAGTTTTTATTTTTAAAGGAGAATTAACAAAAAAAAAAATACCACTTGAAATAAAATGTGTTGGGAATCTGCATTCATTCAGTGTACGATGTGTTCATTTATTATTATATTAATAATAATTCATTCATTCATCTTCTACCGATTTATCCGATCTTCCCTCGGGTCACGGGGAGTCTGTGTCTATCTCAGGCGTCTATGGGCATTAAAGGCAGGATACACCCTGGATGGAATGCCAACCCATCGCAGGACACACACACACACACACACATTCATACACTAGGGACAATTTTCCAAGGTGCCAATCAACCTACCGTGTGCATGTTTTTGGACCGGGGGGCAGGAAAAAAACCAGGAGGTGGAGCCGGGAGAAACCAGGCCTGCAGGCACGGGGGGTCTTTGGAACTTGCACAAAAGCAAAAACAAATCTCACACACACACATGGCCGAGCCGGGAATCGAACCCGGACCCTGGCGGTGTGAGGCAAACGTGCTAACCACTAAACCACCGTGCCCCGGCTATTGCTATTAATAATAATAATAATAATAATAATAAATAATAAAAAGAAGGATAATACAGGTCTGATCGTCTTCATGGGGACTGGAGGATCAGTTCTTTAGGGAAGAGGAATAAAAAAGAAAAGTACTGAATGTGCTTTTAGATGATTATTTTAGTGATTGTAGTGATTTAGTGTGTCCTGCGATGGGTTGGCATTCCATCCAGGGGTGTATCCTCCTGCCTTAATGCATACATACACATACATATACATACATATATAGATATATATATATACACACACACACACACACACACACACACACACACATATATATACAAGATAAAACCTTTTATAAGATATAACATCGCAGTCATTTGCTTATTTTTTTATTCTCAAATGCAAATGATGCTGTTTTTCTTTTTAATTTAATATCAAAAATCTAAAAAAAATAAATTAAAAACACCCCCACGCTAGTTTTTTCTAGTTTTTGAGCACAAACGAGGGAAAATGACATTCATTAACGGTCTATTAATTTTAACAGTAATTAATCAAAATCCCTGTACTAAAATGAAACTAAAGTTCAATTTCATTGGTGGTCTTTTCTTAGAAATACGTTTCCATTCCGGAGCAAATTTGCATAAAATAATACAAAGCAGTAAAACATATGCAGATATCTAAGATTAGAGGATGTTTGTGGTTGTCGGGTGTGTGAGATTGTCAAGGGGAATAAATTAATCATAAATAAATAAGAAAGTAAATAAGAAAGATGAATGTATGAAAACCACTGTGTGTGTGTGTGTGTGTGGGGGGTGGTGTGTGGGTGTGTGTGTGTGTGTGTGTGTGTGTGGAACTGTGTGTGTGTGTGTGTGTGTGTATATATATATATCTTTGTATATATATATATATATATATGTGGTCTATATATATATATATCTATATCTTCTTTCCTATATAGATATATATATATATATATATGGGGCACGGTGGTTTAGTGGTTGGTTTGGTTCAACACGTTCGCCTCACACCTCCAGGATTCGGGTTCGATTCCCGTCTCGACCATGTGTGTGTATGTGTGTGTGTGTGTGGAGTTTGCATGTTCTCCCCGTGCCTCAGTGGGTTTTTTTTTTCTCCGGGTTTCTCTGGTTTCCTCCCGGTCCAAAAACATACACGTTAGGTTGTTTGGTACCTTGGAAAATTGTCCCTAGTGTATGAACATGTGTCCTGCGATGGGTTGGCATTCCATCCAGGGTGTATCCTGCCTTAATGATAATGCCATACATATATATCATATATATACATACAGACATATATATATATAGATACATATACACATACACATATATATATATATATATATATATATATATATATATATTTATATATATATATATATTTATATATCATATATATATATATATATATATACCTATACATATATATATATATATATATATATATACACACACACGCGCACACACAGACACACACATATAGCGCCTATCTGAAATATTTTCAAAACAAGTTGCTGTATATGGACCCAGCTGAGCACATTTATCTCATTCTATGAAAGAAAAGTTTATGAAAGTTTATTATTAAATCATATAGTGTTTTTTTCCCTCCTCCGCAAAACCCAAAAAAACAATAAACACAAAACACTTTTGTACGCTTTTTTGGATTTATTTTGTCTTTAAGTTCTTAAATGTTTTTTTTTTCTTCTCAAAAAAATCCTGAGGTATTCACAATATAATGGCATTGAATTCATTTTTAAATAGTGATGAAATGAGACTAACAGGGATATAAATGAAAAAACAAACAAAACAAAAACAAAACAAAAGCATGAATAATGCTATAAATGGGTGTTTGATCTTGTTCTATAAATAGGACTGTGTGAAATTTCAGTTTGCTCTTTACTTACTACAGCACGTGTTTATTCCATTAAAACCAAAGTAAATCCCGTTAGACGGACGACTCTCGTACTTTCCTGAAGCAGAAGGAAGAAGCGGTTTAATTACAGCTGTTGGCACAAAAAAAAGGGGGTTTTACAGGTGATGATTTTGTGATGATCACTGGTATGTCATATTGAAGAGCGAGCGGTGAATCTTTGCCGGGATTCAGATGGAAAAATGTTGATATTAAAATGATACATTCCATTAGTCTGAAAGCAACAGCAGCTCGGAAAATGTGACATTTAAATCTTTACAGCATGAAGGAGCCAAATAACGATCAAATAATAATCACATATAAGGGAGATTATCATCGTCTACACAGGAAAAGCAAAAAAAAAAAAAAATGTACAGGCTTTTTTTTTAAAAAAAAGAAAAAAAAGAAGAAGTGATTGGGTTTTAGAAAGAAAAAGACACACCTCTGACCTGATGCTTCTAAAATAAGTCAAACGGAACACCACGATGTCTTTGATTCATTTGGTGTGTGAGATTGACCCCTGAAGAGATTCACCTTACAACAACAACAAAGCGAGTGTGAGAAACATTTTGGTTTTCTAAACGTACAAAACACTAAGCAGGAATTCGATCGACAGAAAGCCGGACGAAAAAAACAAAACAAAACAAAAAACAAAAAAAAAAAAAAACAGGAATGACGAGGATGATCGTGACGGCCTGAAATTGGAGCGATGATGGAAGTAAAAACGCCATATTGCAAATAGACTGAAACAAAACAAGAAACCAAAGAAGGTGTGTCTTTTTCTGAAAACACATTAGAAAAAAAATTTAAATAAAAAGGTACAGAAATTATAAAATAAGTAAAAATCATAAATAAAGACAAGTCGCCCCCCCCCCCCCCCCCCCCACATCAATGGCAGTTACATCCCAGATAACATGCAATTGATACACTTTACAGCATTGGACAAACTGATCCCTGGTTGAAACTCCACCCCCCTATTCTTATATACCTGCCCACATAAAGCCCCGCCCCCTTTCCCACCCCCCAAATTACAATCCTTAATTATGTCAGCTCATTCACACACATCAAATCAAACAGAACAGAAGAAAACGCGTTCTAGCTTCAATTCTCTCCTTTAGCTGAAGGCAAAAATAAAGCAACGAAAGGAGGTCTCACCACTGGTGTGTGTGTGTGTGTGTGTGTGTGTGTGTGTGTGTGTGTGTGTGTGTGTGTGTAGGAGGTTTAGGGCTTGAATAAGCTGACAGTGACTGCATAGTGAATATTTGGTTTACATACAGTTTGGGGAAAGGGGGGGTCCTATCGTACAGCACTGGAGGAACACACACAACTCCCCCCTTTCCCCCAACACACACACACACACACACACACACACACACACACACACACACACACACACACACACACACACACACACACACACACACACACACACACCACACACACACACACACACACACACACACACACACACCGGCTGCTGAGGTGATGTACTGCTTATCAGGAAATGAGAAGACACACGCACACATAAACACACACAGTTGGGAAATAGGAACATTTAACACACAGAGTTGCCTCAGATGTGTGTAATAACGGTACAGGGTAAGAGAGGGGATAATACCACCCCCCACACACACAAACACACACACACACACTTCATATGTTCAGGTACGAGCCGGTCTGAGTGATTTGACATGCACAAAATAATCCGATTGTATTTTATGAGTTCAACTTCCTTCTCCAATAAGGTTTTTTTTTTTCTTTTGGTATTGTCATGACAAATATAAATCCAGGGCCCGAGCACTAGAGCCGAAATAATGAGGTCAGGGTTTTTTAGGTCGGGCTTTTCGCACTGACAAATCACGACTTGCAAACTAAATACAGTAAATAGATTTACAGTAGTTAAAACTATTCTCCCATTAAACTCACTAATGTACAAACGTGACTTTTCCTTTAGATTTAGCAACAATAAAATACCTTATCCAGAATCAACAGATCATCATAATCATCGAGACGCTGGAGAGAGACATTGCTGTAAACTGAGCCTATATAGAAGAAAACACCATACAGACTTGGATAAGATTTAGCCTTGAATATTTACATTTTTTTCTCTCAAAACATTTTACTTACAGTCAAATTAAACTCAAAGTAAACTCAAATTTCCTGCAGCACTTTTAACCAGTGCTTTTTTTAATTCCCATACTGGCCCTAATACACCATAGTACTAATTGTATCATATCTTTTAACATAAGGTCTTAAAATAGTCAAAAATTGTGTGTGTATGTATGTGTGTATATATATATATATATATATATATATATATATATATATATATATATATATATATATATATATATATATATATATATGTGTGTGTGTGTGTGTATATATCGTATATATATCTATCTATCTATATATATATAGTGGTTCTAAAATATGTTTTTTTGGCCTCTCCTGTGTGGTTTGTGTATATATATATATATATATAATATTATATATATATATCATATATATTTATTATTCTTTTTAACATAAGGTCTAAAATAGTCAAAAAATGTGTGTATGTGTGTGTTATATATATACACACACTATATATATATATATATATATATACACACACACATATACATACATATACATATACATACATATACATATATATACATACACACACATATATACACACACATACACACACACATATATCATGTTAGTCTTGTTGGAACCAAATTAAGACTTGGGACGATTTAAGCCCTCAGGAATTGCACCTGATGTAGTACCTGACTGATTAACCTGATATTTCAGAATAAGATTTCAGAGATTCTCGAAAGTAAAATCAATAAAACTACAGACCAGACAGATCGCATGTGAAGAATCCAGTCATTTTTAAGGGACATCTAAAACTTCTCAACCGACACCAAATCATCCTCTAATGTGGCACAAGAATAAGATTATCGAGCGCTAATTTAAAAATGATCTTCCTTCTTGATTAGTTAGACTTCGTGTTCTAAATGACATGATTGTTATACATGCATTAAAGCACATTAGTTCTAAGTTTCTTCAAACGTCAATAATAACATGCTATTTAAAAAACAAAATAAAACCTTCAGGACCATGTGCCAATCAGGTGAATGTAAATGCAAGCCCGGGACTGAGAAGAGAAGGTGTAATAATCGGATTATTACTATACATGTAAATGCACTTGGTGAACGGATTCTGTAACTGGCTGTACTAGTAAAGCGTGTGGAAATGTAAACGTGGATGAGGCGGTCTCTCAATGATGACTCAGCGTTAATATGCTTTAGGATGTAGCTTCTTTTCTTGTCTTTTTTAAAAATCACACTTTTAGTTCGGTGACGTTTCAGAAGACTTAGACAGGAAAAAGCAAGTGACTGACTGACAAAGTGACAGAAGAAACGCGATCATGTGGGCCGAGAAAGATTTGTACGACAAAAATAAAGACACATCTTATAGGGATCGAGAGAGAAATGGTGTAACTGTAAAGCCTCCTTTCGTACAGCCCATCTACCCAGACTGCTATATAACAGCCGAAAAACAAACACAAGCAATTAAGAGAAATCATTAAAAATATATATATATCAACAAAAACAAAAACAAACAAACAAACAAAAAAAAACAACATGCTACATCCACCACAGGACGGAACAGGCTAAAGCTAACACAAATCACACCTACTTACATGATTACAGCTAACCGTTGTAATAGAGCTCTTAATATAAATATGACCACTCGCACCTTTAATACTTGTACTACCAACAATTAGTTAGCTATGAAATCTTTAAAACAAAGAACAAACAAACAAACAAACAAATAACAAAACACTATTATTGTGAAGTGTGAAGCTATATATTAAAAAAAAAAACCTTGATGCTGTCTTGTTCAGGCTTGCATGTATTTGGTTCATGTATAGACATTGCAACATTTCATTTTTTTGGTTTTGGGTAAGGAAAAACAAACAAACAAACAAAAAAAAAACAATAGTTGTAGTAAATAAAAACTACCATTATTGTCCTTTATGGGGGAATTCAGCAGCAGCATCTAAAGCAAAAGCAGTAGCAGCAGTAACAATAAATAAATATGATCATAATTAAAAAAAAAAAAAGATTCAACAATATCGAATGACAATAAAAACAACACGCTAATTGTCCCTAACAATAAACAAACAAATAAAAACAAACAAACAAACGGGTATGTTGGTTTGATACCGTGGAAAGCTTTAATGCAATGTCCAGCAGTCTGGTGAAAATCGAACGTCTACCTCGACACGGCCAGGAAGATATTACGCACCAAAAACCTTCCACACTTTCCTTCACACATCTCTCCTTAATCTGTTCATTCCTACTTTCCCAACTTCCTTTAGACTTCCTTGTATCCTGCTGCTTTTCTACTCTTACTGATCCTTCTGTCGACATACCATGTCCCACTTTCTTTCTTCTTTTCTTTTTTTACCTCCTGGCGCTCCATGCAGTGATTTGGCTTTGAAGAACAGTGACTTCTCAGCTACGGCTTTGGTTCTGAGAAAATGGAAGTTGTGGTCTGGTGACAGGGGGATTATGGGAGACTAAATTGAAAATGCTTTGGTTCGCCGCTCGTGAAGCAGAAAATTAATAGAGTATTCACAAGAAAATATCCAATTAAATCCAATTAAAATTAAATGATTAAAAGACATACCATGGAGTGATTTAGATGGAGGTCGACAAGTGATTACTTTATGAAATGCAGTAAAATTTCTCATTTCCACTTTGTCTTCATCTCCTTCTTATATTATTCACTTTAGAAATGCATCGAACGCATTTTAAGCACCGTTTATGTTTTTGATCAATCCCTTTTGTACACAATCTTCCAAAGCTTGCTCTACACTCGGTTCATGAAAACATCGGAAAAGTGCTGCGGAGTTATTTGTGATTTGGTGGATGTCAATAGTCGGATCGAAACGTACCAATATTGTGATTCTTAACTGTGATCTGATTGGGCGACGATGACAAGCCAAAGAGGAAATGTATTTGGAAGTGGATGCAAATTATTATTAATTAACGAAATGTTATGCTGCTTTTTCTTTTTAAATTTACACACATATACATGGCCTTAATGTCCACACCAAGAGACATTAAAGCTGTCTCTTATGAAGTTTTTTTTTTTAAGTTGCCTCGATGATGCAATTTATGCAACCTGCCATAAAAAAATACCATTAAAAAAAATAAACACATGGAAATCTATGATAATCTCACTTGTGCTATTTAAAAAAAGCTTCATTATTTATTGTTATATTTTTAAATGACTCCCAAATATAGGATATTCTGTCTTCAATCTGACAAACTATAAACCAGGGGTTAGTTGGGTATCAACAAACAAATGCCCTTCTCACTCTCTCTCCTCCTTGTATACCTGCACTCTCCTGAGGTGTATATTTAAAGAAAAAAAAAGTTTAGTCTAGAATATATGCTACAAGCTAAACTAATTTTTTTTTTGTTTTTGTTTTTTTACATTTTGTCTTTACAGCAATTTAACTTCCCATCAGCAAATGTCGAAAGTCAATTAATGTCACTTTTACACACAATCTGACTAACAGGTCCCTAGTTTTCTAAACCATGTGTTAGATTTGTTATGTGATGGACAGACACGTATATAAGAACGTGACCTTTTCGAGTTATTAAATATTGATGGACATGTGAGCCGTCCAAACTGAGGATTTGCTATACATGAAAATGTCTAGTAAGACTACTCACAAATGCACACACACACACACACACACACACACACACACACACACACACACACACACACACACACACACACACCTTGGCTCAGTGTTGTTCGACTACTCTGTTCAGTCCCTGAGTAAGGGGCTAATGGAGGATGTGGAGCTAACGACCGTGCTGAAGGACACAGCATCAGTATGAACACCAAACTGTACACACACTACATAGGGCGGCCACACACACCGCGCAGCCATATGGCTTACACTGATTCAAAGTCAATACATGATGTAAAAAGTGATGATATTCACAGCTGTTGCTTTACACTGTACAGTGCTCTATAGCTTATAACGGTAGTGAACGCTTATGACACTACACATGTGAACGTGCACGACTAGCAACTTCTAAAGCTAATGTCCGTCCTGATAGAGTGGTGGATGAAACGACAGAAAGAAGAAAAAAAATTATATATATATATATATATATATATATATATATATATATATATATATATATATATATATATAATAAAGATAAATATAATAAATAGGTTTCAGAGTAACAACACACTTGCCCATGTCTGCCTGTCAGTCATCACTCTGTCTCAAATCACTTACTCCATCCCTTCACACACACAATCTCTCCATGCTCTCGCTTCTTCTCGTTCATCCGGCCCTCTGTATCTCCATGCATCCGTGCGCTTGTCTCTGCGTGTGCGGCTACCTGCTGAACAGCGAATGGAGCTGGTGTTGGCTGTAGCACTGGCTGCTGCGTGGAGACTCGGTGCGCTCCATCACGGTCTGAAACCAGCCCGCCACATCCACATCCAGCACCTCGTAACGGCGGATGAAACTGTGTTCCTGTCACGTCGAAGAGGGAAAAGGTAAGAAATTATCCCTATAATACAACCTTTTAAAAGTCCACATGAGACGGAATTTATAAAGTAAGAGTCATCGGGGCTTTGGTCGGTTCAAACCCTCTCAATCTCACCTTCCTCATCTCGTCTCCAAAACATCCTATATGTGCTGTCCCTCAAATAAACCCATTTCTAATCCCATCAATCCTCTGTCACTCCGGATGAAAATCTTCACCTCCAGCTCTGCCTCCTGTCTTTTAGACAACGCCACTGTCTCTAAACCCGTATGACATCTCGTCACAGTCCTATAAACGTTCCCTTCTACCGCAAAGCAAATCTTCTCCACCCACACCACCCTGTGTGCACTCTCGTTTTTCTACTTCTCTAACACACAATCCATTACTCTGCACATGGGGTGTTACATAATATATACAAATAAATTATATTATTCAATTTCTTTTTTTCTCTCCACAGGACTTGATTTGTTATTGGTATCAAGATTATTTAGATAATGTATGGCAAAATCATCACATCCGATTCCACACGTGTCAGCCAGATTTTCTGATACTAGTCTGGTCCTCTAATCTGATTTTATGTGTGAATTCTCATGATCACAACCATTTTTTAAAATACCAATTATTAGACAATAGAAGTCATGTGAAACACTTACAAGCAGCTTGTGGTATTTTGGCCTTTTTCTGTGATCCTTTGTGAGGCTGCAAGGACAAAGAGCAAAATAATATCCATTCAGTTACGCAAAATAATCGGAGTGGCCTGGAACTGAATGCAAACTGCTTGTTTGATCTTTCAGTAAGACGTTTGGATAGTGTGTGTGTGTGTGTGTGTGTGTGTGTGTGTGTGTGTGTTCATAGGAATTATTACCAATCTTTAACAAAGGACTGGAAATCGAGGGAGAAGCCCATGCTGAGAGGCAGCAGAGGAGGGTCCTCCTGTAGCACTTTGGTCAGCACCTCAAAGTCCGTCTTGCAGTTCTTGTACGGGAATTGTCCTGTGGCCAGCTCCACCTACAGGACACGAGGAACACATGGGCAAAAACACATACATTGTAAGGATCACTGATTCCATTGCATGTAGCATAGATATAATAAGCAACTGGTGCTGATCGGTAGAAACATAAACAAGGAAATTTTTTTTTTTAAATATACAGCATAAAAAATAAACAACTTTATACAACTAATTAAAAAAAATCTCTGTTGTAACCCCCACCACTGAGTCAAGACCCAGTATCAGACCAGAGATGAGGTGCTACTGAATGGCCAGAATGTATTAGGGAATGTATGTATAGATATGACACTACTATTTATTGATGAAATATATTCTCTCTGCTGGTCTGTGGTGTAAAAAAAAAGTTGGAGACCAATGCTTTCCATTCATTGTGTAATGCAGCTGAGCATGTACTCTCTCTCTCTCTCTCCCTCTCCTCTCTCTCCCTCTCTGCCTCTCTTGTTGTCTCATGTTTGCCTGATTCTACCCCTCTCTCTCTCTCTCTTGCTTTCTCTCTCTCCTCGAACTCTACCAAAAAAACCGGCATCCAGTTAATGTTGGGCCTCCAGAGGTAGAGCGATGGAAACAATAAAAAAACAGAATAGTGTCAATAAATAGTCACTTAAATAAATATCACAAGTTTGGTCTAGTCTTTGAAAAACACAAATGTATTACAAGCTAAATTAGCTCAATCCTGTTGTGGAAGATTCCTACAGACCAATGACGATACAAAATAACGTTAAAAATAAGGCTGTTAATAACATGTCAACGTAAATTCACTTTCATTTGATGAATGTGCGATTCACGCAGAGCACAATATGTGAGCGATCTGCTCCTTTACTCTGTGTTGTGTTACAGATTGATTGAGATAATGGGCACTTTTCATTGCAAACAATATTAAAAATAATAATAATTAATAAATAAACTTCCAATATAATTTCAGCCGTGCTTACCACTTGTAATGTTAGGATGGAATATAAAAGAGGCGATCGATATGTCTTATTAGCAAAAAACACAAAGCAACATGCTTCCTTTCATGCTTCCTAAATTTCCCTGAATTACGCCTACCACGCGCAGTCACAACAAGCATGAGCTACTTACTATGTTAATTAATTAACATTCATTCATTCATTCATTCATCTTCTACCGCTTTTATCCGATCTTCCCTCGGGTCACGGGGAGCCTGTGCCTATCTCAGGTGTCTATGGGCATTAAGGCAGGATACGCCCTTGAATGGAATGCCAACCAATCACAGGACACACACACACACACACACATTCACAAACTAGGGACAATTTTCCAAGGTGCCAATAAACCTACTGTGCATGTTTTTGGACCGGGGAGGAGACCGGAGAACCCGGAGAAAAACCCCCTGAGGCACGGGGAGAACATGCAAACTCCACACACACATGGTCGAGACGGGAATCGAACCCGGACCCTGGCGGTGTGAGGCGAACGTGCTAACCACTAAGCCACCGTGCCCCCATAATTAATGAACAATAAATTAATATTTAAAAAATAATTTAGGTAATGAATTCTTTTATTGAAGGGAGAGATTTAGAATAAAATGTATTCATATATAACATCCGTTACAATTAGTTAGAGCAGGGGTGTCAAACTGCTGCAGCCTGTTCCAACATACATAACATGTAGCTTTCAAATAAACCATAATGATGTGATTAGTTGGATCAGGTCCTCTGCCCTTCTGGAAGTTAGTTTAACACCCCTGCTATAAACCCTTAATATTTTAGAGCTTCCTCAAACGGTTCTAAACATTTTCCCCTCCGTCTTTCACTTCCTACATCATCTTCTAATAAACATGATTTTGTGGGAAAATTTAAAAAAATATACACTTTATCTTGCTTTAAACCATAGGTGTCAAACTAAAGTTCCAGAAGGGCAGAGGACGTTGTTTGTTTTGCAACTTGATGAAGAAAACGGCACACGTACCAGAGAGATGCCAAGACTCCAAACGTCGGCTCTGATGTCATAGTCAGGTTTACTGGGGTCTGGAGGGTCTATTCTCTCAGGCTGAACATAACACACAAATATCACAAGATTACAGTCCGTCACTGAACATGTGTGGGCATCACAGTTCATTAAAGTTCAGCCACAATGCAAAAAGTGTCTCCTTGCTCACCGCCATGTACGCAGCACAGCCGGCGCTGCGGGTTTTTGCTTTGGAGTCGACAAGGCGGCCGCTGATTCCAAAATCACAGAGCTTGATCTGGCCTTTAGCGTCCAACAGGATGTTTGAAGGCTTCACGTCTCGGTGGATGACGCCATGCTTCTCCTTCAGGTACAGCAGCGCCTTCACTATCTGCGGAAACATGAAAATATACAAGATTTTTTTAGCTTGTCCTTGCATTCCTTTGGCAATCTTTAAAAGGTCTACATGAGATCTAATGTCACATTTGACACCACCGATGTCACAATGTAGTCTCACCGCTACGGTCATTTTCCCCAGAATGTGCTCCGGTATGGGTCCCTGGATCCGCTTTTTTAGCTTCTCTGCACACGTCCCCATGAGCTCCATAGCAATGAACACATCAGTCTGTAAGCAAGGCAAAAAAATATCTGGATTTTAAACACAAACAAACAATAACAATCACTAGGACTGAATATTAAGAACCCCAGTACTGCTTTATCATGTATTGTGGTGTTGCCACTAAAAGTTCACTGATCATGAACTTTAACGATATGAAAGCTAGGTTGATACTTATTGGTAACTAATTAAACTGACCGAATAAAAATAAGTAAATAAAATTCCATTTATTGAAAAAAAATTATCATAAAAATGTGCTAGTGAGATGCTAAGCATATTAATGAATATTATATATAATAAATTATAAATAATACATTTAATATAGTGATCTCTGTGCAGCATGTAATAATGAACAGCATGTCATGTCACTGATTTGCCTCTAGAGGCCGCTCTTGTAATGACAATGGAAATTCTCAGAGGCTGAAGCCACGAATGACACCCGGAAAAACTATCAATCGGTATTGCTGCCGATAGCCAATCAATCTATAGATGTTGATGAATTGGCAAAATCATTAATTAATTGGAAACCCAGAGTTGGCACCATTTTGACTACACTGCATAAACACATAACGAAAGTGTGTGCGCGAGACTCACGTTAGTGACTATCGCTCCGTAGCACTGGATGATATACGGACAGTCATGGCTCTTTAACACAACGTCCAGATCCATAAGAATCCTCTTATTCTCATCTTTATTACCCGTCCGCCGCATTTGCTGTACACACACACACACACACACACACACACATTTGTTAGAAATTACCAAACAGCATGTTAAAGCTTCTAATAAAATCACACAGCACACACACACACTCACACACACACACAGCTGCAAAAAGTAAACAATAATTAGTTCCTGGCTTTAATAGTAGGATTTCAGAAAGGCAATTAAAGAAAGAAAAACCCAAGCGCACATATCTTTGTTTTGTCCTGACAAGAACCGCTTACACATAAATAAAAATACTAACTCCTAAGGTGTGAATGCACAGCATTTGAAAATCACCTTGTACATTTATTTGTCAAGATGTGAGTAACACTCAAAATATTTAATAAAAATAAAAGGTACATGTTCCAATAATATGGTCAGGCCCTGCCTAATTTAACTTTTAGTGTGTGTGCGCTTTTACCTTCACAGCGATGACATGGTCGGTTTTCTTAAAGCGCACTTTGAACACTTGTCCACAGGTACCGCTTCCGATCTCGCCCTCATTAATCAGATCCGTCACCTCCGCAGGGTAACGCTGCGGCACAAGACCACAGCAGATGGTCAGCTTACAGACATTTTTTTGTTTCGACATGTTCGTTTATTAAAAACCTTTAGTGTAATTCTGCAAGTAACACATTTAACCATAAATGGTTCTATTGGAAAATCTCTCGCTACAGAGCTTCTGAAATTGTTCCCATGAAACCCTTTCCACAGATAAGGTCATTCTTTTTCTATTTAACAAATTCACACAAAGTCCAAAGCTTGTGAATTGACAGACAGGATAATAAAATGAAATAATGTTTATAAAATGAAACAGATTTGCCGTCAAACCTCGATCAGAAATGAAATGAAAAAATGAAGTGGCTTATATACTGGGTGTAATTGACACAAATCTCTACATCACTGTAACAAAGGGTCAGAAATGCTGACCAACAAGTTCAAACTTACCTGACCGTCAATCTTCAGGTAACCCGTCTGTTTCATAATTTCCTGTAGTTTCTGGTCTATTTCAGCACTGCATAAACACAAACATGTTTAGACCATTGCATACAGTGCGATTATCTGTGTTACTGTTTGTTTTAGATATGTGTGTATGTGTGTGAGTGTGTGTGTGTGTTGGGGGGAGAATCATTGGTGACCTGCATAAGACATTTGTATCATGATTGGGTTTTTAATATTTTTGGACCAGTAGAAAAATAACTGAAGCGTAATTTAAGGTTGTAAATGATGTGCTGCTCCTTTAAATGTGAATCTGAATTGAAATCGGATTGCGCTGTACAGTAACAGTGGTTGATCAGATATAAAATGCGCTTCTAGCTTGCATACTTCTCCAAGCTTTTCTGCAGGCCGTAGGGTGGAGTAGGCAATGTGAGCATGTGTCGTGGTCGACTGGGGTACGAGTGGTGCTGTGGTGAGCTCTCTGACGAAGAGGAGCGGCTCCCGCCATCGTTGGCCAGAGGCAGCTGCAAAGCTACACATGAGGAAGATGGAGGGGTGAAAAAGAAAGACATAAATATAGATTAGAGGCAGTGTGCAGATTGAGTGCTTGTCAGAAAGACAAATGGGACCTTCGTCTAAACAGATTTTTTAAATATAGCCAGACAATCTGTAATGAATACTGCATGTCCCTCGCATCTCTAGATCTGAAAACATGTATCGCCTCATAAATTGATCCCAAATTATTCAGTGTAAACGGTATACCTGGTACACCTTGTAGTCACACGTTAAACTAGATAAAAACCTCCTGAAGTGTGTTTGAAAATTCTGTGTTCAGCCTTACGGTTTAAAGGCTTATTGATTGCTGTGCTTCTGATTTTCTCCACTGGAAAAACATGCCTGTGGACGAAAACTGGTTAGTTTGGGTTAGTTAGTGCAGTCGGGCATCTTAGCCACACACAAACATCAACACACCTGCAGTACACACAAAGACACACTCTCGCAGCATCGAAAACGGTCAGCCATTCCCAAAGACATACCAACAGACAGGCAGATTGAGAGATGAGGAAAAAGGCCAGACTAGTTCCAACCAAGCCACAACCGACCTTTCGGAAGCTCTGTCAAGTGCTGTATTAGCTTGTATGTATGTTTACGTGTGTACGTTTGTGACCGAGCCGTGCAGTTACAACGACCTCATGCACAGTGTCTGTCCATCCATTGAAACGGGTTAATCCATTCTCCAACTCATACCGCCTCACACACACACACACACACACACACGCACGCACGCACACACACACACAGAGTTCTGCCAGGGAAACTTGCTCAGTGAGAGAGGAGAGAAAGAGAGGAATGGTGTGGGGGATGGCTAGATGGATGAGCAGAGAAAAATGAGAAAAAAAAGAGAGGATGCAGCGCAGACAGATTAAGACTGAGATGGTGCAGAAAGTCAGACATTCAAGGTGCTTGCAAATTCATAGCATAAGTGATGAAATTACATGTAATGATGTGTGGATGACTATCTTCGCAAAAATGTGAAGTGTAATAAAAAGTATTTTATTTAATAAAAAAATATTAAGTATAAAAGGGAAAAAAAAACATTATGGCTATATTTACTTGAGACAGTTGCATATAATATGGGAATTATATATATATATATATATATATATATATATATATATATAAAAACACACACACACTAAAATACATGAATAACAATTGATGTCAATTTGCATATCTGAAATTTTACAGACAATGAAAATAGTGTATTTTGCAATATTAAAAAAAAAAATTAATCCACCAAGTTTACCTGGGTGGGAATTGCAGTGTGAGTGACCATTTTTTTTCTTTCTTTTTAAACAACTGAGTCATCAGCAACTAATAAAGATTATAAAAAAAAATACATGACTGTATGCAAAAAAAAAAAGACAGACAGAGAGAGAGAGAGAAAGAATGGGGAACAAAATAAATGAATGTATGATGTAGTGTATGAGGGGGATATAGAGAGAGATAGAGATAGAAAGAGAGAGAGAGAGAGAGAGGTATGCAGTGGCAGAGGGTGATTTGGTGAATGGTACCTGCGCGCTGGGAAGGGGCTGGAGCAGGACTGAGCTGGATCACGATGACTAGATACCGGAAAGAAAAACACACACATGCTCATTATCTGAGAGGCACCCCATTCTGCACCCCTTATACACACACACACACACACACACACACACACACACACACACACACACACACACACAGGCCGCTTTTAATCTGGAACTTGTATGCACAAACTTCACATCCCCTATATCTGATGCTAGACTACATTTTAACTTCCATTCAGGCAATAATAAAACTTCTACATAACTGCCACACAAATCGGTATTTTGCCAACAAAGTAACTAAAATATATCTTGTATCATGACTTACAACAAACAATAAAATTATTTCATCAAAACTCACCTATACAGCACAATGACCTCAGTGCACTTCATATGTACATAATTACTGACTGAAGCCCTTTTCTTTACTACTTAATGTAAATTTCTACCCTATACAAATACCAATGTCAATCTCACCTAGAAATGTGCCATGTTGTAGAGAAGACAGAGGCTTTCACATGTTACATACACACTATAGGGAGTAAAATTCTTTCTTTGAATGTCAAGCTTGGGATCAGAGCCTACGATACAGCCAAGAAGGTTAATGTGGAGAAGGGATCTTGGTGGCAGCTTGGTAATGTGACTTCTAATCAGTAACCCACAGCCTGACCATTGAGGTACTCTTCGCAAAGTCCAAAAAAGGTGCATACTTAGAAACATCAGTGTAAAGAGTTCATGAATGGACAATATGGCAAATCTGAGCCACACCAATCAGTAAAATCTCACATACTAGGCATCCTAAATGATACACACAATACGTTCCGCTGTCAAATACATCTCTATATTTTATATTTGTAGAGCACTTTTAACAATGTAAATTGTCTCAAAGCAGAGACAAATCAAACCTTCCTCTTGTCAAATATAACAAACGTGCATTAATTTCCTATTTCAGCCAACCAATGAGTGTGTGCGAATCTGAGACTGACTATTGACATACTGGCTTTAAACGTCAATTGTCAATTCCCATCATATTCATGTATTTTGAGCTGGTGTAATGTGGAATGACATGATGCCCGATCACACCCGCTTTATCACGGAACATAGGAACCGTACTGTAAGTGTTGTGCATGAAGCTGGATATAACCATTAGTCTCTTACTGTTGACAAAGCTTTCTGGACTAGATACACTTTCTTGCTCCAACCTACGCAAACACTACACACAACAACAAAGCATGTGAGATAAACATGTTTCTACAGTGACTTCACCTGATTTTGCCACAACTCCATCAGCACCTTGAATAAAAACCATTCACAGGAATGAACCGATATACAAGTGACAGTCAGATGATTCATTGAGGTCAATCGAACCTCTCAGGCCTTGAGAGACAGTGAGAAATACAACTCGACTGCCATTGGCCTTGGAGACTGGTCAAGTGTAAGTGAAAGAATTAACATGAAACAAAAGACACCAAAGCAACAATGTTGTACATAAAACCACCGAACAAATATAAGGGTCGCAAATGGTGTAGAATTCGTGCTACTGAAATGTTCTATGTTCCTAATGTGTTACTTCTGTTACTAATGTGAACATAAATCGTTATTTGCTGATGAGAATCCAAAACAAAATCAATGACTAGGTGTAAAATCGATTGCAGACGTCTTAGACACATTTACATTTTTAGATGATATTCCAAAATATTGGTCTATAATTCATATCTAGGATTAAACCAAGTGTAAAAAGAATTACTTCTAAAACCAGATTGCTTTATTTTACCAAAAGGTATAGCTGTTGAAAGAACTTTATCCAACCAGACATGAAATCTGTAATCTGTACATCTGATACAATCAAATCTTCAATTCTATTGAAATCAGTTTTTTTAAAATCCTATTACTTATGTGAACGCAAACGGTAATATACTTATGAGAATTCAATACAAAAAAAAAAAAAACATTCATGGAGCGACCAGGTGTAAAATCCAGTTTACATGCCGTAGACGCATTTACACTTAGGTGCAACTCTACAGTAACTGTCTACAATCCAAATCAAAGAAGGAGGAAAAAAATCAAGTGTGAACAGCATTTCCCCCAAACCAGATTGCTTTATTGTAACACATTTAAGACCAGTAAGTCAAAAATTAAGGGAAAAAAACATTATGTAAACAGCCATGAAATCTGCAAGCATATTCAATCACTGATCTAATGTTAGGAGACAAAATCAGTTTTCCATCCGGTTACTGATCCAAAGTCGGTGTTTATTTCGCTCTCATGGAGCGACTTGGTATGAAATATATGTTATGTATCTTACATACATATGCAGTTTCATTTCGTGGTCCAACCACACAAATATTTGAAAACACAAAATCTTTTATTTGAAAAGATTTCAAGACCAGAAAATAAAGATGAAAAAGGTGGACTTCATATAGGCAGCCATGAAATCTGTAAATAAATCGGTTTAGTATTGGCACAGGTTTGATTGCGAAATGTGCACCAGTGTGAACATGACACCTCCATAATCGGCATCTAAATATGTGACCGTGTGTGTGTGAAGTATAAACCGCCTTAATGCGTGGCATTTTAACTCATTAACTGTTTGTAAACATTTCTGAGGGGAAAAAAAGAAAAAGTCTGATTGGGATTCATCGGGAGCTGTCTCTTCAGAGACCGAATCCTGCCATTAACGTTAGCATGCTAGCAACCTCTAATTGGCCGTCTAATACGAGCTACCTATCTTTCGAGCAAACCTCTTTTATTCACAACAAATTCTGACTACACTGGAAATGTATTTTATTCCTAAATTGCAAAAAAAAGCCATTTGTTAAATAAATAAATAAATAATTAGCGTATAATACGCCGAGTTCGCTGTTGTTAGCTAGCTGAGGGAGAAGGGCCTGCTAGTTTATCTTTAATAAACATACGGAGCAAAACAAACCGGACTTACACGTTGGTTTAATGCTTTAAATAAAAGTTTATACGTGTACACATTTGGTGTGAACCGGACAACACGCTGCGACAGGAGCAGAAGCCGAAGCCCCACACACACTGGGGTTTTGTTTATGTAGCCTTAGCCTGTTAGCATGCTAACCCGCTAGCGCGCAACCTTTCCACCTGTGCTCGTTCACGTCTCCCGGCTAGAGCGTCCCGAACCGTCCGTGCGCACTTACTGGGCCTCGGGCGTGAGCGCTGCGGGCTCATGTCGATGCTGAGGTCGATCCGTCTGCGGGGTTCATTATTCTCCTGCTTCAGTTTCTCCTCAATTCGGGAGAGCCTCTGTTCCAGCGACGACATCTTGGAAAAATTCAGCACCATCGGAGCGTCTCCACGCAGAAACTCCAAACACACACATACGTACTCGGACACACTCGCGCTTACACACCACCTACAGGTAGGAACAGGTAATGCACCGCAAAACCTGCACGCCTAGTACTACATACAGCAGGGGTCACCAACCTTTTTGAACCTGAGAGCAACTTCATGGATGCTGAGTCATACAAAGGGTTACCAGTTTGACGCACTCTTCTGAAATAACACATATGCCTTTAGTTCATTCATTCATTCATTCATTCATCTTCTACCGCTTTATCCGATCTTCCCTCGGGTCACGGGGAGCCTGTGCCTATCTCAGGCGTCTATGGGCATTAAGGCAGGATAATGCCCATCCATCGCAGGGCACACACTCACAATCACACACACATGCATACACTAGGGACAATTTTCCAAGGTGCCAATCAACCTACAGTGCATTTTTTTTAATCGGGAGGAAACCGGAGAGAACCGGAGGAGAACCTGGAGAAAAAACCCCCTGAGGCACGGGGAGAGCATGCAAACTCCACATACACATGGACAAGACGGGAATTGAACCTGGACCCTGGCGGTGTGAGGCGAACGTGCTAACCACTAAGCCACCGTTCCCCGGCCTTTAGTTATATATGATAATTAATGACACTGATGATTTCTCACAATAAATATTGTGAGTTCACAATGAGTTAACTAACATTTTAGATGCATCTCACTGAAGAGTTTTTAGAACAGGCCTGAGAGCTACTCATGTGGTCCTTGGGGGCGGGCACCACGTTGTTGACCCCTGACATACAGGATAGTAGTACATTTAGTACAAATAATAGTACATTTCTCTTCACTTGTGTTTTTCCGACGTGATTGAGAGTCACAGATCCTCAACATGCATTTTATTACTCCTTGTTTATATGAAAAACCTGGATCAAAATCAAGCGGAAGCGAGAGCTCTGTGGTTAAGATGCTCAGAAGGTCGTGGGTTCAAATCCCACCAACGCTAGCTGCCACTGCTGGGCCCTTCGACAAGGCCCTTAATCCTCAACTGCTCATGTTATGTCAATTTTCCTGAATACATTTTTGTACCCTACAGTTTTTAAAACCGCAGTATCTACACGTCTACCTGAGTAATGACTGGGAATACACCAGTGGCAATAAACAGTTTCTGATCCTAAAAAGTGCTTATTTGTGGGCCTTGTAGACACAAATGCTCTTTTGACAGCAGCCTGTTTCACTCTGTGTTTGGTAAACACCCAGAGCAGTCCAATAAGGGGTCACAATGTGTTTCACTATTTGGAGGCACAGCTCTTAAATCTATGGTTGCAACAGGATGATATATTTTGAAGGAAACTTTGGGCCTAATGTCAGCTTGGGTGTTTGCTTGCATTAGTACTTATTTCAACATTTTACTAGCTTGCATGTATGCATGTGTGTGTATGTATGGAAGTTTACTTAGAGGGGCTAAGCACGCATTCTTAAATATTGCCGAAGATACATTTTCAGGAGATCCTTGGTGAAACTAATGGTGAATATAAACCGCTCAAGACGTCATTATGAAGCAAGATGCCAGTCCAAAGGCACGAATCCATCTGAGCTCCAATTTTATAAATGTCAAGCAGTTGAACGTCCGAGTGTGTTTGAATGTGATACGTCAGCTAATTCTGCCTGAAAGGCTGCGACATCTGGAGCTTTGTACACATGAGCAGAAGTGGTGAAAAGGGGCTTGAGGAAAATCTGCGTGACAAGGCTGTTCCTCCAACTAACGAGTGCTTAATGATCGTATAATTCTACCAGTAATGTCGTCAAAAAGTGTTAAATCTGTCCATGTTCTCCTTGTGTACTCCAGTTGGGTTCTACGTCATTTCTACCCACATGCTAGAAAGGTGAAGTGGTGGTGCGAATGCGCATGTGCTGTGTATATACTGTATATATCGACAAACACAATGGTTTTGTACAACACATCTTTATAAATAGAGCTCATCTCAAAAGTTGTGTAATAAGTGTACACTGGATAGACAGGATTGATATTGACCTCCAGATTACTGGAAACTGAAAGCATCTCTTGATGGTTGTGAGGCGCAGACGTTAAGGGCGTCCGTAGGCCAACGCTTTACTAAGGAGTTGTGCTACAGGTTCATCACAGTGTATTCATATCTGACACAAGCCAGCAATTCCGAAGAGGAGAAATATAAAAGGGGTAGAAATGTAACAAATACAGGATCAGGATTTGTAAAAACAATTTGCTACATATTCCCATCTACAACGTAGAAAAAAAAAACCCCACAAGAAGTAGACAAAAAAAAAACAACACATCCTTCATTACAAGAAAAAAAAAAACGCCAAGAACTCACAGCATGTAGTTTATCTGAACTCGTTCCGTCTATCATTGCAATAATTCAATCCCAAACTGTTCTGAGGTAAAAGTACGTTTGAATGCGATGAATATCGGGTTATAATGAGTTTTAATCATGATCAGTGCATCAACGGTGCAAACAGGTCTAACGTTTTCTTGACAGTTTTTCTCATCATCATCATGATCGTTTGGCGAATGAACAGGGCGGATACACCAGACTCTAAAAAAAAAAAGGTGGATATTTCGATAGAAGGCTGCTGAATCAAATTATATAACACTATAGCAGAATTAGCAATATGGTCAAATCAGATTTATATCACATGAAGCACAAGCCTAAAGTTTACACTAGAAGTCGACCGATTCACTGGTATTGGCGATTAATCTGCAATGATAGTTGATTTATAGACCTATTGGCCATCAGCAAAAATCCATACTGAGAGTTTTTAATGCCTTGAGCCTGTTGTCATCACAAGAGCGGACACTAGAAATCAACTTTTCCTTTCACATATGAGACTGCGAAGCTGCACGGAGAGCGCTATATTATATTTATTATGTACTTATACATTTATATATATATATATATATATATATATATATATATATATATATATATAAATATATATATATATTTATATTATTATATATAGTAATATTATAAATAATAAAATATATATAATAAATTCATTTTTTTAATTTAGCAAATTGATATGATTCACTACTATTTTTTTTAGAAACATCTTTATCTTATGCGCTATTGTACATGGAGTGTTTGTTTTCTATCCATTATATTTTAATAACAAACGGTTGATTAATTAGTTATTGGCAAATAGAATCCAGCCTACCTTTCGATATCTGTCGATTCCACTATCAAACTCTAGTTTACACCGTCAGCTAAGCTATCTTCTGTTCTGTGATGTTCAGTGAGTCCTGATTCCTGGAGTTCGGAGGCACCGAGTTACGTTTGTCTGTAAATAGCACTATTTTCTATCGAGTGAATTTCATGTATTCTCATTCCGTCGAACAACACCGTTTCCCACATTTTTTTTTCAGTTTCTGTCATTTCTTTTGACTAGCATGCTTATAAGAGATCTAAGACTAAAGGGACAGTGTAAAAATGAAGGCATTCCCATTTCATTTGAGAATGTTAAAGCGTTTCAATGGGTCCGAACACCTTGTCGAGTACATCTTCTGTTACTAAACTGCTGTGAGGTGAAACTCAGAGACAGACAAACAACAAAGATGACATTTGACCTGCAAGCGGGCAGTGGTAGCTCAGTGGCGAGAACTCTGTACTTGTGGCTGGAAAGTTCAAATCTCAGGTGTGTCATCCGGAAAGTGAATGACAGTGGGATTTGAAGAAAAAAAAAAAGAAAGACAACAAATAAAAGAGTTTCTATTACATTTCTGGTCTTTTGCCACTTTCATCCTCCATCACAGTGTAAAAAAAAAGAAGAAAAAAAAAAACGCCATTCCTTCTCTTGGACACACGAGCCATCGTAACAACAGCAGCCCTTCGTCTTTGCTGAGTCACAGTGTAGTGGTTATGACCGTCTTTCAGCAATCCTAGAAGACTCTTGCATGATCCCTGGATTTGGTGCGGAACGTTCCGGGCGCTCAGCAGAGGTCAGAGACGTAGTCAAAGTCACGGAAGCTGTCTTGGTCTTTGCGGGAGAGCACGCGGGGTTCTCTCGGCGGCGTGAGCGTGGGCGCTTCCGCCGTGAATTCTTCGTCGAAGTTGCTCACGTCCTCTTTGTCTCCAATAGTGGGAACGAATGGCGGCGGGAGGTTACGCTGAAGGAGAGCCTTCCAATCCATATCCTATAAAAGAGAGAGGGATGGAGGACATATGAGAAAGCCTTCGGGCTGGAATTCAGGATCCAGAAGGGAAATCAGACCTCGGATCGTTTTTTAAATTGCGATTTATGCAAAAAAAAAAAACATTTAAAAGACAAATACACCTAAATAAAATGTAAAGAACCTGAACAAACTATATAGTTTATGTCTTTATCTTTGTTTATTATTTATTTTATTATTTATTATTTTTTGTTATTTGTATTTGCTTTTTGTAATATAATTTCATATTTTTATAGCACCAGTACACTATGACAAATTCCTTGTACATGGAACTCATGATACTTGGCAATAAAATCGCCTCCAAATAACAAGGGCGGAATATTTTTTATACTGGGATATATACTGGGCGAAATATACTGGGAATTACTGTATACTGTGTGTCATTTTTGAATTTTAAATATGATTTATGCATGATATATAATTCATTTAATTTTCATACATCAGCAGCAAATTTGACTTGATAAAAACGATCTTTAAATCTTTATTTTACATATATTGTTTGCTTCTTCAATCCTTGTTTCGTTTTCAGGCCTTAAAACAAGGCCTGAATCTTTCACATGCTTACCCTAAAAAAAGGCTGTTTCTTGACTTCCTCAGCATCCTTCTCTCCAGATCCCAGCCTTCTCTCCGGATTCCTCCTCAACAGCTGTCAACAGACACCAAACAAACTTTTATCCTCCAGTTTAACTTCCATTCTTACTTTAAACCGTTAAAATGTTGCAGCAGACAAGGCTGCAAATTCACGGACTGCAAACTTCATTCACCATGCAGTTCTGTCTGGTCTCTTATAAACAGCCTCTGTATGCGTTATTGTGTTTGTGCGCGTACGGAACCCACCCTCCTCATAATGCCGATCGCCTCTGCCGACAGGAATCGTGGGTAGCGGACTTCGTCATTCACTATGCTGTCAAACACCTCCTCCTCATCATCTCCTGGAAACGGAGACTAGAAAACGAGCGAAAGAGAAGATAAATATACAACAATAACTACCTCATTTCCTAACAGCAACCTCATAAGTGAACCGAGTGAATATATTCAGAAAATATTCCTGAATAAAAAAATATAATTTTCAACTCATTTTTAACCTGATCACACAAGTTGTGGAACTTTAAAACTCTATAGTAAGTGAAACTTAGTGAAACTTGCAAGGAAACAACTATATATGTAGTATATCTGTATAAGTTAAGCGTTAAATGTATTGACCTCAATGAATTAAAATGTTTTAAAAAGTTATCAATTTGTATAATTGTGCATGTATGTTTTGTGTGTTCCTGCATAGAAACCACAAAAACCTATAAATCTTTATATAATATAATATAAATCTTTTTATGCTTTTTATGATTAGGCTTTCTGCTTCTGCAACCTAGTGCAAACAGCGCAAAAACAAGACTGTGTTAACAAGACGAGACAACATTACACAACATAAAATAAGAAAAAAAACACAACAACGACCCGTCACTGTGAAGTAGTTCAAAGTTTTGTTTTACTCTTGTTTATACAAGTGAGTAAATTCAAGAATGTTACTGGCAAAAAAAAAAAATCTGTCTTACATATTATTATATTATTATAACCTATTATAATACTATTATAACCGAGTTTTCAGCAAACAGGTTTTCTGTTCTTTTCTCGGAAAACTGCTTGTTTTGTGGTCACACATTTCACCATTCAATACACAGTGACGGAACAGAAACCCACTGCCTTTAGCCTTTTAAACCTGCATGTATTTCATGTGTTTAGAATGTTTTATTTCCCTTTACACTGCAATCTGAAAGATTTGTTTTCACAACCTGTCAAAAAAACAGATATGGTGGTTGAAAAATGCTGGAAATCTTGAAAATGTATTGAAAAAACACGGAACCGGAGCGCACACCCCCCCACCCCCCCGCCCCCCCCCCCACACCCACACCATACCTCTCCGACAAGCATCTCGTAGATCAGGACTCCGAGTCCCCACCAGTCCACTGCCCGTGTGTAGGACGTGTCTGTCAAAACCTCCGGCGCTAGAAACTCTGGAGTGCCACAGAATGTACTCGTCCTGTCCCCAAAGCCCATACCTGAATCACAACATAACAAGGTTATTGAGAAATCAATGTTATACATCATAGACCACAATCATATTGCTCATAGACGACATCCCACCTTCTTTACACAGCCCAAAGTCGGCGATTTTCACGTATCCATCCGTGTCGAGCAGCAGATTGTCCAATTTTAGGTCCCTGAAAATGAAGTCAACACAGAGTCATTATCTAACGGAAAAAAACAAACAAACGGCCGATAAGATACGTGCACAAAATTAGCTTTCGTACCGATATACAATCTTGTTGTCGTGTAAAAACTGAAGGCCGAGCACCACACAGGCAGAATAGAACCTACAAAGAGAAATGAGTATCGTCAACCACAAGTTCGTCCTGCAACACACACTGCAATATGTTATCGTGACACGCGTCAGCACACGTGCACTCTACGTACACGGCCCGCGGCTCGGTGAATACGTCAGCATGGATGTGCATCATGAGATCCCCGCCCGCCGTGTACTCCATGACGAAACACACGTGCTCCGGCGTCTGGAAGCACGCGAACAGGTTCACCAGGAACGGGTGCTGAGAGCTGTTCACGATCTCAAAGATACGCTTCTCGCACATCAGGCTGACGACAGTGAAGAAGGCAGAAGAACCGTAAGGACGCTTTTGAATTAAGGAACTACTGTAATGTAGTGTATTCGCGTTACAATCGCAATAATGCAATTCTACCCCACACCACCAGAGGTCATCATGGCATACAAATGGCAGATTTCAAGTATCACCTGTAGCTCGTTACTTCGGTTTATGTAGACTAATATTCCGATAGTCTTCTTGTCTTTTTCCTTTAATTTATCACCCATATTTTTCTACTATCTGTCCTCTTTCACATACATTGTGAAATATTGATATTTAAGGACAAAACCACATAAACAACAATGGGCTATTTTTCTAGCCACAAATGTCTGGCATGATCAGGAATTGTAATATCCTCCCTGCTGTCCTTTATTTCCCATCTTATGCCTCTAAGTATGTTATTCGTATAATGCTTTCCTTTGTTTTTTTGTTTTTTTTTACATGTTGCTTAGTCATGCTGCTTTGTGCCTGTCTCTTTAATACACTCCAGTCAGGCGTAACATTATGGCATTATAACATTTTGAGCAATCAAATGAATAACACCGATTATCTCTTCCTCAATGCTCCTATTAGTGAGTGGGATATATTAGGCAGAAGGTGAATATTTTGTGAGTTGATGCGCTGGAAGAAGGAAAATGTGAATGTGTAAGGATTTGAGAGAGTTTGACAAATTGTGATGGCTTTGACGAAGAGTGTTGGGAAGGTTACTTTGGAAATGTAATACAAATGACCCTGTTCATTCATTCATTCATCTTCTACCGCTATATCCGAACTTCCTTCGGGTCACGGGGAGACTGTGCCTATCTCAGGTGTCTATGGGTATTAAGGCCCATAGACGGATGGAATGCCAACCCATCGCAGGGCACAAACACACTTCTAATCACACACACATTCCTACACAATGGACAATTTTCCAAGGTGCCAATCAACCTACCGTGCATGTTTTTGGACCGGGGGAGGAAACCGGAGAACCCGGAGAAAAACCCCCTGAGGCACGGGGAGAACATGCAAACTCCACACACACATGGACGAGACGGAAATCGAACCCGGACCCTGGCGGTGTGAGGCGAAAGTGCCAACCACTAAGCCACCGTGCCCCCCTGACCCTATTCTAAATGTAATAAGTAGTGTAACTTTTCAATTACTTCACAAAAGCAAAGTAACTGATTACATTTGATTACTTTTTGATAACTTTCATTTGTCCACTAGGGGGCACTTTAAGTTAACATTCTAAGAAAAAAAGTTGTTGTGGGGAGCGAAGGCTCCGACCAGGAAGGGATTTAATGCTGTTAATGTTCAATGGGTCACGAATATGTTAGGAATGGGCAGTGTTGGGGAGTAACTAGTTAAATGTAACATTCATTCATTCATTCATTCATTTCATTCATCTTCTACTGTTATATCCGATCTTCTCGGGTCACGGGGAGTCTGTGCCTATCTCAGGCGTCTATGGGCATTAAGGCAGGATACACCCTGGATGGAATGCCAACCCATGGCAGGGCACACACACATACACACACATTCACACACACATTCATATACTAGGGACAATTTTCCAAGGTGGCAATTAACCTACCGTGCATGTTTTTGGACCTGGGGAAACCGGAGAACCCGGAGAAAAACCCCCTGAGGCACGGGGAGAACATGCAACATGGCCGAGACGGGAATTGAACCCGGACCCTGGCAGTGTGAGGCGAAAGTGCTAACCACTAAGCCTTAAATGTAACAGCGTTGCGTAATCACAAAATAAATGTAACAGTAATTCGTTACGGTTGCTTGAGAAAAAAAATGTGCAACTAAATTACTTATAAAAATGTTACAAATAGGGTTAATAATTTCATGTAATAATCAGTTAAGTAAGTAATCAGTTACTTTTATAAAATAATCGAAAAGTTACACTACTTATTATATTTTGAATAGGGATATTTGTAATCTGTTACATTTCCAAAGTAAACTTCCCAACACTGGGAACGGGTCAGGTGGTCATAACGTTATGCCGGATCGGTGTTTTATAATCGGAGTTATTAAGCCCAACATTCAGAATACATAACACCATAAATGCCTCCTGATGCACACTTACCTCTCCACTTCATCTCGGGCTACAATGTCTCCTTTCTTGAGTGCTTTAATAGCGTACATTGAGCCTGATTTCTTGTACTCCGTTAGCAATACCTGGAAAAATAATTCGCAGAAGTGATTAACAGTAAAACACCATAAAAAAGTCAGATTAAACCAAAGGGAACGCTTGCATGGCAACGCTTACCTTGCCAAAATGACCTCTACCTAGTACAGCAATCAACCTGAAATCCTGAAGCCCCAATGGTGTTTTCTTCTGTTTGCTGTAGAAAAATCAGGTACATATACACAAATATAATCTAACACAAACGACAAAATAATGTATTTGTGTGTGTGTGTGTGTGTGTGTGTGTGTGTAAAGACCTGCTGAGCGAGTGTGTTCTGTTAGGCCGTTGGGGTGTAGAGTCCTGAGGAGGCTCAATAACATTCGGTCTCTCCTGAAAAATGTATATTATTATTTACTGTTCTGTGAAGGTTCTATACAAAAGTGACAATTTTATACGATACAAATATTTGCGCTTTAAAGCGTTTACGAGGAGTCGTTTTGACTACCTAGTGTTGTTGTTGTCTAAAGCGACTATAGGTAAAAAAAAAACATGACGTTTATTATTTGACTATAAATCCTAAATCGGGGACACCCCTGCTCATGTTGCTTACAACAGTTTAAGCAGGACACTCGAGATCAGTTTTCTCACCGGGGTCTGTCCATCTGTCATGTCTCTCCTGAGTTCCACTTTCATGGGGGACTCCGAGTCCAGGCTCAGTTTCTCTACAGAGATCTCCCTGCATCATGCACACGCCATATCCAAACATTTACACAAACACGGAGAGAGAGAGAGAAGCGCAGAGCAAATAGTTACACAGCGACATTGTTTGGTCAGAGTTTTAGAATGTGAGTACAAAAAACGTCACTGAAATAAATACATTTTTAAAAAAAATTAATGAAAATTAATTTTTCTGAAATTAATTTTTATTTGTCACCTCCAGTCCAAAATGAGTAACCAATCAGGTGTGATTTCTCAATGAATAAACGTAAAAAATATTCACACGTCCATGAAGACCTTAACTAGAATGAATTATTAATGAATCAAACAGCATTAACACACAATACCCCGAGAAACATTCATTCATTCATTCATTTCTACCGCTTTATCCGATGTTCACTCGGGTCACGGGGAGTCCTGTGCCTATCTCAGGTGTCTATGGGCATTAAGGCAGGATACACCCTGGATGGAATGCCAACCCATCGCAGGGCACACACACACACATTCACACACACATTCATACACTAGGGACAATTTTCCAAGGTGCCAATCAACCTACCGTGCATGTTTTTGGACCGGGAGGAAACCGGAGAACCCGGAGAAAAACCTCCTTGAGGCACGGGGAGAACATGCAAACTCCACACACACACATGACCGAGACGGGAATCGAACCCGGATCCTGGCGGTGTGAGGCGAATGTGCTAACCACTACGCCACCGTGCCTCACACCCCGAGAAACATTTTTTGTCTATATAAAAAAGCATTCCTATGCTTTCATGTTATATACTAACTGTTTTTTCATGTTATATATAATCATCCGAAATGTACAACATTTGCTTCACAGCAAGTGCGTGTCCGATTCCTTCAAAATGAGCAAATTTAAATAGAAAATACGCCTAATGGAAAAGCGTCAAATACGCGAAAAAAACACATCTATCGGGAAAAGTTTTTAGGTTGTTTTCACGATGCGAAAAACAAAAGGAATTTTTCCCCTGCATTTCCAGGTCACATGATATACCTTTCCTTGCCTTGTGCGTGATGCAGCAGGTGCTGCAAGAGGCCCTATTGCACTACAATTCTGAATCCACAGGTCCTCCGCGAATTGCCTCCCAGAACAAGGGCATACATGGCCGCTCCCAAGTATAGGGGGATTGCCCCCATTAGTGCTTGTATAACGCTTGTATTGGCTACGATATAAGTAAGCCTGCCTATATCTGTCTCCATTTTTTTTAATGACTTATCACGAGTTTTAGTCGCAAGATATTGTTAGAAAATACATTTAGAAAATATAATATAACTTTTGATGGGGCACGGTGGCTTAGTGGTTAGCACGTTCGCCTCACACCGCCAGGGTCCGGGTTCGA
>JACRUU010000022.1:9253379-9470879 GCA_030449085.1 Kryptopterus vitreolus
GGAATAGCCTTTATTTATGATACAGCACCCCTGGAGCATATAGGGTTAAGGGCCTTGCTCAAGGACCCATGAGTGGCAGCTTGGCCTCAAACCCCTGACCTTCCAATCGGTAACCCAATGCCTTAGCCGTAGCGCTACACCTGCCCGATAATGATCCATCGTGGAAGACCTGGAGTACCTGTGCAACCGGACTGGGTTTCAGATGCTGCGTCATGCAGAAATGTACAAGTCGTAACAAAGGCTTTAATATCTATGAGGAAGGTTAAGCTGAGATAGTCTGTTGCAAAAACAACTCCCTTTTCGATGGTCATTTTGCTGCTGCCTCTCTAGTATACTTCCATTTGTACTAAAAGCAGCTGATTCGCAGTCACTTAAGCGCTCTAATATACTATAAATATCTCCCTATGAGGATAATGTGCAGAATATTGGAACACACACTCACAGGAGAGCTCGTCTGTTTTCAGTGTGCTCTTGCCACTGACGCTGCCACTGCGGCTGTACAGGCCTTTTCCACTGCGCATGAAGGAGCGAGCCTCGCCGGGACTGTGGCACGGCAACACCACCGGGCTGCCGCGGTTACGACCCGGAACCATCTCCAACATGCCCTCGCAGCCTAGTAACTTCACCTGCAGCATGCCTGAGACACACACACACACACACACATTTAAATACTTTCATTTAAATAAATTCAAAGCTTAAATACTATTTGCCTTTTCATCACTGCTATACAAGTTCTTAAACTTTACCAGTGAGAGGAGACGGTTTGGACAGTGTGCTGTACTGGTTGTGCAGGTAGGGGGTGCCGTGACGTGAGCTGAATGTGGGTGACGAGGCCAGGACGAGCTCCTCTTTGATTAGACAGGCTTTGGGATGATCCTCGGGCAGATCAGCCAGACGCTGGTCTAAGGAGACCTTCAGTAGATCCAACCTCTGAGTGGACTCGCTTAGACGACACTGAGCCTAGAGAGAGAGAGAGAGAGAGAGAGAGAGAGAGAGAGAGAGAGAGAGAGAGAGAGAGAGAGAGAGCGCGAGAAAGAGATTGCAGCATAAGGCCATATTGCGTGTTACAGTGTATTTTAAAGAATGTAACAAATGGTCGAAGAATGATGAATGCCCATTTACACTCAAATATTTGTGTAGATGTGTAAGTGTGTGTGTGTGTGTGTGTACCTCTGACATGGCTTTTTTGTCCTGCACTTTGTTGGCTCCCAACAGTCTCAGAACATTTTTGGCTCCCTCTGCAACAGCATGCTCCACCCGATAGTGATGCCGCAGCTCCTCGATCCTCAGCTCTATCCCACACGGGTCGGGCTTTCCTGTGAGACGGATGGGATTTGCAGTTTTTCACAAGCGTTGCCTTCAGCTTGAATTTTCACTCACGCACAGAATTGATATGCGTCTCTATGCTCCTTCACTCTGCGCCGTTTTGCCGAATGAACGAGAGCCGGACAATAAAGACATTAGAGAAGAAGCTTCAGTCTGTGAAGCCTTCCCAGAAAATGTTAGCAATGACCTTTCCTTATCCACGTTTACTGCTTGTCGTGTTAGGATGGAAAATAAAAGAGGCGATAGATGTGTTTCATTAACAAAAATTTTAATGTATTAAAATACATTAAAATACATTTCCAGAGTGAACTAAATCTAAAATAAGTGATCATTTTGAAGAAGGTTTGAATGTTAGTTTTATATATATATATATATATATATATATATATATATATATATATATATATATATATATATATATTCATTCATCTTCTAACGATATATTAGATTTATTGATATACATTATTACTATATGCACTTCTGGTTAATGCTTTTCATTGTCCCTGTAATCAGCATAATGACAATAAAGATGAATCTTAACTTTACAGAAAAATTGTTTACATATTATTTTTTTTAATCACATTTAAACAAGCCATTTTAAGACCATTACTCAAATAGCAAAGATAGCTATGATTATTTGCCTGTTCAGCGATTGTTTTTGATGTGTTAGGGTTTAGGATTAGAGCATGTGTTTCACTGTTCTATAATGTTAACACAGACATGTACTGCAGGTAAGTAAGGTTACTTGGAGGGGGTTGAGACCTGGGGCTTATGCTTAATGTGTGTGAGAGTGAGACAGATGGAGATGTGAATATGTGAGGATTACACAGGAGGGGCTGTTTGTCAAATGAGATGAGATGCTTTCATGTCCTAATAAGGCATTAGTCTCGGGATACCCTGTACATGACTGTGTACCCAGAAATGTGTTGCAGAGATGTGGGAGGTTTACATACATGCTAAGCTAATAACACAGTGCTTGTGTGGTGCAGTCTTTCCTCTGCGCTCAGGCAGGTGAGCGATGTATTGCTGTAGAGTGCAGTTTATAACATTACACACAACAGCCTTTTAATACATTCTCCTCTGAGCAAAACATTGAATTGATGCCGGTCATGCATGTGTGTTTATGTGAGGGAGTGTGTGTGAGTGTGTGTGTGTGTGTGTGTGTGTGTGTGTGTGTGTGTGTGTGTGTGTGTGTGTGTGTGAGTTTCTACAAATCAATATTTTACAATTTGATTAAATTACATTTCATATTTGACATATTTCTCAATTTATTTCTCCAGATGTTTATATATATATATATATATATATATATATATATATATATATAGATAGATAGATAGATAGATAGATAGATAGATAGATAGAGAAAGAGAGAGAGCTGCTTATTGATCTGTTTTTCCCTAGTGTGCTCACACGGCAATATCCCAGTGTCATGCACAGACGCAGCACATGGTGTAACTCTTACAGGGAGAAGCACACACCACACACACACACACACACACACACACACACACACACACACACACACAAAAACACACCTACCTTGTATGTCTTCATTGTGTTCGTAAGCCTGCATTGCTTTGCGGATCTGCATGCGAATGATGTCGATCTTGGTTTTGCTGTCCTGGAGCATCTGCTGTGCCGTCTGCAACATCTTCTTATCCTAATTCGAAGGCACACACACACAAATGAATATTATAAGAAAGATTTATTCAAATAAAAGAAAACCTTATACACAGGTTCAGTTCGATACAGGCACCTGACGGACCAAAAGTGAGTGACTATACACTCAGATCATCTGTGATTACAGACGAAAAAGTAGCACAAATGGATACCATTTGTACCATACCATTTTCTAAAAATGTATATACTGTATCATTAAAAGATAGAATACTACTTATGCAAACAGTAGACTATGGAGGTCCATTTGCCACTAGCCATTTGAATTCATCTAATATTAATGATAAGTTTCCTAACCCATTTTTCAGATTCAGTTCATGTCCATTTAAACTGCATTATCTCAAAGGCATGGGCATAGGAAATTTGGATTGGAAGGCACAACCAGTCTGCCATTGGTGGACCCTTGAGCAAGACGCTTAACACTTGCAGTGGTATAAATGCAATACAATGCAATAGGTTGTTATATTTATCTAAGAAATAACAATGAAATAAAGAGTATTTACTCTTATCCACCAACAGCCACAAATCTACCTGCAGACTTTCCATCCAGCCCAACAGTAGGCACATTTGATAGGCGAATGGAAACCAAGATGAACCGTATTAGCGAATAGAATCAGGTGTGGGTTCTGATTGGTTGAAATTAAAGTTTTTAAACACTCCTATTTTTGTGGAAAATAGTAAAGAGCCCTGATTTCAGTTTACATTAAAGTCAAAGATGTAAAAGATTAGAGTCCAAATCTCAAATCATAAGTCTGAATTAAGGTATTAAACAGGGTATATATAGGTATATATATATATATATATATATATATATATATCTATATATATATCGTATATATATATATCATATATATATATATACCGATATATATATATATATATATATATATATATATATAATATATATACACACACACACACACACTATTTTAGCACACCACTACTTTAGAAGAACATCATTTTTGACCGTGTACATGTAAGTGTATTACCTTGGTAGAGCTGTTGGCATAGATAGGGATCATGTTCTCAGCACCTTGCTTGACTTTGAGCTCTATGTTGAGTTGCCTCTCCAGCGCGGCGATGCGGTCCTGATGGGCCGATGCTCGACTCTCTGTTCCAGGAGACCGAGGCACTTCATCTAGGGGAGGGCACAGATCACTTTTAAGACTTTCAATTTAGCAGTCCGAATCTGAAGTAATGTAGGTGTCAGGATCTGCCGATCTCCCTGGTCCTGTTCTGGACCCCTGTTCTGCCCTGCCCCTGGATTTATGGTTTTGACTTTGTTTTAGTTTCTCTTGATGTTTCTGCCCTTTATTGCCATGTTTGCTGTGCCAAATTTTTGACTGTGTTAGATTTTGATTTTTGGTTCTCCCTGCTTGTCCCTGTTTGCTTGTGCTCTTACCCTGGATTGTCTTTTGGTTTATGTTTGGGTCCACCATTCATCGCAGCACGTTTATCTTACATCTCCAGGGTTGGGGGTTCGATTCCCGCCTCTGCCATGTGTGTGGAGTTTGCATGTTCTCCCCGTGCCTCAGGGTTTTTTTCTCCGGGTTCTCCGGTTTCCAAAAACATGCAAAGCAGGTTGGAAATATGTCCCTAGTGTGTGAGTGTGAGTGTGAATGTGAGAGTGTGCGATAGGTTGGCATTCCATACAAGGTGTGTCCTGCCTTGATGCCCCAAGACGCCTGAGATAGGGCAACCCGAGAGAGGAGATGAATAAAGTGGTAGAGGATGAATGAATGAATCTGCTGTAACGTCTGGTTATAGCCTAGTATTTGAGTTTGAGTGAATATCAGGAAGTGCTTATGGAAAATGACTGCACGTCGAGCACAATCAAGACTAGTCAAGTGATTACTGGAATACTATATACAAATTAAACATATAATTTTGAAGCTACTTCTTCCACAGATTCTAGTAATGAATGACTTGAAACCCATTTAAAGTGCAATATCACTGAAACACGATGTTCAGTGCTTTTACTGGTAGACTCACCACGGGCCTCATCTGTTCCTTTGACAACAATATGGGCGTCAAGCTCCTGGAGCTGGGCATGGAGGGAGTGTAGACGCCTGTTGGAGCTGCGGAGCTGGCTGTCCACTTGCTGCGCATTGCGTTTGTCGGTGGTCGCCCTTCTCAGGTTCTCGGCTCCTTCCTTGATCTTCAGCTCTTTGCGAATCTCACGGCGGATCTTCTCGCGTTCCTCGTCCAGCCGCTGCTGCACGCTTGTATCTGAAAAGTCGGAGCCTTGGTCCAGACCTAGCTGTTCCAGAACGGACAACCCGCCCGGATCACTCTGGGGGGGGAAAAAAACAATACCAGAGAGAGTTTTATAACCACATTTAAGAATCTAGTGGAAAGCCTTCTCAGAAGAATACTAGTAATTATGATTGGTGATTAGTATCTGTCAACTTCTACATCCATTTTGCCATACAGTGCTTATTATTAAACTTTAATATATGGATATTCGGTGACACCCAGATGAGCATGGGTTCCCTCGAGCCTGGGTGTCCGAGCCATGGTAACGCCAAGTTGCCGCCCTTGGGTTCTTGAACAAGGCCCTTAATGTATATATAATGTGCTTTAATGTATATGTCACAAATAAAGGCTATTCTTCTGTCCCTGTCTTGTTTTAAAGGTAAAAGCCAGTAGATGTGGGAGCTCAGTGGTTAAGGTGATGGCTCCTAGACCGGAAGATCACAGGTTCAATCCCCACCATCCCCAAGCTGCCACTAGTGGGCCCTTGAGCGAGGCCCTTAACTCTCAATTGATCAGTTGTAATTACTGAGAGGAAACAACAACAACAACAACAACAACAACGTTTTATCACCACATTTAAGAATCTAGTGGAAAGTCTTCTCAGAAGAATACTAGTAACTATGATTGGTGATTAGTATCTGTCAACTTTTACATTCATTTTATAAATGAATGGGTGTCCGAGCCATGGTATTGCCAAGTTGCCGCCCTTGGGTCCTTGAACAAGGCCCTTAACCCTCTTTACTCCAAACTAGCAGGGATATACGAAGAAATAATTACACTGTGCTTTAATGTATATGTCACAAATAAAGGCTATTCTTTTATCTCAGAGATTATTTCCCTGCCACACTCAATCATTTGGGACATTATAAGGAACAAGCGCGTTTTCTTTATTACCGCTTTGTTTCTGTTATGATGCTTTAAGACAAAAGCCAGTAGAGGTAGTATCTCAGTGGTTAAAGTGTTGGCATCTAGACCAGAAGATCAGGGTTTATACCCCACCACCACCAAGCTGCCACTAGTGGGCCCTTGAGCAAGGCCCTTAACACTCAATTGCTCAGTTGTAAGTCGCTCTGGATAAGGGCGTATGCCAAATGCCGTAAATGTAAAAATTAAAAGGGAGGCGGTAGCTCAGTGGTTAAGGCAGTGGATCTGAGCCCAGAAGGCCGCAGGTTCCAATCCCACCACCACCAACTTGACGCTATTGGGCCCTTGAGCAAGGCCCTTAAACCTCAGTTGCTTAGTTGTAAGTCGCTCTGGATAAGGGCGTCTGCCAAATGGTGTAAACATAAATGTAAATAATGTCCATTGTTTAAAGTGATATACACAAAATCCATTGAATTGAACTGAATAGGTTCACCAACATTAATCCTGCTTTGCAAAGAAGCATCAGTCGATAAACAACTACAAAACACATTTTATCATACGTTCAATGTCCCTGACTTCTGCCATAGCAATAAAACAAACTGGTTGTTATATTTACATGGCAAACCTTTTGTAATTGAATCTAGGAAAAGAATATTTCGAAAAAATGTCAATATGAAAACACAATATTGAATATATGTGAATCAACTTTTACCTCAAAAAACTCACAGCAAAAGATTTCACTTTTGAGTGACAATTTGTTCGGCACCATTACCATAAGTATTGCTTTGCTCCAGACGATAGATGCAAGACATGCTGACATCACCTTGAAAACACTTGCAATATCTACCCTATACAAGGACATTCGTCGAGCCCTTCTGGTAATTTCATGATAACGAGCCGATGTTTAAGTCTGTTTATTTTCCTTATAATTTAAGGTCGATGCAGTATAAACAACAAACCTTTCTCAGTAAATGTTACACCGGAACAGAAACTGTTAATAAACCCCCCTTCACAGTATTTTAATACTGCCTCAGACACTCATGAGGCAAACACAGAATTACAGAAGTGGTTTTTGTCTGAGGTTGTACTTCAAGACCAAACAAATAACGACATGAACAAAACTGTGAAAAAAGATACAAACTTCTAAACAAGATGCGGGACGTAAAATCGCCTACAAATAGACATTTCGGAACACATCGATCGAAAAGCAGTGCGGCGTTTTCCAGGAACTAGCGACGTGTGAATCTGCTGTCGCTCTTATAAGCCAGGAAACTGTTGTGCTCGCTGCATCGCAAAACCACCTTATTCCAGAAACAGGCAACGCTGACAACCACCGAAGTCAGGTCTGTCGGTCCTACTCACTGTCGCCGCTCAAGACAAAAATCATGCAGAACTACAGCGGCGACACTCCACCTGCGTTTCCAGGTATTCCCAGCGATCCCAGTGATCCCATTCCCCCGACCAGCACATGCTGTTTACTCCAGCTCTACTCTCCGACCTCTGACTGAGACATACAGCAAGCCGGAGAGAAACAGAGACAGAAAGGAAGGGAAAGCCATGGTTGGGGTCGCCCTGCCTGAGCAGGATATCCGGCTGAGCCTCGGTACGGTCACTTCCTGTTTCCTGTGAAGCCAAAAAACCAGCGCTGGGATTTCAGTTTCCCTTAGAATCCTACAATATCAGTATATAAATGTGTAATATCCATAATGTCCAACTGCATTTTACTCTCCTTTATATTCTATACATCATTGTGCATATGTGCGAGTCTTACATACAGGCCGAACAAAACCAGAGTGCAGCGAGTGCAAATGAGCAACACCAAAACTTGCTAGAGATAGATAGATAGAGAGAAAGAGAAAGAGAGAGAGAGAGAGAGAGAGAAGGGTGACATCACTAGCTCATATTACAGGATGTGAATAGAAGCAAAGCAGTGGAACTTCCTGCACTACATCCAATTCAGATTCCTTGAATGCAGCTTCCATGTAAAACAAACACACTGACAGAGGAGAAATGTTTAAAGGAACACTTCCATCCTGAACTCTTACCACATCGGCAGGGAATGCGTGGTTATCACTGAACAAATGCTCAAACCATAAAAATGAGAGGAAAGAACTTTTCATAAAACATTTTTTGGAGCATTCAATGTCCTTCAAACAACAAAAACAAAAAACGTTTTGCAGCATCAATGTTTATGCAAAGTATACGGCTAAGTCTGACTGCTAACGCTAGATTAGCATTAATCCTTGACAGAAATGATTGACTGACCCCCATTTTTGTGATCTATTATCATCTGTTTGATTTCTATGTACAAGGAAACTTTTGACTGAATATAAGACATTTACTAAAGTGTTTTGACTTATAGAAATTGATGTTAAAAGTAGTCAGATTCATTACCTCAGGTAGAAGTGTGGGTTTTCACTAGCGGCGTTTAAAAAGACTTCTGTCGAAGGTGAAACATCAACTCAAGCTTTGTACTCAAGTAAAAGTGTTAAAAGTACTAGTCCTTGTGTCTTTGTGAGGTGATTTGTTGTCGTGTGCAGATGCGACGGATCGCGTAAAAACCAATAGCGTATCGCAATGCTATATGTTTATATCTCATCCAACCACAATCACATTCACTCTATCCGGATGAAGCGATTCATCTGGATAGGTTTTTTTTTTTTTGAACAATGACGAGCTGGAATGCAAACAAGTTGAACTAAAATAGGCTAAATGAGGCTAAAATGTAAGGAGTAGAAAGTACAGATAATGTGCGTGAAAATGTAAGGAGTAGAACAGAAAAAGAATGACTCCAATTAAGTATAGATATCCAAAATTTCTACTTAAGTAAGATAGTGAAGTATTTGTAGAGGTTAGCACGGTGGTTGTAGAGGTTAGCAAGTTCGCCTCACACCGCCAGGGTCTGGGTTCGATTCCCGTCTCGGCCGTGTGTGTGTGTGTGGAGTTTGCATGTTCTCCCCGTGCCACATGGGTTTTTTCTCCGGGTTCTCCGGTTTCCTCCCGGTCCAAAAACATGCACAGTAGGTTGATTGGCACTTTGGAAAAATTGTCCCTAGTGTATGAATGTGTGTGTGTGTGTGTGTGTGTGTGTCCCGCGATGGGTTGGCATTCCATCCAGGGTGTATCCTGCCTTAATGCCCATAGACGCCTGAGATAGGCACAGGTTCCCTGTGACCCGAGGGAAGATCGGATAAAGCGGTAGAAGACTGAATGAATGAATGAAGTATTTGTACTTCATTACTTGACACCTCTGCTACATCTATATCATTAATCTTTTACAGGATTCAATCTTTTTATGCTTTTTTTCACATATCTCGCTGTGACGACGAATTCTTTAAAAAAAAAATCCTAAATGACTGTTTTTTTTCTACCTGCTCTTGCAGACATTCTTCACAAATCTTTCTGCAGAAAGTCTAAGCAGTGCTGCCCTGTAGTTAGTGGTTTGAAACCGCAGGCTATGTTTGGGTCTGTTTTCCAAAAAAAAAAAAAAGAGCCTTGAGCCTTTTAAGCCAAAAGGGATTACTAAAAATAAGTCACTGAATGAATGAGTAATGATTTTTATGGATGGCATAAAACACCAATATTAGAAAATGGTAAATGAGATTAACTGTATTCAATTTTCATGCCTTGTGTTTTTTCATTCATTCATCTTCTACCGCTATATCCGATCTTCCCTCGGGTCACGGGGAGCCTGTGCCTATCTCCGGCGTCTATGGGCATTAAGGCAGTATACACCCTGGATGGAATGCCAACTCATCACAGGGCACACACACACACACATTCATACACTAGGGACAATATTCCAAGTTTCCAATCAACCTACCGTGCATGTTTTTGGACCGGGAGGAAACTTGGAGAACCCGGAGAAAAACCTCCTGAGGCACGGGGAGAACATGCAAACTCCACACACACACATGGCCGAGAATCGAACCCGGACCCTGGCGGTGTGAGGCGAACGTGTTAACCACTAAACCACCGTGCTCCTCCCTTGTGTTTTTTTATTAAGATTTATTAAGATATTGTGTGCCACACCGTTTGAAGCTCTGTTTCACAGGATCTCGATACTGGTGTACATTCCTATAGTGTCCATACCTACAGCTAAAGAGAATATTCAGCTGTGATTTTTCTCATGTCATGCTCGGCATGGCGGTGTAGTGTTGTGTAGCATTACACTTATCCATGTGGGTTTCCTTTTGTTCTTGCACTAAACTGTGTGTGAATGTGTGAAAACTGTCTATCTACGGCTCAGTATAAGAGTCAGCATTATTATCTGCTGCACAGCATTGCGGGCTTGTGTAGCGCTTTGCACTAGCTATAGCGCTAGCTTGAAAGTCAAGATGATTGCCTTCTATTTAGCAAATGCCTGTGTACATTGTGGATGTTCATTTATTCGTTTTTTTATACAGTGCGCTTCTATTGAAGATCTGAACATTCCGGTATCTATTGGGTTAAGCGGTTTAGATAACACTCCGTGTGGTATTTCACACACTTGTCCATGTGGGTTTCCTCCAAGGTGTCCGCTTTCCTACTTACAGTAAGCTGCTCATGGATTGAGTGTGGGAATGTGTCATTTTTAGACTTAATAAATAACAGTGACGGATGAATAATTATTGATCAACGCGTCTATGGCTCAGTATAAGAATCAGCATCATCTGTGCAGATATTTGTGAGCTTGTATCCTGCATGGCTTCGGATCATGTATGGTAACAGTGGAAGACAAGATCCATGGTGCAAATTCATGTTTGCATGTGTCATGTTTATTTGTATACACATTTTTTGCTTCCTACAGTGTGATTCTGTTGACATCAGCCGACCTGCACTTCCTGGTATCTATTGGCCAACTGGTTGGGGTTGTTTTTATTGAATACAAATATACACCTTAACAAGCCATTAGGGCTTAAATGTGTTTAGGCAGGATGCACAAAAACTAATCCTACACAGCAATAACATGTTATACCTGCTTCAGTCTCTGACACACACACACACACACACACAACCCCCACACGTGCACAAGTGCATAACCAAAAACAAAAGCGCGCCGGTGACTAAGCCAAAACTGAACCGCAAACAATGGCGGTAGCTGCAGCGTGTTTAAAAACACATGAGTCATTTACAGTAAGCGGGGTTGTAAAGAGTAAAACGGAGAGAGAGACAGGCAATGAGGGAAGTCACTATGAAAGTGGCTTATAGGAAGTTCAGCTCGTCTTCTACGCCATTTAATCATGAGGTTGCCTTCGAGTCCAACCTAATAATTAAGCTCGGCTCTTTAAAATGAGTTACAGGTTCTTAATCCAGGGGTCTTGTAACTAAACAAATCCAGATGCAGTAAGCAGGATTTGTGGCTTGTAGTGAGGAAGCAAAAATACAAATACGCCTGATGACTGGTTCTGCGTTTATGATAGAAAGACACTGTTATAGAGTGAAATCTGGGCCTCGAATGGCTTCTTAAGAAAAGAATCCGAATTGTACAAGTCACCCAAAATCACAGCTGGAGTAACAATTATAACACCATGGCTGTGATCAATGTAAAGTGCTTTTACTTTACTGTCACTTTGTATAAGTCAGTATTCATGTTAGATAGAGTCGTTTGATATAAAGATGAACATGGTCATATCTGGCCTATATCACTGACTGAACAAACTGCTGAGAAGACTAAACAATGTTACCTAGCGTTTTGCTAAGCTACTCTTTATTACCTGTTGTTGTTGTTGTTGTTGCTGTGCTACAATATCAGTACTTTTTCCCTACAGGAGAAAAGTACCAACCGTTGACTGTAAAAATGCAGCATAAGAGGCTTTTATAAACTATGACATAGCGTAAAAGAGATAAGAATCCCTGGAGGCATCCACGTTTCTTTATCACCCCTTTCGACATCATAACAGCTTTTGAATAACAACTTATAAGGCAACGCAAATGTAGCATTGTTTTCTCTTTTTTCGTTTCCTACTTGCACCAAAATTGGATCAAGATATCTTTTGGATCAAGAGTATATTTATCCATTTACAGTAATGATTCATATTGTAAAATATCCCTTCAGTGTATTCTTAATGGGGCACGGTGGTTTAGTGGTTAGCACGTTCGCCTCACACCGCCAGGGTCCGGGTTTGATTCCCGTCTCGGCCATGTGTGTGTGTGGAGTTTGCATGTTCTCCCCGTGCCTCAGGGGTTTTTTCTCCGGGTTCTCCGGTTTCCCCCCCCGGTCCAAAAACATGCACGGTAGGTTGATTGCCACCTTGGAAAATTGTCCCTAGTGCATGAATGTGTTTATGAATGTGAGTGTGTGTGCCCTGTGATGGGTTGGCATTCCATCCAGGGTGTATCCTGCCTTAATGCCCAAAGACGCCTGAGATAGGCACAGACTCCCCGTGACCCGAGAGAAGATCGCATATAGCGGTACAAGATGAATGAATGAATGTATTCTTAAAAAAAAAAAACAGCTATAAACAAACAACTTATCATCAGATATTTTTTGTACTCTGAAAGCAGGTAAAATAGGTACACACTTTGTCACAAAAAAGTATAACCTTTTTATTGTTGCTAAATTTTGGTAAAATTTTGACCAATTTTAATAAAACTTTAATGAAATAAAGTGACATAAATTATTAACATAGTCTGTCACTTGTGGCTAAACTACCTTGTGAAATCAGAGAAAGTGTATTTGTGGATTCATCTTTTAATTTATTTATTTGTATTATTTTGGTTAAATATGCTCAAATGTGACCAATTTAATTATAGCTTAAACAACAATTGAAATACTTATTAATTGTCAATATGCTGGTATTCATGGTAGCAGACGACGTTCTGTTATAAACATGGTTGTTTTTATCATGGAAGGCCGTATTTTTTATGCAGAATTTGCACTAAATTAAAGAATAAATTAAAAAGCTTGGAGAATTTCCATCCAAAGTTTGGAAATTACCGTCATTGAATAAATGTGCATTAATGTTGGAATGATGACTGTTAACATTAAAATATATTAAGTAAATACAGAAATATGCAGATTAGATAACTATGTCAATAATTTATATATCACTTTGCTTCAAATTCATTTACCTTTAAACATGTTTTATTAATATTGGCCAAATTAATATTGATCAAAATAGGACCAAAATTTTGCAGAATAAATAAATAAACTATATCTTTATTAAGTCATAAGTTTAAGTTACTCCTTACACTGAATAACTTAATAAATGTAACTAAAAGGATCACAATAGAGCCTACATCCATAAACGGTAAAAAAACCCAAAGTATAATCAACCATAGTAGTTGTTTTGTAGTGTGAAATGTTTGAGTCATGTTCCTATAAACTCTTTGGACCAATTTGAATTACGAATTTAAATAAGTATTGTTGATGGAATATTCACCAGCTCTCGTTCTGTAATGGGAAGATGTTTTTGAAAAGGGCACTATAAATATAGTGTGGAAAAAATTCTATTTTAAAACTTCTATTTTAAAAAAAAAAGGCTTGGAGGAAGAGGGGATTGCAAATCTAATGCAACTCCTACATGGTATATTTCATTTGCTGGGGCATCTGTATATCTCTCCCCAGCACCGACAAACACGAACCTCGAATGCTTCTATTTCAAGCATAATCCAGTTCAACGGCAATAAAAGTGAACACGGATGTGCAATGGTGAAAAAGAGGCAGAATTTGTCACAAAAACAGAAGCTCAGCATTGCTCTGCTTCCTGTCTGCAAAGGCACACATGAGGAAATATTGATATACAAAAACTTGGTATGCATACTAAACACACAAATTTAGCTTCACTATGATCAACACAACACATCACAACGCTCATCTTTAGAAGTGTAAAGACTTATTTCCAGTGATATCCCACTGAAAATAAACAATACTGTTAGACTTCAATGACAGAAAGACCACAAAATAAAATGAACAAGAAGAGACGAGAAGACATCGTGAAGACGTCAGCCATAAAGAGAACGGGCCATAGGACACGAAACACAAGTATCCGCAACGTCCTACATAAGCAGGCTGAATAAGGGACTCGTATAAGACTCGCAGATCTGAGTCTATATATGAAAATTCACAATGGGTAAAGCCTACCCCTTGAGTGGTGCCACCTGGTTCAGGGCAGATGACCATATCTTGTCTCTCCATTTGAGCGTCTCCACCCATTTCTTCCGTGGCCATGATGGCGGTCGAAACAAAACCACTTCTTATAATACCTTCCTCCAGTCAAGACTCCCGGAATCCAAAAAAAAAAAGCAGGGCTCGATTCTCACCCGAGAAACAGGAAGAACAAATAAGACACGGATGCTTTTTTAAAAAAAATCTGTCTATGGATGAAGAAAGTATTTTTTTTTAAATAAAATGAAAAGAAGAAGGAGGTCACGGCCCCACCCCCACGGCTTCCTGAAGAGAAGTAACTCAAGAGCATGCAGCAAACACACAGTGTACACATGCAGAAGTCTTATGCGTCACATGACCGTCGGTACTGCCTGAGTCTGAGGAGTCAACCAGCTGAGATGCTGAGACACAGACTGGATAAAAAGTCACTCGGATACTTTTTTTTCTCTTCGAATGCTGAGGTGTAAAGAGTAAATAGATCTAATAAATTATGCCTGAAGGCTCATCACTATTTCAATTATTATTAAATCACTATTTCAATTATTATTAAAACACTTCTAAGTACAACTACCAGGGTGTGTCTTTCCAAGTGTGTAAATATGTGCATATGTGCATATACATATGTATATATATATATATGTATAACACTTCTGGGACCACGCCCCCTTGAAACCCATGGCTGGAACGGTACTTTCCAAACGTATATACGTATATAGGACTCCTAAACCAGACCTTTCCTTGCCAGATTGTCTTTCGAGTTTCCACCTGAAAACACTCCAGCCTATCTCCTGTGTGCCTTGGATCTCTTTCCCACGCATGCCTTTCCTCAAGCCTCCCTGCTTGGCCAGTGTTTCCCAGATCTTCCCTATCAGCCTTCTTTCTCTGCCTTGGATCCTTCCTATACCTGCACATTGTGACACTCTGACTGTAACAAAACACTGACTGTTACTAGGCAATGAACATCACTGGCCAAAATGTCTCCATTCCAATTATGTTTTAAATGTGGTGTAACACTTTGTTATTAGGATGTCAATGCTGCTACTATTTAAGAAAAAGAAGAACATTATAAAATTAAGACTTGGATTCAGGACTACTGTCTAAAGCAGCCATTTTAACAGCATTTGCGTTTGATCACATTTTTTGATGGATACCACTTGAACAAACTGTATTTCCAGGGCTTTCAGACAGACGTTTTGTCATCACGAGTCCTGAAATTATCCTAGGAAACAGAGCAAGCCCGGACTCAAATAAACCGCAAACGGATCGATTACGTCTCACTTGTGTAGTCAGTAATTGCCTGACTGACAGGTCTATTGTCTCTGGTACTGGATCCGGTTAGTATCGTATAAACTGCTCGGAATGAAAGAATGTAGTACTAATGTGGGTGGGTTAGAGGATCACAATGGTTGATGCTGGTTAAGGCGCTGGGCTACTTATACTGGGGTTCGAGCCCCAGTATCACGAAGATCACGGGTCCTTGAGTAAGGCCCTTAATCATTTGTGCTCCGGGGGGCGCTAAATCATGGCTGGCCCTGCACTCGGACCCAAAAACAAGCTGGGATATCCGAAGAAAGAATTTCACTGTGCTGTAATGTGGCAAATAAAGGCTATTCTACATCAGGTAATAACTAGAGTTACACCATCTGGATCAAGTCTAGGACTAAACATCCACCTGGAGATTATGACCAGAAGCTGTGTCAAATGCCTGAGGCATAAGTTGCATTTGAGAATAGACAGAACCCAGTAGCACGTAAGACAGTGCTGTGTGTAATGTGAAAAGTGAAAAGCTTGTAAAAGCTTCAGTATACTTGCCAGATTCCAAACGTTGATTTACCTATAAACATAATCCGTGCTCGTCAGTTACTTGCTACATTTTTAGTACTAGAGACCTAAAAAAATGAATACTTAAAAGTTCCAGTCCTTATTTGGTCCTATTAATCAACATATGTAAATAAATATTGTTTTTGTGTCTTCAGGAAAACAACTGTAGCTGAAGATTTCTCATTTAACATTGTCAATTAAACCTGGCGGCGGCACATTCGCCTCACACCGCCAGGATCCGGGTTCAAGTCCCGTCTCGGCCGTGTGTGTGAGGTTTGCATGTTCTCCCTGTGCCTCAGGGGGTTTTTCTCCGGGTTCTACAGTTTCCCCCGGTCCAAAAACATGCACGGTAGGTTGACTGGCACCTTGGAAAATTGTCCCTAGTGTATATATGTGTGTGTGATTATTAGTGAGTGTGTGTGTGTGTCCTGCGATGGGTTGGCATTCCATCCAGGGTGTATCCTGCCTTAATGCACAGAGATGCCTGAGATAGGCACAGGCTCCCCGTGACCCGAGGGAAGATCGGATATAGAAGATGAATGAATGAATGAATGAATGAATGAATGAATGAATGAATGAATTAAGCCTGGCTCCAGTTGTATTCTCACCCAACAAAATAACAAAGTCGCAAAAAGCACTCGTTTGTTCGATTGACTCACTTACATTTCTAATTATACAACATCTCATCCATAAAAGCTCATTTATTAAACCACTAATAGCCAAAGTGCATCCTCTGCCTTGTTATATAGGTGGTAGAAAATGTCAAATACATCAAGCAACTGGAGCTTTCGACATTTAACTGCACAAACCAATTTAAGAACAATGCTTTAAAAAAAAAAAGTCATTAGGGCAATTTTGCTTCATCTTTGACAGACATGAAATCAACTTGTCTTCCTGAATCATAGACAAAGGACTGGTGAATATTTAGCCTATAATTGGAACTTTTAAAATGACAGAATGAATATGTGAACATTTAAACATTCATTATCACATCATTCCTATTATTAGGATTCTAGAGTAGATCATGTGACTGATCACCTTCAAATGAAAGGAGTTAATTTAAATGGCAATAAATCAAGTCCGGCTTATAATTAATGTGAAACTAGATCAAATAAATATATAGTAATAAAATGCTAATATATTATTCGGCTATTAAAACAATGAGGTCAATACATGAGTAAACTGAATCATGTTCCCTTGATAGTGAAAACGAGTACTAGTGAAATGCTGAGTATTATTAATTATCGTCCAATCATAAAAAGCTGCTGCAATTCCTTCAACACACACAAGGGGACACTTTCAGTAAGAATGCCCTCTTGTTTTTGGGGTTTTTTTGTGTGGCATCAGTAGGACTCAAATATTAATCTATAAATGATGGACAGAGGACATAAACAAAGCTTGGCATACAGACGCATAACGGAGGGGAAATAGTCAAAAAAACAGAAGTTGGCGGGAAAACGGGTGCTTTCAAGACTAAATCCATATAACGGATTTAAAAAAGTTGACATGGAGAGAAAAATAAGCGTGTTGGCAGGAATGACAAAATCCGGACAAACAGAGAGTTACTCTGATTTGGCTCCAGTGTTTTGCAGCTGGTCTTTCTGGGTGGGAAACTACGGGTGTTTTAATGTCCTTGTAGCCTTTTTTTCTCCTAAAACGTTCTTAAATTGACTCGAACTAGGTCACTCACACACATACACAAGCATGCGCATACACACAAACACACACACACGCACATACAAATCGGTTACAGTAAGAGAGTCTGTGGAAAAGGCCTCAAAATGGCTGGCTTTAATGAAGTTTTAATAGTGTAGTGACGTGGCTGGCTATAAATACCCTGGAACATTATTGATGTGTGTGTGTGTGTGTGTGTGTGTGTTTGTGTGTCTCACCAGACTTGTGAACACATTTACACACAAACGGCACTCATACAGAAAGATGAGAATATAATTCTCAAGCCACCATTGTATTTGTGTTGTGTAATAGAGTGAAAAAATGCGCATCTATAATATATTTAGAGCCAAATATTTAGTACTCGGACTCCACGTGGGTTCAGCGAATGTTCATCCACAGCTCTGTGTAACGCATACGACTGTTTTGTATTCAGTTCAGTCTTTCTTTAACTTTGTCGCTTTCTCACAGATGGAGCTCTATTCAGTTACCGTGACTCGTGAGAATGCCAGCGATCCTGGAGTTCGTTTAAAGCCCTGGGGGACACACTGAAGAAGAGAGGAAAGAACAGCGGGAGTGAGAGAAAGAAAGAACACGCTGGAGACACATACATGAAAGAAAAATAACAGACACCGAGGATTTTTTTTTTCTTTTTCTTTAAGCGGCGGCGAGTCGAAAGGAAAGGAATGGATCCAGACAATGCAGTAACTAACAAATGTTGAAATTTCCATATTTAAAAACAGTCAAATATTTTCTACTTTGTGTTCCTTTTAAATGGCTACTAAACTTTATATTGAAATGGGATTCTGGGGGGAAAAAACACATCGACTGTTTTTGTAAATGAAATATATCTACAAACAAAAAATATGATCCTAGGGTGCCTTATATATATATATAAATGATATATTTCACTGGAGTCATTTATATGTAACAGAATCCCAAATAGACGTATAATCTGCATATAGAGTACATCCTAAAACTTTACTATTGATGTGTCTGCCATTTATTTTGATCAATTCTTCAGATGCATGTCGTGGAAAACAGGAAGCCTTTGCGATCAAGGACACGCAGATGTTTCCTTCGCTAAAGTTATTCATTTGATACAACTGGGCAAAAAAGGGCATGAGGTGTAGAATATACATTTTCTTACTTACACTATAATTTTCTTTTGTTCTTTTGATTCGTTTAGACATGATGTACACATTTAAATCATATCTGAAATAAATTTACATCATATCTGAAGTAAATACAATCTCACCCCGAACGAATCGCCTTGTTTTAAATTGGCATTTACAGTATTTTGGAAGGTCACCTTTTATTTTACAAGAATTAGCAAGCTTTACTAAAAGCTTAATTGCTTATTGGTTTGTCAGAATTGGCCATAAAATACATTATTTGGGCAAAAGTATCGGGACAACAACCTTCCCCAGCTATATGTGATTCTTCCTCAAATTGTTACCACACTGTTAGAGGCTTACAATCATTAGGATGTCTTCATATGCTGTAGCAATTGCTGTATAAATTTCCATTTACTTGAATTAGGAGGCACAAATATGTTCCAGCAGGATAAAACCCCAGTGCACAATTGCAGCTCCTAGAACATACGTAACGTTTAAATAGAGTGGAATAAAGATGCCTTAAATAGGGCCTAAGTTGTCTCATGGCTAATTGTTGATTCGGCAATTGTTGATATTATTGTTTCTCATTGAACTATAAGTTTCACTGAACTGAAATAAAACTGCATTAATGTGGCAGATGTTTTTATATTACTATGACACCATTATTGGGAGGAGCAAGGCGACTTTTATTTTACGTTGTGGTAAAATAAAAGTTGCCTTGTTCCTCACAATTGTATAAACACAGTTACGTTTGCCCTTCATAGGAAATAGCTTGGCCACATCTGTGTTAGGAGATCTTGATCCTGTTATAAAGCTCTGATCTCCACCCCAATAGCATTGGGATGCATTGAGTGCACCTCAGGCCTCCTTGCCTTTCCTCCATACCTGACTTTACCAATGCCTTTGTGGATGAATGAGCACAAATCTCCACAAGCACGCTCCAAATTTGAATGGAACATCTTCCTAGAAGACTAAAGGTTCTCCAAATGGAGACTAAATGTGGAATGGGATGATGGGAAATCACATACAAATCTTATGGCCTGCTTCAAATGTAGCGTAAGAACGTAAATTAAGCCCAAATTGAAATTATGAATAAGACATTGTGAAGAAAGTTTCCATATTAACATAATGCAATGGATTCATTTCTTTTCGCTAATGAAATTCTCACAGCTTCGCGTCTCTTTTGTGATTCGCCGTGAGTCACCGCTACAGCATTACACTGGCGCCTCGTTAATATTCAGACGCATCTGAATACAAGTCACTTAAATCCCTCGTGAATACATGTGGGCTGGGTGACAAGAAAACATTGTCATTGAAATTGACAGCAAAAGTGCTTAATAGAACTAGCAAAATGAATACGTCCTTTTTCGGTGAAAGGAGGAAAAGTAAAAAAAAAGGAAGAAAGAAAGAAAGAAAAAAGGGAAAAGCTTCTAGGAACGGGAACGGGAACTCCCACTGCCCACTGCTGCTGGCCTCATGTCCTTTTCTGACCATATCCTTCTCTCCCCAGTACACATGTACACACACACCCACACCGACCCACACACATACACAGAGAAACATCTGGAAGATTTTTTACATTCTTGTGTGGTGACAAAACATGCTGTCCAGTAGGTGGACACACCTCAAACAGGAAAACGAGGATAGATAGAGGCATATATTCAAACATTAAGCAAGGCAGTGAGAAGCACGAGACACGGGACGTTGCTGGGAAAAAATGCAAACATTTGATTTTCATATCTGCAAAAGGAAGACACCATTTTAATATAACCACAGACACACGGATACACCAGCAACATAAACAAACTGCACTGGCTAAGCGTACAGGACAACAAACGGACATATGCTTTGATCCAAAGTGAAAACACACAGCATGAGACTTGTGCACGCTGGCAAAAAGGATCTGAGTGTGTGTGTGTGTGTGTGTGTGTGTGTGTGTGTGTGTGTGTGTGTGTGTGTGTGTCAGTATGGACAGAGTTCATTACAGAGTTCAGGGTGAAACGCGAGCCAATTCTGCAACAGCTTTGCAGAGATCTGTGTGTGTGTGTGTGTGTGTGTGTGTATGTGTGCTTGCGTACAGTTGTGTGCAGTTCCTATGAGTAAAAATGAATAGTGTCATTGTAGAACAGTCAAAGATAGAGAGGGGCGGGAAGCACTGGGACTTCACTAGCCTCTATTGTCTGCATGCAAATGAGGGCAAACGCGCACGCACACACACACACACACACACACACACACACACACACACACACATACACACACACACACACACACAGGATATTAATAATTATTACAAGGATGTCGAAATACACCTACAACTGTAATTCATATAAAATATTCACCTCATGGCCAATGATTTGGTTCAGTGTATAGCTGACTTTAGTAAACATTAGCAAGCTCGCTAATTAATTTTTAAAAAATTAATCACGATTTCCACACACAAAACCTGCACCTCACCTTAAATTGTTATAATTTTCAAAAATGTGGGAGATTCACTACAGTAAGCAATGCATTAGTGTGTGTGAAATTTCCTGTATTGTAGCTTGTTTTACTTCTTTACTACCCCTGTCAATTCGCCAGATTCCAAATGAGCTTGATATGGTTTTAGGAACCAGTATATCTCCACTCCTTTTGGCATTATTGTATTTTAAGCATGGTTAATTTTGTATACTTGTATTTTTATCATTATTATTATTCTGTTATTCTATCTTAGGCTTACCTTATCATTGTTCTCTATTTACGGGTCAGACTTACAAAGTTACAAAACTGCACTTACAAAAAGGTAGGAATGTAAAATAATCCCGTTTACAGTAATATATTATCCACGCAAGATCAGAATTGCCTTTAAAAATGGGTGTAGCCTGGCAGAATCACTGATACACAGTATATCTCAGAAATACCTGTTCTCTCATAAAGAGTATCTGACAGCTAATGGGATCTGCCCTACATTTTGTTTCCTGTTTATCGGGAAACTCTAGGTCCGCATGGAGTGGCAGCAATTTTCCTTAACTCGCTCAGAATAAAAAAATGGTGATAATATCGAAGGTGAATAACACACGAATTCTGCTTTATCTCTGGTTTCCAGGCGCTACTATATAGACTTCATCATACGTAGTCGCAAAAGATTTCCCCAAAAATACCCGGTTTGCCCTACTCATCAGGGTAAAAAAAGAATTATTTCCATAGAAACTGGGCTGGAATGCCAGGATGAGTCATTTTCGGAAATATTTGTTTGCTGATGGTTCTACCTCGAGCCAAATAATTCAAATTGCTCCAAAATCTTATGAAGCGCTTTGGGAAATAATTGTAATGTTTCTCTGTTCTGTATTCATAGTCATTACACTGAGTCAATATTGATATTGTGTTTGTGTGCCCATGTGTAATTTGAGATGAGGCGCACTGTAGTGGAAAGAACTTATCAGCCAGATAATCCATAAAGTGTGTTAGTTTTGCTATATTTATCGATCTTTATTTATAGATCACCACCCTATCAAGAGTAAAATGGCCAGACGTATTAAAATAGGAATCCAAAGTATGACAAGACAATATTGTTGCTACCCGTTTACTATTATCGGCGTGCTTTAGACAATAAAGCGCTAATACATACGGCTTTAGCTTCTCATAAACTGGAAAATAAAGACTGCTGTTATGTTTAACAGTACAGTATATACAGTGGTGGGGTAATGAAAATAATCCACAATTGTACTCTGTGGCAGCAAGTATGTAGTCAAGCACTGTCTATAAATGACTATTTACATGTCATTCTCAAATCATTTCCACTCCTGGGTTTCGGCCCCACTGTATTTCCCAGGAGATTGAACTGGAACTGTGGCGGTGTACAAATAAATACACAAAAATGTGTGTGTATGTACAAATGTAGAAATAACATTACAAATAAAGTTACTGATGAATACAACCAAATGTACAATGTAACGAATCACACACACACACACACATTACGAATGATAATTAAATTAATGGCTTGATTAATTTCAGTGATATTTTACTACGTGTTTGATCAATTCATTTCCCATCACAGGCTCTACGATTTCAAAATACTTTCTGTCACAGACATGTCGCATATACACTACGGCACAAGGAAACTGCTTCTTCGCATATCCCAGCTTGTGTCTGGAAGCAGAGTGGAGGGTCAGCCATGATACAGTGCTCTTAGAGGGCAAAACCCTGACATGCATATTTAGAAGTATATAGTTTTGATTTTTAAAAGAAAAACTCCTGGCAGAAAATGCAGCCATTGCCACCGTCATTAACCTAATGCGGAAACTCCACGGAATTTCATCTTATAAAAGATCTTATTGTACACTGATATTGGCGCCATACGGCACAAACATCCTTGTAATGACGCCATCAGTTGTTATGCTCCAAGGAAGCAAAATTGGCTGCGCCTTTTCCTATCAATCAATGCAGCTCTGGTTAGTTGTGGGTGATTTTGAGCTTATGCATTAGAAAGAAGGCAGGAAGCACTTTCTCCTAATGTGTTAAAATGTTCGGTGACACACCATGAGTAACACTTCTTGTGGTTTGCATTAAACCAAAATACACCAAAAATGGAGAATTAAACGTATTAAATCAGTATTAAATCAGATTTTAATTGACACCAAAACAAATCACTTCATTTTATCATCGCGTCTTTTTCATTATTAAGCATAGTTTGCATCATATTCCTATGTGAAACAGTGCAAATAATAAATATTTAATAACTGAAAGGTCAATGAATCACAGATGTTTTTTTTTTTGTTTGTTTAAAAAAAAAAAAGGAAATATGACAGATGAACCAAAGTCACGCATTCTCACATTATACTTCATTCCTGTCTCGAATAGTCCACCTTGCCACACTGGGGATAACCAGATCCCGTCTGCCACGTCATTCCCAGAAAGGAAACCCCCTGATTTAACAGACTAAACTAAAAATGACTACAGTGAGAAGGAAGTACAGATTAAGTTGAACAGTCACCCGGGGGACGATTCTTTCTAACCGTCTCGTCCACTTCTTTATCTGAGAGAACACAGACCAACTATGTACACCAGACTCTGTTTAAACCAGTGTGTTTATCTTGCTAATTAAGGAAAGAAACAGTCTGGCTATTCCATCTAAAAATTCATTTCTGAAATCATCAAGCAATGCTGCCATGGCAACTGTTGTGTAGGACACAAAGCCTGCACAGCTGGCTTGTCCCATCACAGGTGACCACACCTCCTCTTTACCCTAAATAAACCAGTGATCTGAATAAAACAGCATATAGGTTCAAGCGCAAAGCCTCATTTGTTATGTAAAAATAAAAAGACTTTATCTGGCAACATTCTGATAAACTGTCATGATGACTAATATATATATATTTGTAATTGCTATTACAGTGTTATTACATTCTCTAATCTAGTCTAGGTTTTACGACATTACATTGTTTATAAGGCATTGCACAACCTCGCTACTTCATGTTTATCTCACCTACACCTTCTGACATATACTCTGTCTTGATCTTTTAGATTAGTCTCCTTATCCAACCTAGTTCTTCCTTGTATGGGATCTTGAGCTTTTAGCTACGCTGACCTATACACTGAATATACTTCCTCAGGTCTCTAGAATTTAGGTCACAGAATTTACTACGTCTCTATTTTCAAATCTGGTTTGAAAACACATCTGATTAGACATAACTATTTTGTTTTTCGTTGTAGGTAAATTGTCCTTGAGTGTCACATAAGGCACCTATAAATAAACTGTATTATTATTTTGACTAGTATAATTATTATTATTAGTTTTAGTAGTAGTAGTAGTATAAATAGTATAGTAGTAAGTGATGGTAATAAATGGGATGGTTGTAGATCGGTGGTTAAGTCATTGGGTTCTGTAATGGAAGGTTGCAGGTTCGGCTTCCAGCACCGCCAAGCTTCCCCTTGTGGATCCTTGATCACGGCCCTTAACCCTCAGTTTTTATTCATGCTGGATAAACGAGTCTGCCAAATGACAAATGTAGTACAGTAGTACAATTCATTGTACACTTGAATTGACTTAGGTTTACTGATGCCGTAAACTGATTTAGGTTCATTTTCTAATCCATACTTTTTAATTATTTATACATTTTATCTTATTTATCTTGCTTAATTATGCAATAAAATGCTGCCTGACAAAGTGTTGCGTGAAAACGCCCTGGTCATTTAGCTTTTGCTAATATGTTTATTGCTAATAAGTAAGCCAGCTGTGACTGACACAAGACACAAGAAATCTGGGTTACAGATAATGTCCTTTCATTACAATTACATCATTTTTGATGGATGGTTCACTGATGGATTGAAAGCATTCAAAATGCTTTAAAGATTTTAACACTGTTTTAAGTTCAGCAGGTGAATAATGATCCTGTATTCTTTCCATTTATATCTTTTGAAAGGCCATGAAAAAGTTACACTTTTTTTCCCCAAACATAAGAGGAAAAAAAGGAACATCCTTTTACAACAAGGACCAGTTGCTCATTAGTAAATTGCTGTTTTAGGAATTGAAATGTATTTTACAAAATAATTTTGATTGTTTCTCACTGTACTATAAATATCACTAACCTAGAAGTTTGGAAATAAAACTGTATTAATTTGAACAGATTACATAGAACATTGTCTATTCATCTATTTTTTTTTTTTATTATGAAATTATGAAATCAACACTATGGCAAATTTTTGGTAGATTGCAAGATTTATTTATTTATTTTTGGCCCACTGTTCTAAATCAAGTTTGATTTTGGCCCTCTGATTTAGAGAAAGAAAGAAAGAAAGAAATTTGTCACACACAGAGAATCCTTTTCTTTGCATATCCCAGCAATGTTAGAAGCTGGGGTCGGAGTTGGAGTCAACCGTGATACAGGACTCTGGACCACTGAGGGTTAATCGCCTTGCTCTGGAGCCCCGAGAGTACTACTACTCCCTTCTCTACTCCATTACCGTACGAAATTTGATGAACACATTAATATAACCCAAAGGCGCGATTATGCAACTAGAATTACTGCCAGTCCTGAGGTTATTAAAATGACTAAAAAAGCAATTAATCACGAGTTTACAGGATGTGCACCGGCGTAAGAGCAATATGTTAACTGTAGTACCCGAAGTGATTATATTTCAATATAGTGAAGTGCTGATTTTTATCCGGCTCAAAGGATCAAATGGAGAGAGGAAGAGTGAGTCTATAATCTTTCCATTTCATCATCTAAGTCATCTCGGCGTCTGTTTATGAGCAGTGCTATCGCTCTGATCGCTAACTGAGCTGAAGAGGAAACTCGCTTCTTCCTGAAGCGGCTCATTTACACATGACTTATTTTACTGTGTTATCGCTGGTCCATCACCAACTATTAGTGTTATTTACATTCATTCATACACACTACCCACCCACAACACACCACGCCCTTACACAGCCTGGGGATTACACCGTGCGCTTACAAACGTAGATACGGAAACGTAGTCACATTCTCATAGACATTCAAGAAATAAAGAGAATGGTTTGGTAGTATGGACAGCTTGTAATCTTTCTCAAACACACACACACACACACACACACACACACACACACACACACACACAAAGAACTGCTCATCCTCTCTCTCCCTCCTCCCCTCACTCACAAAACTACATCCTCCTCTCAGACTGTGATGAACAATGGTTGAATTTGCTTAATCCCCTGCATGCTTCAGTTGAGTTGAACAGTACATCACCTTAGACACACTTTACTGCAAAAAAGGTCACTTGTTTAACATTCAGACGGCTCGCAGGAAACAATACAAATTGCTTTTAGAAAGACGTTGGAACAAAAGCAGGCCTCCAGAAATGCATTCTCGGGTTCAAATATCTCCAGTGGAGTCGAAAGCCCCACAGCATGTGATTTACATCATATTTATCCTTATCCGTGAGCTCACACACCCTGTGGATTGGGGTGGAGTCAACACTGAAGAGACCACATTTTCATACATACTTCATTATTGTATTCTTCGGTAATTAGTACTTCACTTTTCGGACAACTTTTTACTTTCACTCCTTACGTTTTTTTTTTTTTTTTTTTTACAAAAATATCTGTACTTTCTACTTCTTACATTGTCAAACCATTATCTAATCTATTTGGTGAAATTCATTCATTCATTCATTCATCTTCTACTGTTATATCCGATCTTCCCTCGGGTCACGGGGAGCCTGTGCCTATCTCAGGTGTCTATGGGCATTAAGGCAGGATACACCCTGGATGGAATGCCAACCTATCGCAAGGCTCACACACACACACACACACACACACACATTCACACAATAGGGAACAATTTTCCAAGGTGCCAATCAACCTACTGTGCATGTTTTTGGACCGGGGGGGGGGGGGGGGACCCGTAGGAAAAAACCCCTGAGCCACGGGGAGAACATGCAAAATTCACACGCACATGACCGAGACTGGAATCGATCCCGGACCCTGGCGGTGTGAGGCGAACGTGCTAACCACTAAGCCACCGTGCCCTCTATTTGGTGAAATGTCAATGTATATTCTCATTGAGAGGCATTTTTAAACTAATCTATTTCCTTTCATTGCCCAGCTGTTTAAACTACCATTTCCTGGCTATCACACACCACAGACGGAGGCTAGTTTACAAAGCTAGCACCGAGCAAGACAGAAGGCAACGTAGCTAGAGAGAAGTAGTCAGCGATGTAAACATGAATGAGACATTACTGATCACCTGACCATCATCATTGGTAGACGTTCAGCCTGGATACATTCATGTGGTATAAAAAAAAAGGGAAATTCTATTTTTATTAATATATGAATATGACGTGACCTCAGTTACCAATATAACACTAAAACAGGTCGTAGTAATGGCTACTTTTTACTTAAGTGCATGTAAGAACCCAAACTTCATTACTTAACATCTGTACTTGTACTTAAGTGTGTGTACTTGATGTGTGTACTTTTGGCATCTCTAGAGATGGGTTTAGCCCGTGTTTAGCTCACCAGGAAGGAAGTTACACTGTTTTTAGCTCTAATGTAAAAAGAAAATAATTCCGTGTACCACAGCTAACAGTGGCATTTGGCCCCACCCATATTAGTACACACAATTACTGGTGTGTTTGCTTAAGCGATGTAGCGTTGACCAAAATACAGTGCCTCGTATTCACCCACTCATTGAACTTGTAGTCTCTTTTGGTTGAAACTTGATTATATTTCATGAATCAACGTAAAATCTGCTTTGCAAAACGATTCACAAATAAAATTGCAAAAGATGTGATTCCTTCTATGCATGAAATATCTTACATAATACACAAACATACATTTCTTACCTTTGTCTAGCTATAACATAGGAATAATAACGAATTATACAATATCCGTGATATCTCAGAAACACATATGGCGTTTCAGTTTTCCATATATAAAAAAAATTACAGACCACATTTCATGTCGATTCATGAAAGGTCCCAGGGTTTGTTAATACTTTCACCAGTGACCGCGTCGGCCTCTAACTGACAAGCCAGAAAACCATACAGAGCATAACTGATGACTTTTGGCTATCACTTTCCCATTATCTTTTTCCCCCCATTATGAACACTGAGCTCACTGTCTAGAGAGAACGGCTCAGTTCTACAGTGAACATGGAAAACATGGAGCCCAGGGAGTGGAGAGCGAATAGTGTGTGAGAGTGTGTGTGTGTGTGGAAAGGGAAAGGGAGGGAGAGTTCGGGGAATTTTAGGGGGAAGGAAGGGGCTCCCATGAGAGAGGCTGAGCAGGTGGTGACACCACAGAGTGAAAAGAGAGAGAGAGAGAGAGAGAGAGAGAGAGCGAGAGAGAGAAAAGTGGAACGGGACTCAGTGAAGCTCGATGGATCGGTTTACACCACCCAAAATGCTGTTGCTCTCATACAATGAACAACATGTTTGCAGGGGTAGGATGCATCATGGGTCTGTACCTAAAGGCTGTAAGATGCTGACCCGCCTCTATTAAATATTCATAATGTAATGGTTTTGTTAATGGAGTTCAATCGACTGTATGATTGAATTATGTAGAAATAAGATGTTTAAACGTTCTTTTTTTTACCCACACTACTTGTATTCTCAATCCAAAGTGCATTACCTATTGTGCTGCATCAGGCCACCGTGATGTTCTGCTTTCTAATCATTGCACCTTAAGATACTATAATGATTTCTTAAGGTATTGCTGTGTAGCGGGGCACGGTGGCTTACTGGTTAGCACGTTCGCCTCACACCGCCAGGGCCAGGGTTCGATTCCCGTCTCGGCCATGTGTGTGTGGAGTTTGCCTGTTCTCCCTGTGCCTCAGGGGGCTTTTCTCCAGGTTCTCCGGTTTCCTCCCGGTGCAAAAACATGCACGGTAGGTTGATTGGCACCTTGGAAAATTGTCCCTAGTGTGTTAATGTGTGTGTGAATGTGTGTGTGTGTGCCCTGCGATGGGTTGGCATTCCATCCAGGGTGTATCCTGCCTTAATGCCCATAGACGCCTGAGATAGGCACAGACTCCCCGTGACCCGAGGGAAAATAAAGCGGATAAAGCAGTAGAAGATGATGATGAATGAATGAATGAATGAATGAATGAATATTGCTGTGTAACATTACAATCGATGCTGCAGCACATAGAACTGTAACTGGAAAAGGGTGTAGTCAGTGACAATGTCTGTGAAAAATCGTTTTCACCTTAATTCACCCCAAATGGCTTTGTACTCACATTGCTTGCTCACTACCCAGACGCAGCTGAGACATCAAAATGTCAGCTGTCAAAAGTGCTATAAGTGTATAATAACACACTTATAGCACATACATCCCGGTTCCTGCAACATACTGATGGCACCCGATGCGATCTAAAAACAATGATAATGTCATCTCATTCTATAATGACGCGTTTATTATTGTTGGTCGTTGCAGTAAAACAGCGAGAAAGGGTGGATATAACAGGGACGGAGTGATAAACAGTTAAAGAGAAAGGGAATAAAAGATTGTGTGTGGGATGTAGAAAGTCATTTATGGTAAGATTGATCCATGTGGCCTGGAAGTGTGGATGTGGCCTGAAGCAGCACACTAATGAAGACCAGAGTTTTGTTAATGGGTCTGTTTTGCACACTGCGAGAACTTGTGGGAAGAAATGTGTTCGCCATTTGGCCACTCGTATATGCACAGTGCCAATACTTATATATTATAGAAACATTGAGTATTACTTATATAATACTTACTATATATATATATATATATATATATATATATATATATGTGTGTGTGTGTGTGTGTGTGGTGTGTGTGTGTGTGTGTGTGTATGTATATATATATATATATATATATATATATGTACATACACACACACACCCTATTGTACACATAATTCGGAGCTTTATACACTCATTTTAACAGCCGTTTCGATGGTGCAACAGCGCAGCATCTTTACGATAGAGATAAACGCATGAAAACTGAGTAGCTCTTCCACTTGCTTTCTTTTTTCACAGAACATGTACAGCCTACACTAGACACGTCGTCATACAGAAGCATGTACGAGTCTTTCATTTTCAATGTGTTTTCATTTTCATACACAAGGATGAGTAAGCGAGTGGGGCATGGGCTGAAACCTGATACCGCCTCTGAATGTGCAGGTAGGGTTCGGCTTTGTGAGGTCATGAGAAAACACAGCTGTCTGACACTTGAGGCAGCAGTAAAGCACAAAAGCCTGTCTCGGCATTAACACAGCTGCTGATATGATCGGACAAGGAAATACGCCGTGTATGCGCCAAAAATGCAGCTTGTTTATATCACAGATATATATATATATATATATATATATATATATATATATAGTATTTTATACATATTTTTGCAGGGTACAATTTGATGTATAGGAGTTGTAGGTACCGTAAATTCTGGACTATAAGCCGCTACTTTTTTCATAGGTTTTGAACCATGCGGCTAATAATAAGGTGCGGCTATTCTGCAGTTTTTTTCCCGACCGCTAGGGGCTCTAACCGGAATTAGAATCAAAACTAACACAAAATAAATGCAAAGAAGAAGAATGCGCTAGTTCCTCTTTAGCAGATATAAGTGGGTAGAAGCGGATAGAAGGAGGACAAACTCTATCTTTACAAGGTTAAGGTGACGTGATTTCACACACAGGAGAAATGAAGATAAATACTGTAAATAGCGCTTATTTTCTCTTGGTTCTGTCCCGTTTTAATCAGCAAAAGTTTCTGCTCGGTGCTCTCTCTCTCTCTCCTCCCTGCTGCTCTTTTCCCCACCCACACACACCCCACACACCCACACACACACACACACACACACACACACACACACACACACACACACACACACACAATACAGCCTCAGCGGGGTTCTTGATTTTCCCTCTCCCGATATAAGACCGGTTCACTCTACAATCCCCGTCCGGGCTCGTAGCACATACCTAGTGTCGCGGACACGGACGCTCGATATATGTTTATGCCTAACCTTTGCCTGTCTGGTTGCTCTGTATGAGCGGCGTCTCCTGAGTTCTTTATTCTAATAAATCCTGTTTTGTATGAATTCCGGATCTCCGCGTCTCTGTGCAGCGTCCACCGTTACACCGTGTTAAAATACAGGTTAGGAAAGGATCTATTTAGGTACATACATGTACATTTACAATTCAAAAGCGGATGCGGCTTGTATGCAGGTGCGGCTTATTTATTTTTTTTTGGGTTTTTTTTTTTTTTTTTAAATAGAGCGGATGCGGCTTATATGCAGGTGCGCTTTATAGTCCAGAATTTACGGTACTTTTTTTCAATGTTAAAGCATTTTATTTCATGTTTATGTAAATTAAATAATTCTCTCTGAAATCAACGTGACCCATATCACTCCACCACGGTGTAAACAGGGTTTAAAAGGGAAGCACAAAAATCCAGCTTTACAAAAGTTTGAAAACAAGTACAGTATGGCCATTCATATCAACACACACACATATACACACACACACACACACACACAGGAAACTACCACTTAAACCTATGCAATTTTGAACAATTCAGCCTCCATATCCATCTAACTCCAGTTCCACAGCACCAGCTCTCTGGTGTTTCTTATACACATACTCTCTGGCTCTTTGCATGGGGTCAGCGAATGGGCCGAAGGTGTGGCAGGACATTAGGGAACTGGTGAATCTGATCTGGTGCGGCACTTACACAAAGGACGTCGTTGTGCCCTACATTCGCTCTTGTGCCCTACTGATCCCCTTCAAAACTGCTTTGTCAGCCAAGTACCCTGCAGCAACACCACTACAAGCCTTCCTTTCCAACCGTCACACAACTGTACTAGGATTGTCGTGGCTTAGTACGCTAATACAGAATACACCATGAACGGGAAGCCTGCACTTATAACAAAGTAATTCAGTACAATGATCGAAATTGGCCCATAAAGATGCCCTGCATTGACACAGCCGCCTATATAATCAGACAAAGGCATACGCCGTGTATGCAGTTTGTTTATATCACAGAAACATTGATTGTAAAGTGATTTCCTTGTTCAAATGAAGTGACCTATTTGCGTATCTCAATAGAGAAGTAGATAACTATTGGTAAATTACAACAGACAGATGTATTTCCTCGTTTTTTTGTTTCTTTAGATTTCCCACAACATAAAATAGAAGCATAGCCTTTATTTGTCAATTCGTAGAAATGTAAAAAAAAAAAAAACATATCTGCATGTCTTTGCATCTGTAACCTGGCTAACAGACTATCCTAGTCAACATATAGCAAACCCGATATTCCTCTTCATATGATGATACGTCCCCTATATTTTGAATGGCATGGTATGCTTTTAAATTAAAAGAGCCATTTTGAATGATGTCACATATACATTACAGCACAGTGAAATTATTTCTTCTTTCTTCTCAGCTTGTTTGGAAGCTGGGGTCAGAGTGCAGGATCAGCCATGATACAGCACCCTTGGAGCACAGAGGGTTAAGGTGCCTTGCTCAAGGACCCAAGCAAAGGGGGCAGCTTGGCGATAGCGGGGGCTCGAACCCCGTGACCACCTTAGATATAGGCAATTATATCTTTTTGCTGCTCATGCTTTGTCACAGAGTAGTTTAACACGCTTGGAAAGTGCTATCTACCCTCTTCCACATGTATGAGCTCACAGAGAAGCATGCATGTCATAGTATCTCTTCCAACAGTCAGGCTTTCTCTCTTGAGATGGTGAGATGATGCAACAAATGGTTGTTGCGTCATCAGGAATTAAAGTCATTATTTCCTATCCAAAATTACTCTTTTAACAAAAAAAAAAGGGGGGGGGGGACGTGTCATCATATGAAGAGGAGCTGTCAATAGATTCAAATATTTAATGATTGCCATAAGGTAACTCGTGATTAGTCGCACGTTATTCAGCTTTCTATGTACCACAAATAAATACTTTTCATGTTTTTAATACTCAAAATCTCTCCCATCAATCAAATTATTAGTTATTATATATTTATTTCACCCTAGAAATTCCTTTAATATTAATTTCTTGGTAAGTTTTATTAATGTAAAGTTGTTTCAATTCTTACAAATGTTACGTGGTTCCATTCAGAATTCTGTTCCCGTTTTGGTTGCTTTCCATATAGACTGGCGATACGTTTAGATTACATACGGTAATGTAGTGAGTAGCTCATACCTGTTGTGAATGTGTAGCCAGGAGTGAGGTATGCACATTGCTGGGTGTTTTTTTTTCGTTAATAAAAGGTTAAGAAGTGGGGGACACATCTATCTCCTCTTTTATATTCCATCAGTCCAAATGGTAAATGAGGCTGAATTAGGGTCAGAGCTGGAATTATTTGGGATGGAAACAGACTAAAGTTTATATTTATATTCATTCATTCATTCATCTTCTACCGCTATATCCGATCTTCTCGGGTCACGGAGAGCCTGTGCCTATCTCAGGCGTCTATGGGCATTAAGGCAGGATACACCCTGGATGGAATGCCAACCCATCGCAGGGCTATATTTATATAATATTATATTATTATATTATTTATATTATATATTGTACTACTATATACTATACACGATGGGATCCGAAATATTGCAGGATTACAGAATATTGTAATAATGGTAAGTGAAGGAGAGAAATAAAGCTTCTGTCATTTACAGCCATAAGATAATGCGTTGTAATATGTTGATCTGGTAAAACAGGACCATCCAAAACAATGTTGTAATAAAAGTCCACAGAAAACAAGTCATATACAGGTTCGAAAATGGGGAATTGCCAAAACGTATATAATTGTATAATTACAACTCGAGCTGAATGTATTGGTATTTCATTATTGGAACTATAATCATTTTAAAACCTGCTGCTTGCTTTCAGGATCATTTGGATGGGATGTGTGTGTGTGTGTGTGTGTGTGTGTGTGTGTGTAGCTTCATGTCTGAGTGTATGAAAGACCAATGTGAAAATATGGAAAATCAGTAGTTGAACATAGGGATGGGAGGAAGTGGTAGCTTGATGGGATTTGGCAAGGAAGTAGGAACAACGAATTCTGGCTTGTCTCCAGTGTAATGGCAAATAAAGCCTAGAAAATAAACAATACTGTCTACATCTACCTCCCAGTTTTGCTCTTTAGAACCTGGAACGGCTTATCACAGCAAAAAATAATCCTGTAAGTAATAAAAGGCTGTTGTGTTTGTGACTTTCTGTACGTCTTTAAATGTATTATATTTCTATGTAGAATAAAATATCACGATATTTTAGGTTTAAAATCCTTGTGTACTTCATTTCTCTATAAGATAGCAATTTGTGAACACTTTGACCTTTTAAATCAACATCCCTTTTATCTGCTAACAATTATGGAACTTCCATGGAACTTCCAAAACCTATATATATATATATATATATATATATATATATATATATATATATATATATATATATATATATATATATGATATATAGTTCTGTGCAAAAGTTATCGACAGGTATGAAAAAATGCTGTAAACAAAGAATCCTTTCTAAAAATGGAAGTGCTAATCGTTTACTTTCATCAGCGAACGAAATGCAGTGAATGAACAAAAGAGAAAACGAAAGCAAATCAATATTTGGTGTGAACACCTTTCGCCTTCAAAACAGCAGTAATACTTCTAGGTACACTTACACACAGTGTTTATGAAGGAACTCGGCTGGTAGGTTGTTCCATCTTGGAGAAGTAAACACAGATCTTCTGTGGATGTAGACGTTCTCACATCCTTCTGTCTCTTCATGGAATCCCACACACACTCCATGATGTTGAGATCAGGGTTCTGTGGGGGGTCGTGCCATCACTTCCATTACTTCTAGTTCTACTCAGTGGCCTAAGGCACTGGGCTGCTGATCAGAAGATCCGGGTTTGAGCCCCGCTATGGCCAAGCTGCTGCCCTTTGGTCCTTGAGCAAGGCCCTTAAGCCTCTGTGCTCCAGGGGCGCTGTATCCCAGCTACCAAACACCAAACAACAAGCTGGGATATGCGAAGAAAGAAAATTTCTTCAAGAAAGAAATTTCACTGTGCTGTAACATACATGTGACAAAAAAAGGCTATTCTATTCTATATTTCCGAAAGCATTCTTTGTTTACAGAATTTTTTCCCACCTGCTTCCCAATTTAATTACACTAGTAAAAAAAAGACCCAAGTATCATTTCATATCATACATCAGAAACCAATTTTTTTATTATCATACCAGCTCCCCATTCTTTTCAAAGCGCCACGCAATGCAATGCTCTTTTATCGGTCCTGTCAAGCTGATGATAAACAGCAAACAAGCCACATAAATTCAGCCCTGACTGACCACAAAAGTGCATTTCAAAAACACTGCCTAGGAAATCCGCCACCAGGCATTCCTATCACTCCACTAAATCCCTGTCTCTTATGCTTTCTACCACTTAACCCGACACTGTGTCTGTTTCCTCTTTAATCCCCTTTTACTTGGACTCTTTACCCCACTTTCTGTATTTGCATTAACATTTTTACATGATTTGGCCAAAGACTCCTATTCCACAACCTGCACACAGAAACTATATAATCCATCATGCTGTATTCATCGGGACGAATGGCAAAACATCCCAGAAATACCACAATCATTTCGCCTCACAATCAGACGAGTCAAGGGTTATGGCCGTGACATTTCATGCTAGCAACTCGCACTGTACGGAGAGTTTGCGTATATCATCATGTGACCTTTCAAGGAGAATGCACATGGACATTCAAATGTAAGCTATTCATTTACATGGTAACATTTGGAGCAAATGGTCAAGGTTATGGTGGTGATTTTGGAAGAGTGTAAACTGTGAATGCTGCGAATATTTAAAGAAAACATGGGGATAGAAATCTTCTAATAACTAAATTAGATTTAAAATAAAATGAAAGCCTGATTCGTGTATGGGTGAAATTGCTCTTCCTCTTATATTTGATACTGACTTGCTTCTCTCAAAGTCAATTAAAGCTCGATTGCTTATACATACAAGACACCAATAGTGAGCTGGTGCGTACCTGCAGGATATTTCATAAAACAACCAAGGCGTACTATTAACAGTAACGTATGAGTAAAAGATCACACCTGGCAACTTGTCCTGATAGCAAGATGCAGGGAAACAGTGACAGACCTTATATTAATTGCACCATAACCTCTTATCAGCGTTTAAATATATATGGCTCGCCTACTGATTGATAAATGGCATTTAATTATGCTAACAGTTATATTAACAAATAACAACAAATAAATGAGGGTGGGGCACGGTGGCTTAGTGGTTAGCACGTTCGCCTCACACCGCCAGGGTCTGGGTTTGATTCCCGTCTCGGCCACGTGTGTGTGGAGTTTGCATGTTCTCCCCGTGCCTCAGGGGTTTTTTCTCCGGGTTCTCCGGTTTCCTCCGGGTCCAAAAACATGCACGGTAGGTTGATTGGCACCTTGGAAAATTGTCCCTAGTGTATGAATGTGTGTGTGAATATGTGTCACACGATGGGTTGGCATTCCATCCAGGGTGTATCCCGTCTTAATGCCCATAGACGCCTGAGATAGACACAGGCTCCCCGTGACCCGAGGGAAGATCGGATATAGCGGTAGAAGATGAATGAATGAATGAATGAATGAAATAAATGAGGAAACTAATTTGTAAAATGACCTGGAAAACATAATATAATAAAACATGTCTGCCATAGATTTGCATGAATTATTTATATGAATTGTTTTGGTAACAAACAATAACACAATCAGTACAAATTAAATTCAGTTAGATTTCACTGTTGTTCTTGAAATATGATAGTGATATCTGACGTTTTTGTTTTGACTGCGAGTGGGATGTCCTTGTCTTTCACTTCAATATAGATGGTAACCCTGTGGTTGGAGTCTCTATCTGCATTCTCTATCGCTTTCTGCGCTGCCTCTCATTCCTCCCAATTCTGCCTGGTCGTGTTCAATGAAGACGATATGAGTTTAAGGTAATTAAATAATTAAGAGTAATTAATAATTAAGAGTAATCCGGAGAGGAGCACTATTTTATATGACAATGGTCGGACAACGAAACAAAAAACTTTAAACAAAGCGTGTGTCCATATAAGCATCTAAACATGACTGAATTCACTTTGCAGCGCTTAAGCATTCGGTTACAGCGTTAAATAAGGCAATTCATCGGGTTGGTTTTGTTTCGTAGTGGCACTTGACATTTCCACTTTTCACAAGCACCATAGGATTTTTAAACAATGGAGAATTGACGGTTTTGATTGCGGAAAAAAAGGCTTATTCACTTTCCATTGTATAAAGCATACAATTTTAAACACAAAGTCTTTAGTTCGCTTATCGAAGCAGTGCAGGATAGATAAAAAATAATATAATAATATAATATTTCTAGCTGTTTTCTGGCTAATTATGTCTCATTTTTTTAAATGCATGTGACTGAACATACTAAAATCATGCTATTACACAATTACAGGCAGGTTTTGTTCATATTTATCTTTTCTGCTGCAGAACAATCCGGTCAAATACAATCATTCCCGAATGTGCAACAGGACCTTGGTCTGAATGTTCAGCTATTACAGTGAGAATTACTAGATTTAGAAAATCACATACTTCTCTTGTTAACCAAAATAATATCATAAGAGTAGTGTATACTGTGAGTGTAGTATGATATTAACAAGCTATATTAAAAAAAATTTTTCCTGCAATCATATTATATATTTTTTTCAGCCTTAAATGTTATAGTATCCTTACGAAACATACTTTCACGGTGGTATTACTACTATTTACAACATGGTATAAGCAACTCAAGGCAGATGAATAGTGGATAAAAGGAGACAAGCAAAGAAAGAATGGAAAAATGTCTATATCCAGAGACCCGCTGTGAACAGTTTCCAAGTTATCGTCACACAAACTTGTGCTGAGACATAACTATCGGAAAAGGATAAACAACAGGCATGGGACAGAGTCTGGTCCTCTTCAGAGCTGAAGAACATCATAAATAGTGGATGTTGTGTTTTTCTAGTCATGCACAAACTTTGAGAAGAGTCTGCCTTTAAAGCCTGTCTTATTCAAAAGGAAAACAAAGTTTGTTGTTATTTGGGACAACTATGAAGAGAGTGGGAGGTGGTAGCTCAGTGGTGAAGGCACTGCCCTCTGGACCGGAAGATCACAGGTTCAAATCCCACCACCTACAAGCTGCCACTATTGGGCCCTTGAGCAAGGCCCTTAACCCTCAATCGCTCTGTTGTAATTTGCGCTGGATAAGCGTGTCTGGTAAGTGTTTTGAAAAAGTATAATCTTATGGGCAGTGACAAGAGTGATTGTGACATGGCTATATTGCATGCACTGTTTCTTCTTACGACTTTGAATGTAATGTTAGTGGATTTGTTTGTCTTAAAGGTTCAACCCATAATCCAAGTATCATCTTGTTTTTTTTTTTTTTTTTTGCAAATTGGCCACAGGGCGTTAACAATTGATTATCTGGGCTAACTTGTTTTGCTTTGAGAATGGTTTTATATATATATATATATATATATATATATATATATATATATATATATATATATATATATATATATATATATATATATATATATATATATATATATTTTTTTTTTTTTTTTTTTTTTTTTTTAAAGGTAATACATTAGATACCTGAAGGTACAAGTCAAACACACTTACTTGAATTGAATCATTGGCCATTTTGTGGTCGGTGCAAAACAATGAGAATGTAAACCCTGTGGATCCCACCGGCTTGTCAGGCGGCAACAGTTTGTTTCCTCGTTCCCCTCCTCCCAGATAATTACTGATGTCTAACAAAGAGGTCCTGGATGTCCCTCTGCGTATTAAAGTACATCCGAAGTAACATTCAGATGGACATCTTCAGGCTGACATGAACGTGAAAGCCCCCCCACTGGTGTCCACTGGACCGTCTCATCCGCGGTTCATCCAAAATTTCTTCGGGGGGGACAAGAAGAAGAGTCGGTCCTACCGAAAGTCACGACACGAGCGTGGGTACGAGTTGAAATCTGGAAAAAAAGAGTCCGAAAATGATCTCATGGCTGCCAAAGGAGAACATCATCTCACCCACAGGCGGCTGGGAGACACCGGTTCACACATTCCCAAATGACCATGCGTAACAATAAAAGGAACAAGGAAACGGGGGAGAAAAACGTTCAACGTATAAAGCCAAAACGAAGGCGGACGCACCGGTTATCCAGCCGAAGAGCGAAGAGTTTATCCCTCGTGTCTTGGTTTCCATTCAGCACACATCTCACCCAGTAGGTCATTTGTTTGTTCCTCGTCCCAGCGCGGAAATCCGTCCACCCGACACACGGCGTGAGACCCAGAGCCGAGCTCGGCGCCCTACAGCCCAAAGAACGACTCGTACATAATCATTTAGGCAGGTTTTCTCTTCCTTCCAAGTGGGAGAAGAAGAAAAAAAGCCCGTCCTCGTTACAGTGTCAGATTAGTGATGATCGTGGTGGAGGTGGAGGTGGAGATGACGATGGACCGAGCGGGAGGATCCGCCGTATCCCCCCCCCCCCCTCGAGTTATCACGTGACCACCACGGAGGGGCGAGACAATGCATCCAGACTTGGAGCACTCCGCACATCAAGCAATAAATAAATAAACAAACAAACAAACAAGATATTGTACACGCACACATAATCTATTTTTAACGTTGTACTTTAATACTGGAAACATCCAAACTGTAAACATGTGGACTGGTCTATTAAACAAGAACATGTCAAATTACCAACAATGTTTTGCATTTTTCGATTCACCTTTTCATTTGCTTTGTACACTTTTGACATTCTCTCAATCAGCTTTGAAGAGATCCCAAAGTGATTATCGGATGTCCCCCCCCCTCTTCTCTTTCTGGTCCAAGTCATCCCAACTTAACTGGATTTAGATCAGGGTGGTTTATTTTGTAATAAAACAACATTCACAATAAAACAAATTTTATTTATTAGCATGGATATATATTTTTTGCATGTTTGTGTATTTGTCCTGGAATTCATGTGTAGAAAACTTATATATATATATATATATATATATATATATATATATATATATATATATATATATATATATATATATATATATATATATATATATATATATATATATATATATAATAAATCTGTTTATTGTTCTAGTTTTTTTCCATACACATACCTTTAATAAAGATAAATCGGGGGAGGCATCGTAAACAAAGAAATACATAAACAAAAGCAAACGATTTGTCTGATATAAGTATTGCGCTTAGCTAGGTAGGCTAGTACTGGCTAAAGTGTACGGTGTATTTAGATGCAGAACAGTCTCTAAGGGTGCAAGCAGCTAGGGGGCGCTGTCGCCAACGCCCATTTAAATGATTTATACCGGCTATTTAAACCTGTTTTAATTAATTTAATTTAGTATACACTATATGTTTATCGTGCAATTTCGCAATGGTTATTAAATTAACATTTTTTTATTGGAAGGTTGCAACTTATTTGTATGATGTTTGGATGGAGCATTTTGATGGGAGGGCGGAAAGGGGTGGCAATTGGAATCTCTCCTATGACGTCAAAAGCAAAAACAAAAACAGACATGTTACGATATGACAATGTCATCAACCAATACACCCCGTTCGTATATCGGCAAAGTAAGAAGCTTTTTTCTTTTAACTAACCAACTTAGCATGAGCGAGCAATTTATAGGAATTAGGAATAGGAATAACGTGTGTAATTGTTTTGAAAGCAGAAGTTTGCAATATATTTGTTAGATTATTGGTATCAAAAATGCCTAATGACTTCTAAAAAACATTTAAAAAATATTCTATTTTTTATATTCATCCAATATCTCAAAATATTAAAAACATTATATAAAAAAAAAGTATTAGCAACCATTGGAGACCGAAACAGTTGTAAGGAAATAGTGCGTATCAGTAACAACTTATAAACTTGTTGGGTGTAGAATTTTTTTCCGACTAAAGGAAACGTTTGTTCAAGCATATTTTAATGTTTCTTGAAGGTAGCACATGCGTCGTGGTTACGTAGATCACGTGATCTCTGAGCGTCGATGAGGAGCTTCAGTTTGTAGTCGGTTAATAACCGCTCTTTAAACTTGTGTGGTGTGCGGTAATAACGCACGTATTCACATTCACCCGTTAATATTCGTTCAGTTCATCATAACTAAATACTTATATATATATATATATATTATTTTTTAAAATTAATATTATATTCAGCTCGGCTGTCTGTGTGTTTGTTAGTTAGGCGGCTAAAATATTAGCGTTGTCGGCTAAAGATGGAGAAGCCGATAGAGAAGTTGCCATTCAACGAGGATTATTACATCGATACAACAGAGAAAGAAGCCGGTATGACAATTGATAAATAGAAATTCTGTGACTTGTTTATTTAGTACAGACTCGGAATACAATACAAGTTAATTAACCCAATTTGGCGTGTTTCATCATAGACTGCAATGTGTTGGCTCCCTCTGTCGGTGAAGTAGTGGACTGCATTGATTTGCTGCTTGACTCCTGTCAATTTCCCGCTGAGCCGAAGTTACTGCATAATAAATTACACCTCATAGAAAAACAACTGCAACATCTGCTCTACAACGCTGACACGTTTCAGAACCAGCTCATTTACAGGTGCAGTAAAAGGAATCTTATACCACAACATTTCATCACGTAAATCATGATTTTTTTAGTAGTTCAGCAGTGGATCTCCAGTGGATCCTGGAAATACTGAGTGTTAATTAACTCTGGATGAGATGCCATAACACGGGGCATGGTGGCTTAGCACGTTCGCCTCACACCGCCAGGGTCCGGGTTCGATTCCCGTCTCGGCCATGTGTGTGTGGAGTTTGCATGTTCTCCCCGTACCTCAGGGGGATTTTCTCCGGGTTCTCCGGTTTCCTCCCCGGTCCAAAAAAAACATGAACGGTAGGTTGATTGGCACCTTGGAAATTTGTTCCTAGTGTATGAATGTGAGTGTGTGTGTCCTGCGATGGGTTGGCATTCCATCCAGGGTGTATCCTGCCTTAATGCCCATAGATGCCTGAGATAGGCACAGGCTCCCCGTGACCCGAGGGAAGATCGGATAAAGCGGAAGAAGATGAATGAATGAATGAGATGCCATAACGTGCATCACACTTATTCACACTTAAAAGCAATTCAGCGTAGACAGATCACATAACAGCATGTTGAGATTAAAAGAATGGCGCTTTTTTTTTATTTGTAACTTCATACAGACACTAACCCAAATTTTGATCACTAATTGATTTTTGTGACTTCCTGTAATAGTGTACGTCATACAATCTTTAACGTTTACCCCATCGATATGAAAAAAGAGTGTACAATATCCTGTTTTTGTTCATGTAAACCAATAGCCAACTAATAATCCTTTTCCTTTGCATGTTTTTTATTTAGTGAAGATAATGCCCAGAACGAAGCTTTCGCTTGTGTGGTGCCGAGATTCCTGGAGATATGTCAGCCCTATTTCGATTACTTGGAGTCTGCTGCCCGTAACACTTCGCCTGGCCAATCGATGCCCATGCACATACGTATTCAGGTAACAGTGTAGTCAGAATGACAGAACACATGTTCAAGATCTGTTTTCACCAATCAGGCTATGAGATTATAACATGGATTCATTCATTCATTCATCTTCTACCGCCATATCCGATCTTCCCTTGGGTCACGGGGAGTCTGTGCCTATCTCAGGCCTCTATGGGCATTAAGGCAGGATACACCCTGGACGGAATGCCAACCCATTGCAGGACACACACATTCACACACTAGGGACAATTTTTTCCAAGGGCCCATCAACCTACTGTGCATGTTTTTGGACCGGGGGAAATTCGGAGAAAAACCCAGAGGCACGGGGAGAACAGGCAAACTCCACACACATATGGCCGAGACGGAATCGAACCCGGACGACATTATAACAGTGAAGTGCATAATACCATCTCTTCATCGTGGCACCTGTTAGTGGCTGAGATGTATCTGACAGCAAGAGAACATTCTGTTCTCAAAATTGATGTGTTAGAACAGGAAAATTTTGCAAGCGTAAAATTTTGACAAAGGGTAATGGCTAGACGATTGGATCAGAGCATATCCAAAACTGCAGCTTTGTAGGATGGTCCTGGTCTGCAGTGGTCAGTATGTGTTGTATCAAAAGTGCTCCAAGGAAGGAACAGGGGTGAATCAGTGATCCAGTCCGATCCGACAGGCCAGCTTCTGTAGCGCAAATCGCTGATAAATTTAATGCTGTTAATGCTCGATGGGTCAGGAGTGTTTTTTTTTTTAGCAGAATATTAGACATGTGATCCTAATGTTATGTCTGATTGGTGCATTTATGGACTTTGAAATTTAAAAGGCACTGAATACAAGGTCTCTGACACTATTTATAAATAATTCTGTACATTACAGAGCTCCTTGTTTGCTTCCAGTTCACACTGATTCCAAGTACACTAAACGAATGCAGCGTTGTTTCAAGGCGCTTTCTTTGATGTTCACCATCTCTCGTCTGTCATTCCCTGCAGCTGTTGCAGTTTTCACAGCAGCTGTGCACTCAGCTACAACAACTGGTTTTAACATGTGCTTCATACGGGTACCTCTCTCTAACTGAGACTGACCCAATGTGGTAAGACATCATTCCTTTCTTATTCATATCAGTTTTGCAATATATACTACATTGTTAATAATCAATAAAATGATTCTCTCTCTCTCTATCTATCTATCTATCTATCTATCTATCTATCTATCTATCTATCTATCTATCTATCTATCTATCAATATATCTATCTATCTATATATCTATATATATATATATATATATATATATATATATATATATCATATATATATATATATATATATATATATATATATATATATATATATATATATATATATATATATATATATATATATATATATATATATTAGCCAGATCTTAAGCTACGCTCTTGTTGTCCAATTCAATGCAAATGGCTTAAATTTTGTAGTAAAATTTTGATTTTGCATGAAGACTGTTTCCTATTTGTTTACTACATTTGATGTTGTAAAAGCTGTAGCATTTCAACACAGACTGTAGATTAGTGTTAGTAATATTCAGGCATAAAATATGCTTTATGACGAGTTTATCATTTTTTTAAATCATAGCTTTAATTGGATATTTTTCACTATGAATAATTATAGCATCCATGTGATCATTCACACAGGTGCTGTTTGCACTGTATGTGGGAGTGCAGCATTTTACAACAAAAGTAAATCAAAGCAAAACCTTTATTTAAAAAAAAAAATCTTATTGTGATTCCTTTGTTTAAAGCTCTTCCTCACCTTCTCAATCCTGGGAAATCTTGGTTTGGGGTCATGTGACACTGCCATCTAGCGGACATGCTATCAGTAAAGAGGGGAAAACAGTGTGACGTCTCACAGCAATCAACAGTGATCAGTGTTGCACTTGTGAATGATATTTTTTCTGTGTACCAGAATTTGCTTTGGATCTTGAAACCAGAAAGAATATGAAACCAACAATAACATTTTATGGTCTGTAGATGGTGAGCTCTCTGTATGCACAGTCTGTAAATTGGTGCCTGATCATCCATAACTAGTGTTTTCTTTGACTTTTTTCCCCCCCTCTCTCAGTATCTCTCATTTCTACATTGGCCAGTGTCAAGTGGAGAACATCAAGCTTTCAATCTTCCGTTACTGTCAACCCACCTTCTTCCTGACCTTATCCGGCAATGAGCTGTACAAACACATGCGCTGGAACGTGGAGCGAATAACAGGGACAGGGGCAGTAGGTGAAGTGGAAAAGAGTGAAAGGAAGACAAAAGAGATACAAGAGACGGCAGTAAAACAGGAGTCAAATAGAGAGGAGGGGATGGAAGGCAGCAGGATAGAGTAGTGAGTAATGCCGTGTGAGTGTTTTGTTTTAATGCAGCAGTATGTTGTAAAGAAACATGGTTTAGTGCCATAATTCATAGCAAAATTCGTGTTACTGGTAATCATGTTTTGTAGATTTGAGACAGATTAGGCTGAACAAAGCACTTTTTTGTATATTCTTTGATACAAATTAAGGTTAAGTTCTTGAATATTCAAAAAATTTTATTATGTGTAAGAGGGCACGGTGGTTTAGTGGTTAGCACGTTCGCCTCACACCGCCAGGGTCCGGGTTCGATTCCCGTCTCGGCCACGTGTGTGGGGAGTTTGCATGTTCTCCCTGTGCCTCAGGGATTTTTTCTCCGGGTTCTCCGGTTTCCTCCCCGGTCCAAAAACATGCACGGTATGTTGTCCCTAGTGTATGAATGTGAGTGTGTGTGTGTCCTGTGATGGATTGGCTTTCCATCCGGGGTGTATCCTGCCTTAATGCCCATAGACACCTGAGATAGGCACAGGCTCCCCGTGACCCGAGGGAAGATCGGATAAAGCGGTAGAAGATGAATGAATGAATGTATTATGCGTTTCCAAACGTGTTACTTTGTAATAAGTATGTGACATTAATGGGGATTAATGGCACCAGTGACTTCTGTTTATTGTAGTTACTTCCTGTGCCATGAGGACATCCATTTAGTGGAGGAAGAAGCACCGAGCGAACAGACAGACAGACAGACAGGCGAACAAGCCGTATTGAGGATGTGGTCTATCGGAAAGTGGGTACAGATCTACCCTGACCCAGACTCCGAAGACATCATTGACTGGTAATAGGCTCTCCACACAAAAACCATCTCAGTAAAAGAAGAGGGAATTCCTGACTAATGTGTGTTCACATACAATGGGACCATTTTGTGCATAGCTAACAATTCTTGGGGCACATTGTCAAAGCATCATTGTAGTGCTGTTTAGAATTAGGGTCTTTAATTTCTGGGCAGGCTGTGCAAAATAGTGTTTTGTTTAATTTTCATGGTTTGCTTGTATTTGAGAGGGGGTTACTGTGATATTATATTTGAAATGAATGTGTTGTAGGGTACTGTGCACAATTCCTCAGGGTCAGTACATGCCACTGGTGTATCTGGGTGAAGAGGAGCCATCCTCCTGTATTGCCACAGACTGTCTGCTGGAGGTGCTGCTGTCTCCTACTGATCAAAGCATCGCAAACACTTAAGACAATGACACAGCAAGAAAAGGTCAGCCAGGCACGAGAACAGCATCCTTACAAGTTCGGTAGCAGTTTGTTTTAATTGTCACTTAAATTAGTTTCATAGTTACCATTACATGCATTCGTGTCAGTCTTTTTTTTTTTTTTTTGTGGCAGTGCTTTAGAAATGTTTCTCACGCCTTAACACCAAATAAATTCAACCATCAACCATTCCAGCTTTATTATTTCCCCTTCAGCATTGAAAGAAACAGTAACGAACAGTTTGATCAAATCAATTGAGCTGCCACAGTATTATAACATCTACAAACCGAATACAAAAATACATTCCTTCATCTTAAAATAAGTTACAAAAATATACACAAACTAGTACAGAACAATAATTACATTTCCACTTGTGCATAATGTCATTACAGTTCCTTAGAGTACATTTCACTTTATTTCTGATCCCTTAGTGTTTTTTTTTTTTTTTTTTTTAATTGATCCCTGATTATTATTTACAGTGAGTTAAAGTTATCCAGTGTGTGTGTGTGTGGGGCATACACCATTCCTGAAATGCTGGCTTCAAGATAATGAAATATTTGTTCCACAGTGAATTACAGCAACAGTAGTACTGGTCTAAATATAACCCCGGAGACTTCATTCCCTGATTGAAGGTGTTCAGTGACTAATCTATTAATGCTAATAGTGAAGGGGGGGGTGAGATACTAGAAGCAAAGACTAACAAGTATATATACACATTTTAAATCTACCATTTACTATTACACTTTATTAAGCATGCAGCCTCATATGTGACCAATCTATATGCACCTATAATGTATCCAAATTCAAGAAGCTTTTTGTTTAACTTTGGGAACAATTATAGTTTTTGGACATGAACTAAATAAATCTCAATATGCCTCTATACAGTTATACAAAAAAACAAAAACAAATGCAAAACGCATACAAATAGGACTTTTCACAGGGCAAGCAGGGGCAGTATAACACGAAATGCCAAAGCAATTTATAGATTTGGACATATGCCGTTCAATCACAGTGTAATATTTTCAAGATTGCAAAATTCAGGAACTAGAACGACACAAAAACATTAAATACGGCTTGTGACAGTGTTTACTATTATTATTACAGTTTGTTGATTCACTGCATCTGGAGAGTTTTTGTACAAATGTTATAATAATTTTCTTCTAGGAAATTGTTAAATCGGTAAATATTTACAAAAAGAAAAATTTGAAGCACCAGTTTTCTAGCAGTGCGCCAGTTGTGCTGATCAAAATTCAATAAGAAATTTAGTGGAATAACTTTATAATGCTGCCATTTTAATTGCATCTTGTTCAAGTGTTCAATGTCATAAGATGGCACAGTTTCCTGTAAACATCATCATTATACTTAATATTCCATGCATTAATGATGCCCTTCTATCCTTCATACTGTAACTAGTTAACTGGTATGTTGAGACAAACTTTTACACTATACTTTTGTGTACCATAATCACTATTTAAAGAAAATAATATTTGCTAATCAGTAATACTTAACTTAATTGCCATTTTATTTCCATCCAATTTCATGTCGGGCTTAATAGTAGCATCTTACTCGCATGCAAGTCATCAGGATCATTCATGAAGGAGACAAATGACCTTCTGCTCTCCCCTACCCATAAAAACAAAATAAATGCTAGACACTTGGAATAAACCAAACAAAACAATAGCTCACTGCTTCTGTCAGGTTTGTGCAAGTGTACACAATTAAATCACAGTAAACTGTTCCGACACAATAGCATTAGGTTGAGAAACTGCAGAGAGTAACATTACAGCATCACCGTGACAATAAGAGTTTTTGTGAAAGTTCTGAAGAAGTTCTCATTCCTATCTTTTACACCCAAAAGCTGCATTTGTTACCATTAGTCGGTCTATTACAGTAGGCCTTAATGATGAGTTTCTAGCTCCACTACTGTCCACTCCCCCCCTTGTGGAGTACTCCCAGAAAGCTCAGCCGAAAAGCTGCTAACAGAAGTGACCATGGCAGAAGGTGGAGTCAGCGGGGGCAGGCTGGGCCACAGGCTGGTCTCCAGTGGGCTCAGCGTCCCAGAAGCTCCACCAGGGAGGAGCAGAAGTGGCGAGCCTTTATCTACATTTAGTAATAACGTCTGGCTAATCAGCTGCTGGACGATATCAGTTTTCTCGTTCCAGTCAAGTTCCTGCGGAGAGCTGGATCCAGAGAGTGGAGGGCTGTCAAAAACAGGACGAGTTGGCCCTTGATGGTACTTTACGGGATTTGGAGATGCGCCCTGTGATTGTGGAGACTCTGGATGATCTGAACTGGATTCTGCCTCTGGGATGGTTATGCGCCCGTTGCAGTCATGTTCTACTTTTACTTTCAGCACCAGTTCATCTTCCGTTTCGTCCTCCTCGGCATCACTGGTCTCTAGCGCCTCATAGATTGTGCACAAGCCAGATGGTGACAAGAGAACCGGAGTTATATTCTTCTGGTGATTGTTTTGATGCTTAATTTGTTGCTGCTGTTCCAGCTCGTGTTGCCACTGCATGATCTGCTGTCTCTGCTTCAGCTCCTGCTGCTGCTGTTGGATTTGCAGGTGAAGCAGATCCCTCCTCTGCTCCTCCATCTCCTTCTCCTCCCCGTCCCGTCCAAGCTCTCCCTCCACCCGTTTCATCTGCTCCTTTTCCTCTCCCTCATCTTCCTTTGTTGGTCTCTCGACACTCCTGCTTTGTTGTTCCCGCCGCTGCTCAATCTCCTCAAGCTGCTGCTGATGCCGTTCGAGCCGCCGGAGTTGAACGTTACATCCCACATTTGGCTTCCTGTTGGGAAGATCAGAAGGCAGACGGGTCACCAGATCCACGCGTAGTCCCGGCTGATGCTTGGCCGGCTTTTTTGTGTAGACTCCCAGAACCGCGTCTTGCTGCTGAGCACCGAGGTCACTCCCTGCGAACATAGTCAAAGTGTGTTAGAAAAACGAGGGATAAGATGGCAGTGCTAATTTAGACAAACAAAGCAGTAAATGAAAGATGGAAAAACAATTAAGAGTTGGTAGTGAAGGACTACAGAAAGCAGCGCAGATAAAGAGCGTCCATAGAGAAAACGTACTGAATATAAAAAACATCAGAATAAGAACATTTGAGATTCTGTGCAGTGAATGCGGCCGTGCCCTGTATATGCAGTAACCACCAACTATTGAGTGAAAAAGCTTGTGTTTTTTAAAAAAAAAACAAAAAAAAAAACAAACAAAAAAAAAAAAAAAAAAAAAAAAAAAACACCTCAACCAAGGCAACTGGATGAACACATGCAAGCACCATGCGTATGAAAATAGCAACATGTGCAAATAAGGAGCACACACAAGCATGCCTCAAGCAACAATTACAGTGAATAACTGTACAGTGATTACTGTGCCAAGTGCAAAATAATTCAGTTAATGGGTGCACATCATTTAGCATTTCAAAGTGGACAAGCCAAGTGATTGTCTGTCGCAAGTCAGTGCATGTCGTCCCGTTGAAAAAAAAAAAGGCTCAGACAATTGAAACTTGGGTGGTGATCAAAGCATAGCAATTCGTTAGCCCCACGTGGTGGATCAGATGAACAGAAGAACCAAATCACATGGAGATGGAAAGGAGGGAGGGAAAGGGACAACTAAGCACCTTGGTAAAAACTGAGATCCAGAAGCCTTGTAGATTTCGTGCTCGCTCCTTCCCTCTGGGCGGTAGGATTCAAGGAAGAGTCAGAATGGGGGGGGGGGGTTGAAAGCAGGGGGGTGTACACCAAAATAGTGGAAGACGACTGGAATAGGAGCTCACCCCACTTTTTATTCAATGTAACAATGAGAGATACGCATGTTTTTTTCCCCTGTATGTCTACAGGCATCCTAAGAGGACAATCATTATAGATTCTTGTTTTTTCAAGGTAAACAGCGATAAAAAAAAATGTAAATACTTTTTCCAATAGAAAATGAAGTCTTAAATAATAAGTGAATGAAGTAATAATAAGTAAAAGTATCGATACTTTGGTAAGTACTTTTTAAGCATGTATATTAATTTAGGGAAACAATTGCAGTTTAATATCAGGATATTGGATTATCGTTAACTAGTGTTGTGCTTCGGTGCAATAAACAATGATTATTTCCTTCTAGGTAAACTGCTTTGTTATCAGTGCAGTTAATATAAATCACCCTTCAATACAAAAGAAAAGAAAATAAATACTGGAAAAAAGATGCTCGTGTTAAATTTCTATCCTTTATTTAAAGCTAGGACAGCAAGTACTCAAAAGGAAAAAAATATATAGATTTCACAACATGTGTATGGGTTAAGCAAACCCAATAGTGCAAAGGAGAAACAAGGCATGTGTGTAGTGGAGAGGGTACAGGAGTAAAAGTCAAGAGAAAGACGACTTACAAACTCAATGGGAAGAGTAAACAAAATACAAAAACAATTCATTAGTATTTGCATTTAAAATGCCATGATTATTACACACAAAAAAGAAATTGCCCAAGCCCACAGTTCTTTTGTCTGGAAGAATTAAGCTCATGTTCTACAAACACCACAATTCATGCCAGTCAATGGTAATACTTTTTATTTTTGTTTTTTTTTTTTAAAAGAGAAACAAAATGGTCTAATTGAAAATAGTAGTTATTGCACATACAGGACTTTTAAGCCATATATTGGTATGGTACCATTAATAGTGTTGTAGCGGCTTTACCATTTTGAATGATCAACCTTTTTCCCCCACCCCCAAACATCTTAAAATCCTCCATTTTGGCATTAAGACAAAACCTGGGAAGACCCTGACAGACAGCAAAGAACACTGAAAGGTGCATTGGCAAAGTGTGGTCTATACATTACCTGTCAAGAAGCTATCAGTCTTTTCACATATTGTGGAGTAATAGGGATGTGGTGCGTCATGATCCAAGTCTTGTTGGTGCTCTGAAGAGGAGGAGCGATCCAAGCCTCCCTGACTGGGGACAATGCAAGGCTCTGGCAACTCCTCAGTGCCCTTTCCACACAGCATGTACTGCTGCTCCGAGTTCATCTGGAACTCCGCTTCCTGTTCAAGGACATTAGCAACTGCAGGGGCATCAGCAGGTGGATCGTCCTTAATGAATGATAGTTCTTTGGCTTCGTCCGGAAGCTGCTCTTCATTTTCGAGAGAGAAAATGCCTGGGCTTTTAATGCAACTCTCTGTGGTAGACTGAGCATTGGAGTTAGAGGTGGTGCACTCGAAACCATAGGAGGCAGCAGACGTGGCAGACTGAGGAGTATCACCGCCACCGCCTCCCTCGATCTCCACGCATGCCTCTTCACATTCCTCCACCAAGGCCGACATGCTGTGGACAGCTTGCTTACTGTCAAAGCACTCATTTACTGAGCCAGGTTCGGTAGGGTCACTGATCTGCATGTCCCCTTCTGTGTCACTGGCCTCTTCTCCTGTGGCAGAAGAATGGGGTGACTGTGCAGAAGGAGTCACAGTTGACCGTCCAACCAGGACGTCATCCGCAGGCAAAGTCTCAGGTTCTTCTTCCTCATGTTCAGATCCTGCACACTCAGAATCCTGCATGGTTTCAGGTACACCAGCAGGAACCTGGTCAGCTGGTAAAGGCTGCTTTTGGTTCTCTAGTCCAGGGCTTACACTGTAGTCCTTTATCTCCTCGGGTGTGCTTGCATCACTGCCGGTATTGATTGCTCTTTCTGGGTCAAGCGGAGCACTAGACTGAGAAGCGTATTGGGAATGGGATGCCGCTCCTTGTCGAAAGCCCATAGCAATCTCTGGAGCAGGCTCTGAAGGTGGTCCTTGGCGGTGAGCTTGGAACCCGATCTATAAAGCCTGGAGATTGAGGAGAGGATGGATCGGTTTTGGCACATTCAATATCCAAACAGGCTTGAGCAGCAGGTTGCTTTGGTGATTCCGAATACCATGGGTTGGAAGAAGGGTTCGAGACGAGGATGGGATCGGATTGTAGTGACTGCATCCAGGCATCGGCAAAATGATTTTCTGCAGAAAGAGCAGGAACAATAGATAAAGGTTGCATACGGTTCAGGTTGTCCAATCGGTAGTCTTCTGCCAGGTCATCTTCATCTGCATTTCCATAACTCTCAAGGCCACTCTCCGTAACACCCTCACTTGCCATCTCTACATCATCATCCTCCTCATCCTCGTTGTCATTGCACTGCCTGTGTGGGTCTTCGGTCATTTCCGATCCCACTTCCATATCGTCCACGCGATCCTCGTCGTCGTCTTCGTAATCGTCCTCCTCTTCGTTGACCGGAATATCAGGGAACTTCTCAAAGTCTGGAGATCCAGCTGATGCACCTTCTCCATCAGCACCTTTTAGGCTAGCCTCGCCTAGATCATCCATACTTTCAGTGCCCTCTAAAACGCCAGGAGCACTAAGCTCTGAGGCCCCCTGCTGGCTACAGCTTACATCCTCAGAGTCGAATTCTGAGGGCAGGCCGCCTGCCCGCCAAACCGAACCAGTCAGACCTGCCGAACCAGGCCTGGACTCTTCAGTTGGCTGTGTACCACTCATGTCAGATACGGACACCTGCTGACTGCCTTCTCGCTCCTCATCCTCTTCCTCTTCCAAACTGCAAATGATTGGCCCCTGCTTCTCAACAACCTCCAAATCCGTAGGCTGCACATGGGCAGTAATTGGAGTCTCGCATGGTGATGCAGTTACAGCTTCTTGCTCATTCAGCTCTTGTGCCATTGGTGCTACAACCAAAACATTGTCAGACTCGGGGACTACGGCTGGAGGAGTAGCTGTTACAAGCACTGGATCAGTTTCTGACGGTGTAGTTAATGGTTCACCATCTATTGTTTGCTCAGTAAAAACATTCTCTACATTTGTAGGCTCTGAGGCAGATACTTGTAATCCTTCCTCTTGACTACCCACCCGTTCCTCCTGAGCCCCCACTAGTAAACCGGTCTGTTCATCAGACTGTGTTAGACCGACTATAGGTGCTTCCATCACAGATTCAGGTGCTATGGCTTCAGTTGTTACATAGGCTGCCGTTTCCAAAACTCCTGGGGGCTGCGCAGGCGCAGATGACTGTTCTTCAGAAGGTTTTCCTGTGATAACTAATGGCAAAACAGACTGCGTTGGTTTGGCTGTTTGATGCTTCACAGAATTACTATTTGCTCCCTGCTTTTGGTTATTGAAGTCTCTGGCCATTCTTCCTGCAGCAGGGCGTGAGGAAATATTTCGAGGGCTTGGGGGAACCTTTCGTGTTGGGACTTTTTTTGCTTCATCCAGTTTTGGTAGAGATGGTTTGGAGCCTGTTGGTAATCGCTTTGCAGTTGCACCAGGTTTGAGAGGTTCAGGTTTGGAGGTCTTTGTAGCCATAGGGCGTGTGGTGGTGGCGGTAGAGGCAAACGGTTTTCTTGCTCCTGCACTGGTGGTGGTGGTAGTTTTCATATCTAGAATGTAAAAGAAGCCATTTCAATGGGTATCAGCAAAATGCTGAAATGGTAACAAGACATGGCTAAATGTCTACGCACTACTACTTTTAAAAGTACCGTTTTCAACCTGGTAAAAATTCTACCTACCTTTTTTAGCTGCTACAGAAGCAGAGACCTTAGAAGGCTGTGATGATGCAGAGTCAGCAGCAGAGGGAGCAGAGACGGCCGTTTTTATGGCTGTTGATTTACTAGCAGTGGTTGTTGGTCTAACTGGTGCTGAGGAAGTCGTAGGGCGAGAAGCAGTTGCTACAGTGGGCCTAAGCACAAAAATAATGCGGATTACGGCAAAATTTCTTAAAAAGGGACGCAGAAAAACTGCCGTCGAGATAATGACAAAATGCTGTGTGCAAATTAGATTTCAAAAACTATTATTTTCATTGCAATAAAAAAAAACTAAATGGATATTGAGCACACTTCTATATATATGCAATTCACAACAAAGCTCAAATCCCCACATGCTTTGATTGTGTTCTCTCCCACAAACGCTTACAATGGCCAATTGTTCAGCAATGAGGACAAAAGACCTGGACCTACCCATTAGTTTACATCATCTGAAGGAATAGAGATGACTGAATGATTCAGAGGTTAAAAATGGAAAAAAAACATGATGAGTGAACATATAAGCAGGGAAATGAAAAATAAGGGGTGTTTACAGGCACAAATAAATAATTTGACCTGGCAGTCAATAAATTTAATGAGACAGCACAGTATAGAGAAATTGGAACCTTTAAATACAATTTCTGCAAATCAAAACATTATTAAAATCCATTCTAGTTTGTCCATGTGTAGAAAGTATTTCACTACCGTAGGAGTCGTTATTCATAAGCTTCTCAATGTCCACACGCTTTACAAGTGCATTCTGTAAAACTGTCAGTTACAGAAGATGAAACGAACTAAATGGGCTTTGTGTTCTTGCACAAGCTCAATATTGCTCGTGGCTGTGGGGGTGTGCTGGATTTTTTGATCCAATAATTCATCGCATTAGTGATCGTATCGCTAGTTCTGTTTACACAAACTACAGAATAAATGGAAAAATCTGTGTGAAGGAAACTATAGTTCAAACAAATACTCCGTTTGGCTGATCACCACCACTGATAGTTAGGATTGGGTATCATTTTAATTTTATTGATTCCAATTCCGCATCTTATCGGCTCCCAGTTTCAAATTCTAAAAAAGGCGATCCGACCGCAGATGCTTAGTCATGTCGGTCGTGACACCAACACTTAAGTTTGTTAAAATTTTTCCCACGGTCTATCTTGTAAACTGATGTTAAGATTACCACATAAGGTCCTGGCAGATTGGACATGCGGAAGGTCCTGGCAGATTGGCAGGTTAACGAATAAATCAAATAATAATAATGCACCCATGAATCAATTAGAGACATCACAATTTGTTTTTTTTTTTTTTTTTTTACGATATTAGTATACGATATCTAATCTTAAGTACCCGATTCCATAATCCAAATTGATTTTCAATTGCAAACCCTGAAAGTTCATACAGAACTAGTATTTTCCGTCATTAGAAGACCGGCCTCTAAAGTAAACTATTAGTTTATTCATTGTTTATCAGCAAAATCGCTATTGGAAAAATACGGTCCGTTTACCTCTAAAAGGAAACTTCATTACACTGAAACTAACCCTAAAACAGAAGGTGATTGTTTGTACCCCCCAAATAAGGTGTATTTTTAAACCACGTAGATGTAGACGTACACGCAGATGTATTTTTAAACCACGGCCACCGATTTATTTAAAAGATCATCCAAATTTCCCACTTAAATTACAATAAAAATGACATTGTTGGGCTTACCTGGAAGTTTTGGGAACGGGGCAGCTTTAGAGGGTACTGAAATAGTGGCTTTGGCAGAAGGTGCAGGAGTAGGCCTTGGTACTGCAGAACAGACCAATAGATAAGTTAAGAAGAACTGTTAAAAATAAGACTTCCTAGGTAGTTCTTTTGAGCTTCACCTGTGGTCTTGGGTTTGAATGCAGCATTGCTGGCTCCTGTAACTGGCATTTTGCCCAGTGTCGAGGAGGCTGCTGGTGCTGCCGTTTTTCTCAACCCACTGCTCGTGGAGGGTACTGGCCTGGCAGCCCCAACAGCTTTTCGTTCAGCTGCCTTCATCGGCATCCTTGGAGCTACAGTTGTCGCAGTGGGCACTTTCTTGACTTGTGCAGAAGCTCCACCAGGGGCACTTTTCATCTCTGTGATCGTACTCGCAGGTTTCTTACTTGCCCCGGTTGACGCAGTCTTCAGAGCACCGTTGGCCACTCGGCTCTGAGCTGTAGCAGGTCGAGATGTGGTGCCTGTTGCTTTAGTGCCTGGCTTGCTCTTTACTGGAGCTTTAGTCTTGTCCTTAGGCTTTGACATTTTCCCATGAACCTCTTTTCCAGAAGGAGGCTCCGTTGCTCCTTGTTGCACGCCTTCATTTTCAGGTTGATCAGGTTGTGCAGATGATGGACTCGAGTCTTGATGGACCTGCTCCTCACCGGCAGCAGCTCCAGGAACAGGCTCCGCCACGTCATCTGCTGGCTCAGCCGGAGTTGTAGCTACTCCATCTGGTTTCATCTCAACCGCTGCCTGGCAATATTCTATATGATCCAGGTGTCAATCTGGATTCGGTGCTGTGCACTCCTTAATCCAGTATCAGGTGTTGGAATAGCAACTTTAAAATGAAGAAGAAAAAAAACACAAATGTTAACATCCCTGAAGTACAAGTAAATACAAGAAATGTCAGGCAGGCAGAAATATAATGAATTAATATGAATAATTTATAGTTTTATACAAAAATTCACATAATCAAATCCAAGCATTGTTACCGCCTGATTGCACTAGTACACTAGTGTTAATGCTAACACTGTTAGCATTAGCGCTTTATAAAAAGCAGACAAATTTATCGCATCCAGCAAAATTGTTAATAAAAAAAAAATATTTAATCTATACGAGACACCCCCAAAAATCCAGGTGATAAATAATTAAAAATCCAATGTAAAGATGAACAAACAACAAGATTTGCTAAAGGGGCATAAGGCAGGAGCTTCAGCCAGAAGTAGAAACTCCACATTCACAACGTCTGCACACAAAATTGTGCGTTTATTTATTGAAGTAGAAATGTTCAGTGAGCACAGTTTGAGATCGTGTTGCACAACCGTACTGTACTACCGAAGTTGAAAATCAAGTTACGCATTTCAGGAAAGCCGAGTCATGCTGGTCACTAGGAGGTATTTGTTAGTGCTTTAAAGAAATGTGTGGGGTATTCAACAAAAGATAGTTGAGATTATGGAGTCTTTACACAGACTACTGTATTCCTTAAACCGCTCAGATTCATATTACTGTAACCATATCCTGTTGTGAGTTACAAGTGAACTTGTGTGAAATGTGTGAAAACTTAGATGAGAGGAGGAACCCCTTTATTAAAAAAAAAAAAAAGAATGGGGGGGGGAAACACTTTGAACCCAATGACCCCTCTATTCTTTCGCCACCCTTTAAATGAAGGCTATTCTTTCTCTAAACCTTTACTCCCCACTGCCCAATCTTCTTTCAACCCCCTCCAGTCACTCTTATACCAGAGCTGTTCCCTGCTACCAGATGGCCTGGCCAACAGAGCTTTTGTCTACGCTCAAAAACTGCCTTGACCTGCAACTATGAGCTTGAATAAAAAAAAAAAAAAAGAAACCTGTGGGTGTGTGCTAGGCAAGGTGCGGGAAGACTGAAATGGTGCATTTCAATTTGTTCTCTGTATTGCAGGACAGAAGAGAAAGACAAACGGATCAAATTAAAGCATGGTTATCGTGTGTGCTAATGATGCAGCTGTTTGTTCGTCGTGTAATGCAGGGAGGAGATGCGTCTAGAAGAACGGTAAATAAATACAGGCACCATGGGCCCGTCACAACCTCTCAAATTACTCAGTACATTTGTTAAATAATACACTAAACCAATACTGGAGAACAGAACATCCCTCTAACGCACACTGGTGTTTGCCGTTTCTAACATTATCCACATCTTTAGAACAAATTGCAAAAGAGCATCCTGAGAGTTTGTCCATAGCAATAGTAATCACAATAATCTAATTAACCTACATATTAAAGTTTCACTTGCCATATTTATTACTCAAAAATCATTTTAAACAGTTTTTGCAGCATTCTCATGGTTCCCATATCCTTCGCTGTTTAAATGTTTATATTATACAGAAGAATAAATTATATTCACATTTATGCAATGCTCTAGGGAAGATCATGGTAAAGACAAAATCAAGTGTGCATTAATGACATCAATGAAACCTGTTGTTCAGGATGTACCATTTGTAAGAGACAGATGATTCCTTGCTCTATAAGTAGAGAACACTGCATCAGATTACAGAAGCAGTAGTCTTTTTTTTTTTTTTTTTTTTTTTATAAACAATTCCTTCCTAATATAGTCTTCTATTTCGACACCCACTCTGACAAGGACTCTCTAAGATAGAAGACAGCAGGATGCGTTTTATTCATAATCCATACTACAGCTCAGTCGGTACTTTCACCCATTTTCACCCACAGTCTGGTGTGTGAGAGATATGGTTTGACGGGATAAATTTGCAGTCTTAGACTTGAGCAGGCCTGCTAGACAAATGCTATCCTTTTTTTTTCTCTTTTAAGCGTCTCTCTAAAATATGACTTGATTTGGGGGTGGATTATCCCAGTCAGAAACCCTGTTTAATCTCCATTCTCTCCCTCTAAGAGCAGAGATCAACTCAAACCTACTGTCTAGACCAGGATAGATGAACAAGCCCTGTCCCTCCCACCCAATCCACTCGTTATTCTGGTCAGCATATTCCATGTCAGCTAGCATTCTGCCTCTTTGTTTATTAGAGCATAGCCATTAAATGTGACCCATTTAATGAGCACCAAGGAAGCATTTAAAGCTAACGCATGGGACAGGGAATGGAGTATTTACAGAAAGCTTATTGTTTGTGTAATGGCAGGAAGAGCAAAAGGATTTTATTAAGCGCATGTAAGAGAAGGGTGGGGTTACATTAGCTAGACAAGCACAATCATATTTCGGTCATGAGAGGCTTTTCCCCCCCGATCATCTGAAATGTTCACAAACACCAGTTTAAGATCTCTTCCAAGTCGAGCTCATGTGTGCAGTACTGTGTTCCTGTGCAGCTGCAAGCTGGCCACATCCTGCATTCTTGACACCAGAGCCAGCATGATGAGCAAATCCATCTTTCCCCTGTGTCCGTCATTTTTACTGATGAAAAGGGGAAAAACCCATCCAGTTAGTTTTATTCCCTGGTCTTTATCTTGTGAAATGATAGTCGTATGTATAGACAATAACAACAACCAAAAAAAACATAACTACAGCTGAACAACTACGGATGTGATAAACTAATATGCCAACACTACAAAACTGTCATCTGTGAGAATGAATCAATAGTGTTCATAATCTAACCTTAAAAGACTGCACTTTCACAATGCCAACAGTACACACAATGCTGGAAGCTCCTGCTGATATATTGTCTCTCATTCATAGCGATCATACTCTTCATCCTCCTCTCTCTCCCACTGTATTACGTCAATGTCCCGACTACCAGCAAAGGACCTGGCAGTCTTCCCATTTGTAACCCCTCTCACTAGGGCCCTGAAGTGCATCAGCTTGCCAAGTAGGATGGAGAAACTGCAGACTTCTTTGGGACACTTGAGTGGCACTAACCGTCGACTAGATTGCCATTTACACTTTGGAACCTGGTGATTTTTCTTCCTAGTGTGATGGTACTGACATGAGTGTCGAATGTCACTGGAAGATCATATTTTGAGTGATAATCAAGCTTATATTACAGTTTACACCTAGTCTTAAAGGTTTATATATTATTGTGGATTTCTAAAAAGAGGAGAAAAGGTATACGAGGTTCTGATTCAGCCTTTTTTCTACATCGTCTGCTACAAGCTTCCATCAATACCGTGATACTGCTCGCACACAGCTTGTAATCCCATCAGCAATTCCCTCATACCTTTGTGACCTATGCTTTATTAGCTCAACCTATAAAACCGGTTTAAATCCACAGAGAAAAGGTCCATCCATCAGCAGGAAGACCACACCTTCAATACACCCACCCCCATTACCAAGCCTTAACCACAGCAATGTCTTCTTTCTAGTGGGGGTTTATTCAACACAGTGCTTCTAGTGTCAATGTCCAATAAAAGTATGAACAGAAACCAAAGAGAACCACCTGAGAGACCACGATGGCACAGATAACCAGGAAATTGCCTGCAGTAGCAAACAGTACCGGTCTCTGCTATAGTATCGGACATACAGGTTCACCCAGTGCTCAAATGTAATATAACAAGATCTTGCATAAAAATAAAGTGCCAAATTAGCAGTAGAGGCAAAACAGAAGCATTTGGTAAGCTACAGCAGAGAGACAATGTCAGGTGGCAGGCACAGACTGTATACACATAAATACACACACACACTCACACGCACACACACACACACACACACACACACACACACACACACACACACACGCACCCCCCCCACCCCAGACAAAAAGCTAATCTATGCTGTTACTTTGGCAGAAAGGGTTAAAAAAAAAAAAAAAAAAAAAAAAAAAAAGAGTGGTGTGAATGATGAGCGGCTGCATGATGGGTTGAGTAACTTGGCATGATGCAGTAGGGATTTAGCGACCAGCAGTTAGTAATGGATAGGCGTCATGCCTAAACGGATTATATCGAGACAAGTTGCTTATAAGCCAAACACTATACTTGGAGCAGGATGTGAGTCAGGCAGTTGCTAAGCTGCTGTTGACAACGATTGAACCCATTTCAAAAGCGCCGTAACGCTAAAGCGCAATATTCATTACAGACCTGGAAATGGTCCAGTGCCAACATTAAACTCTTGATCCCTTCGCAAAGTTGCCGGCAGTGAAAGAGCAACTTTCAGAGAGCACTTAACTTCTTAAAAAACGCTTAGACCTGAGCTCTAGCGATCGGAGAGGATAATCATACAATCTGCACAATCGCAAAAACGGTGCTGGTGCCAACATCACTGGTGTTGCATTCCCACTTTAGCCTAGTGACAATTTTGGAAACAACGTTTAAGTTGTGCTGAAAGCCCACGCTGAAACAGGCGTCTAAAATAACTCGACACAGCTGAGCTTTTACACCAAGTGGCGAGCCTACAGATTTGGCATGCAAGAGAGAGTGGACAAAAGGCCGATCTATATTGAACACTTGAGTGTTTTGTAAATAAACATATAGGAGCACCATCTACATTTACACAAGCGGAATGGCATATCTTAAACTCCTGGAAAAGTGAGTTACTGTTTCCTGCTCCAATACACCCGATACAAGTTAAATTAACAGGCTTTCGTGGGGTGAAGTGGGGGAACTTCACTATAATGCACAGGACATGGGGGGGGTCTCTCCAGGACTCCATATTTAATGTACAATATGCTAGATTTCAATTTACTGGCTGCAAACATGTTGCGTTTGGTTAGACGGTTGAACCTAAAAGGTTCAAAAGTCCTCAGATCCTGTATATGATATGGGTGGAGCATCTGGAGATGAAACCAAAACACCAACTACTAGAATGGTACAACCTAGTGACCAGAAACCTCAGGAAATACCAGCACTTTAGGAAATGTGGATATTGTTTGTTAGCAATCCCATGTGCCATTACGCACAGGGTAAAAATATTCTACAACACGTCAAAATCACATACTGAAACGATAAAGGACTGAAGTCAGGAATAGGTTTGAACTGAAGAAAATGGCCAGGTCATTCCATAAACGACAATAATGGACACAGGTGCATTCAAACAAGCAGTTGTCCCCTCAAAATGGCCCACGTGTAGTAAGGATGGTTTGCAAAGCAGACCAGGAGCACTGCAGCTGCCACTGGCCAAAAGGGTTCAAACTCACACCTTCTATTCAAAGCAAATAAGGGGTCATGAACCTGCACAGACACCCCATGTAGATTTTTTTTTTGGGGGGGGTAGACAAACAATGTGATCGGGATGTGATCTCATTTCATAAACAAGAGAAGCAAACAAGGATTAGGTGACCACCTTGTTGTCTAAGCAGCCTTTAATCGGACGTTTACAAATCAATCAGCCTTTATAACAGCATATCGATTGGATGCGCGCAGTTAGCAAGTGTGTCCGGTAAAAGATACGGGATCAGGTGACATTTAACCGGATCTAATCTGTGTTGTGATCAGTCGCTCAAAAGGCGCTGGAAATGGAGACACCAGACCGAAAAAAAAGGTGTCCCTATCTACAACCTTCCGTACGTAATATCACCACAAGCGTGACCATCGAGCAATTATTACAAGCTGTGTAGCGTTATTAGCGCATGACGACGCCTGAATCAGTCGATGGCTACATTTGAATAAATGTAAAAAATAAAACCTGTTACTTTAAGGCCATATTGACGGCTATGGAATAAGGATATGAAAGCCAACACAGCCGTTAGATTCGTGGTTATAAGCGCACGACGTGACCATTAGCGCATGTGTACAACCTTCACGCGGATTTATTTCTAAGACAGAACAGCCGCTCGAAGCCAGATGGAACAGGCATGCACACATACACGAGGATAAACTACCGAAAACAAACAAACAAACAAACAAACCAACCAGCCCGGTTTAGAGCAGATGCGCGAACAATAATGAATTGGAACCATGCTTCAGCGGCGTGCTTAAAGGAGACAACGCGGTGTGGAAAAGGGATTTATTGCACTCACCCGTAGGCCGCCTCGCACGTCAAACCGAGCACACGCGAGGGGGGAAAGAAGGGAAAAAAAGAAAGAAAGAAAGAAAGAAAGCGCGAAATTGTTGCCCCCTGGAAGCGCGCGCTCTCTACCGCCGTTAGATCAAAGGATTGTAGTATGGAATATACCGCGTGCACGATCACAGGACACCGGAGCAAACACGGCTAACCATGTCCGAGGTGTTTCCGAGACTAAACTAACACCCCGATATTTTTTTCTCTCTCTCTCTCTCTTTCTTTCTTTCTTTCTTTCTTTCTTTCTTTCTTTTTCCCCCGACCTGCCCCGGTGTCCCCATTTATAAACTAGCGCCCCTCCCTGGCTCGCCTTTGCTTATGCAAATTAGCCGCGTCGGGTAGCCACGCCCACTCCATCACGGTTCGTGTGTCAAGATGCGATCCAGGCGATATTTCATCACGCACCCGATTGGTGACGGATCTTTTCGAAGCTAATCCTGAAAGTTAAACCTGACCCCAAAAAAACAACAACAACAACAGCAAAAAAAAACTCGAGCTGTTTCGGCGCTCGGATAATGAACACAGAGCCGCCTTTTGTGTTTCAAGCGTGCAGCTGCCACTATTGCAGAGGGACAGATCGAATGAATGAGTGCAAGGTTTACCATAAACCTTTGTTCGAAGCCCGAATGGAAGAAAAGGATGGGCCCGGGAATGGAAAAAGGCATTCAGGGAACAAGGCCTCAAAACAAACTGCAAGTCATGGCAGCTGAGCTGAAGCATTACATAGTCGATGAAACGTTAGTAAATCGTGATGCAGCACGTTATTAAGCCCATCTGCAGGTTATAGAAAGCCATGAAAAGTAATAAATCATACAAATTGCTGTAAAAAACAAGTCTGGGGGAAAAAACAACACCAGAATCTGCTCGCCCTTCCTTGCCATTAACAGACAACATTCTGGACAGAGATCTCTTATGTGCAGCAGCATGCATGAGCAATACTAAGCTCGAGTTACACGTTCCTGAAGGCCACATGCGAGTTGATTCTTTCATTAACGCTGTTGATGCTGGATTCAGAAGAATCGCCCAGGCCATCTCCTACGCTTAATGCATTAAAGTGCAAGTCAATATCTATTAGTGGGGCGTTTTCCTAACAGGAATCAAGATTTGCAATCTAATGTAACATTTGATAAGCCTCTTAGACATTTTGCTGCATTTATCTGCTCGGATATAAGCAGAGATCAGATTATAAGATATAATGCTGGATTTTACAGGTGGAATGGAAAAGTAAATGACAAGCAAAATTTGTCATTAAGACACGTATTTATAACTTAGGTGTAATTCGTTTAGGCTTGCATGGAGCTCATTTAATTATTATTATTTAAAAAATCACTATAATTTATTTGTTTTAAACAAATATTAAGCAAATGTACCAACAAGCCTGTCATGCAAATGCAACTGTAGACCAAACACGAGTTGATGATGTCACACATTTGTCACTAGACAAATAACTAAAAACGTGGATTGCATTTGGAAAATACAACAGGGATTTGATGTTATATATGCACCTTACGATTTATAAATAGCATAGTTGTGCAAAATAGATATATATATATATATATATATATATATATATATATATATATATATATATATATATATATATACATTTTTTTTTTGCACAACTATGCTACTATGCTGTCAGTAAAAAAAAAACAAACAAATAAATAATGTAAAAGGAAAGTATATTTATATATATAGTGTTGCTGACACCTGGGGGTTTCCTTCAGGTTCTCCCGTTTCCTCCGACTTTCTAAAAACATGATTGGTTATGTCATTGCGTCAGGGTGTGTAAATGAGTTTGTGAATGTGTGTGTGTGAGAGAGAGAGAGAGAGAATCATGACCATTGTAAAGTGCGTACAGGAGATCAGAACTGCAGACGGCTAAGAATTGTCAGTGGTTTATATCAAAATGAATGATTTTAGTGTCTGTCTAAAAAAAAATAAAAACGTCAATCTGGGCAAAGAAATCTCTTTCAATCAAATCTGGCAGTGTTGCTAAATTTTGCACGATACAACAGCACGCCATTCCTATGATGCTATTTAGAGTCATTCATATCCTTATACTGGCTTAGTTTTAGCATGTTTGCCTCACACCTCCAGGGTCCGGGTTCGAGCCATGTGTGTGTGTGAGTTTGCATGTTCTCCCCGTGCCTCAGGGGGTTCTCCCCGGTCCAAAAACATGCACGGTAGGTTGATTGGCACCTTGGAAAATTGTCCCTATTGTATGCATGTGTGTGTGTCCTGTGATGGGTTGGCATTCCATCCAGGGTGTATCCTGCCTTAATGCCCATAGACGCCTGGAGATAGGCACAGACTCCCCGTGACCCGAGGGAAGATCGGATATAGCGGTAGAAGATGAAATGAATAAATGAATATATATATATATATATATATATATATATATATATATATATATATATATATATATATATAATTAATAGGCAAAACAAATTGATCATGTGTTCAAAATTGCCTGCTAGGAATCCGACACGAATCAGGTTGTTCCTGTTGAAGTGGCTGATAAATATATTGAAATTTACTAGTGTTTGGAGTTGATTTGGAAGATGATTATGTATGCAAAAGTTTTGAAACTGTTTTAGATTGAAGAATATATCATTAATAAATGTCGCTTCTCGTGCTCAAATCAAATTACTTTATAAAACGACAAACACAACCAGAGATCGTACTAAGACATATTTAGTATTAAAATATAATGATTTACTTCGATTAAAACATGCACTTTGGTGGGAGATCGGTATGATACATAACATGACATCAATTTAAATATTAAATTACACCCCCATGACACGATTACCATTTGCATAAACGTAAACAACAATGACAACCCTGACCACTAACATTAAAGTGTCTCACGTTCAAAAAGTGCTACATTAGTGGAAACCACAACCTACAAAGTGACGTAATTCATGTTATACCTGCGTAGAACTAAACATTAGGTCAGTGTTTTGGCAGCACGTTCTAGAAATAAAGGCTATATGTCTTTAATATTAAAGTTTAGTTTGGAACGACCTTAAGAAAACTTTAACCCAGTGGATTTCTCCCCAATTTTCTATATTACTGTATATGGATGTGTTTAAGTTCTTTACCTCATACTGAACAAAGAGTCCTGTCATCACAAACTCACTCATTTTTTCCAATATATGTTTTAGCTGTAAATACCTCCAAAACGTCACTCACCTTTTCACCTGTAATTCTATTTAATTCCAGAAGATGGCAGTGTTTGTCTTAATAAACCTTTCTCTTTAACTAAGTGCGGAGAAACAAGAACAAACGACTATTTGACATACGGATGCAGAGTTTGACAGGAAAGAGTGCAGTTATTATTAATATTATTATTATTATTATTATTATTATTATTTTAACTAAAGAACACATTTGCCAAAAGTAGAACAGATCTGAGACAGACAGTTTAAAACAAACAAACAAAACAAGCAAAGGATGTTTCTTAAAGACGAAGCCAATAAACTGTACAAAATATTTATATAACACAAACATAATAGATTCAAGGATGTTCAGTGGGTCCTGTAAGTGAAATCAACAAATAGAACAACAAAACAACTAGTAACATGAAAATGTTAGCAAAATAAGAAACAAAAAAAAAAAAAAACATTGCACCATTTTAAAAGTGTCCAAAAACAGCTCTATAAAAAAAACAAACAAACATATACATTAAATGCTTGTTAACAACGTAATCTATTCACCAAGCATACATGATCATGCGTATCTGAAGAAATGGAAATATATAGAAATTATATAATATTTGTTGACATCCCTAGCTACTGTACACTGATCTCAGGTCAGTATCCCACTGTAATGAGTAGTCAAAGTAATTGGAGACGGGAACTAGATCAGCTTTAAAAGGGAATCAAGCTTTCAATAAAACATTGTGCGTTTCTACTCCGTTAAACATGTCCTCGTTACTGTCGGCGCATTTAAAACTCATTATACACACAGACACTAATTACAATAAACATATACAGGAATAAATTAAAAATCTATACATTATGATTGCGTCAGAATTAAGACTCATTCAAGACTGAGAGAAAGAAATAAACGGGTGTTTTGCATACTGCATCGTCGCGACAGTTTCGCACTCCACTACATTTATTACTCGATTAAGACCTTCAGTTAAAATGAAATCTTGCTCGGTCCCCGTAGTGACCCCCAGCTTCAAAATCCAGAACGGCGCATATGCATTTTACTGTATGCAATCTGGGTCACGCGATGTCACGCGCATTGTAGTGTTCCGGATCTTAAAGAAGAAACGCTGAACCCTGCTGAGCTTCTTTACGTCTCAGGCACGGGAGAGAAGACAAGAGCCTTTTTAGCTTATCCGGGATATAACCACTACAGCGTCACAGCGAGTGAACATCCTGCTTAGCTTCTTCAAAGGTGTTTTTGTACTGAACAAAATGGCATTTCTTTCCTCGGATTTTAGCCAAAATGCATTTTTTTGACCGCAGAACTATTTTAGGAGTCTCACGAGACAATTTTGGCAGGGGATAACCAAAAAAAAACACAAAATCCAGTTATGAGCCCCTTATTGTTAATTCCAAAGCAAATGACTAAGGCAAAAATGCAAGAACATTAGAGCGACAGAGGGAGTTTTTACAATACACAGGAGACATAACTAGGCCAGTAGCGATGTCTCCATGAGCCCTGATTGGTTGAATGCTGGTAGGGTCAAACTAATTGTTTGTTTTGGCTTGCTACTGCTGGAATGTATAGGGAAGTTTACAAATATTTACATTTATGGCATTTGACAAGACGCCCCTATCCAGAGCGACATACAACTTACAGCAGCTTGGTGGCAGTGGGATTTGAACCCATGATCTCTCGGTCCAGAGACCAATGTCTTAACCACTGAGCTACCACGTCATCTCCGATCTCATATACTATAATCTTAAAAAAGAAACAATAAGGAAGTGACTAATGCTGAGATGAGAGGTCTGGGGTAATGAAAGTAACGTATGGAACAATGGCATTTTCTTTTGTTTTGTTAAAAAGATCCAGTTTAAAACATGAACAGCGACATTAAATAGTGCGAAGTTAACCGGACAATAAAATCATCTGAATTACCCCACATAAAACAATGACCCCCTAATTTACTCTTTTTCTCAATAAAGTTTGTGCACTACACCAATATAGTGCTGCTCTCCATGAAGCAGGCAGACATTTATGTGCTTTTCCCACCCTTCAGTTCTTTCTATGCTGAGCTTTTTTTTTTTTTTTTTTTTTTACCATCTTTCCACCATCACATCCAGGAGGAAAAAAATCCTCTCCCCTGCAGTGTGTGATGAGTGTGTGGAGATAAATGCAGGAGTTAACATCGTGCCTGTATTTATCCGGGTTTCTAATCTCGGAATGGATGCACCATCGGAATGTCACCAGCAGGGAGCATAAGAGCTATAGTTGAAGGACTAGTTCACCAGCAGAACATCTTCATAGGTGGTGGTTCTGTAAAAGCAAACAGGATTTACACACTGAAATTACAATCATATTAAGTATGTGATATTTGTTTATGTTCAGTCTAACTAATACTTAGTTATTACTAAGTAATATTATTATCATTTTGATTTTTTTTTTAATTTCCATACTTGAAATGTGCAAACTAGTCATGCATTCATATTGCATCGGCAAATATTGACCCATTCTGCCTCTTATTCTCTGTTAGCAAAGTCAAAACATATCACTGGACGAGATGCTACATCTTTCTAAACTTGGCATGTAAACTGTCAGACCTGTCACAGCAGCAGAAGAAGGAGCACGGAGATGCCTCTATTCCCCGGAACTTCCCTGAGCTGGGTGTGTCTTTGCACTCGGCGATAAACGCATGCAAATCGGTGATGTGAAGCGTCTCCTGAGTTTGGTGCTATACATAAAAACAAACATTACACAACCCAAATTTGTGACAAAACTGTGTATAAAAATGACCCTCCTTTTATTCATTCTCTACAATCTTTCCCTGCTTACCTTGATGGTCTCATACGCCCCGGTGATAAGGGCAATGAAGAGCGAGAGCACCATATAAATGAACAAGGAGATAAAGGTGTACAGGTACAACTGCAGAAAAAGACATTTATGGATTCAAAATGTGTCCGACAGTTTGACAATGAATTTCATATAAAGAATTCTATATAATTAATAATATAGTAATAGTATTTAATCTACAGCGAGAAATGCACCAGAGAATTCACTAAAAATTCCTTGAACTGTGCCAAAAATCCTACAACAATAATCACAGATACTACCTTAAAACTTCTTTTAATTATACTCTAGATCATTTTAATATTTAGATTGTTTAGTTTATTCACTCTGACAATCGATAGCATGAACCGATGCTGAGAAAGACCGTCTTTGACAGTTTGGAAACTCCTAGTCAATATTTTTGAGACATATTCAAGTTAAACTAGGTAAAAGGCAAACACACACAAGCATTGGACAGAGAATAAAAGGAAGCATGTTCCATACATGGATCCAAAGTCCAAATGTGACATCTTTCTCTCGAGCAGAAGAACTTGAGATGATGTAAGATGAAGAGCAGGAGAAAACATTATTGCAGACTTCCTCAAACCCCCAGAGGAAAAGGAAGCTCAATGGTTTGGTGTTGTAATGGAAAAGGGAAGGATTAGACTTATTCTGGGTGAAAGGAACCAACATGGCAACTAGGATTGGGTATCATTTTAATTTTATTGATTCCGATTCTTATCGATTCCCTGTTTTGATTCCAAAGGTGAACCAACCGCAGATGCTTAGTCATGTTGGTTGGTTCACCTTGCTTGCAACATTAGTGTATACTAATATATTAGTTTACACTTTTGAGCGCTTCCTATGGTCTAGCTTGTAAATCGATGTTTAGATTACCACATAAGGTCCTGGCAGATTGGATGCACAGGTCCTGGAAGATTCTGAACCTCAAGTGCCCAATCCCTGATTCGGAATTGATTTTTCATTCCCAACTCTAATGGCAAACATTCCATACGTCAACACCTGGAACTGGAAAGAATGTTATAGCTCTGTAGATGTTATTTGAAAAGAAAAGTATCAGATGGAGTGTTGTTTATCATGGACTGACCTGCCCATTTACTGCACCTAAAACCTACTGAACTGCTCTGGGATTAAGTGGATTCACAGGGGAAAATATCCAATTAATGAACACCTCTGCCAAGTGTTACAAGAAAAAAATACCCTGTGTGTATAAATTCAGAGGCTTCTGAATCAATCAATGATGCGCAAAAAAAACCAAAAGTGGTGAAAAGCTTAAACATGTGATAGAATCTAATGTTTGTAGAGCCAAGCTAATGCTCCGTTTAAAATTAGAATGCATCAGACACTGTATTATCCAAACCAGACTACAAAATAGCAGCCATGAGTCATGCTGAAACATGAGTCAAGGCATACTGAAATTATAAAAGCATACAAGCCACTATGGATTCAATTGTATGTTTGTTGTGTGTATGTGTGTGTGTGTGTGTGTGTGCGCGTGTAGTATTTAAACACACACCTGGCTGAAGATCCACACAAGTGTGCTGCTCTCCTGCATGCCACTGAATGTAACAAACATGTCATCTCCATTTATCAGAGAGAACAGACACTCTGATACCATGGACATGGAGCGGAACTGGAAAAAATAAGTATAACACACAATGTAATATATATCTTAGTATATATATATATATATATATATATATATATATATATATATATATATATATATATATATATATATATATATATATATATATATATATATATATTAAGATATATATATGCTTATACACAGAATCTGTTACTGTTTATTATTACATTATATATATTATTGTCTATTACAATCTATTATTGCATCACCCTGCTTCATTAAATAACACTAAATCAAGTCTAATTACTGTAATGACCATAATGAAATCCTCTCAACTAACATACTTGTAACAGATAAATAATACATTAAAGGTATGCTCAGTCTCTGTCCATCACAAATAACCAGTAGGCTATACCTTGACATGGTATGGGCCTAAAACGATCCAGCCACAGAAGCAATAGCCCAGATAGATCACAGCCACACAGCAGCAGAAACGGATCACATTAGGGAAGGCCGCACGCAACGTCACAATCAGAATCTGAAGAACAAAATAACATGATCACACTTTTTTCGATTAAACATTTCACAGTGGCTTTGTTATTTCATTTTTTACATGTCCAAAGAAAACCTTGATGAAAGGATATATATATATATATATATATATATATACATTTTTATTGTCCATGTCCCTGACAAAAGTTGTTTGTCTTGTCGCTTGTGTACAAATTGACCTGAAGTGCCGCTGAAATATATTTCTAATCAAGATTTTTTTGAATATATATATTTTAATAAGCAGGGTATCTTTTGTAATAATGTTTCAGTGCAAACACGAAACAAAGTAAAACTGTATAAAAATATGTATTCTAATATTCATATTATTCAGCTTGCCATTGTAAAGCCCATTGAGTCCATTTTAAAGTCTGCAAAGACATAATTGTTGTCGCCTTGTCATTGAGCTTCACCTTTGACTTTTCTGACTATATCTGAATCCTTATTGTTCTCTATCAGATTTCTTTCCAGTGTTACCCCAATGCTGAAATTCAGCTAAAACAATTTAATCAATCAGAATCTGAAGAACAAAATTGTCACACTTTTTTCGTTAAACATTTCAAGTGGATTTGTTACATTTGTCCAAAGAAAACATGAAAGGTTTTTAGATATATTATATAATACAGTCCTGACAAAAGTCTTGTCGCTTGTGTAAAAATACTGATGCCGCTTTATTTATAATCAGTTTTTTTACAATCCCAACAGTTTTGTAATAATGTTTCAGTGCAAAACGAAACTGTCAAAAAGTATTCTAATATTCACAGCTTGGTAAAGCCCATTGAGTCCATTTTTGCAAAGACATAAGTGTTGTCGCCTTGTCATATGAGCTTCACCTGTGACTAATAATGGATCAATTAGGTCTCAGGTGTGTATAAAAAGAACCCCAGTACACTAGACCTTCACCTCAACTGCAACTAGACCTCTGCAAACATGCCTAAGATTCACCCTGAGACTAAAGTGTTGATTATCAAGAGGCTGAAGACCAGATCCACTGCTGATGTGGCAGACACCTTCAATGTGTCTCAGCGTCAAGTACAGAGGATAAAAAAAAGATTTGAAGAGACTGGAGACGTTTTTGACAAGCCCAGGTCAGGCAGACCCCGCAAGACAACTGCTCGAGAGGACCGTTTGTTGGCTCGAAAATCCAAGGCCAGCCCATTTTCCACTGCAGCAGAGCTCCACGAGACCTGGTCACCTGAAGTCCCCGTGTCAACCAGAACAGTTTGTCGGATTCTATCTCGAAATGGCCTCCATGGTCGAATCAGTGCCCAGAAGCCAGCACTAAACAAAAGACGATTGAAAAACCGTGTGGCATTTGCCAAGGCCCACAGCCTGCTAAAAGGATGGACGCTGGAAAAGTGGCAGAAGGTGGATTTTTCAGATGAATCTTCTGTTGAATTACACCACAGTCGCCGCAAATATTGCAGGAGACCTACTGGAGCCCGCATGGATCCGAGATTCACCCAGAAAACAGCGAAGTTTGGTGGCGGAAAAATCATGGTCTGGGGTTACATCCAGTATGGGGGTGTACGAGAGATCTGCAGGGTGGAAGGCAACATCAATAGTCTAAAATACCAAGAAATCTTAGCTACCTCTTATATTCCCAACCATAAAAGAGGCCAAATTCTGCAGCAGGATGGTGCTCCATCGCATACTTCCATCTCCACATCAAAGTTCCTCAGGGCGAAGAAGATCAAGATGCTCCAGGATTGGCCAGCCCAGTCACCAGACTTGAACATCATTGAGCATATGTGGGGTAGGATGAAAGAGGAAGCATGGAAGACTAAACCAAAAAATATTGATGAACTCTGGGAGGCTTGCAAGACTGCTTTCTTTGCTATTCCTGATGACTTCATCAATAAGTTGTATGAATCCTTGCCAAACCGCATGGATGCAGTCCTTCAAGCTCATGGAAGTCATACAAGATATTAAATTTGGATCTCACAGCACCACTACTTAATTTGCTGACATATTTTTGTATTTGCAGTAAATTTGTTCAATTTCTGTTTAGGCGACAAAACTTTTGTCTTGCCAAAATTTGACCTTTCTGTTTTGATTAAATGATAAATCTTTTTTCAGTGAAACTAATTTATTTCAGTGCATTAAACATCATTTGGGAGGGTTTTAGCTGTTCATACGAGCTATTTCTAACACCAATTGATTAATTAAAAGTCAATAATAGCAAGGTTAATAGCAGGTGTTTCTACAAAATAGATAAGCGACAAGACTTTTGTCAGGGACTGTATATATAGTATATATATATATATATATATATATATATATATATATATATATATATATATATATATATACACACACACACACACACACACACACACATACAGCTTTTTGTTTATGTGTCTGCTGAGAATGTAAAAAATGTTTTGCACTTTTCTATCTAAGATTAATATCTAGATGTGTGCTGGGTACATGCCAAGACTGCATAAATATGTTTCAAAACAAAAACACATCATGATGTTTGTGAACATTGGCCTTCGCAAAAATTGTGCTTTATCCATTTTATATTTGGAAATGTAAAATTTACAGATAGAAAATTTACTGGTAGAGACATAAAAGTAAATTCTGGATATGTTTACTAGGAAAATAGGAAGCAGAGCGGTTGAGATTGTGGTCTTACATTGTACTTCTGGAAGAAGCTGAGGTAACGAATCACTCCCACCCACACCAGCAGCGTTGAGGTTCCCAACAAAATCCCACACACGTCATAGGATGCCATGTCCTAAAAAAAAGGAATGAGAAGAAGCGCCATAAAGGTTGGTTATGTAAACCATGATCAATAAAGTCTACAGATATACACAGTCATAAAAAAACTCCATGACTAACAGTTTCTGCGTTCTCTGTTGTTTTTTGCAGAATAAAAAAAACAGCACGATGACCTGTAGTTCATTTGTACAAGAAACCAAAGGGCAACACTAGAGGCATGCTGAAATCATCACACCTAACCTTATGTTGTTAATATATTCCAAGGCTCCCAAGTTAAGTCAAATAAGCACAGTTAGTACTTATGTAAAATACTGTATAGTAAATACAACTAGACATGGGACATGGGCATTTTTTTGGGAGAGCCTGGCCAGTGACGCACGTGACATCATCAAATAATCTAGCGTCCGACTCCTGTCGATGTGCCGAGCGTTTAGACATGTCACATGACACTGTGTCCACACTTGAGTTTCGCCGTTTCGCAGATTTTCACGTTTGCAGCCACGTGACGCCATGCGACAGTCATATGATCGCGACCTACTTCATCTCACCTACGAGCGGATATGTCAAATGTGCATTTTGGTTTGGCGTGTCAAATTTCCCCATTCATTCTCTATGGGGTATATGAGGTATATGGTCGTGATCCACTCTGGACCCCCTATGAGTGGATATGCCATATGTGCACGTCAGACGTTCATAGGTCGAGCGAAAGTGGCACGAAAGTTCGGCCCCATTCATTTTCTATGGGAAAAAAATCCCTGCTTTTCGGAATTCCTCAGGGCGATTCCTTATTAAAGTAATAGCACGCCTCACACCACCGGGCCGCATGATATGAGGTATGATTCGTGAGGATCGGACAAAAACTGCAGGATGAGTTCATGCCAAAAAATTGTGCAAATCTAGAGAGCGATTATAATAGTTATGCTTTGCAAGCATCACTAATAAAGACCTATAATGAAGCCTATAATGTCATTAATGTGATAAATCTCTAATACAAAAGCTTCATTTGCAACCACCCTCTCTTCTAACGATGTTGCATGACACTTAGGACCACCAGCATCACCAGTAGGAACATTCTTTTGTCATTAATGGGCAAATATACAAAAAATGAACACAGACAGGACACTGTGATAAACACTTACACATTCACAAGTTTGAATAAACAGCCATGAACTGGCATGCAAATAAGGCAATATTTTTAGCATTTTAGCAATTTTTATACATTACATTATTTTATTTTATTTTTTTCTGAAGTAAGTTGATTGTTATTTTTTTTACACACTATTGTCATTATTATTACATCATTATAACAAAGAGGTTTTGGAGCTATATCTGTATTATATATTCTCTGTTAAATCTCTATTCGTTTTTAATAGTGTTAAAGATTGTCACGCTTTCTTTCTCGCCGAGTTACCTTGAACTCAATGTCGATCTTTATGATGGAGCCGGTGATGGTGAACAGGTCGCTGATGATCAGCAGAATGTACCAGCCATTGATGAACTCCATCCTGTCCCCCCAAGACACTGTGCGTTCTAGTTTGCTTTTAAAGTACTGGACAAACTCCTGAAGAAAGAACAGTATATTTGTATAAGCTGCAAATTCAAAAGCATACTGCTTGTTACTTCCTCATTAAAAGTATCTGCATTTCCTACATGCTGAAGGAGGACTCCTCTGAAAATGGAGCGTCCGCAGAGCACCAGAGAGCACACGCAAACCAGCAGCACAAAGACATCGAAGGCCACCCGGCTGTAGTTTTCCGCTAGAGAGGAATCAAAAAACACAAATCTGTCATGTCTTGTGGAAAAAGAAGCGCATGTTTTTAAGAAGCAGAACAACACACAAAACCATGACTCATCAACTTTAAAAAGGAGAAATGGAAAAGGTAAACACACACACACACACACACACACAAAATGCAGGTTTATTCACTCATTTGTTTTCTTATTTTTCCTCATCCTCAGTTACCAAGATAAAATGGCTCCAGTTAAAAGATCATTCTGCATGAAATATTCTACAAATATGCACGTTATCGATAAGCATGAATCGAATTTTCAAGCAATCATTTTTTTAAATACTGCAAGATCACTGCTGACATTTAATTAAACAGATTAATTGTAAATGTAATCCAATATACATGACTACGTTCTGGGAAAAGTTTCTCAATGAAACTGAATAAGTGTCTATAAAGTTTCGAACACACAAGTCTCACCATGGCCAGACACACTGGGGTCTCGACACTCCTTAATAGAAACCTGGTTATCCAGGCTGATTTTCACCTTGCCGCTGTGAGCCTTATTGTCCAGGACGATCTGAAAAGGAAAACAAACAAACAAACAAACAAACAAACAAAAAAGATAGGCATATTATATTATTAAGAATTTGAAATGAATATGAAGCGATATAATTAATATGAGACCTTCTGCATTAATGCCATGTCTCATATTATGTTCATGTTCACCACCTGAGCTGAGTCTCTGCAGCTGCACCACATGTTAAGTTTTCAGTCCAATGCTTGCACCAATCTCTCCATTTATTACGATAAGTGCATCATTAATACGATGCAGGAAATGCCGATTGAGAAAATGAGCAGTTGCTCGTAAATTTGAGCGAGCTGAAAGCAAAATCTGGCTGTTATTCCATCTCCTATTTAATACTTGTATAGACTCTAAACAGCCCTCACTTCTCATAGGAATAACACAAGATCAACAAATCTGCACCAGAGTGCCTAAATACATTCATCAATAAAAACTATTCAGTGTGTTTTGTATCTTATCACCATGTATCAAAAGAAACTTCTTATTTAGGGAAATATGTTATTTCTGAAAGCAACAGATGGAAAAAGACCGAGCACCAATAAAACCGTGTGAATAAGACGATGAACAAAATGTTTTGGTTTCATTTTAACCATCATTTCCTGTTCTTGGTACTTTTAAAATAAGGTGTGAGAAAAGACACAACAAGAAGTGAGCAGAAAAAAAAATCACTTACTGTAATTGCAAAAGTGTAACAGTCAGGAATCTCGTTATTTATGATGGTCTGAAGATTTATAGCCTTTAGCTGGAATTGTATTGTTACGTTGATGAGCCTGAGAAAAGGACAAATATCTGTAAATAGTAAACCTAATGGAACATGGCATTTGTTTGTGTTGATCTGTGACGCGTCAATCTTACTTGTGAAATTTAAGAGTAAAGTTTTTGTAGTCATTTTTCAATAAGCCGTCGGGTACGTCGAGAGGTGTGACACCTACACAAGCTACAGAAAGAGAGAAAGAGACACTGAGGATGAAACATACACAAAAAAGGGGGGAAAAAAAACAACAAAAAAGGGAAAATCTGCTTATGTTTAATGTTTTACATTTTAACCACGGAAGATCAGGACACGAACATGCTGAGGGAAAAATGACAATTTATTTGCTTAAGCAATGAAAAAGAATAGCCTTTATTTGCCACATTACAGCAAAAATTCTTTCTTCGCATATCCCAGCTTGTTTTCGGAAGCTGGAGTCAGAGCACAGGGTCAGCCATGATATTGCAACCCTGGAGAAGAGGGTTAAGGGCCTAGCTTAAGGACCCAACAGTGGCAGCTTGGCGATCACGAGGCTCGAACCCTCGACCTCCTTATCGGCGCCTTAACCACTGAGCTACCTCCCCCTCCTCCCTTCACAATCCTGTCTGATCCAGTAGGGAACAAAACAGATTAGTATTGGTTTGATGTAATACCTGTCACAATGTTTGGGTCGATGTTAAAGGTGTCATTGGCCGGGTCAATGCTGCCTTTTTTATAATACTGCTGGCAGAGAGATAGAGCGCTGCCATTAAAGCCCACTCCATAGACATAAGCGTAGCGTCCCACAGTGGTGTCCGGTAAGTGCAGGTACTGGAGAGATGGAGAAATGAAGAAATAAATGCGAGAGAATGTAAAAGGGTCAAAGAGAATGCATGAATCAAACCACAAACACGCCAGACTAAAAGAGAACAGCCAGACTGATATGCATCATCATTCTTTCTTTTGTGGCTGGCAATAACTCAAATTACACAATACCACCATACATTGTACACGTTCCCTTTCTCTGAGGGGGAAAGACTCAATCATATAGTTCCCAATATAAAGCCATGTATAAAATTCACGGTTACAGGATTTACTGTGATTTCTGGTAAAACAGTTATGTATATTAGGGATGGTAGGAGTCACTGATTCGCATCGGCTTAAATGTTACAATGTGAATTAATAAAAAAAACAAACAAAAAAAAAACAAGGGGGGCGGGGGTTTGGTTGTATCCCACTATTTACTTTTTTTCCATTGCATCAAATTGCATTTGTGTTGAATATAAAAGCTGTAACAATTCCTCAAGTAACTCGAGTAATTCGATCACAAACATTCAGTCCATATAATTTAGTCCATTTAACGAAACATAAATCACCTGCTATTGATAAAGATATGTGGAGAGGCAACTTTAAAGGCTGCACAAACATTTTGGATCACTTCAAACTAAGATAAAGAATGCACTGTGCAGTGTGGTAAATATTTATAAAGTAATATATATTTTTATTGATCAGTGTTACAACGGAACCAAAAAAAAAAATAAATAAAAGTTGCCGATCACATGACTGTTTTTGAATCATGGATCAGAGGAGTTATATAAGAAGAAAATTACAGTAAGGAATTGCTCCCATATATAAAGTTATTAATAATAAACTTCTAATAAAAGCTCCCCCGCTAGCCACCGCTGTTGTTGACTGATGAACACGTTCAAGTGATCACATGACTGCTCTGTGTTGTTATAAAATTACTTAAATAGAAATACTGTCAGGGGGAAAAAAAAAAAAAGAATCTTTCATTCCCATGATTAAAAATAATATATTATTCAAAATAATCTGCGCGTCACGTGCATACCGACCCGTGAGTCGTGATCCGTACGGATCAGGGATCAAGTGAGAGGTTTGTGGAACATTTCAAGCAGCTTTTCTTGAGAGAGGAATTCCACATCACTATACTGTATAAGATCTAATAAATAAATACATGAGTGAGAATAATAATGAGTTTAATGAAACAAGTAGTTTCCCATGACTTACTCTACACAGACACTGCAGAGGAGCTTTTAAAATGCAGACTTTCCAAAAAAGAAAAAACAAATTTTCAGAGACCTGTCTTATGGTCTCTCTCTTATTTACCATTGCTCTTTAACAAAGAAAAATCATTTCTTATCTGGTTACTTTAATTAATCGATGGAATAATCGTTAAAATACTTAATTACTAAAATAATCGATAGCGGCACTAAGTGAATCAAAACAAAATCATGATGCGGTGAATCAAAATCACATCACATCAGTAGCTGCTCTGAATGTATCTACAATGCCAATCAGCCTCAGTTATAGAGATGAACGTCCCTAATATATACCCATCCTTTGGCCTTATACACTGTCAAAACACAGACAGACAGACAGGTTGTGGTGAAAGCTTTAAGAAAGTAGAAAAACATGGAAAGACATCATTTAAAAGCCTTAGGCACCTGATTTTAATATTCCACATATCCAAAATATTGAAGATTTGGATGAATTAAGTGGTGAGAAATCTTGATGTATCCAGATACAGCTGTGTTTCACTGTAATTGATATTTTCACACGGTTTTACTTTCACTACTCTCATATCTAGCAACATACAGGACGAACCCCCCCCCCTCCTGAAAAATCAAACATGGCTAGCTTCTGTACATATAGTCAATAATTAACTTTTTTTACACATAATACATTATTATTATTTTAAACTTTAAATATTTTGACACATTAAAAGATTAATTTAGGGTTGTAATTTAATTTAATCTAATGAAAGTGAAAGGAACACAGAGAAGTAAGCGAACAACCAAAGCCATTTAGTCCAACTAGTTTGTGCTCCACAACAAAAATCTAGCTACAAACATTAATATATGATTAATAAGCAAAAATATATGAAATTTGTTTAAGCTGTAATTGCGTCAGGGCGTATCGCACATCCCCTTACCCATAACATATATTCGAAAAATCAGTGACTTTTAATATTCCTATCCAAAATATTGTTTGGATGAATTAAGTGGTGAGAAATCTATTGCAGCTGTACTGTAATTGATATTTTCACACGTTTTACTTTCACTATCTCATATCTAGCAACATCGGACGAACCCCCCCCCCTCCCTAAAAATCAAACATGACGTCGCTCTGGGATTGGTAACGTAAGAGTCGGTGGATAATACATTATTATTATTTTAAACTTTAAATAAGCGTGTTCTGTAAATATAGTCAATAATTAACTTTTTTTACACATAATACATTATTATTATTTTAAACTTTAAATATTTTGACACATTAAAAGATTAATTTAGGGTTGTAATTTAATTTAATCTAATGAAAGTGAAAGGAACACAGAGAAGTAAGCGAACAACCAAAGCCATTTAGTCCAACTAGTTTGTGCTCCACAACAAAAATCTAGCTACAAACATTAATATATGATTAATAAGCAAAAATATATGAAATTTGTTTAAGCTGTAATTGCGTCAGGGCGCATCGCACATACCCATAACATATATTCGTCAGTGACTTTTACCTGTTCTATTGCGTACTGGATGTGCTCGTAGACGTCGCTCTGCGTGTACACCGCCAGCATGTCATCCGCACCGTCGGCGTAGTCTTTAAGGAAAAGATGTTTGAAGGACGCTGTGTTTTCTTCTTTAAAAGTCACCACCATCTGGTTACTCAAACCAAAAAGCACAAGCTGGAAAAAAGGGGAAAGAAGAGATGTAAAACATGCTATAATAATAATAATAAAAATACACATTATCCTGAAATACAAATTGGTGTTCAAGTAAAGGACTGAAAGCTGCAATATACAACAATTCCAATGAAGTCTCAAAAGCACCTGGAAAAACTGCCGCTCACCTGTACTGTCACTATGATTATCTTTATCATCTGCAGAAATAGTTTAAACGGCTTCCTGCCCTTAGCATGGTACTTGTCGCATGGACTCATAAAGAAGTATTTCAGCTTCCTCCTCAACTCTTCCTCTTCCTGGTCCCTGGTCACCCAGGCTCCTGGTGCCGGGTACAACTTGGAGTTGCCATTGTCAATGAGGTGGTCATGGGAACCATAGCAAGTCAATCGAGATAGCAATCGATCCCTTTCTGCAAGAAAAATATGTATTAAAAAAAAAGGTTATGACAAAAACAGATGAGATCAGATGATTAGATTTAATCTAATCTCCTTCAATTATGTGTGTTTTTTCACAGCACCTGCATTGTAACATTTCAGCGATGGCTTCGTGATTAAACAATTATGTGAAAATGTCAATATTTCTGAGTGAAAGGTGGTTGCGACTGGTTCGCATTATGCAACAGAGATCAAACTGAACTGCATCTATAATCGTGACTTGTAGACGTGTAGCGGGCGTGTATACGATGTGTTTTCCAGGAGCAGTGGAGGAGAAGCTCTTTCTATGTAAACTATCACTTTGCGCCTGAAAATAGCTAATAAGCAGGTCAATAACACTGCAAGTCACTCCACGTAAGTATTCTATTTAGAAGCTGTTCCATCTATTGAAGGACTGCAGTCTGAGAACTGAGCCATCAACATCTCAACTTCCGGAGTCCATTTAAAGGTTTAGAATCTGGATTCTGTAGATGTGTCTGGTTCCCACAGCCATATGTGTTTGTTTATTTATTTCATTTGTCTCCAGTATCGGACTTTACACAAGATCAACCCCATGAGATTAAATGCTCTGAACTGACAATAATCACATGAATCACACATCTTTAGTGACCATTCCCTCCTACTTTGACAACTGTGCACTGTGGAGGGCTCAAAGATTAGATTGGAGTGGGAAATTTAGATATACTGCTCAATCCACCCAGCAATCACTGTGCGTTATTAACAGGAAATATTAGCACGCATAAGTGTGTGAAATAAGATTCAAGGTTGGGAAATGTATTGGAACACTGCAAAGAAACAGAAACAATTGATTTTGAGTCTATTTATATATAAAATATTCCAGTATGTGCATTAAATGGAAAAAAAGCTATATAAGAGTAATGTATACTAAACTGTACTATTGTATATTTCATGTATTATTTTCATACCTAGGCAATGACTAAAAAGTTAATTGGTTTATCAGGATTATTTACAGCTCTTTCTCAATTCCTTAAAATGAAATAGACACTGCAGCTGAAAACAATTATTTGAATAGAAATGTCATGTGGTGTAGATTTGGCTACAAGAACACATTACAAGTTGCACAGATTGAGGTGAAAATTTAGTGATAAATCACAACTTTGAGCAGCTACAAATCCAAGTGTTAGAGGAAGCACAACCAGGCGCTGTTTACTGAAGATGTAATTCACAGCCTGATAATAAAACAGGGAAGTGAAAGAGAAACAATTTGGGGGGGGGGGGTCAACTATTGAAACCAAGTTCTCAAGAATATTTAAGAGAATACAGGAGAATAGGTGGATCACTGTAGTTTTTATTAGGTTCGTTTTCGCAGTGAAAATACTTGGAGCATGTCGATAGATCACTGAGTGACAGCGACTGAGAGGGTTAGCATTGGCGAGAAACTTTAAACTGCCAGTCAAAACATGTCAGCGTTTTTGCCAATCAGAAAGCCGTCTGTGACGGGAGTACTGATTGGTATCTCATCTCCGAGACATCTGAACAAGACAAAATTCTAAATAATCGCACAACATACGGGTCCAACTAGGACCTTTGCAGGAGTTGAGCCTGCAAGTCTGATGTTAAGTGATAGAGACAATCACCCAGGTGTAAGCAATCTGACAAAAATCTCATCTGTCCTGCTTTTGCGTGCGACACTGATCCGGCCTGCTGGCTTTAAGCAGGACAACCCACGATCCTGCTGACAGGGAGATGCACAAGTGTAACGATCACAGGTCATATCTAGGCCCATCAGTCGACACTAGGCCTCACATATCGACACACGCCATAACCACACAAGAGCCTAGACGAAATAATGGTCAAAAAAAAAAATTTTAACACGTCATCACCACAAAGTCCGGAAAACAATCAACTCTTCACTCGGTTCTTCACTGAGACGGACTTACATCATGACTACAGTCATGCTCATCTCATTATTATCATCGCAAAACATGTCATTTTACCGATCTGAGGAGAACACAAGGTACGTGAAGACAAATACAGACTGCTGAAATAAATGTTGCGCAAACGACAAAGGTACACAAAGCAACAACGTAAAATAAATGAGCGAGGCATTCAAGTGTCATTCATCTTTCAACATTCTCCCCTGCTACACTTCTACACTCATCCCAGAGTTTCAATAATGCGTGGAAAGATTGAGCAAAGAAAGATATCAGTACGCCTGAGCCATCATCATCTTTATCTTTTATCTACGCTCCCTGCCTTCCATTTCTCTTTCCCTGTGGAGTCAAACACGCTCCTGTGTGATCCTGTCTTTTTCATTTATCCGGACCTGTACGATTCTTCCTGAGGCCTTTGAACTCTGAATGGAGTTCTGAATTTGAGACCGCTCTCTGCAGATGAGGATGGTTCCATCGGTGAACAGCTGATGACTTCAACAACTGTGGAACTATAATGAATGGACTTGTGACATCACCCAAATGTAGGCAGGTTCCCTTTGGAGTTTTTTTTCCCTCATACAATCTCAGGTATTTTTTCCTTGCCAGCTCGCATCAACTCATAAGTTTTAAATATTTGTAATTGATTTATTTCTGTAACGTGCTATACAAATCATAATCAATTGAATTCGTGAAAATTTTTGCACGTGGCAGGCAACAATAGGAAAACATTGTTCGCCACAAAAGCAGTGAACCTTGGTTTGCAACAATGCTCAGATTTTAACAGAAAGTTCGACATTTTGTAATACTAATAAGTCTTGACCAAGGTAAAAATATGCTCATGCACTAATATTAGCAGACGAGGGCCAAAGCACTTACGTTAAAAATGACACAAGATGCTTCTGCGGAAACCGCAGCAACAGATGCGAAACAATATTCTGGTTATCGGATGTACAATAGCTAAATAAATAAAGTGTACATTATACCAAGTTTCAGAAAGACAAAACAAGCTTTGTGTAAAACGTAGGTCAACATGTCGAGCTTGGATCACTACTGACTGAAACGTCTCAGACAAGTCTAAGTGAATCATGGCACAACTGAGCTTAGCCCGTAAAAAAACAACAACAACATAAAAACCGCATGCTGACCAGAACACTTTGCTGAGTTATTAATGCCAGACCAGACGATGACCAAACATTGAGAGATACATGACTTTTAACACACACACAAACATGACTAATTTTTTTATTCTTACATACACGTGACTGTGTGGTTAACTGTGGTGAGCCGAGTTTTCCCAATTCCACAGCTGTCCAGCATTGCACATTTTAGTGCTTTCTTCATTTAACTTTCGGCTTGACCTCACAAGCCGGGAGGGGGTGTAGCTCAGTGGTCTAAGGCGCTGGACTGCTGATCAGAAGATCCGGGTTCGAGTCCCGGCATGGCCAAGCATGCCGCCCTTGGGTCCTTGAGCAAGGCCCTTAACCCTCTGTGCTCCAGGGGCGCCACATCACAGCTGACCCTGGGCTCTGACCCCAGCTACCAACAATAAGCTTTTATATGCGAAGAAAGAATTTCACTGTGCTGTACAATGTATATGTGACAAATAAAGGTTATTCTAATCTATTCTACAAGAAGAACCAGGATTGTACATCTAATGCGGTGGGGAAAAAAAACCATGAACACAATGTTCTGGAAACATACAGAATCCTCTGAAACTTGGGTGGCATTAAATCAGCTGGTATTTGGGGCAATTTGTTAACAAAGACAGAAGCTCTTTTAGTACTTGTGTGAAAATGTATCATATGAGCTTTATATGAGCTAGATTAGTTTTATCTGGTATGAAACTGTAATCCAAGAATTACCAGTAAAATCCCTTATTCCATATAATCCAGGATGATTTACGGAATGTGTACAGTTTACAGAAGTTTGAAAATTAAAAATCGTGTTTATAGCTGAATCAGTTATAAACTAACCTGATAATTCAACATGGCATTTTTCTGTGTTTATTTGTTTATTTTAATTAACTTCTATGGCAATCTAGGGTCTAACGAGAATGATGAATTAGATACTTTGAACGATACTTTGGGAAGATATACTAAAATGGCTTGCTTAAATGTGATACTGTGATACTGGGCAAGGGGGCTTAGTGGTTAGCACACCACCTCCAGGTTCGGGGTTCGATTCCTGCCTCCGCCATGTGTGTGTGGAGTTTGCCTCAGGGGCTTTCTCTACCCGGGTTCTCCAAAAACAACATGCAAGGTAGGTTGATTGGCACCTTGGAAAATTGTCCATAGTGTGTGAATGTGTGTGTGTGTGTGTGTGCCCTGCGATGGGTTGGCATTCAATCCAGGGTGTATCCTGCCTTAACGCCCATAGACACCTGAGATACACACAGGCTCCACGTGACCCAAGGGAAGATCGGATAAAGCGGTAGAAGAGATTTTTAGAGGGATTAGAAGATGGAAAAAATGAAAATAATGAATAAAAAATATAAAAATAAATAAATATATATATATATATATATATATATATATAATATATATATATATATATATATATATATATATATATATAGGGGCACGGTGGCGTAGTGGTTAGCACGTTCGCCTCACACCGCCAGGATCCGGGTTCGATTCCCGTCTTCTCGGACATGTGTGTGTGTGGAGTTTGCATGTTCTCCCCGTGCCTCAGGGGGTTTTTCTCCGGGTTCTCCGGTTTCCTCCCGGTCCAAAAACATGCATGATAGGTTGATTGGCACCTTGGAAAATTGTCCCTAGTGTATGAATGTGTGTGTGTGTGAATGTGTGTGTGTGCCCTGCGATGGGTTGGCATTCCATCCAGGGTGTATCCTGCCTTAATGCCCATAGACGCCTGAGATAGGCACAGGCTCCCCGTGACCCGATGGAAGATCGGATAAAGCGGTAGAAGATAGTGATGGTAATAAGATGAATGATATGAATGAATGAATGAATATATATATATATATATATATATATATATATATATATATATATATATATATATATATATATATATATATATATATATATTATATATGCATGTATGTGTATATATATGCATGTCTGCACTGAGCTAGGAGTGTTTCCCCCATTATATATATTTAAATATATAAATGTAATTTTGAAAAAACATTTAACTAAATTATTTTGTAGATTATTGACAGACATTTTTATTTCGGTGACCCTCTCTGGTCTGCGTACTGTACTGACAACGTCATATCAATAACAAAATGATGAAACAGAATGTTTAAAGATGCCAGGGAAGTGCACGCTTATTCTTCACCCAAGTTCCGATCCAGACTTCTCGTCTGTTCAGGGTTCGTAATATTAGTTAAATCATTTAACACAAGGCACCAGTGCGGAACAGAAAATCATCACTCAGAGACTGAAGTGACCTCTTAATGGTTGAAGGTTAAAAGACAGTTGTCCTCATTCAGCCATGCTCATAAGGAAAGATACTTAACTACACCCTTTGTACTTGTTTAATAATGTGTTGTGGTGTAAAAAAATGTGTTGTGGTGTAAAAAATGTGTTGTGGTGTAAAAAAATGTGTTGTGTCATCTCTGGAAACATTATACAGGGTTTGTTATTTCCTCTTATAATCATTTCCAATTACCATGCATTTCCTTCATGCAGGCTAGGGTAAGGAAAGACCTGAAGAACAGGCACATCAAAAATAAGGAGAGTTGCAATCATTATTGCAAACTTTTACATGATAATAATAAAAATAATAATAATAATAATAATAATAATAATAATAATAATAATAATAATAACTATATAAACTATTCGCACTTTTGTTGGACGCTGAAATGCATTTTGTTGCTGCGATGACAGTTAAAGATTTATCCGTGTATCTACTTACAGTAGTAAACAGTAGAATGTTCTGCCCGTCCTTTATTTTCTTCTTTAAAAATCAACGTCTATTAAAGGTGCCAAAGCAGTGATCTAATAAGCAACTCGTATGTAAATAAACAACATTTGTTTGTGTGTTTGGTTGGAAGAACAACTTTTCTGAAAGCATGTTGCTCCAGTCAGTGCACCAGGACAACAGTAATAGCAACTAGTTGGCGTTTGTGTGACGAAAAGATAAACGCATACTCTGGAGCCAAACTTCAGTCTTGTTTATAAATATTTGTAAATATATAAATATACAAATATTGTTGACTTACCAGAAGTCTCGCGAACGACGATATTGTGCTCAGCCACGGCCATGTTGCCAGCGGGTGCGAAATATCCGTCATAAAAAGCGAGCCCGGGTCCCGATTCATTAAAACAACGGAAAGCAAACACGCAGTATTAACAAGATTAATAATATTGCAACTAATAACGTCAATAAACATAAAACAACTCTGCGTGGTCTCTCCGTATCCCCGCTCCGCAACACCAGTGCTCCGTGTTGTATCTCCCCGTGGCTCTTGGCTCACAGAGACAGCACTTGCGCGTCCACACGCCGGTCACGTGATCAGTAACGCGTGACGCTACGCTGCTTTTTTTCCCTTTCGCTCTTTAGCTGACTTCTGGCCCGCATACCGCGGATTCATTACAGACGCGACGCTTTCAAAACATTCAATTCATTCATTCATTCATTCATTTTCTACCGCTTTATCCGATCTTCCCTCGGGTCACGGGGAGCCTGTGCCTATCTCAGGCGTCTATGGGCATTAAGGCAGGATACACCCTGGATGGAATGCCAACCCATCGCAGGGCACACTCACACACACACACACACATTCATACACTAGGGACAATTTTCAAAGGTGCCAATCAACCTACCGGGCATGTTTTTTTTTTTGGACCGGGGGGGGAAACCGGAGAACCCGGAGAAAAACCCCCTGAGGCACGGAGAGAACATGCAAACTCCACATGACCGAGACGGGAATCGAACCCGGATCCTGGCGGTGTGAGGCGAACGTGCTAACCACTATGCTACCGTGCCCCCGCTTTCAAAACATGTCCACGTTTAATCCTTATTCTCATTGTGACGGAGTCTTCCTATATCTCTGTTTTTATTATTCAGGGGAAAGTCTGCGTTCTCACAGGGTAGCCACCTGGTGACGTCTGGTATTAAAATTGTAAATGTGAAGTCCAACAAGCAAACATTAGCACAGGGGTGGGCAAACTACGGCCCGGGGGCCACATCCGGCCCCTTGGTCCTTTTAATCCGGCCCGCTGAACTGCTTCGGCTTTTTTGCCGCACCAGAAGAAAGTATAACCGCACAGCAGCGCTGACATTGTTGGTTTATTTTTGTTTGTTTCTTTTCCCTAAATAGAATATCCTTATTCTTTTGGTAGCATAATGCATCATGATATCATTTACCGCTCTTTACAAGTGGAAAAAATTAATATTGAACATAAGTTATGTTCAACGTTATTGTTGGTTCGGCCCACGAACACACCACAGGTTCTCTTATGTGGCCCGTTGGAAAATATAATTGCCCGCCCCTGCATTAGCACTATAGTGAGGCGTAAACCAACATTTAATGTATTTCATGGTTCACACCATCGCCATCATTTAATTAAAACAGCATTAGTCACAGGAAAGACTGCTATATGAAAATAGTGCTATATGATCTGAACATACCGAAAAGCAGTGGGGTCAAAAAATTGTATCCCTCAACTGCCCGGTTGTAAGTCGCCCTGGATAAGCTGTCTGCTAAATGGCGTAAATGTAAATTAATATTTAGGGTCTGTGCTGGGGCAGCTCTCGGGTTAGAGTGCAGGTGGGCATCAGAGAGATGACTCCTGTGTGCTTTTGTTCATCCAGAAAAGAGAAAAGTTCACATAGATATGGACTTCTATTAGATTATCCGGTATGAATGATGGAAAGTGTGCAACACCCATAGGCTCAAACCTTCCTATTTATAAAAGACATATGATATGACTTTCACAGGCCAGACAGAATCGATTCTTGAGCTGGAACTGTCCCCGGGAACTTGAATTTGGCACGTCTACAGCAGACGGCGCAAGACACCACTCCCTTTGATTGTAGTAAATGATTTTTTTTGATTAATAAAGAACCAAGTGATCAAAATGCACTTGCAATCACAAAGGGGCGACATTTATTAACATAAATCCATTCAAATACATACAGTACATTTCTCTCAATAAGAGAAAGAATTTTACAACTTCATGTCAGGAATGTGTTGTGAAGAACGAAAAAGTGGAAACTTATAGTGATCCAATTATTAAGGAAATACACCATTCAGACAAGAGATTATGACCATCTGCATAAAATTGTGTTGGTCCCCCTATTGCTGCAAAAACAGCCCTGACCTGTCGAACATAAACACTATCTTCGGCAATTTGAGTCACGGTAGCTCGTCTTCTTTGGACCACTATTGATAGCTACTGACCAATACTGAACAATGCCCTTATGCACTAGTCTAGACATCACAATTTGGGCCATTGACAAGATTTCTTTGAGAAATTCTTTAACAAATTCTCTCTAACAGAAGCCATGATAAAGAGATAATCAGTGATTTTCACTTCACTTGTATGCCATAATTTTATGCCTGGTTGGTGTATAGCTGCATAATGCTTCAAGTTTATAGAAGAAAAACAAAAAACACAGAATACCAGTGTAAAACTACATTATCTTCACTTAGACTGTAAATCTATATAGTACATTCTCTCCAAACACTTACAGTACAATTACAGCCACAATGAATCATGAAAATACTCTGTATGAATTATTCAGTGACATTAAATTCTGGCATCGTATCCAATGCATAATATAATGAGAAAGTCAAGCTTGGCCAGAGATACTGGGTCTAGTATACTTTTCATAAGCTGTTTATCAAACGATTTATTTTAAAACTCTGTATTTTTTATTTTTTATATTAAGGATTTCAAACCCACCTAATTTCCTCCATCGATAATGCGGCTCATGCCTTCGTGCACTAAATAAACGTAGTTCTCTAGCTTTACGGAAAATTCAACAGGGTAAAAAAAGGTGTAGTAAAGTGGCATGTGACCTGTTGTTAAACCTGGACTATCATATCCTCGGTCACAATGCTGAACTTTCTCCCTGACCTCCAGTCGAACACACCGTCTTATTGGAAATTCAGTATCGGTTAGGATGGGGGGGGCGACTTTTGTTCCTCGGAAACCACTACCGTCTTATCTGCCATCCAGGGTCTTGTCACGAGCAATGACCGCTTCGTCGAACTTGATCATCAGCGTGGTTCCTTTATGCCAGTGCACTGTGACTTTGGCCGGGAATCCACTGTGGGTCAGAATGGCCTCCACGATGCCGCCGGTGAAGGCCGCGCAGTTCAGCGTGCTGTTCTCTTTCGGCACCGAGATGTAGGCGTTAATCAGCGGCTCTTTCTCGATGATGTAGTAGGTCTTGTCATCGTCGTTGGCCTGCTCCAGTTTATCTGCTTCCTTCCCGAACAGAGCCTTCCACACATTTACCTAAATGGAGGGCAGAGAGAGAGAGAGAGAGAGAGATTAAAAAAATGTATTAAATTAAATTATTAAATTAAAACAATTATTTATTTTATTAAAATAAATATAGCATAAAACATTTCTATCAATAGAAAGTAAAGAACACACAAGAGCAAAATAATCAATGATAGGATGGTGTGATGCAGAAACAGCATCCGGTGAAAGTTATTCTTTCTAACGCCAATGTGTTTTATTCCTCTTTTTCAACAATTATTATTTCAGGCATTCTACATTACTATATAACACTTAAATAATACTATGTTTTTTTTGTCTGTGCTGTAAAGGATACTGCAGTGTTCAAATAACACATTATAGACTGTTGTCACGCTGTATAGAAGAAGAACTGCCTAAAGCATGTTTTGTGCTGATGTGGAGAAAAGCGGCTCATGTGATATATAAACTGCAACCAAAAGAATGTGTCTTCACTGAAGCAGGTTTTGTCTATTGTCTGAGTTCTCTCTCAGAACCTGCTGCCATGTGATTATTTATATATATATATATATATATATATATATATATATATATATAATATATATATATATATATATATATATATAATTTTCACTTAATACCAAGGGTCATTTCACACTGCAGGTTGAAAAAGCTCTGGGAGGTGGTAGCTGGGTGGTCAAGGCATTGGGCTATGGACCAAAACGTCACAGGATCGAGTCTTAGACCAAGGACCTTAATCCCCAGTCGACCCGAGCCGTTTAGGGTTGCACAAGCCAGCGCATTCCTGGTGCCGGTCCCAAACCCGGAGAGGTGGGGAGGGTTGCATTAGGAATGGCATCCAGTGTAAAACACGTGCCAAATCTAAAACGCAGGCCATCCTTTCCATCCACTTCCTCTTCCCGAAAGAAGAAAAAGCTAATTTAATAAAATAATTGCTTCTCAGTGGGCACTTATTATTTTTCATGTATAAAAAAATATCCAAACAAAGAATTTCTGAAGAAATGGAAATCAACAGCAAACTACAATATAATAATAATCTCAATATTTCTGGGAAGGCTTTCCACTAGAGTCGGATACTGATGTTAGATGAGAAGGTCTGTGATGTTCTAGATGTTGTAGCCTTCTAGACCAATTTTGGCCAGCCCCTGTTACAGTGAAGCTCTAATTCTGTATGTCGTATTTTAACAGGTTTATGCCTCTTAGTTTCAGTGAAGTGAAATTACACTGCTACAACATAGAAAAACATATACGCTTGTGTGCTTCCAACTTCAAGAAATTCTACATGTGTCTGCTGAAGGTAAGTGAACACATATTTTTTTCCTCAGAGATGATCATTTAACCATTTATCAGGTGACAATTGACCAGATTTGGGAAGGAAATACAATTTAAAAACACCTTGATGAACAGCAGGATGTTTAGGACTTTGGTCTCCCTCTTGCCGTTTTTCTCCCTCATCACAAGGACGTCCAGAAGGCTGGCTCCTACGCTTTGGCCCATGTCGGCTAGACGTCCCTGCAGCTCAGCCACAGAGTACACACGACTCTGGCAATACTGCACCATCTCCGAGAATAGCAGCGCAAACGCACTCACGCTCACCTCGGTCTTGGCCCGGGCGAGGGGCCTCTCCAAGATGGCAGATTTCCCTTTAGTGAAGCGATTCTCCATTTCTAAAAATAATAACTGAATAATAACATCAACAATGTTGGAAAAGTTCAAATCACACCATGACAAAATACTTAAACATTTAATTTCTCAATTTATCTCTCTCTCTCTCTCTCTCTCTCTCTCTCTCTCTCTCTCTCTATATATATATATATATATATATATATATATATATATATATATATATATATAATATATATGTAATAATGACAGGATATCACATATCACATAATCACATTAATATTCTAACTTACTTGTGCACCTTATTTACAGTTACTTAATACTTACTGGTACTTAATATTTTCTATTTTTCTGCCATATCATATTTTTTTCTGACATATATATATATATATATATATATATATATATATATATATATATATATATATATATTATATATATAACAGTTTACTGTACTGGTTTAGCCCAATAATTAGGATGAATATTTTTACTCTTTATTCTCCATCCGATGAGGACGGTTCCTCTTTAGGGATAAACTTCATTTATGAATTAAAAACGTAAATGTGTTATGTTTTTATGCCTATATTTTCTTTGGGTAGGACGTGAGGCATTAAACATTTGCCTGGAATGAATATTAAGGCCACATGCATTAATCAATACACACTGGGTAGCAGGTGTGTCACGTAACTACCTTGTAGCTACACGCAAGTCCTATAAAATTAGCCACCGTGTTAAGTTTAAAGTACTGTTTAGATTTACTGGCCTCTTTATTATATGGACGTTCCTTGTCAATGCAGCTATATAGAAGCTCTATCTTATCTTAAGCTGATCATTTTCTAGTCCAGTGGCTCTCAAATAGCGGACCATAAACCTCTGGATAAGCGTGAGAATCTGTTTTACCATTCAAGTGCAGGAAATTACCATCGTTTATAGCACTACTTGTTTTGAAACAGGTACCGAAAGCATTATAAGCAGCGCCAGGACCGATCTTGGGCCCGCTGTTAGTTTATTAGTAGTTTGAAATGATTTGCCCGATTAGAGCTCTTCAAAAGCAAATGAGGGAAGAAACTCCTGACGATAACGTGCCACGATACCCTTTACCTTATTTGTGGGATTTTCTTTTAAGGTTTCGGACTCATTTTATTAGATATCAATTAGTATTCGACTCATTAATACCATTCCATTAATAGAAGCTTAACGTTAAGATTCATTTTTAAAAGTGAATTAATCGAGAGCCTTGTGTTGAATATTATAATAGGAACATTATAGTTCGGATAAAAAGTATTTCCAAAGCTTTTGTTCTTAAGTGGTGGGGCACGGTGGCTTAGTGGTTATCACGTTCGCCTCACACCGCCAGGGTCCGGGTTCGATTCCCGTCTCTGCCATGTGTGTGTGTGTGGAGTTTGCATGTTCTCCCCGTGCCTCAGGGAGTTTTTTTTCGGGTTCTCTGGTTTCCTCCAGGTCCAAAAACATGACGTTAGGTTGATTGGCACCCTGGAAAATTGTCCCTAGTGTATGAATGTGTGTGTGAATGTGTGTGTGTGTGTGCCCTGTGATGGGTTGGCATTCCATCCAGGGTGTATCCTGCCTTAATGCCCATAGACGCCTGAGATAGGCACAGACTCCCCGTGACCCGAGGGAAGATCGGATATAGCGGTAGAAGATGAATGAATGAATGAATGAATGAATGAATGTTCTCAAGTGAAAGTTTAAACAGAGCACTTATGCTTTAACTGGAATATTTTAATATTTTACAGAGTGTATCTCTACTTCAACTCAAGTACATGGTTTGTGTACTCGGTCCACCACTGATGTTTCGTCACTAATATTATACACAATACTGATACTATATACAGTATGACAGCGGGGAGAGGAGTATGACGTAATCAGGTTGTAAACGCGGAAGTCTCATTGAGATCTTACAGGAAGTCAGTGAGTGACGTTGTTGGCGTCCAAAACATTCGTCAATATTGAGTTTTAATACCGAAACCATGTTTTATATAAATAATTCTCTCTATATATAATATATATTATATATATAAGCTTTACTGCTGATTGATTGTCTCCCATGACTGCTCCTGGATAAACAACAATGCTACATCTATAAGCTAGTAAAGAGCATCTCCTCCATCTCAGGACATGTTCAAGTTCCTCCATACCGGAAAATATACAATCCATCCATCCATCCATCCATCCATCCATCCATCCATCCATACCTGATCACAAAGGGTTACATTGCTTACCCGCTAATGTAGCTCCTAACTCCGGGAAGCCAGTATTTCAATCCCCCTCACCCGGAACTCACACAGCACAGCGCATTTCAAAATAAAAACCAGCACATGAAACGTTATAACATTATCAATTATTTTACAACATTAGATGTAGAACGCCAAAGATGTAGATACACTATATAACAGCGGGTTTGTTTACTAAACCCCATAGCAGAATACGCTTTATTAATACACTGCTATATACTTGCTATAGTATTTCATTGGGAGTGACATTGGGATTACAAATGGGTTTATTAGAGAGAGAGAGAGGCATGTAGGATTTTTTGGGGAGACGAGGTGAGGGAGATTGAGATGGTTTCGTGTGCAGAGGAGGGACATGTGGGTACATCGGGAGAAGAATGCTGAGGACGGCAGGCAGGAGGAAAAGAGCGAGGACTAGGAGGATGTGGTGAAGGAATAGACGGAGTGAAATAGCTACATGTAGAGGACGAGGGGGTGTGGAGAAGGATGATCCGTTATGGAGACCCCTAAAGGGATCAGCCAAAAGTAGAAGACGAAGAAGTATGTACTATTTAGTATAGTGGTGTGTACTCTTTAGCAGCATCAAGCATTACATTTTGACCACCTGCCTAATATTGAGTTCGTCCTCCTTTTGTTGCCCAAACAGCCAGACCACTATATCTATAAACCTCAATGAGCCTTGGCCTCCCATGGGCCTGTCGCTGGTTTACTACTCTTCATTGTTTGGACCACTTTTGATAGATACTGACCATTGCAGGCCAGGAACACCCTACAAGAGTTGCAGATCTAATCCCAGTCGTCTAGCCATATATATATATATATATATATGGCTATATGGGTTATAACTCTATGTAGGGTATGGCGTGCATATATATATATATATATATATATATAGATATATATATATATATATATATATATATATATATATATATATATTGGCTACTGTAATCTATTACATTAACCTACTATTACATAAAGATACTGATTATATTTGTTTACTATTTGTGTTGGTGGGGGTGTTGTGTGTGTGTGTGTGTGTGTGTGTGTGTGTGTGTGTGTGTGTGTGTGTGTGTGTGTGTGTGTATTAATACATTTATAATACATACTATTTTGTTTTGCAATACATAGTATTTACTATTATACTGTTTCAACATTGTAATCTACTACTTACCAGATAGACCGACTTATTAATTTCTAAAAAAAAAAAAAAAAAGTACAATTAAAATGAGGTAAAGAATATTATTATGAAAAAAATAATCATCTATAATTTGATATATGTAATCATATTTATTACCATTTTCTTAAATACACTAGAATAAGGACGAGCATGGTAATGCGGACATATGTTTATTACTTGTTTTACAGTTTCTTAAGATATTACATCTGTATATACATTTAGTATCACTTGGTTTATTTCGGTCCCCCAATTGTAGATTAAACCTAATCCTAATTTCCATGTATTTCTTAAAACACATCATAGCAAAGGAATTTTACTTAAATAAGTCAGGATGACTTTTGTGCTACAATGTCCTGGTGGTTGTGTTATTATTTCTGACTTCACCCCGGCAGTCAGGCATGAACCCGTGGTGTGATCGTACAGGTCAGATCTTCTCTTGTCCCAGATGCAGCAACTACATTCACCATCACTCTCAACATGTGTGTGTGTGTGTGTGTGTGTGTGTGTGTGTGTGTGTGTGTGTGTGTGTGGTGTGTGTGTTTTATTTATTTATGCAAAACATCTGGATGTGTGTTTAAATGCTCTGTATATCAGAATGTTTAACTTCCTTTAGACAGATCAGGATAACTTGTGTGTGTGTGTGTGTGTGTGTGTGTGTGTGTGTGTGTGTGTGTGTGTGTGTGTGTGTGTACAGGATGCTTCAGACCCTGAAAACTGTCAGACACTTGGCCATGTCAACGACGAAACAAGCAGGTGAGAGAACATAAACATAATCATGAGTGAATACACATACAGAATAACCACACACACACACACACACACACACACACACTCACACACACAGTGTTACAATATTATGACCTGGAGGTGTTTTGCAGTGACTGGTGTCGGAGTTCAGGATGCCCGTTCCCTGGGGGGAGATAAGAGGCCGAGTGTGGGGTCCCGATAATGGCCGTCCTGTGCTCTGTCTGCACGGCTGGTCCGACAACAGCGGCTCCTTCAACACCCTCATCCCCCTGCTCCCTGCTGGTGATGTACCTCCACACACTACCATCAAACCACCACTTTTACCGTTTACTGTTTACTACACACAAACACGTCAGACCTAACAAATGTGTCATTCATACACATGTGGTGAGGTGGTAGCTCGGTCGTATGGACCAGAAGATCGCAGGTTCGAGTCCCACCACCACCACATTGAGAAAGTCCCTTAGTTGTAAGTCACTCTGGGATAAGGGGCGTCTTCCAAATGGTGTAAATGTATCCTCGTGTCTATTTATTCGTCTCTATTGAGCCGATTTCCTTTTAATCTGCCCGTCCGTAGGCAGTCCGTGTCTGTCTATCTGTCTGGATTGCGATCTGTAAACCTGTCTCTGTGTTTTTGAGTTGTCCGTCTAATTTGTGAACTTGCAGACGAATTTCAGTGTGGGAGACGTCATTCAGATCGGGCGCATTCGCATGCTGGATATTTTCTTGTTGTAAATGGAAACTAGACTCCTCCCCTTTTTCCGACACGATTATCCAATCTGGGAATCAAACGAGCATAATGTGATCGGTACTGTGAGTTTTGTAATCCATCGCACCACTACTGTCTATCTGTCTGTCTGTCTGTCTGTCTATCTAAGGAGGGAGGTATTTTCTCTCCCAGCCTGTCTGTGAATCTCTCTCTCTCTCTCTCTCTCTGTCTCTCTCTCAGATTGGAGGTGTGTAGCCATCGATTTGCCAGGTCATGGCTTCTCCTCTCACAAACCCGCAGGAGTTTTCTACACGTTTCCCAATTACATTGCGGACGTGCGACGTGTCCTTGAAGGTTTGAGTTTCTTCTATTCGTTTCATTTGTGAAAGATATATATATATATATATATATATATATATATATATATATATATTTTTTTTTTTTTACTTACTCTATTTAGAGTTTTACTGTCTATAACAAAAAGCATTTAGAATCGTTTCTGTGTGCAGAACTACAGTGGAAAAGCTTCTCCATAATCGGCCACAGTATGGGTGAGTTGGAGTCGTGCTTTCCTGTTATTTGTCTTTTGCACGCTTTCGATCACGTGACCGACCACAATTGTACGAGTAATAAGTAATTAATAGTAATCAGTAATTATTATCGTTATTAAGCATACACATTGCATTGTTGTATCACAACGGTAGTGTTATAGAAGATTTAATATGAACACGCTTTAATCACACTTTTGCATGAAGGCGCTCGCACACAAATCTCTATTTCTCCGAGTGTTTATTTGAGTTATTCATTTTATGAGACGTTATTATTTATCACCAGAAGCCTTTATGTTGTGTTGTTCATCCTGCGGCGATTCAGGGAAACGTTGAACCTGACAACATGATCGTTGTGCAATGATCGTTGTGCATATTTAGGTCAGAGGTGGTCAGTATGTTCATAACACCACATACCACATCTGAGATGAAGGAGGTGTTCCTGTGTAAATGGCAGATTTTTTTTTGCTTTATGTAATCATACTAATTTGTAATCTGTATGCAATCTACAGGTGGAAATATTGCTGGACTGGTAAGATATGTCTCTCTCTCTCCTCTCTCTCTCTCTCTCTCTCTCTCTATATATATATATATATATATATATATTATTAAAATGTAACTCATATTTAATCTGCATTGTTTATATTGACATGAATTCACATGCTTATTAATAAGAGTAAAAATAGGTACAAACATGTTATTAAGTATAAACGTTAAAATGTTCCTGTTTACACATGAATGAATGAATGAATGAATGAGTGAACGAATGTTATGTTCTTGTGCAGAATTCGCTGTGTGTGGCGCGTCTACAGTATTTTGCCTTTTTTATTTCTTTTCTAGATAAGTGCATTATATCCCAACATGGTGAAAGCATTAGTGCTCCTGGACTCTTTTGGATTTCTCCCGATAGATGTGGTACAAACACGGAAACACCTGACGGAACACACAAACCAATTGCATTACTTTTTATTTCGATTGAACTCAACCGGCGTTTTGGTTCAATTTATGTAACGCATTTTTTTCCCCCGTTTTATTTTTGCGCATGTTTCTAACAGAAAAGAATGAGCAGGATCATGTGCAGAGGGATTGAGGAAATGCTGGAGTATGAAAAAAAGCTGCCTGATAGAAAAGTTAGGATCTACACTTTGGAAACAGCCAAAGAGAGGTAAAGTACCGAAGATACCGAAGTTTTTTTTTATTATTATTATTATTTACGTAAAAGAAAAATAAAAACATGTGGCTCGTCTTCTTTTTCTAGACTGAAGTCAGCAAACCAGTTTCTATCCGACAAGTCTGTGGAGATTCTTCTAGAGCGAGGGATCCAGAAAGTGGATGGAGGTTAGGTCATGTTTTGACTCCCAGGTATCAGATATTGCTAAGAATGGTGCAGAGAAAGGGTTTGTGGGTAAACGGCGAGAACTCCAGGAACCCTATGCTATATCTTCTTTCTCATAGCAGACACTTTTATTGTGTCTAAATATTCCCTTAAATCATCAGATGTGTATATATTTATATGTACATATATTTGTATTATTTACATATTTATTTTAATATGTATTATATATTATGTCATGCCTTGGGATACATATTGTGTCTAAATATTCCCTTTACATCATCAGATGTATACATTTATATGTACGTATATTTATATTCTTTACATATTTATTTTAATGTGTATTATATTTTATGTCATGCCTTGGGATCTGATGAAGCAGAGAAATCATATGTATCATTAATTGTGATTATTTTTACACTATTCTGGGAGGCATGGAGCCAAATGGAGAGGTACTGCATTTCATCCTCTTTTTTTTTTTATATCTTTTTTTCTTTTTTGTTTATCTCTGTAAAGGGGTGGTGTTCAACCGGGACCTCCGAATAAACCTTGTGAGTCATTTTCTTGTTCATTTTCAAGAACATTTTCCTCTGACCTGGATGTTTTAATCAATGATTATTCCAATCAAGGGTTGCGATGCAGAAATCAGACGTGCATTTTGAGATTGTTGTATTTATGCTTTGGTTTTCAGACTAACATTGCGCGGCTTACGCTGGACCAGTGTCTAGAGTTTCAGTCCCAGATCAACACTAAAGTGCTGCTGCTGCGGTGAGTCACGGAGCCGAACCCTAATGACTGCGCTGTATTTACAGGGAAGCCCACGGGCCATGGAATTTCTGAAATATCCATTGTATTATCAGGGAATGTTGAATGTTGTTCGTCGACTTCATGGAATATCGCAGATTTTTGAATTCATCATAGTTTCCAAAAATGTAATTACCATGTTGTTTCATGCGTTTTCACTATTGTCACGGTTTTTCAGCAACATTGTGTTTCCCTTCCTGCTTGTCAACTCGGCAGTCACTTAAGTCAAATACTATCAAGCTAACTTCAATTGATTTTTGTTTATATGGCACTTTTAACAATTTACATTGGCTTAAAGCAGATTTACACAGTCTGTGAAGTAAGAATGTCAAATGTATGTTATTTATAAATATGTAAGTATGCAAGCTAGTGGCGACTGTGGCGAGGAAAAACTCCCTGTGATGGAAAGAAAGAATCCTTGTGAGACACAAGAGGGAACTTCATCCTCATCTGGGTGACACAAGATTATCCGTTATTTACAAATAGACGATGTTGAGGTGATCAAGTGTAATGTAAACTATAGCCTTGGGTCAGTGGAGTAGTGGAGTCCAGAGGCATGCTGGGACAAGTGGGCAGTATTCTGAGGAGAAAGGCATTATTATGTCTGTATTAAAGGCAAGCATGTCAAGAACAATATATTTCAAGAGCTCTGGCTATAAAATGACTCCTTCAAAGACTGGGGGCAGAAACGCTGCGTTTACATCACTGTCTGAATCTGTTTTTTTTCCGCTGTTTTTCTGTTGATTATAGTTTATTACAGAAATTCAGCTTTTTGTTCAGTGAAAGGGGAAAAAACAGGGAATTTGAACGTGTATTTATTTCCAATGCAATTCACAACAGCTTCAGATTGTTGTGCCATTTTAGAAGTGTTTCTAGAGGATAGAACTGAACCGGATCGAATCCCATAAACTTAAGCGTAATTGCGCAACCCATGGAACCTTCTGAGATATGATACGACACAGAAATGCAAATGGCCTTGTGTTTCTGTTACAAAAATAGGGCTTTCAAGGGATTAAAACCGAAAAAAAATGGAACCCATTTAATGACTTAATCTAAAAAAAAAAAAAAATATATATATATATATATATATATATATATATATATATATATATATATATACACTAATACACTCACTTACCTTATACATTAATATTTTATATTTACAAAGAGGCATTTGGCAGATGCCCTTATCCAGAGCAACTTTTATTTATGTCACTTATACAACTGAGCAGCTGTTGGTTTAAGGGCCTTGCTTAGGGGCCCCAGAGCGGCAGCTTGGTGTGGCTATACCTAGGGGGAGAAAAATAGTGAGATAGTGATACGGTAACCAGTTAAGTATGTTTCTAATTGTTAGAAGATGTTAGAATTTTATGTGTGGGCAAAATCTCAATCAACTAAAGTGAAACGTCCCGGCTTGTTTTTTTCTGATGCTACTGAGACGAGACTCTAACATGGAATTTAACGTGGAATGTTAAACATCCTAAATGAGTTTCATGAGAACTCCATGAGTTCCTGTATCACACATTATTGTCTGGTAATCTCTGGTTAGCTAGTATATATTAGTATATGTACCATTCATAATATCCAGCTTGTAGTCTTAAACGTCTAACAGAGTGGAGTAACGTGAGCATTTAATACCTACTATTTAGGTTTATCTCATTAATATATGATGCATATGTCCAATGCCTGTATTCATTTTAGTGCAAGCGAAGGAGTAGAGAAGACCTTTAAACAACAGGAGGATATAGCTGCTGCTTTACTAAAGGGCTGGTCAGGACAAAACGTAAGTGCCGAATGTTATTTCACTAATATGTTGCACACGTTTCACTCGTACACAATAATTCATTGCCCTCCATGAGCACCGATCTCAAATTTCTCTCTTTTTCTTCGTCAGAGGTCTTTGGTGAGAGTGGAAGGAGACCATCATGTGCATTTGAACAACCCTGAGATTGTGGCACCCATCATCACTGACTTCTTTCTCTCTGAATCGTCGGAGCAATCTGGCAACACGCCTGCCGTTAATCAGACTCCGAAATTATAAAATCCAGTTTCTACTCGTGGGGATTATATGGACTCGGTGCTGCATATACTCACTTTAGCTGGGCTTTAATTCAAATGGCAAAATCGGTTCCTGATTGGTTCCTTATTTGTTTTTCATTTGTTCCTGAGGGCAGTTGACAGATGAGAGTAAAACGGGAAACGAAGGGGGAAACGTAGTTGGTGCAAATGTTATAATGTTTGAAGCTACGTTCAGTCATTTTTTTCCCCCCATGATCCTTTTTTTCCTGATTGATAGGATGTTAATGTCTTGACATGCTTTCACTTTTTCTTTAATTAAAAAAAAATCTTTATATCACTCTAACACTAAAATATGCTTCCTGTCAACACTACCAGTATTGGAAAATGTTAAAGGTTGAAATCCATTGATTATCCTGTGGAATGTGGTGCAGAAGCATCACGGATATTTAGACATTTAGACAGGTGGTATCTGATTGGACAATGAACAGATTAGTCGTATCAATAAAATAAATAGAATTACATATGTTTTCTCTGTCTGTTAATCTCGATTAAGAAAGTATGTCCTTGCTGCTAACACTTTCAGAAAAAGTAAATAAATAAAACAGACAGTTTGCACAATAATCAATCGAACATTATTTCACCAACTCATACATTATATTGGTCAGATTGTTGGTCCTATATTTGTCTTTCTTGATGAAGCAAACCAGTTGTACTGTCATTTACATTTTTTGATAACTTTTATTATAATAAATGATTCATTCACAGTCTGACTATTGACTATCCATAGTGTATTAATTGTAGACGATTGTTGCAAGATCACACCAAACTGCTTCCAGCTCGGACACAGCCAATTTAATGTATGTGTTCCTCCAATGTGTAACGGTGGTGTCGCGCTGCACAGACACACGGGGAAACGGGAATTCAAAAACCAAAGGATTTATTTCAAATAAGTGCAAACAACAAAAGAGACGCCGCTCAAACGGAGCGGCCAGATAGGCTTGGGAGCCTTGCGCGCTGCGCGCCGTGGTCTCTGGAGGACCGGAGATCTGGAACGGACTTGGAAGTCCGGAATCTGGAGCAGAGGGAAACGTGAACTGGAAACAGGACAGACAAAAGGTTAGGCAAATACATAAACATAGAACGGGTCCGTGACACGACCTAAGTCTTACGAGCCCGGACCCCGAATGTAGGGAGAGCCGGGCTATTTAAAGGGAGACGGAGGAGGAGCTGGGATAAGGAACACCTGATCTGATTAGTGTGTGTGTGTTGTGTGTGTGTGTGTGTGTGTGTGTGTGTGTGTGTGTGTGTGTGGTGTGTGGCGAACGAGCAGGGAAGAGCGAGGAGAGGAAGAGAGAGAGTGTGTGTTGTGTGTGTGTGTGGTGTGTGTGTGTGGCGAAAGAGCGAGAGAGAGAGAGAGCGCCGTGACACAATGCCAGTTGATGCATATTTGACACGTACCATCGATCATATTGGAGGCACCAATTTTATAATTATAGTATCTGCTTGAAAGCAAAAACACAATACATTTTTATATGATTGTATATAAAGTCAGGCAACAAGGGGTTAAACAATAATAAGTTAGACAGCATGTGAGGAAGAGCATAATATATATTTTGTACACTTTTCAGGCCACAGGGATAAAGGTTATAAAGTTATTTAAATTTGCATTGTTGTATTGATGTAGATAGATAGATAGATGGATATATATCTACACATATATATATATATATATATATATATATATATATATATATATATATATATATATATGTGTGTGTCGCCATGGTGGTCTCGGCCATGTGTGTGTGGAGTTTGCATGTTCTCCCCGTGCCACAGGGGTTTTATCGGGTTTTTTCCAAGTTTCCCCAAAAACATGCATGGTAGGTTGATTGGAACCTTGGATAATTGTCCATAGTGTGTGATTGTGTGTGTGAGTGTGTGTGTGTGTGCCCTGCGATGGGTTGGCATTCCATCCAGGGTGTATCCTGCCTTAATGCCCATAGACGCCTGAGATAGACACAGGCTCCCCGTGACCCGAGGGAAGATCGGATATAGCGGTAGAAGATGAATGAATGAATGAATATATATATATATATATATATATATATATATATATATATATATATATATATATATATATATATATATATATATATATATATATACCCGTTTGTTCGTTTCTCTTTTCTCTTTTGTTCTTTCTCTTTTGTTGGAGGACACCGGAAGCCACGCATCTCAACACATTACACAATTTAAAAGAAGTTTCCTCTATAATCACAGCATGTGTTGAGTTTGTGTGAGAGTATTGTTTAATATGAACTTGTGTAAGAAAAAGAAAAGAGAACTATTTTAAGGTATATTTTAGATACAGACTGGGGTCTCTGCAATTCAGGAACCCAGCATGCATATTATGCCCCCTGCAACTCACTATTAAGGACTGTTTGTGCCTCACTATGTAATAGCTACACTCTATTTCAAGTAACTTCAGAGAGGGAAGGCGGGAGAAAAAATACGTTATATAAGACTGTAACACTCACCCACCCTTTCCGCATCACTACCACAGCTGTTTCTATAGTAACACCCCCCCCCCCCTCCGTGTGAATCGAGAATGGCACAGCCCTGATTTGGTCCAAAAGAGAGAGTGAGAGAGAGAGAGAGAGAGGATGAGAGAGAGAGAGAGAGAGAGGGAGGTGTGCAGATCCTCAAGTACATCATTAATTCGCTGTATCTTTCCACTCACCTTCATAGCCTTCCAGGGAATTTTCTAGTCATATTGCAGCACAGGTGTTCTCATTGTCCGAAGCAAGAAGGGAACCAAGAGCGAATAAATCCAGGTATGTGCTTATGTCAAGTATGACGTCATGCATGCTGGAGGCTCATGTGCACACGGTATTTGTGTTTAAAAGGCATGATGTGCTCACTTTGTCTGACATTATATTACGTGCTTAAAACGCCAGTGTACTGTACAACACAGAGGCTTATGGCAATAGATGTACTGCTATGTAACGGAATTTGAAAGTCTCTCCATCAATTTTCACTGCAGGATGTTTGTGGACTGGTTCGTCCCGGTGTATCTGCTTGTTTCCGTGCTGGTCCTGGCTGGATTTGGAGCCTGCCTCTATTTCCTTGAGCCTGGACTTCAGGATGCTCACAAATGGAGTAACAAGTCCATCAAGCACCAGCCGTTAGTGCCCACGCTGAAAACCCACCGAGACGACGACAGCAGTGCACTCATATGACAAGATGTGTGGAGGAGGGACTCAGAAACTTACTGGACTCAGAGCAGCGATCAGCAAACGCTCATGAGTCCTCCAAGATTTCCACGGATGTTTTTTGCAATAAAAGTCCTCTGATCGGTTAGCATCAAGAGGTGACGACTGAATATGTAACACAGGGATGTTCGAATTTGATTTGATTCGTTTTGATTCATTCCGGAAATAAAATGGTATTAAATATTCCTTATAACCGAAATGACACCGAAAATGCCCAGGTTTTTCACTTTCAGTTCATATGTTTCACTGGAAAATGTACATATAGTACCTTTAAAGGGAGAAGATTGGTTCTTAAGTGCTTTAAATTATTTTGAGAACTGTACTGTTAGCTTTGTTTTGTTTTTTTTTAACAAATATGTTGAACAATATACATATAATACCAAATAGAAGATATTTGTGGCATAACAGGCAAATGTGATACATGTATATTTCATATAATCCAGAGATAAGAATTTGTGGTGGGTAGAGTTTGTCTGTTATTCCTGCAAGCTTCGGACTGTTCTGGCAGCTCGAGTCTGCTGTCAAATTAATAATAATTGGTGACTAGTGTCCACATATGTACTTTGCACCCTTCTACTTCTATAGGAATGTTTTGTTCTGTCGTAAATGTCGTTGTCTCTTATGCAAGCTGATGTATTATTCTGATTATTATTACAGCTATATAGCAGGATGCATATCTGTGAACAGATCAACCTAATCAGATAAATCAGTGTTGTTCAGTGTTCCATCTTACAGAATTCTAAACCCGTATTTGCGTTACAGTGTTTTAAATAACAAAGCCAACCTTGTCAATAAGTGACAGGATATGTTCGGAGTTGTCCAGTATTCTGTGTGAGACCATGTCAGTTCTTGGAAATAAACTCAATAAATATGAGAAAATGTACCTGAAGAAAGTTGACTAACATTTATAACCGAGTACAAATATATTAATATTAATGTTTTAAACATTTGATAACTTTTTTTTTATTGAGGTGTGCATTAGGACGCCATGGGACAAGCATTGAAGTTGGAGCTCAGTGGTTGATATGTTGAATTTCTGATCAGAAGGTTGTAAGTTCAAGTCCCAGCACCAGACCCTCAAGTAGACATAGTTAGTGAAGCTGGGCCGTTGAGAAAGGTCCTAACCCACAACAGCTGAGCTGTATAAATGAGATCATTGAAAATCAAGTGCAAAAAAAAATCCTGCTGGCGATATTAATAGTGTATAATGTGTTTAGCACATCCTTAGTAGCGGCCTGGGCAGGACTGTGATGCTTAAGTAGCAGTACTGCATATTTTATACTTTGGGAAATGAACTGTTCATTAAATTCATTAGGAAAAAATATGCTAAAAAATATGCCAAAATTCCTGCAGTTTCTTCCTCAGTTTTTTTTTTTCAAATTGTTTTTGAAGCATAGAATATGTAGAGAGTATAGATATAGTTATATATATAGAGTATAGGCATTGAAGAATGTCTTATCGATATTATTTCATAATATTCACAGATCAATGTGCCTTTTCTTATCAAGATACATTCTTCAATTAGCAACATTAACTGGGAAAAATCGCATTAATAGGCATTAATAATGTCATATTTAATATTTTATACATATTATTCATGTAATAATACGATAAGAAGTTTTTCAAATTTAATAAACATATTTTTCTTAGGTTTTATTGTTTATTATTTATTTATTTATATGAAGGTTATAAATAAAATAGCATGCTGTTTAAAATTTACCATGCTAATTAAACTGGGTTGTTTTCAGTCAAAGTTTTCATCCGAAAGGCTTTGTATAATGCTCTTGACAGTTATATGCTTTTTTTTAAGCTCCTTGGGGGAGTTTCACACACTCGTATATCGTATATCAAGCATGGAGTGATGGGAGTGGGTGCGTGAGACAGCGAGGCTTTACATGAAAAGAATGGAGAGAATGTGATTCTGGTACCCACCACTTCCTGTTGTCCTGTTTTTCTCGCGCTTTCTCATTCCGTCTTTTCCAGCCAGCGGAGAGATGCGGACTAACAGGTCAGTTTTTGTTCTTGTTTCTTTCTTGTCTTATGTGTGATGTAAAAATTCTTAGAACATGTGTTGCTTGTGAAGGTTATTCTTAATATTTTTTTTACAGTTAGTGCTATTCTAACTAGCTCTTCTTGTCAAACTCTTTCACTGATTTTTTTTTTGACTACTTTTGCTTTTAGTGACGAAAACTAAATATGTTACCTGCTGCAGTTGCTTGGATTATGCTTTAAAAGTTTAACCAAAACCCTCTACAAACCCACTACTTCAATATGAACCAAAGTGCACTGGACCACACTAATCCTATTCCTCCTACCTCCTTTCAATGTCCGCTGTATGTTTCCTCTCACTCTGTTACAAGACTTTCGCCTTGTCTGCAGCGTCCATCTTCTACATCCCCTACTCGTCTTTCTCCAGCTCTTCAAAACCAGTCTTCTCCCTTATCTACATCTCCTGCTTGTCTCTCCCCCAGTCTGGCTCTTAGCAGATCATCTTCCCCTTCAAGGCTTTCTCCATCTTCCTCGCCTTTGTTTTTATCCCCTTGTCCATCCCCATTGTTGTCTTCATCTCCTGCAAGATGGCTTTCCCCCTCCCCAAGGCCCCTTCATTCGTCCCCTACAAGGCTTTCTCCATGTTCCCAACTGCTTGATTCGCATAGCCCTACTAGACTCTCTCCATGTTCTGCACCACTCTCTTCCCCTGTCATCCTGAAAAGACCTATCCACATCTCTTCATTCAATGACAATGGGAGCCCCCTGGATTCTTTACCCCACACTCTTTCATGCAGCAGGTATTTCTCTTTGAATGCAATATCATAATTGATATGTCATAATTGAATTTGCTAATTCAGTGCCAAGTACGATTGGAAATAATAGCGCAACGGTGCTGTTTTCCTTTACAGCACACCAACATCTCTTACTGATAGCCGGGATTCATCAGTGCAATCCCTTCCAAGCAATTCAATCCAAACCATTGTCTATTCAGACAATGCGCAGTCTAAACTAACGATCACATCATGTAGTGAGAGAAGGGTTAAATCAATTCCCATCTCAAAAACAAGAATTCAGCAAAAGCAGAGGCAGGAACACTTAGCTCGTAATCAGTACCATGGGATGCATTGTGAAGATGTCAGTTCAAAAGATAAACCCATCAAAGATTGCGTGACCAAGAAGGAAAGCATAAGTCGCCAAAACCTGAAACATATCGTGGAAGGACCGCAAAGCATTGCATTTTATAAAAGGAGACATTTAACCCAGGACCCCATTTTAATTCAAGCCCGCCTTGGGTTGAACAAAACAAGAACCGAAAAGCTTGGCGCAAAACTTTTATACGACAAGGAAAAGACAAAAGTGAACCATGCATTGTTAAAAATGCAGAAAAATAAAGAGGTGAGTGGTGGGGAAATGTCTCGGTCAGAGCCACCAATGGGAAAGACTGAGGAAGGGAATCCAAGTTCAGGATTTACCAACAGGTTTCAGAGCAAGCCAAGACCTCACAGTCAACTCAAACCATCATCTGCATTTCCTAAAAATAATGAAGGGTATATATCTCCAGTACCATCTTTGTCCTTTTCCAAAGCTCTAGAATGTGATCCAGAGAGTCACCCCTGTCCAATCTCTGGGATATCACAGAGAATAAAATCTGAAGACTCTGTAGGCATTCATGAGAACAGCAACTGTTCTTTGCTTGAGTTTAATACCGGTGTTATTCAAAACAATAAGTCTACTCATATTAGCAAGCCTCAATGCACCGCTTCAGACACAGACACGTGTTTTAGAGGACTAAGTCAAACCAAGCAGACAGATGCCTTCCCATTACCTTTGAAGAGTCATGGATCATCAGCTGAATCCAGTTATTTGGTCAGAATCTCTAAACATGAATCAGAAACAACTACTTCAAATTATATTTACACACCCAGGCAACTCAACCAAACTGACCAAGTCCCTTTGAAGAGCCGAACCTGCAGGCGTGTGATTAAAGGAGCAGACAGTTTTTCGGACAGAAAGTCCGCATATCTCATATCTACTCATGCGCGAAAGAAGGACTCATTCTTTCAGGAGGCAGGCAGAAGAGGGTCTCAGAAAAAAGACATTTCGAAGCCGTCACAAAAGAGTCACCACGGTTCAGATACAGATTCATCCAAATCTAGTCGAACAAGCTCGCTAGAGGAGGACATCCATTTGAAAAAGCACAAACGTTTAGATGTGCGGATTAAGTCTGGGATATCTTGTAGCATACGATCCACGAACGCACACACAGCCAGAGATACACAGGAGGATGCAGTGATTCAAATGGCCTTCAATGACCTCCCTCAATCTGGCTCCCCACAAGACGTGCACATTTATCCCAACCAGAAAGCAGATACAGGCATTACAGAACGATCTAGGGGTGACCGGATGCCGCTCTCCGGAGCTGAGAAAGGATGTGAACAAACACTAATAGAAGAAAACAGTTTGACAGTTGAACAAGGGAAATTTGCTCAGCTACAGCCGCAGGACGATTCCCTACTGAGGAAGCCATCTGTTTCTGAGGGAAGGAAAAGCGAGCAAGAGATAATCCCTCTTTCTGGTATATTTACAATTACACGTGAGTACTAGTCAAATAATCGTAAAATGCAAAAGGTAATTAATGCAGATTAACATAGGTTTGAAAATTTGTGTATATTATGTATATATATATATATATATATATATATATATATATATATATATATATATATATATATCTATATATATATATATATATATATATATATATGGGGCACGGTGGCTTAGTGGTTACCTCTGATTCAAATTCCCGTCTCGGACATGTGTGTGTGTGGAGTTTGCATGTTCTCCCCGTGCCTCAGGGGTTTTTTTCTCCGGGTTCTCCGGTTTCCTCCCGGTCCAAAAAACATGCACAGTAGGTTGATTGGCACCCTTGGAAAATTGTCCCTAGTGTATGATGAATGTGTGTGTGTGTGTGTGTGTGTGTGTGGTGTGTGTGTGTGTGTTGTGTGTGTGTGTGTTGATTGTGAGTGTGTGTGCCCTTGCGATGGGTTGGCATTTCATCCAGGGTGTATCCTGCCTTAATGCCCATAGACGCCTGAGATAGGCACACAAGGATGACCCGAAGAATGATCGGATATAGCAGTAGAAGATGAAGAATGAATATATATATATATATATATATATATATATATATTATATATATATATACAAACTTTCAATGATAAATCTGCATTAATTACCTTTATATATATTTATCTATTTATTTATTTACTTAAATATATCTTTAGCTATATATCTTATATGTATATATCGTTACCTAAATATCCCATATGGCAGGAAAGGTCATATATACATATATGTATGCATTTATAATTACATTACTACATATTTTATTCTCTGTGATGTTGTAATGTATGTATTTCCCTCTGAGATAAAATTAAGTGGTATGTCTATCTGTCTATCCTGCTCTTGCACATACAGATTAGCTGCATTATATGCCAGTGCTACAAAGTAAATGTTCTATAGAGGGTTCAATTTCAGCTACAGTATTGTTTATTTGCTACTAATCTAACAACATTTTAAACTGGGTAGAGTTTCCAATCACAATAATTTGATAACCCAGTGCAGGACAGTATACAGTTGAATAACTACTTTACTAAAACGACTTGCAAGATCATCTAGTGAGTTTAATTTTATGCCCTGATTGCTATATACTGCATAACATTATGGCTGCGGAAAAGAGAGCGAGACGTGCTGTCTTATCAGTCTTCACACATGCATGTTTCCGCATAGGAAGATAAAACAGAGCATGAGACATTTGACTCTCGATGCCACCCCATATACCAATATGCACAGTATACTGACATGCGATCGAGTAAATATGAGCTAGAGCGGTGGCATACATGTAAACAGGATGCATATGAGAATGCAACATGGGACAATGCTGTTAAATGTGAGTAGCTGGATTGTTTGAGTACTAATGGGTGTTTTCTCACTCTGTTATTCTTATCTGTATGTATTAGACTTGGCCTACAAGAGAGTTGTGACAGCATTTGTCCTGGCAGTTTGCCACCCTTTTTATTATACACTGAAGAATATTTTGAAGAACTCTCATATATGCCTTTTTATGGTATTTAAAAATAATTAGCTGTTCTATGATTATGAATGTACGGGACATGGTGGCTTAGTGGTTAGCACATTCGCCTCACACCGCCAGGGTCCGGGTTCGATTCCCGTCTCGGCCATGTTTGTGTGTGGAGTTTGCATGTTCTCCCCGGTTTCCTCCCCGGTCCAAAAACATGCATGGTAGGTTGATTGGCACCTAGTGTATGAGTGTGTGTGTACTTGTGTGTGTTTGTGCCCTGCGATGGGCTGGCATTCCATACAGGGTGTATCCTGCCTTAATGCCCATAGACGCCTGAGATAGACACAGGCTCCCCGTGACCTGAGGGAAGATCGGATATAGCGGTAGAAGATGAATGAACGAATGAATGATTATGAATGTATTATGGTCAGGGACCTTTTTTCATAAACACATTCATATTGGCATATCATGCTTTAATTTTGTCCATATATTTGTCTGAAATCTGAATGAAATAAAGCCAATTCTCTAGTGCAGAGTGATAAAGATTGTGACCTAATTTTAAAAGACTTTAAATAGACTAAAGGACTCCACAAACGTGCAGGAAACCTCCACCATGTTTCACTGTTGCCTGCAGACACTAATTGTTGTACTGCACTTTTTTACTGCAAAGAAACTACATCCTGTTACAGACAAGCATTTCAGACTTTGTCTCACCATTTCAGAGCACCTGCTGCCATTTTCCCAGTTCTTGTGTTTTTGTGTTTGGGTTGTTTAGCCTCGTTTTCTATGTCAGAAGTATGGATTTTAGGCTGTAATTCCAACACGTAGGGTCATATTTGGCCCTGCACTCTGTCTAACCTTGGATATAACATGCAAAGCAAAGCACTTTCCTTGTGATATAATGTAAATATGAAAAATTACGTTTTTGTAGTTTTTTTTCTGCTCATTTGGGATAAACTGGCTTTTATTATAACGAACCAAATTATAGGCACAAAACCTATACATTCTTTTATACAATTGTATCTATGAAAAGCAGCTTTGAGACAGTGCTTGTTGTTAAAAATCGCTGTACAAAGAAAATGAATTGAACGCGAGCTACAAACTGCGCATGCGCGCTGCATCATGCTCGCTCGTCTCCTGAGCAACGACAAAAGAGGGAGGGAGGAACGGAGGGAAAGCAGAGGGACAGAAGGACGGGAACCGCGTGAGATCTCCCAAACCTTGCTCTATATTCATCTCCAGGACCTACATTACATAGCGGGCTAGATCTCGTTGCGTTTTCCTTCCTGAGACTCCGGAGAAGCGCGAACCGGTGAGTTTGCGTTTCTAACAACACGTTCAAGGTGCGATAACGAGAAGCGAATAAAGGACTGGAAAAAGCAGTGATGGACACAATGGACATCCATCCACCGTCACGAGGTTCAGGGAATCTCCAAGCCGCCTTTTCTGATCAGTGGTATTAGTGTAGCGTCTTATACCATTAACAACAATAATAATAGCAATAATAACAATCAAACCCTTTCCTGTTTCTTGCCTCGGTTTAAAAATGCAGTGTGGGTTGTGGCATCATTTATAATTTCCTGATAATTTAGGCAGTGTGAATGTAGGACATCAGTCCACTGGGATGCAGAGACAGACCTATTTATAACACGGGTGTCTTTGTGGCTTCATATGCGTTAAAAGCCTTATAAAAGGATTAAATGATTTTTAGATCTTTGTGTTCTGGGTTTAAATGACTTTCTTTCTTACAACAAAAATCCTAGTTTAGGATTATGCAGGACATTTTCAAGAGTACTAGACTTAGATTTAATTTCAACATTAAAATTTGCATTTAAGGGTGTGATTATGTCATATGCCTTGATTTGGATACATTTGGATGAAATAAATTTCACTGTCTGTTATAATAATCAAGATTGCAACATAATTGTAAGAGACTATAAATAGACTTAAAATACCTCCAACTTGCACCGCTTTTCTTTGGCCTGCACATTGGGTTGTTGTGATGCTGTCCAGACTTTTGTTGAACAACCTGCCTCCAAATATTTTACATTTTGACTCGTCGCTATAGAGCACCTGCTGCCATTTTCCCTATGTTGTCATGTACTGGTAATTGGCTTAGCCTTATTTCTATATTGTAGGTATTTTCTGTGTATGGAAGTATGTTTAGAATTGTTCCTGTAGCTTAATGGATCTACTTTAATCCTACTGGTTTCCAGTTCTTTGCTGATGGTACCAATGTGGGTCCTTCATATGCTCTATTAAGTTTTCTTGGCCAGCTAACCATGTCAATGGTCCTGATTTTTTGTGCTTTTTCAAAATAGCTTTGAGATAAAACCATTAAAACCGCAGTCTGCTTTTAAAATATTTCTCGGTGAGACCTTGCTAATACGGGTGTTGATTGTTTTCATATAAAATTTTAAGACAAAATGCTTGCACATTTGTAGCTGGGATTACGTTTGAGTGAATGTCATGGAGATTCAGGTGTTTCTGCATCTCATCGCTTTCTAATACAGTTGAATACGTAAGCATTTTGAGTGTCCGAAAATAAAATGAAAAAACATGGATCCCAGACATCACCATGTCATTTCTTTTTTATTATTTTCAGTATACTCCAGATTGAGTTTTTATGACAGGTATCTGGGAGACAGTTGGCTAAGTGTTTTGTTTTTGCTCATCTACAAAATAATTGTCCTAAAATGTTGTGTATTTTTTAATGGGGTGTAATATTTAACAGTTATAAACCAGGAAGAGCACAAGTATGGATAAGATGCAGATAGTTTAGACACTTTTGATGGTTTGATATTTATTATAAGCTCTTATTGGTAAGGTTGCGGGCACAACAATTGCACTTGATAAATAGTAGGTTACATAAGCAGAACATAAAAAAACCCTCAAACAACATTAAAACATTGGAAAGGATTAGATTACTGTGTATCACTATGCTAAGAATGTATAAATTCCTGACATCTGTCTCAATTTTGCTTCTTCATACTAAAGACATGTCAGAAATCGTGCCCCCAGAGGTGAAACCCAAACCTGCCGTTCCCGCTAAGCCTTCCCATGTGGTACCACCTTCCAGCATTCCCCCTGCGCCCCTCCAAGGATCAGGGGCTGGAGGTCAGGGGTCCGGAGGTGGCTCAACTTTGCTGGGATATGTTGGTATAGACACTATTATTGAACAGATGAGAAAGAAGACCATGAAGACCGGCTTTGATTTCAACATCATGATTGTAGGTTAGTGAAGAAATTCAACTGTGACTTGAGATAAAACCAGTCCGGAAACCAGTAAACACAAAATGCTGACTTTCTAAAATTATATTAATATATTAATGCTATATTTCTGTGTCCCTGTCACATCCCTGTTACATTCCTAATTCCCATGTTTTTGTCCTTTCTTCTAGGTCATAGTGGGCTGGGAAAATCCACCATGGTGAATACTCTATTTAAGTCTCAGGTGAGCAGGCGGAGCTCTGGCTGGAGTCGTGATGAGAAGATCCCTAGAACGGTGGAGATTAAATCAGTATCACATGGTAAGGTCTAGCTTTCCCCATTTCTAAGTACATGGAGGCGGGGATATAATATATACATTTTTTGAAAGTGTGCATCTTCGGATATTGATCAAGAACCTGATTTAGGCAAAAACCAAAGGAAAAGCATTTTCTGTTAGGGATGAACTCTTCTTTTATTCCATCAGGGTTCTATCTTGGGGCCTATGATGTTTTCTTCGTGTATGCTGCCACTTCGGTCTGTCTTATGGCAGTCCAAATTTTCCTACCATTTTCATTGAAACATGGTGGAGGTAGCTCGCTGCAATTCTTTATGATTAGCTTTTCAATGTTTCAATGTTGTCTAATAACATTTTTCATTAAATAGGCCCACTGTCCCACTGCTGTGGCATTGGTGTTCTTGGCTGGATGTCCTTTATAAAAATAAATAAATAAACAAATATTGAAAGCCAAAATAAAACCCCATTTCACAGAGATCACAGCGCTACATGCTTGACTAGGAGATACGTCTCTAATGTTCTCTTTGTCTTGAACTCTATTGGGAAAAACAAGGATCTCATTGTTTTTAAGGACGTTGACAGAGTCGCAGTCAGGCTGCCATGTCCTCTCGCCTGGGCATGGCCACAGGCCTGATACTGAATGCCCTATGGGTGCCAGCGTTTGTGCACAGCTGGAAAACAGTAGGCTATGGCATTCAGCCCAGATCCTAAATCTGCCGAGACACACTGGTGTATAGGCTTAGTGTGTTAAATGTGCAGGCAGATAGTATAGAATGCCAATGTTGAGTTCTTCCCATGCAGAAAAATCCCCTTTTTGTATATGTGTAGGATTTTTTTTTTGTATCGTCAGCTGTACGTCTTTGGGGAGGTGACTGTATGTTGTGAATAGCTTTTTTGTATTGATATTGACCCTGCTTTGCATTTTTCCAAAAATATCTTGAAAATGTAAACTATGTTAACTAGTGTTTGAACTTGTGAAGCTACTATAGGCGAATCTACATGTGCATACTGTTGGTGATTTTGATTATATATATTTTAATGTATTTGAATTTATGTCCACTGCACATTCTTGGAATGTGCAAGTAAAAATGTATTAATTTAATTTACTAAGTAAGGCTCAGTTTTTTTTTGCATTATCTCTCCTATATTACATAATATCAGTATCTAGAAATCTTATTGTCCAGATTTTGACAGTAATATGAGTTCAGCCATTTTTTTGTGTGGATCTTTTACTCTCTCTTCTACCCTGTAGTGATAGAAGAAGGTGGCGTCAAGATGAAACTGACAGTAATTGATACCCCTGGTTTTGGGGACCAGATCAACAATGAGAATTGGTGAGTGAGACAGATTTTTGACAGATTGGACTTCAATGTATTGCTGTCAATAGATCCCATTGTCCACCATGTCACGTGCCACTGAATTACACTCTAATCAATGATCTAAAGCTCTCCGCTTGCGTTTTTAGCTGGGAGCCAATATCAAAATATATCAATGAGCAGTATGAGAAGTTTCTAAAGGAAGAAGTTAACATCGCCCGTAAAAAACGGATCCCGGACACCCGAGTGCACTGCTGCTTGTACTTCATATCTCCAACTGGACACTCGTAAGTGATAACATATTATATCCTAAAACAATATGTTACTGAAGTAGTTTATGTAAATGCATATAGTAACTAATTTTGTGTGAAGGTATATACACATACAATGTGATCTTGAATTGAGAAAGAAATGTGCTTACTGTTAATAAAAATGGGATGTACCCACTGGGCACTGCAGAGACGAGACATACATTTAGGGCAGTCTGTCTGGAACAGCCAGTTAATAGGATGTGTCTGAATGGTCATCCGGGATACATGAATTTTATCTGGCATATTTACATCTGGCCACGGTTGATATAGCAATCTCTCTTTCTGCTTCTTCAATCAATTAACTGTCCCCCACCCCCTTTTCTCCATTGTTCTGTATTAACTCTCTATGACCTTCTGCCTGTCTATCTATCTCTCTCTTCCACTTTGTGTCAGACTGAGGCAGCTGGACATTGAGTTCATGAAACATTTAAGTCGAACTGTGAACATCATTCCTGTCATTGCCAAAGCGGATACGCTGACTCCCGAAGAAAAAACAGAGTTCAAACAAAGGGTAAAAAAAACAAGCATGTATGAATGGATGAATAGATAGACTGGATGGATGGTTATGTCTAGAAGTGGGAGGATGGTTGATCAATAGTAAGACGGTTGAGTGAATAGACAGATTCATGAGTAGTTATATGAGTTGAAGAGTGATACACTATATCCCAAACTGTCCCTTTTAAGGTAGAGGGCACAATGTTCTATACTTTAAAGTATTGGCTCTAAACGCTTTAGAATTACAATAGCGCCCCTTCGGCGGATTAATTTTGTAGGAATTAATCCAAACATTGGAGACTATTACAGGACCAAAGATTCAACAACTCCATATAAAAATCCATGGATTAGCAATATGATAAATATGTATATGAATTATGGATGGTCCTTATGAATGTGTACTTGGATGAATGTGTACCTGCTTGGAAGATATGTCTGTGTAGATTGATAATTAACTGTGATGACAAAGAAATATGTATGTGTGTGTGTGTGTGTGTGTGTGTGTGTGTGTGGTGTGTGTGTGTGTGTGTGTGTATACTTTTATGATCTAGGTACGGAAGGAGCTGGAAGTGTGTGGAATTGAATTTTATCCACAGAAGGAATTTGATGAAGACCAGGAGGACAAAGCTGATAACGATAAGATCAGGGTACATAAAAAGTGACTGATACTCACATTTTTGGTTCCTTATTTCCACTCTTACTATACTATTTTTACCCTTCATTGCTCTAGTTGTATTATGTGACTCATTAGTCTACTGTCATGAATTAATTAATATAGCAGACCTTATTAAATGTGTGTGTGTGTGTGTGTGTGTGTGTGTGTGTGTGTGTGCAGGAGACCATGCCTTTTGCAGTAGTGGGAAGTGACAAAGAGTACCAAGTCAACTGCAAACGGGTTCTGGGTCGGAAGACTGCATGGGGAATAGTAGAAGGTGAGTATGCTCGCTGTGTCATTCTCTGGCCTTCCATTTAAATCAGATAAAGGATTCCAATGTCATCCCGTTTTTACTGATAATTTGTACCCTACAGCTGATTACTTATTTCTTGAAGACTGTAATGTTAAAATTTTATTCATAGTCAATATGGAGAGACTGGATGGCTGGATTTGGTGTTTGGGTGTGTGTGTGTGTGTGCTGTGTGTGTGTGTGTGTGTGTGTGTGTGTGTGTGTGTGTGTGTGAGAGAGAGATGAGAGTGAGGGGGGGGGGGGGATGACTAATGATGTCCCACAGATGAAGCATTTGGCAAGTCACTGCTGGTAGACAATTTAAGAGCATCTTTGATCAGTCACTGTATCCGTTCATGCTTCTTTCTAGTTGCCACTTCCATATAAAATTAAATTCAAATTTTTTGTTTTCCATTTTTTATTAATTTTGTAAAGATATTAACAATCATTTTCTTCTTTTGTTCAACCATTAGTTGAAAACCCAAATCACTGTGAATTCTCACAACTACGGGACTTCCTGATCAGGTGAATTTCTTACCTATTCATTTTAAAGGTCGAGCTACTGATACCGATTGTTAAATGGGAACGTATTCGCCGACCAAAGAATTTGTCGTTTTTTTGAATGGATACTGGATTAAAAAAAATAAACATAGCCTCTATATTTTACTTTATTTGAAAAAAAAAAAGGACTGACTCGTAAAAATAAAGGAAATAAATATGAATATATTTATAGTAAAATAATATTGGTATATTTAATAAATATAAATATCTAATTAATAAATTGTAAATGTAATATAAATATAATATAATGCATTTTTAGTCAAGAAACTGAATTATACAGTCTGACATATAAAATCGAACTGCATGTAGTGTCACGGTTTGCCTCTAGAGGCCGCTAATGTAGTGACAGCGGATAGGAAGCCGGGATGGATTTTTGCCGAATGCCAATACATCCAGCATCAGTGCCAAATAATCTGTTATCCTATGTATAATTCTTGCTATAGCATAGAAGTAGGAAATTAAAAACAATTATGTTTACTGTTATAGTAAAATAAGCAAAAATAGAATTGTGTGTAGCTTACCTCTAAAGTTTAATATCCTACAACAGCATGCCTTGAAGTGTTTATCATCAGACATTTGACATTATACATTTGACATCGTCATATGTCCAGGTCTCACCTTCAAGATCTGAAGGAGGTCACCCACAACATCCACTATGAGACATACAGGGCCAAACGGCTCAATGACAACGGAGGACTGCATCCGATCTCAACCAGCAACTGCACCCAGGAAAGCAATTTGTAGGAGGGGGGGATCATGATTGAGAGATAGATCGATCGATGAGATATTTGTTGATCGTGAAAGATGATAACGAATAATATTTTTGTGGATAAATCTGTTAGCACATGCCCTTGTGGAGTTCATCATGAAGCTTTTTAACCATCTGAGCATGTTCGTCGTTGCCTCTCTTTTCGCGGGACGCCCTTTTTTTTTTTATAACACACACGATGACAGCACTTCGATTTAGACCCTCTAGAATTTATCGTCTAGATGTTGTAGTTACATAAGTTAAGATGCCACCGTATGGATGGATGACAGCACTGCCATTCTACTGCACACAATACAGAGGAGTTTTTAAAGCCATGTGTGAAGTCTCCAAAATATAATCACATTCTCTAACCGCCTTTATTCTCTACCTGCCAAAACAGTTCAGGACTCGATTTGACAATGATATATTGATGTGCACTCCTTTTAACTGTTTCTTAACTCACTGCAGCATTTACAGTACCACTGGCTGCTAATTTTACATAGCTCGCCCTGATGACTAACGTTCCTTTTTTGGACACCAATTCAGGACTCTCACCTTCAGAACAATACAAAAAGTACCAATCAGAAATCTCTGATCCTTTTAAACGCAAGGTTTTTGAAGGGGTACCCCAATACATTTTGTAAATGTTTTTAGACCGTCTGTGCACAAGTGTGATTGTGAGAGAGAATGTGCCTTTATATATTTTAGATCCATCTTTCCAGTGTTCAAGCAACTACAAAAGAACATAATACTCAACCTTTTATATATATATATATATATATATATATTTCATGTGTGCCATCGTTTATATCAGTGTGCATGTATATCACAGGAATAAAGGAATTGCTTGATGTCTAAATGCTCACTTTTGGTGTCTCAGCTGAAGCACAGGCCAAGTCATGATCCGTTTAGGCATGACAGAGTTCACTGTAACACACCTCAGACCTTTTACATTCTGCCATGCATCTAGGGACGAGTACATCTTTTTATTATTTATTTAATCATTAATGCTTTTTGTGAAATGTTACACCACAGGGATGGTACTCTTGCCGAGTGTAATGTTTTGAAGTGTTATTTATTACATCATTTAATAAACGTTTTCCATCAATTTTTGACTTTGACTTGTAAAATCTTTTCGATTTAGCGCATGTTTTTGTTTTTTTTTGTACACTGGTCCTAACTCAACCCTCCCCTCCTCAATCCGGACTTGGGACAGGCACCAGGAATGCACTATTGTGTGCAACCCTAATGGCTGAGGCAGACTGAGCAATTGGGGGTTGGACGCTTTGCAATACATATAACAAAAAATGTGTTTACCTCCACAAAACAAACGACTGCTTATTTTTATAAACCATATTTGTTACTCAGTCACAGCCAGTTGCTGCTTTAAGCCTCCAAACCACCAGGAGGCTGCATGCATTTTCAAATAAGACACTCTTTTATCAGATGTATTATTATGAAGCAGTAGCAGGGAACCCATATGATGTGACAGAAACACTAATATTACATTAATAAATAAAATAGCTAATATCACCTGTTTGGAACAACAAAATGCAGAAGAGTTTGAACTGATCCAAAAACTGAATAAATCTATCTCGCTGAAATCGATTCATCCTCGGTTCACACCCCCCAAATGAGACAATGCCATGATTCATATTTCAGTGATAAATTTGTTGTAAAAATGTGCTATTTGATTGTTATTTGAGTGTTATTGTTATGAACATGTTCGACACACTCATTAAGAACAGTGCCAAGTGAAACAGTCCGTAATATATTATAAGGTTAACAAGGATGTTGCTATGTGCCAAGTGAAGCTATAGATGATGTTTTGGATAATGTGCAATTTTCATTTTTACTAAATTATATCTGGGTGGTTTTTATCCTCCATTATTCTGCAGAAGTAGTAAGAATCAAACTATTTTGGTGGTGGGAGAGTAAAGTGTTAATAAGTGTTAACAAATAAATAAGTACATAGCTTGTTAAAAAGGGTATATAACAATACAATGATCATGTGCTTAATATGTTTTGAGGGTACGTTTTGGATTGGCCTGGCTTTAAATAAAATCCAACTTGTGTCATCACAGCCCTGGGATCTGAAGTATCTTTCTTTTCTTTAGAATATTAACTTCTTAATTAAATGGGTTACTTTTGTTAGCAATTAGTCGCTGTTAACCAATAAAAAGCATTTTGCATTTTTTTTTTTTTATACTCCTTGTCCGAGCAGACATATCAGTTAAATGGCTCTCAGTCCAAATATGTACAATTGTATTACCTATTGACTAATTAATTACTCAGGTCAGTCCCATCCCAGAAGGTCCTCGGGATAAAACTTCCCCGACTGCAAGACACAAGCCATCGGTTGCATGTAAGAACAAAGTTCAGTGCAAAAAAAATTAAAATGTACATATTTACATATATATATATATATATATATATATTATATATTATATATATATATATATATATATATATATATATATATATATTTATAGCTTAACCTTAATGATTTACATTCCTCAATACTTTCACATATTCTTGCATACTGTACCTGTTTGCATATGTAAATATGACCGTTTAATCTTGTTTACGTCCATACAATTCTTATTTACACGTAACAACAATCTCCTGAGCATGTGATTTTTTTCAACCACTAACCCATATATTGACCTTTCTTTAAAAATCCCCTGACCATGTTTTTTCAATGTATATTAGTTTCTTACCAAATCATCTTGATTTTTTTTCTTTCTTGTTTTTCTTCTATTCTCTGGATTTTACACTTAATATTGGCCCTTCAGATTATTATTATTAATTTATTTTACATTAATTTCTCCCCTTATATTTGTTCTCTGGCTATTCCTGAGATTTTTTTAGCAAAAATTTCTGGTCTCTCTTTCACCTACATATTAAGCTCATGCTCTTGCAATCACACTCTATTTTGTGTGTCTTTGGCAATAAATCTTTTAAACAACTTTTCTCCTGCATCTTTTATTACCTGACGATGTATGACTTTTCTTTCCTGCTTATCATTACTCTTCTCATTTTGTATGAGTTTATATATTTTAATATGCTTTTTCTAATGTTTAAATAATGCAGCTTTGAATATAGTTTCACACACGTTGTCCACATGATGACACTGTTGTCCTTTCACCATGACTTTTTCCCTTCTTTTCCCCCCAGACAATCAAATTAGATACTCCTTCCTTCATAGTTGGCTTTTATAAGAAAGATGCTTTATGAATTATTATACACAGAGATCTGTATACTATATTATACATAGTATACTATTTTAGTGCCAAATAATGGTTATATGGATTAATCTTGAGTTTAACTAAATGTTAAATGAAGCTTTATGCTTTACATTTATGGCATTTGACAGATGCACTTATCCAAAGTGACTTACAACTGAGCATTTAGGGCCTTGCACTTGTGGCAGCCTGGTGGTGCTGGGATTTGAACCTGCGAGACTAATGACTTAGCCACTGAACTACGACCTCCCATGCCAAATTATATTATTCATTCATTCATCTTCTACCACTATATCCGATCCTCCCCATCAGGTCACGGGGGGGAGCCAGGCACTGTGTGAGCCTGTGCCTATCTCAGGTGTCTATGGGCATTAAGGCAGGATACACCCTGGATGGAATGCCAACCCATCGCAGGACACACACACACACACACTCACAATCACACACATTCATACACTAGGGACAATTTTCCAAAATGCCAATCAACCTACCGTGCATGTTTTTGGACCGGAGGGAGGAGGGGAACCGGAGAACCGGAGAAAAACCCGGAGAAAAAAACCTCCTGAGGCACGGATGGAGGAGAACATGCAAACTCCACACACACACATGGCCGAGACAGTAATCGAACCCGGACCGTGGCGGTGTGAGGCGAACGTGCTAACCATTAAACCACCGTGCCCCTAAATTATATTATATTATATGTTACTAATTATTATGTTATGATTAGTGAAAGCTGGCCTACAATGAACAGTTAACCTATTTGTGCATCCAGTTATGCAAAATAAAACCATGCGGTTTCTGTTTCTCTGCGTATATTTCTCTGCGTATAGATACCGCACTTAACCACAAAAGACCATATCGACGATATTTCAGACATCCTGTACCAATATGCAGTCTCATTTTCTAAAATTACGCGATTGACAATAGATTCTTCCGTATGTACTCTTACATTTTAAGCTAATATACACTTAATATACACCCAAATTAGAAAAATATCTTTTATAAAGTGACATGCAACACAAACCTGCACATGCACAGGTCCTAACCAGGAAATACATGTGAAACTGCTTAACATTTGGCACATTACTATTGTTGCAAAAGTTTCAATGTATTTTTTAATCAGTTTATTGTGCAAATGACAAAATTGCCACATCCGTGTAGGTTTTTTTGTTGCCTAAAACATTTTAATCCCATGCCTGCGCTGCTCACGTGACCACCTGTCAATTAGATGCATGTTAATGGCCGAAATCATATAATGGTAGCAGGTTGGCTTCATATGGCTTCATATCCCATAGGGCCGCAGCCCTCATATCAGATTTTATTGATACATGCTCCAATTTTGGACAACAACAACAAAAAGCTAGTAAAAATATTTTCATTAGGGGGCGATGTAGGACAATTACGATGAGCGAAGCTCGGAGCTAAGTTCTAGACAATTAGCTTCAACCATAATTAAAACACATCTGCCAACTAATCAAGGCTCGGAGTATATTGGAACAAAACACTGCAGGGCTGTTCAGGAACCGAGTTTGACCTGGCCATAGTCATATCAGATTTTATTGATACATGCTCGCCATTAGGGGGCATGTAGGACAATTAGAAGCGGCTCGGAGCTGTTTAGCAGCCTGGCCACGGGATGGCACACAGCCCAACGCGGGAAAACGGCTCGCCACGTGACACCCGCCAATCCAGGCAGCCAGAGCGAGCGGGTTTTCGATGTGCGTCGAATATCGCCGATATCGCACCCGAACCGACGCCGAAATCATTTAAGTGGCGTCATTTATAGCCATGAAGTGGTGCACAAAATCACACGACAACGTTTTAATGTCTTCCTTATGATCGAAATGAGTTCTTTGGTTCACTGTGGTCTGCATAATAATAAATAAAAAAGAATTGTAATGCTCAATGAATAAAAAAAAAAAACATCGGATTTTTGACATTGTCTGTTTGGTTGTCACACTACACAACCGCCATGTTTTGCCCTCCTCCTTCTTCCTTCTCCTCCTCCCTTCCTCTTTCTGTTGTGTGCTTCCCGCGCACTTTCTCTTCAGCCCGCCCCCGTGGGGAAATGTATGGGCGTGGCCAGGGACTCTATAAAACACAATCTAGAAAAGAAAAAATGGAGACTTCTATCCTTACTAATGATCACTTGAGCTACAGAAAATCATCACGTTTCATGTAATCAATTCAACTACATAAAATCCTCTCTCTCACACACACACACACACACACACCGCTTTACATATAATCAATTCAAACGTATATAATCAAACACATGATCAGCTCAACTAAATGTATCTACATCAAACGTATTCATAATCCATTCAACTATATACCGACCTCAGAAAGTATTCAGAACAATATTTCCGTTTCATTGTTGGAGGTTTCTGATTTAATTTCCCTATAATTTGAACTCAGTACCCGATAACGTCAAAGTGTAAACAGAATTTTAGAAATGTATGTAAACATGTAAACAAAATGATCAGATCAGGTCAGACTTTTACTTATTTGAAGTACAACTAGAGCCTCAAGTATGTTTCTGTATGATGCATCAAGGTTCGACTGGAGAGTTTCCTGGTGTACTCGTTGTAACATTTCTCAAGCTGGGTCAGGTTGTATGGGAACCTTCGGCGAACCCGCACTTTCAGATCTATACAGATATGTTCAAAAGGTCACTTTCTCATAGTTCTCCCTAAGTCACTCCTGTGTTGACTGTATACTTATGAAATAAGACTGGTTTCTCTAGAGTTCTCCAGACTGATGAAACCAATGCTGAACTTTTTGGTCTCATTTCAAAATGTTACGTCTGGAGAAAATGAGCCAGGGCTCATCACCTGCTCAAAAATGATGGTGGTGACAATGCCATCATGATTCACGTTTGGGATGGTTTTAAGCAGATGGTGAGCTGTGCCTGATTTTCTCCAGACATACCATTTCGAAATGAGGCCATGGGGTTTTGCACTGAGAGGAGGCTTCCATCACTCCACTCTGCTCTAAAGCCCAGTTTGTCTCCCACATTTTGGCACTTTGGCTAGGTGACCTGTTGGAAGAGTCCTGTGTGTGCACACATCTTCCATTTGAATATTATGGAGGCCACTGTGCTTTTGGGAATCTTCAATGTACAAACAATTTTTTGTAGCCTTCCATTGATATGTCCCTTTCTGTGCTCTGCATGCAGTTCCTTTGTTTTTGGTTCTGTTATGCATTGTCATCTGCAACGTCCTATATAGATATGTGTGTACCTTTCCAAATCGTATCCAATTAATAAACTTTTCCACAGTCAGTGTATAATAATTTCAACACGATTGAAGAGAATTGGGAGGCGCCTGGGAGCGCTTTTGCAAAGGGTGTGAATACTTAGTTATACATGTGATGTTTCAGTATTATAAAACATTTATAGCCGTTTCTAGAATGTTGTTTTTCTCTTTGTCATTATTGAGTACAGACTCTGGATATATGAGAAAATAAATGTAATTTATTCTAGTATCAGACTGTGATACATGTGATAATTCCAACATATATGTCACCATACATATGATCATTTAAACTATATATAATGACCTTACATATAATAACTTGTATATCTATATATATATAATTTATGTTTTTTTGCTATTTTGTAGTTTTTTAAAGCATGTCAGTTCACACACAAAACTTGCGCATTTGATTTAATTAAATTACATCATTATACTTTATGGTTAATACTTCACTGTATTTTTAATCAGATGCAGTCACAATCGTTTTGTGAAATGGTGATGTTAAAATATATTTTAAACAGTGGAATTATCAGTACATAGTTTCCAGTCAATTAAATAGCAGTGGGGCAATCATATTGCCCTCATCTGAAAGCAAAAATATCATGGCATTCAAAAGGAAACATTTGTGCATTCATGTCAGGCCTAAATAAGCATGTAATAAAATAATAATTATTTAAAAAAAACAAAAAAACAATAAATATACTCTTTCCCAAATGTGAGAATCCCTAGAGGCCATTGTTGGAACTGCGGCGTAAACAGGCTAGCAGACATTTTGGGGAGAAAAAACACACACACATCATGCCTTAGCATGTGGCATAGTAACAAAATGGCTGATCATATAACAAGATTATAGACTTTATAAAATTTTAATCCTTAAAATTTAGCTTATCATTAATTTGTTTTTCACATATATGCCTCTATATTTCAGTGTTGCTTATTTCAGAATAATAAGAGTGCTTTAGATAGTATGATTCAAATAGAGATTAATGTCCACTGTGTTCATGTTTTGTGGGTCTTTAATGGAGGATTATGGAAAACATAATTCATTCTTATGAATGAATTCACACAGAAATGAAATGATTCACATTGTCTTTGGGGATTATGTATCTTTATTTTATCTTGAATGGGTGAATGAAATTGTATTGTAAAATGATTAAATAATTAAAAAAACAATATTCCACAGTTCCTAAAAAATATCATTACAAATCCAGTTACATCCATACAAACAATTATGACGCTTTATGAACATTATTTGTATTAAGTTTTGTAAGATCTAATCAAGTATAACCTATAATTACCATAGATATAAATATCTATGCGTCTAATGTCTTGGCATATGTAGTTGTCTCATCTAACGTGTTTATATATATATATATATATATATATATATATATATATATATATATATATATATATATATATATATAATATATATATATAATAAACACAAAAATGCATTGGCATTGTGCGTGCCTAGGCTCCGCCCACTTCCCTTCCCCCTCCCTCCACATCTTCTAACGTTTCCCTTCCCCCATTTTCTTCTCAACACGATCCTAGTTTTGTATATCAGTTTTTATATGATGGATTTTCTAGTATACGTTCTCAGATCTAGTTCACATTTAGCTCCCTTTACCAAATATGTGATGATAATGATCACATGTATCCTAGCTCCACTATGGCAGTGTTCCCCCGGCATGTGGTTTTGTTGTTTGCGAGGAGAAGGGGGGTATGGGGGGAAGGGCCGTGCACAGTGGAACGATCCCAGGAAAGTCGTTCTTGCATAGGGTTTAGTAAAGAAAACTGAGGCCCATATGAGCGTAAATGTCAAATATTAACGTGTGAAAAAAATTATTGCGTAAAGTATTGCATTAAATTGCATTGTAATTACCAGTAGCAGAGCTATAACTACAAATAGGAATGCACGAGTTTATTATCGCGGTTGCAATCTAAAAACTACTGCGTTTAAACCGTAGAAACCGTGAATTTTAATGGTGCACGTTGTTACGTCATGAACGTGAACGGCTCGCAAATGCAAAATTGGAATTGAAATTCCCCCGACCTATCCCTGCTCCCGTGGGTTGTTCGCCGCGTTTTATTTATTTATTTATTTATTTATTTATTTTCTGCTAGCTCTTCGACAGCAGGTAGGAGGTGGTCGTCTTCTCTCGGTGTCTTTTGCTCAGTCCTTCTCCCCCCCTCCTCCTCCTCCTCCTTTCGGCTTTGTAACGCTGTGCTTGTGCGCGCGAATAGGAGAGGAAGAGCGCTCGAGACTACACTGTTTCACGGCTGCCATACACACAGAGGTACACGCGCACACACAACACACACGCACACGCACACCACAGCACAACGCTGCACACTCCCACCGTCTACAGTCAGTCCACTTGTGTGTTTGTGTGACTGTATGTAATTCCGTCACCCTCACTCATTGACGAGTCACGCTGTAAGCCTGGCACTTTCAAATTGGGAAACTGAATTAGCGCGTGTAAACAGTACCAAAGCAAAGACCGGCGCTTTACTCATGCATTCTGGAGGTACCGGTGAAAGTACACGCGCATCGCCGGTCTAAAAACACTGGGGTGAGTTTTTTCTTTTACACTTTACTTAATTTGTTTTGCATAAAAAAAAAGAAAAACAACAACAACCAGGTACTTTTAACCCGTTACTTTTGCTTTTAACTACAACTGTTAACGCTGTTGCTTTTCTAGGGCAGGTCCTGATCGTGAGACTATGTTAATGCACAAAATTCTTATATATTAGTCTCTTTTGTCATAAATGTTCATTATGATCAATTTGTTTATATATTTAAATGGACAAAATATCCAACATATTTTCATTTGCAATAGTAGACGGTTCCTACGTGAAACTTGTTTGACACATACTTTTTAACCATTGCATGCAAGAAGTTCATTATGAGGCGTAATTAGTTTCAATATCTGTATTTGAAGAATGAAACTTAACATGGTTGCATTTGGCAACGTTGTATAATTACTGTGCCCTAATTCAATTACATACATGACCCAATTAAGCGATCCTATTGTTACTAGTTGTACCGCACTGTTAAGGTGCTGCCCCCTGGAAACAAGCTGCGGTTCTGTTAAGGCCTGTGGACATGCAGCTAGTGGTAGCTATGATAATGGCGAAGAAATCGGAAAAAAAAGTAAGTTTATTAGAATTAGGGTTAGAATCGACCAGTTTAAGTTCAGAACAAGCTATGTTTAAAGAGGCATCTTGGAAATTTGTTTTGGCTTGTTTGATTTGAGGGCGAAAAAACAACCGTCTGAACCCCAAAATATATTTTTTAAGAAATCGTGTTCAAGCCACATTTGTACGTATTTTCAAATCTCCACATTGTTTTATAGTGTGAAGTATTCTTGGAGTTTTGGCACAACAAAAAACAAAAGTTCAGTGGAGGACCATAAACTGTATACATTACAATACATTTCAATACATTGGCGATAATCTGTAGTTTCTGCGGTGAAGCAGCAGCGATAATAGTTTTTGATGGTGCAGGATGTCCTGAGTACTTGACTGGATATTGCACACATGTACAACATGTCCTATGAAAGATCTGTAATCCAACATGTGCACAGATTAGAAGGACAAGGGAAAGTACGTGTATTCTTTACTTCATGGTACATTAATACGTGTTCTTTTGAGAATATTTTGCCATGCATGACTTGTTTCCATTACAAATTTGCGTGAAACTTTTGCGATATTTCCTAATGTCGATAAACAACTGCTGCGAAATGACGCCGTTTCTATTAACCATATCATGCGAATAAAACTCGTCCTCTTGTGATGTTACTCAAAAAATGGGCAGGCTTAATTATATCGCAGCCAATCGCACTTATATCATTTGGACTTGGAAATACGGAAAAACTTTCCATTACAATTTTGCGAATTATTCCTTTTTCGCATCGTCTAAAAATGTGAGCGTTAAAACTTGCGAGTTTTTGGGACTTTGACGTGTTTCCATTAGGCATATTTTCAATTCGCTATTTAAAAAAAGGTAATGGAATTCGCATTTTGAAGGGTAATGGAAACGCACCTACAGATAATAATGTTTATAACTTGTTAATTGCAAGACAAACATATTGCAAAGGACTTACTTCAATATAGTCTCCAAGGAATTGGTTAAAAGTGGCATACCTAAGTAGCAATATAGTTAAATAAACATATATTTGTGTTTCTATAGGTAATTGTTATGGGTCGTACCATACGCCCTAGTAGATGGAATCAGTTACCTATAAGTAAAGCTCTTGTTCCAGCAAGCTCAGTCCCAAGGCTCCAAACGGCTTCTGTTCAACTAAAGCAATAGTGAATCCATATATTATTTCACATATGTACCGGATAGACCGTTTCCACAATAACAACATTACAAGTGCATATGATGTATTATATAAATTGTCATATTAACCAAGTTTCTGTAGGTAATTGGAGAGGTAATTACCTAATGGAACTTAGCAGAGGCAGTTTATTAGTATTTTTAGTTGCGTATTTCCATGGGCTTTTCCCCATGCAGTCTAGTTGTTGCTTTATGACCATGTCTGTATCCTGAAAAAGGTCATTGCTTATTATTTGGACATTCTTTTGTCAATAGGTGACCCAAGTGTCATACACTCACAGTCCTACACTCAATAATAAAACCACAATAACAGTTATAATAGTCCATAGTACACACGTTCTGTACCGCCAAAGCTGTTTTCCACTGAGAACATAGGGTGTGAGAATCAGTTTGTAAAATGTGTACCTAGATGTGATGGGCATGTTGCCATCGGCTAACCTGTTCATAAGGCAACAAAACTCCTTTATGGTGTTCCCCAAAAAACACAATTTGTAGAGCTGAAACCTGTCACCTAATTGTCATCTCCATTTCTTGGAGCTCTCCAAGGACATGTACATTTCCAGATACAGTTTTAAGGTGCACAGTATCCTGTGCCATTGTGACGTTACTCCTTTACAGCATATCTGATTTGATGGGTAGCATATAAACAACGAGTTAAACTATGGTCCATTCAGACAGATTGGGGCTACTACTGATTGCATGGTGTGCTGGGTTTTGTTGTAGATTTACATATTTCAAAATGTATACGTCACTAGATTTTGCCAACCATGCATTGACCCATTCTGGCCCAAAGCCTTTACCAGTCCTCTGTCTGGGAATCCCATTGGATAACGGGTCAATTTTATCACCTGAGTTTCTGCTGTACGTTCTAAATTTGGAACACCTGCTGCTAATCCTCAGGTAAGACGTGCTCCAAGTTATTATGGGTACATTAGTCCAATTTGAGAGTTTACCCACCTTAGGAACTACTGCTGGGGTACAGTCAATGTTACAACTTCCATTTTACCAATGAGGGTCTCAAACTGTAGTTGCTGTGGTCCAACTATGGGATTTTTGCCTTTGAAATGACAATCGATCCAAGTATTTGTGATACGGCTGACAGCCATTTGGTATTCAATGGCTTGAAATGGCTTGAGGTGCAGCATTGCCAGGTTTTCTGATTTGGTTGTTGCTTCCCAGATCTCTGCTCTTCTACAGTTTGTGGGCTGGATTTAGTCAGTCAACTCAAGTCCTGCACACGGTACCTCCGTCTCTTCTTTTCCACAAAAAGTCAACATGAGGCCAGGGTACTTGTCACCAAGGGGAAGAAAGTACATACAGACCCTTGTATTGGAGTGGCACAAGGCAACAAGCACACACATTGTAGACACCTTGGATGCGCAAGTAAACTCAAACACATGGATTGAACTGGTACCTCGATCCAACATATAGAATAGAATAGTCTTTATTTGTCACATATACATTACAGCACAGTGAAATTGTTTCTTCGCATATCCTAGCTTGTTTGGAAGCTGGAGTCAGAGTGCAGGGTCAGCCATGATATGGCACCCCTGGAGCACAGAGGGCTAAGGGCCTTGCTCAAGGATGCAAGGGCGTCTTAGCAATATTGGGGCTTGAACCCCGACCTTCCATTCAGTAGCTCAGTACCTTAAACCACTTAAAATTTGAGGGGCAAAACCAGCTTAACCATGCCAACACCACCAAGGTGCCATTGCTGGGACCTTAAGCAAAGCCTTTAACCCTTAGCTGCTTCTTCAATTAAGCTTGCTCCTGAATTTCTTCCACAACCTGCATTAGCTTGGTTGTTGTGGGGACACAAACATGGCCTTTATTGTAGCTTTTGCAATTCCCACTAGTCGCAACTTATAAATCACTACTAAGTGGAAAAATGTGACTGCAGACAACTGCGACTAACCAGATCCTTCTGTTAACCATGTGCTTTAGAAAGGAAGTCACTTTTGTCTAGTATTCCTTTTACAGTAGTTAGTGTGTTGAGGCTCAGCCATAATTCCAATCTATATCCCTTTCACTAGTGCTGCTTACTCAGGTGGTAGCTCAGTGGTTAAGGTATATGCCCCTGTCCTGGAAGATCTCAGGATCAAATCACTGCCAAGCTTCCACTAGTGGGCCCTAGTCACAGCTTGGCAGTCGTTTTTCTGTTTCAGTACCTCTATTATAAGTTGTTCTGGATAAGGGCAACTTCTAAATGCTGGAAATGTAACTCCCAGCATCTGTCAGATTGTGTGCTGTTGCAGACCGTAAGTTTAAATAAACCGGAACAACTTTGAAGTCTGTCACTGTATATGAGGCAGCAATACTTAGTTTGTTCAAGTCCACTCTTCACTGGTTATTAAGGAGTCTTGCATTGGGCCAATGCACAATGCCACTCTTGTACTTCTCTATGAGGGATGAGCAGACAAACCTTGGGCAAATGTTTGTTTCTTTTGCAACAATGCAGGGCAGATTTTCTATTTATTATATTATTAATATAGCTATTAATATATTATACCTAGAGACTTCTGGCTGCTTGCATCAAAGAATGCTTATTAATATTTCCATAGTGTGAAAGGTGTTCCTCACATTTTGCCCTCAGCATTATGCTATAGATATGAGGGAGATGGTACCTCAGTGGTTAAGGCACTGGCACCGAAAGATCACAGGTTCAAATCCCATAGACATCAAGCTGCCACTAGTGGGCTCTTGAGCAAAGATCTTAACCCTCAACTTTGCAACTGAGTCACTCTGGATAAGGGCGTCTGCCAAATGCAGGAAATGTAAATGAGAGACGGTGAAGGCGTTTGTCTAGTCTAGTCCTAAAAAATTTCAACACATATCCAGGGTCATGGCTATGTAATAGCAATGTGATGCGATGTTCCTCCTGAGAATTTGTGATATCCTTTGGTTACTTTGGGTAATGTTTGAATGATACAAAGGCAAATTGACATTAGTAGAAAGATGACTACCCATATGGATTTTTGCATGAATATAATATATGCTTTATAAAACATTTAACGAGTATGAATTAATAAAATATATTCATAGTACAGATTGGTTAGTGTGTCGTATGCTTCTATGCTACACGCCCCACCACCTCACACTGCTCAAGTGCTTTGATCCTGCTGTCCTGCATTATTTTGGGATTTTTCTGCTTATGTATTATAAAAACACAGGGACTGGGCGTTGTACCTCGTTGTCATTGTTTTTTTTTCTCTGTTTCAGACTCACATACCACAGCTTATTGTTTGTCTCAATGGTACATTTCGAAGTCCCAGTAAAATGTTCATTTGGTAACACTTGTTAAGCATATAAGTGTATTAAAATACAAAATATATTTGTGCAGTGTATATCATTTAGTTGAGGTTTTCCTTGGTTGTAGTTTAAGGTTGTATAAAGGGGAAAAAAACACCCCTAGTGTGTGTTAAATGGTATGGTCCGTTCCTCAGTAATTTTCCACTCACTCCTCTGCATTCTCTGTGTTCACTAATGGGAGGGGCATAACTGTGCATGGCCCTAGTGCACAGGTTGACTGTGCTCCATTGTCTTGTGCATGCCTTGTTCTCTATATAAGGCTGTGGGGTTTTAAAACCTCGTAGTGAATTGCTTTTTTATTTTGTTTCTTTAAAAAAAAAAAAAAGCAGGGGCACAAACAACATATTTTCTCCAGATTCGCCACAGAGCATATTGTGTATATTTATATATAAAACCTTAATGTTTTGTAGATAGAGATTCTGAAACAGACTCTACATGGTTTAAGGTAAAAACTGTGCAAATGTGCAAGTATTCACACATTCATCACTGCCTCCCGACAGGCTTGGTGGCTCAAAACAGGATCACAACACACTTGCTCTCTGTCTAAATGTAGCTAGGATTAAATTAGAGCAAGAGCCATTTTATGATCAAAGGTTAGCTTTTCTGGTCTTTGTTGTCTATGTATGTCATTTAAGATTAAGATAGATCAGTGTTCCGAATGTGCCATGCAGTTAAGAATATTTAAAGTAGATGTGTGCTATGTTACACTCGATTTACTTATGTGGATTTACTGAATGTGTATAATCGACAGATATTTGATGCTGGTTTTTCAGTATATATTTGCACATTTGAGGATTTTCAAATGCTATGAAATGTTATTACATAGATTAAGATTACTTAAAAGACTTTTAAGAATTTAAAACGTTCTTGTGTCTCCATGTGCAGTTTCTGTGTATTGGGCATGTAGGCCGAGCTGGTGGTGATTTTTTGTTACTGCAGGAAAGGCCGTATGACATGGGGGGAAGGGTGGACTTAAAAGCGCATTACCGGACCAAACGTTTTCATAGTATCCTGAACCTGAGGGTTGTTTTTTTTTTTTTTTATGTACAATTCAGAAAAATCCAGAAAATTGTGTTGACAGTGAGAACTCCCTTTTTAATGCTTTTCATTGTTAAACCCAGAATGTAGTTCAGGTTATATGGTCAGATGAGTTGTTATAATAATGAACTATAAATAAATCTATAGGTGTAATTCTAGATTCTTTATCTGACGAGGAAAATCGGAGGTGAACTTGGCTAACACTTGTGTAAATATTTAAACAAAGACATTTTTTCTTCTCCTGCAGCTTTCTAGTTATATCATCCTCGCAACACTGCTGTGCTGAGGTTCTCTAGTAACCTTGGATTACATTCTTGGAGACTAGATGATCGTATTGTTAGATCCTACATTCGAAAGTAAACCATTAATAGCTTCAGTGTTAGCATGGATTATATATAAGATGAGAAATATATTCAAGCAGTCATACACTATAGTATAACTACTATAACAGGATTGAATTAATAATTGATTAATTTTTTCCCAGTTTTGTCTCTGCGATTCCAGAGTTGCATCAAGAGTAATGATTTTAGAGACAGGAACGGGTAAGGAAATAGGAGGAAAAGGGGAAGATGGGGAATAAGAGGGAGAGACAGGTGGGTAGTCAGGGGTTCGAGGAGAAGTGGAGGAATAAGAAGGAGAAGGAGGTACATAGCCAGGGGTACTGGGAGGCTTTGGTCCTGATCCTGAGTTGGATGAGGATTCCTCGGAGACCTCGGGAATGGAAAAGATGGGGATAGGAACAGTCTCTGTTTGAGTGCTTGCGGTAGCAGTGCGAGGAAGATGATAACATGGGAAGGGTCATCAGGTACATGGTCATTACACAGATCGTTGAAGAAATGATCCAGTTCGCAGGACCTATTTGAAGACGCCTGTAGGCAGAGGAAGAGTGGTAGGGACCAGGCCGTGTGGACGAGGAAGATGAAGTACGAGCTGGAGTACATGCAACACAGTAGAAGAAGATGGAACAATACAAGTATGGCAACCAGTCAAGATGCAACAAGCATAGACTAGATGCCAAATAAGTTCAAAAGCAAAATCAGCACATGTAAATAATAATGTAATCAACTATAATCAGCTAAAATGCAAGAGCAAAATCAAAAAGAGCTAAGATAAAATAGAGAAGGTACTTACGCATGGCGAAGATTAGGAAAATCCCCAGAAGACCCAAAGTCAAGAAAATAGTCCGCGACAGGTGTTGTCGATACAAGCCCAAAATAGCATCTATGATTTAAACCCGGAAAGTCTGGGGCTTTTAAAAAATAAACGAGGAGGCAGACCTGGAAATAACTGTAAATAAAGTGTCACGTGATAAAAATGATGTCAGAAAAAGGGAGTCTCCGGAAATAATGGAATTTGAGAAAGTGCTGAGCGACGTATAAAATTAGGAAGGGCTAAAAAGAGGCGTAGTCAGAAATAATGGGAAATGGAGAAAATCTATGCAAATTAAGAAAAGGAGGTGCCTAAAGGCGGCAGAGATAAATAGAGGCAACAGTGGGATGGGTGCGTGTGCGTTCGTTGGTCTTCAATTGGAGCAGTTAAAATAAACTTGTGAATTGTCCTTCTCACTCAAGCCTGATAGTCTGATTGTTGCCAGTTGCAACCTAGCAGTGGCTAGGGATTAAGTAACTTGGGGAACTCCTGAGGTGTCCGGTCTTAGAGAGGAATCTGAGATCCGACACTTACATCTCACGTAATCCTATTTCGTTAATGTATCAGATAGGACAACACAGCTATCATTGTTAGAATTGTATTACAATTTGCTCATGGATTTAGAGGATTCTGAATTGTGAACATTAGTTGTTCGACAGGGGACAGGTATTTGGGAAATGGGATGTAATCATGGCAGAGATTTAAACTTGGGTACAAACCTAAAAAGAAAAGAACTCAAATAAAGTTATTTGTTCTGCTGTGTGAGTTAATGTAAAGTCCGAATTCAGTAGACACATTTAGATATTTTTTTCCCCTCTACAGCACTGGAGCAGGCATAGCTCAGTGAAACATCTTCTCTCCCACCGAGCCGAGCTGGTGGCCATTTTGGGTTACTGCAGGAAAAGACGAAGTAAAATGTCTGCCTGGGAACAGGGGAACTTCTCGTAGCACCACAATTGATGTGTAGCCTTCGATTGCATAAATCTTATACTTTCACAGTAAAAGTGTGCCGCATTTGACATCCAGAAATCAATTGACATTTAATGTTGTATAATAACAGATGGCTTCCAGTGATTTTTCTCTCTCGATCCCCCTTTTTTCTGTTTGTTTGAGAATCAATGTTTTGCTCCCTTTCTAGAACCAATAGTCTGACATTTAGTAGACCACATAATGTGTAAGCATACATATTGTGAAGTCTTGTTAACTGACTATTATACGTTTTCTGAATAAACTTGGTCAGTCTATTGAGCTTACATTATTTGTTGACAAAAAATCAGCCGAAATCTATTCCCTGTGCGTCAGCACTATGTTTGTAGTGGTCCTTGTGATTTTGTGATTTTGGGAAACGGGGAGGGGTTACCTTGTTAAAGCTTGACAGCAGCATTCCTGACTTTAGACAACCCTGTTTCAGACCAGCAAATAACAAGTTGCTGATGTCATTCTCACTTTGTCTGCTGTGGGTGTGACATGTCCATTTCAACTAAGAAATATAGGCTGCTGTGTGATTTATACAAATCGATTGCTTGTGTTTAGTATGTTAAAAAAATACGCATTTGTTATGTTTTCCGTTGATTTATTACTTATTGTTATTATTATATGTTTTTTTTTACTGTTGGATGGGTTAAGATTCACAATGTTCACAGAACTTCTATATCTTTAAAACCATGGACAGGTGCATTGATACAGTGGCACCCGTCAAGAGATTGTGATATATTAGGTTGCACGTGAACAGTCACTTTCGAATGTGTTGGATGCAGGAAAACTAAGGATCTGTGCAACCTTGACAATGACCAAATTGTTATGGCTACACAACTGGATCAATGCTTCTCCAGAACGAAAGGCCTTATGGGGTGCTCCTGGAATATACACTGTTCTCAAACGCCTTCCATGGAAAGGCTTACTTAAGCCTACAAAAGATCTGCTCTAGTATATATTGCTGAATAATGCTGTCTATGACAAAGATGTCAGAATGCACGTCACAGATTGTGGTATATGATTCTGCATATATGCAGACTAATCAAGAGTTCCCAGGCTTACCCTATCCATTTCGAAGAGCGCCTATGCTGGGCACAACAGCACTGATCTAGAGACACTTCAGACCACGTTAGACTAGTTTTACATTTTCGTGTACATAAAATTGAGGATAGAGTGGGGTGATAAATCGATGAATTTTATGATTTCAGCTTGGTTTGGCACAGCGAGCTTCTGTAGTTCCACTCCACATTACACTTTTGAAATACGAAATACAACATGGTGGCGCTCTGATGAATTCAAAGAGCTTGTGTCCAAGAGGGGCGCGGTTTCATCAGTTGTATGGAAAAGGTTCCGGTTTGCAACTTAAGACGTTCAACAAGCCAAAGCCCCGCTGTTAAATTTGCTTGAAGTTTGTGGCAACTTGAGGTATCAGCACGACTAATTTATTCCAACAGAACGACATTGTTGAATGGGGAGGCTGTGTGTGGCGATGTGAGCTAAACATCAGAGATTCCATTTAAGAAATAAATTGAGCTTTAATGGATGGCAAGGTGCATTGTCTTTGAAATCTTGCAAAGAGACAGCACCAGGATGCACTATGGGCAGAAGACAAGCCAGGGAGGCAGTGCAATGCTCATGGCAGGGCTATGCTCATACCACAAGAAAACTTTGGGCCGTAGCATGGATGTGGATGTACCCCTTACCTAAACAATCTTGCTCCCCATCATGGCAGCAGTATTCCCCAATTGCAGTGGCTTCTTTTAGCAGAATAATGTTCCCTGGCAGACTACAAAAATTGTTCTGGACGGGTTTGTGAAGACAAAGCGTCCAAATATTGACTTGGCCCTCAAATTATCTAGATTTCAGTTTGATCAAGTATCGTCGGGATGTGCTGAACAGGCTGATCCTCAGACCCGGAAAAACTTGTAGAGTGGTACCTTGGTGTGCGTCGCTCTCAGTGTACATTGCCTTCAACTAACATCGGATGTTTTGTTGAGAATTTGACATCGGTTAACGTCGCTTCCTTCAGTTTCTGACGCGTTCACCTGGAGCGCCATCTAGAGGAACTCACTAATTAATTCCCTGATCATGACCGGAGACAAATAGGATAATTCAGTTCTGTTAATGGTTAAAGTCGATTTCTGAGGAACAAATTAACGACGTACATCGAGGTACCACTGTACTTTATCGCAAACATGTTACCCTGACTTACTCCTACTGGTAATTTTTTAGGGGGCAGTATATGACAGACGTTTTTCCAGATGCATGAACAAAGTCCATAATATGGAAGCTAGTTTCCATCACTGGATAAAAAATAAAAAAGGTTATGATTCTGACGTTTTTCTCAGAATTGCAAGACTGGAACTGGAAACTGGAAACCTTTATATCAAATGTATATCCTGCAATTTTGACTTTTCTTTTCCTCACAATTCCCTGTTATCTTACAGGATTATTATGGCATGGTTTCGAATTCTAACTTTATTACACACAATTGCGACTTTTTATCTCTCAATTCTAACATTTTTCTCGCAAGTACAAGTTCACATTCTGATTTCTGAGATTTGCGAATGTTGTATTAACCTTTTTCTTTAATTCAGTGGCGGAAATAGGCTCCCATACCATAAAGTTTACAAACATAAGCAAATCAGAAGAAACTAGAATCCCAGAAATATTCAGGGTATAATTCTATTACCATACTTCATCTAAACTAGTTCAATCTAAATAGGGCTCTATAATGGGTCACTTGGCAGGTTCATAAGTTATTTTTTAATAATAATGATCCTTGTGATATTAGTGCACATTTAAAATTTGTTTGTCCAGTGCTTTATGGGCTTTACATGGCGTAATGGGCTTTACATTTATTGTTGCTTATAAGATCAAATTTTGCACAAAAGTATCCCAAGGCTTTATTTGCACGGGGAAAGCGGTTTCGCTCCACAATGCTCAGCCAAAGGTTGTCACCCAATCCAGAAGAAAGTGGTACAGTCCAGTACAGCCACCCATCCCCCACTCCATTCCATTTTCTCACAGTATACTGTCAAGATCATGCTTAGTTAGAATGAATAATGCTCATGCTAAATGAAATATACACATTCCTCTTTACTGCTGTTACCAAGGCAGGACTGTTAATATTTAATAAAGATAAAATGATACAGATTATTGGAGGAATGTAAGCCGAGTGCTTGCTAGATTGTTGTGACCTTTTATAGCGATAGATCATAAACCCCCTAAAATGACACATGAAAAGGGGACGTGAAAACAGGAATTTGTTCAAATCACACAGGATTTTTGCGTATAATTATATTAAGCTTCTATTCTCGCCTTTTGTTAAATCCCCTATGCAATGGTGACACGGTGTGGTCTGTGCTAGTGTGCATTTTTCCTTTTGGTTAGCTTTTTTTGTGTGTCTGTCCAACTAGCGGTTTAACTCACTCCCCATGTATGAACCCCATCCTTTACCATATATGCCAAGAGCAGTTTCGTTGTGAAGATAATAGGATAAGCTGAGATTTTTTTTTTGCAAATGATATAAGGTACATGGTACATTCGAACTCCAAACATTTACCTTCTGTTTTCATTTCAAAATATAACTATTTGAATGAAAATAGTGTTAACTACTGGATTCTATCCAAGTTTGTCTTTGACGTTTGTCTCTTTCACTTTATATGTATATGTTATCTATATGTATATGTAAAATATAGATAACTTCAATTTATTGTGTGTATTTAACATATTATATGAGCACTGTGTTTTTTTTTAGCTTCTGGGTATTTCATTCGTACAGTTTGTTGCTTGTTATTTTGCTACTAAGCTACCAAAACTGACCTTGTTTACAGGTCAAAGGAATATGTATATACGCTTCAAAATCGTATATACAAATCATATACAAAAAGACCGCCGATCTACCCCGAAACCAGTCAGTCAATCCATTATTGTAAGCTGTCTAGCTCTTATAGGTGATAAATCCTGTCCTGGTTGTGATGTGGGGATGTTTTGCCAAACTGATCTCACTGTTTTTTTTCCCCATCAGTGCAAATCAAGAATTTCATACTGAAATCCCACTGAGATACTAAATGGCAACTTTGCAGATTATCACAAGCAGGATTATACAAATATCTTTAATGCAAAAAGAAATGCAAAAGCGGTCTGATTTAATGATATATGAAATATTGGGCAAAAAGAGAATGCCTGGAAAAATGTAAACCTGTAAAATGTAAAAGGTTAAGGATTCCTGTTATGTTGAACAATATAAAGACGGAGCAAGTGCTAGTCGTTCAGTCTTTTCCCAGTTATGCTGCAGGCATATTTTTTGTGGAACGGTTCCTCTCTCGCGTGCCAATCTGGTGGCCATTTTGAGTAACTGCAGGAAAGCATGGAGCAAAATGTCTGCATGGGGTTGAGGTGGGGTATGTGTGTGTTTATGTGTGTGTTTATGTGTGTGTGTGTGTGTGTGTGTGGGGGGGGGGCAAGTTCTCTTAATTGCTGGTAAAAGAAATGAAAAAAATAGCTATAGCTAATGAATTCATGGTGGTTTGTATAATTTCATATATATATATATATCCTATATATATATATATATATATATATATATATATATATATATATAATGATAAATACTTTCCTAATAATTTCCTTATCTAGGAAAGCACCTGGATCTTGTTAGCACCATGTGATTTAAAAGCTAAAATTCTTTACTTGGGGGCACGGTGGCTTAGTGGTTAGCACGTTCGCCTCACACCGCCAGGGTCCGGGTTCGATTCCCGTCTCGTCCATGTGTGTGTGGAGTTTGCATGTTCTCCCCGTGCCTCAGGGTTTTTTTCTCCGGGTTCTCCGTTTCCTCCCCGGTCCAAAAACATGCACAGTAGGTTGATTGGCACCTTGGAAAATTGTCCCTAGTGTATGAATGTGTGTGTGAATGTGAGTGTGTTTGTGCCATGCGATGGGTTGGCATTCCATCCATGGTGTATACTGCCTTAATGCCCATAGACGCATGAGATAGGCACAGGATCCCTGTGACCCGAGGGAAGATCGGATATAGCGGTAGAAGATGAATGAATGAATTCTTTACTTGTTCTTTGCTTAGTTAAGCAAGAAAAGCACCCACTCAGATCAATTCTATGCTTTGCAAAACCCAGAAATAAAGATTTATTTTATTTCTTGTGTGTACAAAAAGCACTAACATTTATTTTTTTAACCCCCACAGGAGGAGTCTATCATCACATGCTGTGACTGAATTTTCTTTTTGATCAGCATTAATATTCCCAAGCCAGAAGTTGTGGTAAGTTTTAATCTTTGAGATAATATTAATAACTAATTTTAATAAAGGAGTACCACCTGTCAGATGCAGCAGCAGAATGCAACATGTAGATTATAAAATAAAGTTTATTAATAAGGTTATTAGTTATTATTTTTCCAATGGCGAGTTAAAGGAAATTAAATTAAAAAAAAGATTATTTGCATCTACACTGCACAAAGTTTTACTGAACAAGTTTTGAAAAGTAGAAAGTCAATAAAGTTAAATATTGAAAAATTATAATAAACACTATGACAATTTCAGACAAATGTCAGAAATTGTCCAAATAACTGGAATTGGTTTTATGATTTTTTTTCTGTGAACATGAAAGCGCTATTCTTTTAAAACAATGAAATTGTCTGACAAATGTTAATATAGAAATTATATCAGCAACCAGTTAAAAGCAAAGGGCTTCACATTTTCGACACTGGACATATATCTAGCAGAAAGTGCTGAAGTCCATTCGCGCAAACTAGTAGCGGTCCATTTCTCTCGCAAACAAATAAAGTAAAATGAAAGTAAAAATTCATACATCGTAATAGAATTATCAGCTCTTTGATCCACCATCCTTGTTCCTTAAATTTGCTTGTTGTAGTAAACTGCTTTCTCAGTCCCTCCTTCCTTGTTGCCTCATACTCATTACTGAAAAATGTCTATTTTTGTGTCCAAAACGGTGATGGCCCACTCTTGAAAATGTTGAACAGAAGTATAAAGACATTGTCCTGCTCATCTCTTTCAACATATGACCTATATCCTCATGACACTCCATTATAAATTGCGCTGAACTAACTATGGTAAATAAGTTAAAATATTGACACACAATTTAGTCGTGGTGGTTCTTTTGCAAGTCAAGTCAAGAAGCTAGTAAACCTACTGCATAATATGTTAAACAGTACAATTCGCAAAATAGTGAAATGTAATCAATACTGACAAACACAATGATGCGCTCAAAAACAGCATGAGCAGCAATTCTGACTTGTGCAAAAACTTCATGTAAACAGTATAAACAGTTAAAATAGTAAATGTGTTTATAATAAATATGGGATGTATACAAAAGTTGAATTTTGCCTGATGGTTTGAGGGGGGGACTGTTGCATAGTCTGGTTGTGAGGGCCAGAATGCTTGGGAACCACTTTCCTGAAGGTAGTAGTGTGAAGTGTGTGTGTGTGTGTGTGTGTGTGTGTGTGTGTGTGTGTGAGAGGTGTGTGGGGACCTTCACAATGCAGTTTGCTGTTGCGGACGCAGTGTGTGGTGTACATGTCCATGATTGAGGGGATTGAGACTCAAGTGATCTTCTCGGATGTCCTCACTATCCGTTGTAGGGTCTTGCAATCCGAAACGGTGCAGTTCCCCAGACAGGCAGTGATGCAGCTTCACAGGATGGTCCCTCTGTAGAACATGGTCAGGAGATTGGATTTCCTCAGTTGGTTACGGGTTGGTAATATTGTGCAAGATTCTGCATCCTGCAACTCTTAAGAACATTCTTTCTTGCTGTGAGCATACTTAAGGACAGATGCCAACACCCAAGATTGCTGATACCCAGTCATCAAGGTGAAACTGATGGCATATTTATATAAACAGGACAGGGTTTTGATGGTTACTAAATCTTAATGATGGAATCTTTCCTTTGATTGTTGGCATGCTGCTTTGGGATGAACTTGCATGATTATATAAACTTATGGACCTGAGTCCATGCACTCCATGCATTGGGGTCTTGAGAGGCACGTCAGAGAAGCCCTACCATTTAGAATTAGTTTGAATGCCACAGCATTGCCACAGGTGTCTAGCAGGAAGTGGTCTTGTGTTTTGACTGGCAGGCTTCCATGCGATAGTAGAGAGCTCGAGTTGGAGTTGGGAAAAGACATGAGACAATGGGTGTAAAAACAGAGATACAACTTTAAAGTTGTGTGCTAAAATTCCAGGATTGCCAGTGATTTTTTTTAATAGCCTCAATTTGGAGTGAAAATGTAAAGTTCCTTGACGTAAGTATTATAAAAACATGTTAGTTACAGCTGGACGGATGTGGTGCAAATGAATGGGGGAAAAAAATAAGATTTGACTCAGAAAAATTACCACAAAAAAAGTACTCGATTTCTTGAGTTTTACTTGAGTTTTTGGTAACCTGCAGTTGTTAAGTCAGAGCTTTGGGAATTCCCGCCTTCTCTTGCCTGCTTGTCCTTACTTTTCCTGAGCAACTGCCGAGGCCCTTGCTAAGATGGTGGCCATTTTGTGTTACTGCATCGTCCGCTTGTGTGAAATGGTTGAATGAAGGAGGGGCTTTTTAAAGAACCTCATCTTCTAAATGTACCATATTATTTGGTTCAGTGTTTTGCCCAAACAAACACTGCTGCTTTTGTTGTGTTCATAAATGTGCTGTGCGGCACAGATTGAATTGTGCAGCTTTTTTTTTTTTTGTTCTCCAGATTATTATTTTTTTAGCTCAAAAAAGGACATTAAATGAAAATGTACCTTTAGTGTTTAATTTAATTGATTAACTGAATCTAGACTAAAGATTTGGTTTAGGTTGTCCAAATTTGCATTTTTGATTACACACTGTATTAATTACAGACCATCTGTTGAAGTGTTTACTAATTTATTTTACATGTAAGGGGGCATTTAATTCATTGAAAGGTGAATGTATAAATGCCTTTCCCCAATTCTCTAGTATAGTGTTTTCTTCAATCCAGTGATTTTGGAATAGGAAGATATTGACTAAAGGGCATTTGTTGGGGGAGGGTTTTGTTTGCAGCAGAACGAGTCTCAGCCGGTTCAAACTGGTTTGCGCAGCCCGCTCTGATTGGCTAGCATTGTTAATCTTTTTTTCGAAGCACAGTGATCGCTAAAGCAAACATATACTAATACTTATGAGTATGTTTAGCGTTTGGTTGGTATTTTCAGCTTACTGTCTCACTAAAGTCCTGAGGGCTGCATGAGATTGCTACAGTACATGACTGTGTGCTGCGTAATAGACGTGTGGACGTTTGTGCACTCAGCATAGGGTGAACTTTTATTTCTCATGTATATATTTTTTTGAAGTCTTGCTTTATTACTTGTGCTATAGATTGCCTGCAGAAATTTTGAGAACGTCTCACTCCCAATGTTTAGTATAAACCATTCTGTGTGTGTCTCGGGCAAGGAGCATAGAAACCATGATATATAAAATGGATAACATCCTAGCAGTCTTTTTGAAAATGAGATTTGTGGTAATATACTTGTGAATAGTTTTATAATACAACGACTATACTGAAAACATATTACATTTTAATTATATATGAGGAAAGGCCTTTCAAAGATGCCACCCCTAGTACAGGTAACATTTGGTATGGCCCTGTACCCTGTATAGCGTTTTCCCTTTTTCAACAGACTTTTTCATCTCTCCAAACACACCCATTGCTTATCTCATGCCTGATTTAATGCAAACCTTTCAACAACATTTTATTGTACATAATTTAGCTTTTAAATTAGCCAGTGCTGTATAAGATACAAACCCTTATTGACTCCGTTCCTGGACAAGAATACATAAATATATCAAGGAACAGATCGGATTTTGTCTTGTTCCCCTGGACATTAATATAAACATTCACGTATGTTCGTTTTGTTGGGAACCGCGGCTCTGGAAATCTGGTGACTCAGCAGATTACAGATTCTCAGCATTGATGAAAGATTAAACAGTATCTTGCCCCAGCCTCGTAAATAACACCTCCCTCTTGAGGGACTAGAAAGTTATGCTTATATTTTTGCTTAAAGTTTGACTTGTGTAAGGTCATTTAACGCAGCTTGTATTTTCATTGCATCCTGATTCCTGATCAGATTTTACCCTGTGTACAGTCTGTCTGCATTTTCACCTGTATTCAAATTTCCGATCGACCAAAAAACAAAAATCGGATTGCTATATAGCAATTGGTTTATGTACAAATCAGCACATTGTTTCACAATTTTTAATGGTCTATTTATGAATGTATATCATCTATTCCTGATACTTATATGTACGAAAGTGTTAACATACAATTTTAAAATCTTTAAAATCTTAATGATAAATTATAGTAAAATTCAATGAATCATTTGACCTTGCCCAAATTTTTAGTGGTAGTAGCTCCAAACGAAGGAGATGTGATTGTCTTTCGGGACAGAGGTGTTCTTGGCAATGGAGGACTGAGACAAATGTTTATTTTTGGTACCCGAAGGTGCTGAATTTACAGTAGGTTATTGTGTAAAGTATAACAGGGGACTCGAATATACCCCGTAATCCGAGCCATGCTTATGTGATCCAGATTTGGCCATGATTTAAATGAGACCATGTTATGTTAATTCGCAAGGCACAAATACAGTTTCTCCTTGGAGGCCTCTACGTATATACTGAACATAACATTGCGAACAGGTATCTGTTCAACAAATCAAAGGCTGTTTTCTCTTTTAAAATATTTTGTTAAAATAGGGAATAGGCAAGTTTACTTACCTGACAGTCATTCTTTTCTTCCTGGAGAAGTGTGTGAAAGTGGTAAGTAGAGTTCTGATTTTGTGAGTGCTTTATGGTACTGCAGTGCACAGATCTATAATTAAAAGGCTTCATTTTGTAATTAATGCATATACAAATATTTAAGATATTAAGCAGATGGCTTTGTCTTGCTCCCTCTTGTGTTGAGTCAGAGTTGCACATCCTGTCGGCCCTCTACTTTGTGAAAATGGTATGGTCCAGGACTAGCAGTAATTTTCCATCCTGTTTGCTCAGTGCTGCAGTGGGGGAAGGGAGTGTTTGTCTGGGATGGATTTTTAGTCTTTTTTGTCTAAATTTTGTTCAAATATATAATCGCATGGAAACATTTTGCCCCACACATTCAACTTGTATTGTAAAATATGTATAGATTTTTATGTATAGGTTTTTTCCCCCCTGTCTGTGGTATCAGATTTGCCATGTGGAGAAAAAAAATCTTGCATACAGAACCACTGAACAACTACACCGTTGTGTTTCTGGTCCGTGTGATTGTAAGTGTAATTGTGATCAGTGTTTGTACAATGTGCTCTTGTGTTGCTGGGGAAGATCACAAAGAATATGCTCCACCCCTTTGCCCACGTGGTACAGTCCCAGCTCAACGTCCCTCTCTCACTCTGTCTCGCCTATATATAGGGTGAGCAAGAGGCAGGCTAGTCGCACTTGCGTTCTTGTTCATGGCCTACGTCTGAAGCTCACGCAGGTTTACATTTAAACTTTTCTCCCCCCCCCTCCCCTATTTCTTGTCATACATGCTTTTTGCTTTTTTCCACCTTCGTCACTATTATTCGATGCGAATATTGTTTTCAGGATCGTTTCGTATGGTGATTTATCTGTGTCTTGTGTATGATGTCGAAAAAGTTAGCATGAACGCGTTATCTATGGTTGCTATTGTTCGATTATGGAGCGTCTTCTTGGCTTTTCTTTTTCAACAACAAATTTGTTTTCCGGGTATCATTTCCTTACCAGAAAGATGTTTCATTCTTTTGTTTTATTCTTAATTCTGCTGTTTACGCAAAAGTTACGCACTGTTGCTACATTGACAGTGATTAACTGGTGAAGCTGAATATTCTTTGGAAATTTAATACTTTTTTTTTTACAGTTGTTTTTGTGTTCATCATGAATTACCCTGTTTTGTTACACATGTAATTGTGTGTGTTTGGGTGGGTGTATTTGATTACATCACGATGTTCCTTTCAAATGTATTTCACTTCTGAAGCGGCGACTAAAATCGTTCCACGGGTTCGGGTAGTGCGGTTGTTCGCAACACCAGGCAGTGTTGTTGCTACACAACACCCTGAAGCACATGGTTGAGTCCTAGCTGTTCACCCCTCCCCCTTGTCTTTCTCTGACTCAGTATTGCTCTTCTGCTCCCTTGCTCCTGTCTACACGGTGTTTGCTCTTTGGACCGAGACGCTGTGCTTCCTACCTTGCTCGCATTCTTTCGCTTGTCAACAAATGTTTGACGGACTGGCAACTATTCGGACAGCCCTTCCAAAAGATGTTTACACTTGGCCTTGATAACTTGTATAGCTATCATATTGATATGGATACATCGATGTTTAGAGTCTTTTTTTCACAACAGAGGTTGTGAAACTGCTTATGACGCAAAACAATAACAAACTTGTGGGCATCTTCAGACTAGTCCTAGTCTGGTTAGAAGTCATAAAGACTTGCACCTAATTCCGAAAGATGAAATTGCGCATATATATATATATATATATATATATATATATATATATATATATATATATATATATATATATATATATATATATATATATATGCGCGCAACAGCATTGAGCATTTAAACGACTACAGCCAGTGCTGGGTGCTTTTGGCCTCTGTTTTGGAGGAATGTTAATGCCTAAGTTTACACACAGCTACGTCATAGCTACATAGTCTTGAAATTTTTGCTCATAAAGCCAAAAGTTAATGAGATGTTTGGGTTGTTTTTTTTGCATATCTAAATGGTACAGACAACCCATGTCCCACTGATTTTATCAATATATGGAGGTCTGGAGGAAATGTCTTTTTCTCCTCACTGCTGTCTTTAGAAAGCTGTCTCTGGGGTGCTAGTCACCACAGAAATGTGCTGCGAGGCTCATGTTGTGGCTTTCATTTGGAGTCACTTTTTGTGAAGTCTTCTGACTCTGACTCCGTTATAAATGAAGTGGAATTTGATTCCTCACTATTCCTGCCCTGGGGAAACAAGATTGGGCTCAAGTTCAAGTGTAGAGTAAAGGAATGTATCTGCCCTTTACTGGGATGCACCCTTGATTTTGCTTATGGAAGAAATATTTTTGGCTCCACCTGTGGACCTGGGAAGTGTAGAATTCTCCATGGATGCTTCCACATATCCTATTTATCTGGAATCAATATGATCACAAAACCTTTTACTAAAACCGGCATGACCAATTGGGAATCTGTACCCAGTTGCTAACTATATGTCTAAGCCATGGGTTTTTAGCCTTCAGAGAATTTCCAAGTACAGATGTGATCGTGGTACACACGATAGCGAAATGTTCAGTTATTCATTTTTGCTTGAGATATTTAAGCTATAACCGAGTTGCAGCTATGAAATCTCATTCAAGACCTATGTTAAACATTAGCTATATATCAGCTATTGTTGTAGGTTTATTACATTTACATTACATTACATGATACCTCAAAAACAAATCATTAAATAGTCTGAAACTAATGCATGGTCCAAAGATCTGATACAGAGATCTTGCTTGGTATGTCCAGAAAGTACTATTGTAGGGAAGGATCAATTGATTGATTGTTTTGAGAAGTAATTTATTATAGAATTGTTTACATTTCTTCTCAAGCTTTCGTTTCAGCAAATCGAATTCTAATCTTTTTCATTGAGAATAAAAGACAAACTTTGGGATTTGCTTCAATTTCCAACCTTTATTGTATGGCCATTTCAGTTTACTACACTGCATCATGGATTTCTCTTTCTCACAAGCTTGCTGCAAAGTCTTAACTGACTAAATACATGGGATCATATTCATGTTTAAATGGGACTCTTTGTACTTAAGCTAGCTAGCTTTGAATAGCCAACTGAAAGTAGAGGTTTTCCAACACTTCAAATTTTGCAAAAAAAAAAAAAAAAAAAAAAATGGCACGCATAGTATTTTACTGAATTTGAATTCATCATCGAGGCACGGTGGCTTTGTGGTTAGCACGTTCGCCTCACACCGCCAGGATCCGGGTTCGATTCCCGGCTCGGTCATGTGTGTGTGGAGTTTGCATGTTCTCCCCGTGCCTCAAGGAGGTTTTTCTCCGGGTTCTCCGGTTTCCTCCCGGTCCAAAAACATGCATGGTAGGTTGATTGGCACCTTGGAAAATTGTCCCTAGTGTATGAATGTGTGTGTGAATGTGTGTGTGTGTGCCCTGCGATGGGTTAGCATTCCATCCAGAGTGTATCCTGCCTTAATGCCTATAGACGCCTGAGATAGGCACAGACTCCCCGTGACCCGAGTCAAGATCGGATAAAGCGGTAGAAGATGAATGAATGAATGAATGAATGAATTCATCATCAATTTCATAATGTTCCTACAATATTAAGTTTTGGGATTTTCGCAGTTTCAGAATTTACAGTAAACTTCAAGCTACTATATATGGGAGCATGACTGTCATAAGGTGGTTTAGTTTAGCCACAATTTAATTTTCACAATATATTGGATTAAATTGGTGCTCTCACCATTTGGTCTTGAACATTTTACAGAATGCATTGGCACAAGATTTGAAGAGACTGAACTTTCTCCTTGTTTCTGTATCAGTTGCATTTTCTATAGCACATGTGCTTATTTGAATCACACGTACTATATAGGGTTTTTTTGTTGACTTTGGAGGCTCCCTTGTCATTTTTAGTAACAGAATGAGTCGGACACTTGTTTATCACGTGCCAATCATCAAATTATCAGTATTATTGATGTAATTGGAATGAGCATGGTAATCTGGTAATCATTACAAAAACTCAAGAGCTTGACATTTTTTGCTGAAGTGTTTATAGGACATTTATATGCATTTTCCTGGACATGTGGAATCCTCTTCAGGAAATCGGAGGTTTTCAGATACTGTGTATATATACAGCTATGTGGAGAAGTCTAGAGTACATGGAAGCCCTGAATATAAACCACAGACTGTTGACAATCCTGCAGTCGCTGGCAAATTTAGAGTTATGAGAATTTGCTTCTGAAGAGCACTTGGAGAGAGCACTTGTGTTTCATGCTTGTGAGACTGAATGCTAAAATGTATTTATTTATTTTTAATTTTATAAACTTTTTCCAAAAAAAAAAAAAACACAGGCTTGTATAAGATAATTGTCATACTCCCTCTAATGTTGAGATGTAGCTGAGCAGCTCCACCGTTTGTGTCCTTGGTAAAAGTGGTACGGTCCGTGAGTTGCTGTAATTTTCCACTCCTCCTGCAGCAGTAGTGGAAGGAATTATTTTAACTTTTCGTCATGTGGAGACTTTCTAAAGCGTATAATATTGTACGACCATCCATATTTTACTGCCGCTTTCACTGGACCAGAGATTTTCGAGTGGCAACAGGTCCAGTCCGTAGTTCGCTTTAGATTGTACCATTGAGATGGAATAAAAATCCAAATTTATGCTATGAAACCAGAATAAATATGACTGGCTTGTTTTGCCCGGTCACTTCCAAATTTTAGTATGTCTGTCAGTATGGCTCGCTTTCTTTTAATTTGTCAGGCTTCACCTATGGCACTGAAGGAGCAGCTTATTGCAGTGATTTGCTCTGCTGCAAAGTCACTACATCTAGGGGAAGGGAATGTTTTGCCCTTTTTTACCTTTAAGATGGTGCTCGCATTTTTTACCAAGCAGTGTTGATTTACAGTACAATGTCCAAAACTTCAGCTAGTAATATATGCTCTCAGATTAAATTTTTTTCTTTTTTATTACATTTCTCAAATGCAGGCTGCATACTGATAGTTTTTAGATGGTGGTTATTAGGACTAATAATATAGGTTACATTTTTCTTTCTGCCTCTTGGGTGGAGACAAGTGGCGCACAGCAAAACACCCCTTTTTGTGAAAATGGTACGGTCTGTGCCTAGCTGTAATTTTGCACTCATTGTGCAGAAGTGGGGGATGGGATTGATTTCATGCCTTTACCATGTGGTTTTTGACTATTTTGCGTAGAAATCTTCTATAAATCACTACGTTTATACATTTGGTTTCCTTGAATTCATATTGTAACTATGATTTACATAGTTAGTCGTAATTTGTCTGTTGTTCTGCACCTAGTTAACAATGTTTGTAGGTTATGTTTATCATCCTACAAAGTGGTGTGGTATAAATGGTGACACCATAACACACTCAAGGAGCATGTGGGTTTGGTTGCTCGTCGAGTCCTCCTGCACCTCTGGTTCTCAGTCGTGTGTGTGTGTGAGAGTGTGTTGGTGTTTATGAGCGCAAGCTCTTCAGGACTGATATATTCGCTCACTCGGGCGTATTGTTTGAGTAGCAACCAATTGGGTCAAGCTACGGAGTGAGAATTTGTAGCCGCATCTGAATTTTTTTTTTATTTATTTACCCCCCCCCCCCCCCCCCCCCCCCCCTCCCCCCCCCCCCCCCCCCCCCCACCCCCCCCCCCCCCCCCCCCTTCATGAAGAGATTTTAATGTCAGTACTATGTCCATAATTTTTGTTTTTCTTTTCAACGTCTAAACATTGTGCAACCAACATGGTTTAGTAATTATCACGGATGATAAAAATAATCTGGAAAGGAAGTAGTCATGCTCCCTCTTGTGTTGTGACTGAGTTGCACAGCAGAGAGCACCCCTATGCCTCGGGAAAGTGGTACGATCTGTCCCTGGCTGTAATTTTCCATTGTGTACAGAAGTGGGGGGATGGGACTGCGTTCTGCTTTTCACAATCATGTCATGGATTACTGATTGCAATTTCAGTTTAGACCAGTTTGTTTTTATGAATGTGTTATCTGAAGGGTCAGTTCTGGAGTGGAGACCTCATTCGGGCATTTATTTATTTATTTTTGTCTGATAGGATGCGATTTTGCGTCGTGTTCATGGTCACACTAGAACACAGTACCTGGTGACATGGTGCTCGTTTGGTTCCCATCCGCCACGGATTCCCTCAATAGTGCGTGTCTGTGTATAAATTCAGAGCGCTCCACTTACAGCACTTTTACACCCTACAGCATTCGCAGCTTGTGAGTGACGAGAAAAAACTTTCCCTGGTTTTCTTTTTGCTTTTTCGATATCTTGACCCTCCTCTGCTTGCTTCGGCTGGTTCGTCAGCAAAATGTCCGTAATACAACGCACCTGCGGATAAATGGGCAGGTCCAAAGTAGCTACTCCTTTTCGCTTAAAAGTATTAGTTAGCTAAATTAACATAGGGGGGCCTTTTCTGCTAAACTCCCTCTTGTGTTGAGGCAGAGCAGAACACTGCTTGGACATCTCTGTCGTGAATGTGGTATGGTCTGTGCCTAGTTGTAAATTTCCACTCTCTTTGTGGAGCACTGGGAGGAGATTAATTTCAGTGGTCCTCCTTGTAGTCTTTTGCCAGTTTTCGTGTTGTGAATGATATTCGCACAGATGAACAAGTTTCAATTATTTTGGTCCTTTCTTCATATTACTTAAGATTTATTTAATCTTTTTTTTTTTGTTTACTATCAAAACCGTTACATTTTGCTGTTCTGAACCATACTGAACTTGACGCACGTAGCTTTTTCCCCTTCTTTGTCATTAACTTTGGTGGGGTTGTGACTCATTAGAAACTGAATGTTCTAGAATCTGGATGCTGTAGATCAGGGGTCACCAACGTGGTGCCCGTGGGCACCAGGTAGCCCCCAAGGAGCACATGAGTAGCTCTCAGGCTCTCAGGCTTGCTATAAAAAGTGCACAACTCATCAGTGAGTGCGTCTATAAGGCAAATGTATAATGTATTGTTAATTCGTTGTTGATAGTCACTGTCAAAAATCACAAGTGTATTCACATAGATAAATGAGTATCGAGTCATTAATAATAATAATAATAATAATAAAAATAATAATATTTGTTATTTCAGTATTTCAAGATAGAGGAGTATTGCAAACTGGTAGCCCTTTAGACTGGTGTCCATGTAGTAGCTCTCTGTTACAAAAAGGTTGGTGATCCCTGCGTGTAGATGTATCATGCGCCCCCATGTGTTGAGGCAAAGTATTGCAGTTGAACAACCCTCTTTTGTGATACTAAGTGGTACGACCCATGTGTGGCAGTAATTTTCCACTCTGTGAATAGCACTGGGGGAGGGGAGGGGAGCCATTTCATCTTGATAGACCTGAATAACATTTTATATTGTATTAGAGGTGTCTCCCTCCCAAACAACTTTTAGTCTAAAGCTTGTTATCGTAATCCTTGGTGAGCAAAGTTCTTTATCGAATTGACTCTACATGTGGTGTAACAAATATTTCTACAGGTGGTGTTAAATGAAAATGTCCTGTACACCTCCTGCTCCACCCAGGAACATAATACTGGTTGCTTGTTTGGTTCCCCTCCGTAGTGTGTGTGTGTGATTGATAAGCTATTAATTGATTCCTTGTTAAGTAATGAACCATAAAGTAATTAGATTTTTACTATAAATTGCTTGTAAGGACCTTTTTATTGAACTTATATTTTATTTTAAGGAAGGGAAACATGCTTAATAAATTGTTTAATAATAAATTATCAATGACTATGTATCCAGCTACATAGTAGCTATATTGTGCATTTTGTGATCATGCTTCTGTTGAACACCCTGTCCTTTGTGAAAGTGGTACGATCCATAGCCTGCTGTAATGTGCCACTCGGCGCAGTGATGGGGGAGGGGATTGATTTCAACCTTTGACTATATCTTTTTTTTCCCTCCCTCTTCTTGAGATATATTATATTTTTACTAATCTGTATTTTCTGCGTAATTTCCTGTTAGGTTTGTCTCTCTCTCTTTTTTTTTTTTTTTTTTAATTTTATTATTTTTTTTATTATTATTATTTTTTTTTATTAAATATATACACTGTGTACTGTTGTACATGGTTCTATAATTTTGTGAGTTGTATTGTCTTATATTTACAGTACAGCCAGGTTGTTTCCACATGGTCTGGCATGTGCAAGGGAGCATGTTAGTTGCTAGTTCTGCTCCACCTCCGGTTCGCACTCGTGTCTCACTTCACGATCAAGAAAAATCACTATCCTGCTCACATTACTTCCATCTGATCTATTGTGAAAGGAGTGAAATCGTTCAAATGCCGGGGTACTGTTTATTCGTCGTCTACATGTATTTAAATGCTGTTTGTGTCTCTCGGTTTTGAGTTGTCCCTAATCACCCCTCTTAATTGGCAGAATGGTACGGTCTGAGGGTAGCTGGAACATTCTGTGACTGCAGTGTGCAGTGGGGGAGGGGATCTAGTTTTTACTAATAGATTTTATGCTAGAAATCTTGGTTAATGATTTATTGTAATGGAAAATATTTTTTAGAATTGAGTTTGGGATGTTAAGACTGTTGTCGATTTAGAAACTTGATTTATTTTTGTCTTATCTTAAACTTTGACCTTTTCCCCTTGATTTGTACCTGAAGGGAAAAACAAAATCCCCATTGCTAAAATTTCAATCCTAAAAGAAGTTAGAATTTCTCTTACGGATAAGTAAAGTCTGACCTGGAATCACTCCTTCGACTACGGACCCACACGGATACATGCGTGTTTTTGATGGAATGCACTAGCTGCTGTATATCCCAGGCTTTCTGCTCAAATCTCCATGTGAATATTGTAAATATATAAACACTCCAAAAAATGAGGTCTTTGAGCTATGTAGCTAGTCGTGGGCACATTTTTGTTTCGTAAATGTGTTAAAGTTGTGCTCTTGTACAACATTCTCTTGCTGTTTAACAGTCTGTGCACATTGGCCCGTTACTAATGACATTTCCTTCTTTTGTATACTGTGAATGTGGAAGAATGACAGATGCTTGTGCTGAGTTGATGTGATTGCATGAAAATTAAGTCAAATATTTTAGCTCATCTTTCGATGTTTTTAATCATGGCCAAATCAAATCTTCACTTGTACAAAAGGTGTGTAGATCATACCGGCTCGTTTGTGATTATTGCAGCAAACAAGGCACTTATAGAGTATCTATGCGGTATTAAATGGAGTGATTTCTGTGCGTCGCATCCATTTACTCCTCGTTTGAGTCTGGGTTTTTTTGACTGGTACCGTTCCTCACAGTCTTTACCGATTAAGCTCATGTGAGGAAAGACTTCAACGGTAAATATTCAGATATAGGCTCAACTATAAACCATGTTAAGAAGTACTGATAGCCATTTCTTGGTGGCTGAAATCTATATTTCTTGCCAAGCTAACAACAATTTTCTTGAACAGTGATGTAGAAGTAGGCAGCGACAAAATCAACAATATTCCCCTGGAAGAAACTTTGCCCTTAATACCGTTTTCCCTTCGAGACAAGTCCCTGTGGCCATTTTGATTCTCCAAGAGCGCTATACGCCGTGTCCGAGTCCATGCCATGGAGGAGGGGGCGGCAAGCACCATGCACAACATTATGGGGATCATGCTACCAGCTAGCAGCCTTGTTGTTTTTGTTTCATCCTCCAGATAAACAAAATACAGGGTGGAAAAGGGAATCCAGTCTAACCCGTACGTTTTCTCACATGCCTCGCTTCCCTTTTTAGTGAAAATAGAAGAATTAGGGAATATGCTATTTTTTTTTTATATACAATTTTGGTTTGTTCTGTTTAAGGAAAACGTTTGTGATTATTTGGTATTCATACGTTGTGCGAGTTGGATTACCTGAGCACCCTCGTGTGCAGTAACGGATCTTTCTCGGGTTACAGCATCACTCAGATGTCCTTTAATGCAAATGGGCATTTTTGTTTGCATCCGTAAAAGCTAATGCCTAGGTCATGACGATTGTTCTTAAGGCTTTACAGCCAAGAGAATCGCACTTATTTGTTTGCGTTTTTCTTTTTGCATTTATTTCTTGCTTTATTTGATTCAACCCTTGTTGCTCACATTTTCATACCTGTTGTCATGGCCACTAGTTATTCCATCTTGTAGGTGGAATTTGAACAGTTTGACAGGAAGCACAAAGCGCTGTGCATGTGGCTGAGAAGGAGACGTTGCTATATTTAGGGAGCAGACGATACGCAGTGGCGGAGCTGCAGCAGTGCAGCAGCAGCAATGCAACGGCTAGTTCGGGCGTTACAGGCTATCGAACCATTCGAGATTACGAATGGCTCGGAGGGGACTCGTTCTTAACCCGCATACGCAGCTGAAATCACAAGTGAGACTACGCAGCACAAGCAGAATTTTAAAAACGGGCAACACAGGAAGAAATGTTGCATAATTTCCAGGCACACAAGTCTATTGTAATATGTTGAATTTAGTGCAAAATAAAGAGGGGTCTCTTTGTATATTAAAAAAAAAAGGATTGAGGATCGTTTAGGTTTACATATGCTAAATGTTATTAAAAAAAAAAATTGGCGATTCAAGAAAAAAAAATAAGAATTGCCGATTGTTTTGTTTAGCAATAGAGTCTGCGCATATATTTTCGGTTCTATGCGTAACAAAGGGTTAAATGTTTTAATCTTGGCTACCTGTAGAGTCGCTAAATGTAAACACACTATGATGGTCACACATTTTTGCCCATCATGCCCATCTCGTTAAAGAAAATTTAGTTATATTGGTAAATCACTGTTTGTTAAGGTCAGCATTACTAAGTGTTTGATATTTTCTTTGTCCATAGGGTCCTGTATAATCGTGTGGGCAAATCCCTCCATGACCAGGGAGGTACAGACGAACACGGTGATCAGGTGAGATGAGCTGTGTTTTGGGTTTTTGTTTTCGTCTCTCTCCTTCTCTCCCTTGATATTTGCTCCTTTTGTGATGTTTAATGTAATATAAGGAAATGTAGTTTGCGCACCACAGTTTGGGGGGAAAAATCCGAACGAGACTCGCAACCCTGTTTCAGTTTACTCTGTGGATTTGGATCACCTTGTGCTATACGAGCGAGACGGACAAATTTAAACACGAATGGAATCAAAACTTGAAACTTGATAAAAGATGAGTGCATTACCTAATCAGCCACTGTTGTCGCTAGCAGACTCTGTATACTGTTGTCCTCATTGGTTGTGCCTCTCACCAGTGAGGTTGAAGGGGGAGGAGACACAGCGCTGGGTTTTCACCCCTCCCGTTTTTTCCTAACAGAAGCATTTTGCTCCGTATCAGTAGAGGAAGTGTACTAGGTATTCTAAATTGACAGAGGAAGTGGACTAGTTTTACATTTAGGACTTGGCTAAATCTATCTGCTTTTTTCAGACTTGTTTAAAATTCTCTGGAGGTTTGTGCAAGATGCCAGTGTAAGCAGACTTGTTTAGGTGTAGAAATCTGTGTAGGGTTTTTTTTCCCCCCCGTTGCTTATTGTTTCTGAGGTTGATCTGCATTTTAAGGACTTGATTGTGTCCTTTAGTAAACAAGTGCTGATCAGTGGCATTGAGACCTAGGCAGCTATAGATTTGTGTTAAAGGACGCAAGTGGTATCTCGACTGTCATGTTAGGTGCAGAGTGCCACCTAGTGTTCATTAAGATAATTGCATTGGGCAAATAAAGTAGAAGTAGCTGCTTCGGGTTTTATCAGTTAATGTTGTTTAAGTTTTTAACATGCTTTTCTATTTAATGACGTTCACCAATTAACCGTGAACTAATTGTGCAACTGTGTGTTTTAGTTTAACCAGGTGAAAAAAATGGAAGTTGCTGTTCCAGAAGAACCCCAGAAGAAGATTTTCCGCGCTCGAAAAACCATGAAGATGAGCGACCGTCAGCAGCTGGAAGTTCTTCACAACACGCTGGTGACTGCAAATCCCAACTCTTCTTCACAGCCACAGACGCCACTGGTGAACGGAACACACGGGGAGGATGGACTGAAGGGAAAAGAGAAGGACAAAGAGACTGGGACAAAATCTCCTGTCTCCCCCTTGTCTCGTACTTCCCCAATACCATCGCTCTCACGATCGCCCTCTCCGTCCACGAGCGATACTCAAACTGCTTTGCCTTCATTGAAGAAATGCTCAGAAAAAGGCAAAGTTGAAGACCACAAAGGAGATAAAGACAATAGGGATGACAAGAAGGCAGAAGAAGCTAAAGCTGACAAATTAGAAGTAGGTCATGCAACGGAAATGAAATGCATTAAATCTTGATTTCCTTCTGGGAAAACTTGCAGTCATTACATAACTTGGAGTGTGCAGCAGCAGCATCCTAAATCCAAAATATTTAAAAGCAAATTTCTCACAGAATTTGTAAATCCAGGAGTCTTCCAGTGAACAGACTTATTAATGGCTCTTTGTCTTTTCTTTCCTTCGTTCCTTCCTTCCAGATTGGCAAGTCTGCACGTGCTGGTTCTCCATCAGGGTCTGATAAGAAGACCGAGCACAAAAAGTCTACCGCAGGCCAAGTCCTAAACGGCGAGCTGCCCATGGATACAGACAGCACTTCCCTTGACAACGGTTCCGCGGAGGAGAAAAGCAGTAAGAGCATCTCCTCCTCGTCTCCTTCCGGCTCTCCGGCCGCCAGCCTGGAGTGTGACCCGGAAGTGAAAGAGGGCTTTCTCTGCCTCAGTGAGGAAGATGAGTGTCAGGGCGAGCAAGATGAGGCGAAAGACAGAAACGAGGAGAAGATGGATGTGGATCCTGAGAAAGAGGAGAAGAAAGAGGGAGAGAAAGGGTGTTTTGTGGCAGATGGCACAGGTAATTAGTGCCTATTTGTGATGCCAGTTAAAAACAAACAAACAAAAAAAAAACCCTAATCATATTTTTAGCTTGAGTACCTACAGGTGGTATTTAAATAGTGTTAAAATACTTGATTTTCATTGAGGAATGAAAATCAACGTCGGACGGCAGGTAGTTCTGCTTGTATAGCTGTTGGAGGTTGCAATAGTCAAGAGGCGGCAGTGCTTTTGCATGTGTGTGCAAGATATATATATATATATATATATATATATATATATATATATATAGATATATATATATATATATATATATATATAATATACTATAGTATATAGTAGTATAGTATATTATATATATTATATATATATATATATATATATATAATATAATATACTATACTATACTATACTATACTATACCCCAGTGTAGTATCACTTTTTGGGATTTAGGATGGTAATGTAGTGTCATGTCTGGTCGTTTAATGGCTTTTGGGTGATGTTTTAAGTCTTTAAAGCATGAACTTTGCTGGTAGGATGCTTTGGCTGAATTAGAACATACACGATTCATACCAGCAAATGGTGTTTGCTAGATTTTTAAGATGTCGAATCGGCGGTTAATTAAACATCTGCACAGGGAGGATGCACAGGTTGCACTTGTTTTTCAACCAGTCAGACTGAGGAATCGTAATTACTTAATTGTGCTTAATTGTTGACCACGTTTCCTGTTTATTGTTGTTGCTTCTGGGACACTGAATCGAGAGTGTACATTTATTGAAGTTCAACAAATGTTGAAGTTCTAGACAACCAGCTGTGATTTTATATAGCCATACTGTTTAGCTTCGGTATATTCACATATATCAATCTATGCATACATATAATAATGTAGTGTATTTCTGAAGGCCTAAACCAAATTCCTCTTCTGTCCCCTTACCATAAACAGGCCCCAGCATGCCTGGTAAAAAGAGATCGTTGTCACCAGTTGAGGGGAAAGATGGATGGAAAGATGGGGAGACCAAGGAGGAAAGAGATGGAAAGAGAGCAAGGGTGGAGGGAGTGCAGCTGGAGGCTCAACTGGAGTTGAAGATCACAGCTAACGCCGGGAGCCGTCTTAAATTAGAAAAGGTTTGTTTCTGGTTTTGATATCTGCACATTTCTTTGTTCTATACCTTGACATGGATCCAGAAACCTTTTAAACACTGTGTGTATATGCTTATTTGGAGAGGGTGATGGTAAAGTCTGCCGTTTTGTTTTCTCGTCTCCCTTTCAGGTGGTGCAGCAGTTGGTGGAGGAGCGATTGCGTGTGCTGCAAATGACGGTGTTTGATAGCAATTTACAGGAGCTAAAGGACCGAATGGAAAAGATCGAATCCACCACCAAACAGCAGAAAACTGTTCAACACACTCTGCAGGTAAGCTCCAATCGACAGGCTGTCTGATCTCATTACTGACCTGCTCTATCGGAATGAGTGGATGAAGCTTTTTGAAAACAACAAAAAGCTTGTTGTTGTAATGCTCTTGCAGTTGATTTCATAATTTAACTATGTGGCTTTTTAATGTAAATCATTAAATCTCAATTTGTACTTAAGTTATCTATGTATATAGTCAGACAAATCTGTCGTTATAGTATAAATTATTTCATCTGTTTATCTCAATGTTGAATATTTTACCATTTTTCTGTAGTATAGTGGCTTGCAGTTTAGGCAGACTGGCTACCCAAAAGATTTAATATTATTGTAAAATGAGAATAATTCACAGCTTAAAAATGGGAAGAACAAGATTTGAAGCTAATCCGATTCATTTTTGTGTGGGTGACATCCAGTGTTCAGACAGGAAATAAGTGAAATGAACTTTTTGTTGTTGTTTTTTTAGTTTACAAATTATCCTGTAATCTTGATGCCCAATTCTTGGAGACCTTTATTTAAAGTCTAAGATTGTGCACATTATGCATTTGTTTGATAATCTTGTGTTCAAAGTATACATGGAAAAACACAATGATTAAAACTAAATTGATCTTTAAAAGAAGATCGAAATGCTGTACCTTGTCGGTAAGAAACTCTTCACTGGTTTCAGAGTAAGATTGCACGACTTACGAAGAAGTTTGGAGCTGCTAACCAGGCATCTGAGAATTCCAAAAAAGTTCAAGAGGTGAGCCAAAAGATTTCTGTCAAATCAGTGAATTTATTTCATTTTTTTTCTTCATAAAGGAAGAACGTTACAAGCATTTTTGGAAATATACATTTATTCTTTCGTCCTGTAATAGGCTGCTATTAAGTCTAACCCCGTACCCATGGCATCCTCTACAACACAACGGTGAGTGTTTCATGTACTTTTTTTTTTTTGATAATTAATAACAGCTAAAGGTGTCTGACATGCTACATCTTGTCTTCAAGCCTGAGCAAAATCTCAGGTTGGTCTAACTTGATTCCGATCTTTGAACCTGAACATTGGGATTAGGTATAAGTGGGACACTGAAAGCTTGTACAGACGTTTGCCAAGGGAATTAATTTTGACGTAAACAGCTGCCCATCATATCAATATTAACATAATATTTTTTAACATAATTAATGGTTTTAGAAGTTGGTTTCATAAGATTGTTGCTGTGTTCTTGGAATACTGTTTCTTTAAGGCCCTGTACATTAATCAACTAGAAATACATGGGAAAACACAAGTCATGTACCTATATTTATTTATTTATTTATTTGGAAACTTGAAATTCTTAAAGATATCCGCTCCACATTCTGATCTGGTGGAATTACAGAACAAAAATGGAAACAAATGTACCTATTGTTAATGTAACCACAATCTTTACCAGCTGCTCTTAGCGCCACCTGTCGGTCATCTCTTGGACAATATGTAGGTGTAAATCTGTGTGCGCTGTAGCGGTAACGAGCATGTTTGCTGGCTGAAGAAAACAAAATCTCCAAACAAATGCGAGTATAAGCACGCGGCATGAAGAGTGCACTGTAATGTAACACAAATTATTTTTGTTTCAGTACTGTAAGGACTACACTGGACCCAAAGCCAACCAATCTTTCTGCAGGATCCAGTTCTACAGGTGAATGGATGCATGATAAAATCCTTTAACCTGAGGTGTTGACCTGAAATCTGAAACTGTCAATGTTTGTTTTAAAGCTAAAAACCCTTTCCTGTGTCCTTTAGCTACTCCGACTCAACCCAAACCTCATTCCACTCCAAGTACACCAACTTCCTCAGCACTAGCCGCCCCTGCACCCATTCTCCAGCTTATAACCACAACGACAAACTCCACACCCTCCTCTTCCAGCTCCTCTTTGAGTGGCCAGGCAAGCACTCTACTTCTGCAGCCACGCGGAAACACTGGAGCCATGACTAATAGCACTGCAACATCTGCTGGCCAACCGATGTCCATCCAGCCATTGCTGATTCAGCTGCCCCTGGCCATGGCTAATGGCCAAGGTGGGGCTCTAGCTGGAGGAGTTGGCTTGATTCCCGTGTCATCCTTAGGCACAGTTAACAGTCTTAGCAAGGCCAAGACCACCACAGCTACTACTTTTATCTTGAAGACTGCAGGAAGCGTCGCAACCTCCTGTTCATCGGCTCCCTCATCTTTGGCCTCGTCAGTATCTTCAGCAGTGACACAGATGCCACCAAGTAGGCCAGTGTACCAGGGTGGCACCGGTACAGCGAACTCACCTAATGCTGGCATATCTGTGACGACAGCCCGTGCCCCAGCGCAGTGTGCCACCGTGGTCGGAATGGCCACAGCTTCATCATCCCCGGTGAGCACAGGCCCTGCTGCAACAGGCTCAGCAGCGGCAGCAGCAGCTGGACCCCCATCGGCCTCTGAAACGGCATCCAAAACAGGTGTGTGCACTTTTACATATGATTATTTAATCAGAGAACATTTTACATGTGTGTTGACATGATCTTTCTCTTCATTTCAGATAATCAAGCCATTCATTCTACTCCAGCCAAATCATTGGCTCAGGTAAACATAGTTTATAAAGCTAATGCTGTTACATATGCATGATAAAACTCAAATGTGCATCACTGTCTCAAATAAGGTCTAGACTTTTTAAAAGTGCACTTTGTCCATAAACAACTTGTGACCTCTAGAGTGCAGTGTTTCTACTTCAGCATTTTACAGCCATTTTATTTATCCCAAAAAGAGGACAATTCGAAAGATCAACAGCCAATCCTAAAATGTCCAAGAAGATGCTGAAGGAAGAAAATAAAGCATATTGTTATGGGGCAGTGATGGACGTGAAGAAATACAATATACATCTGCATTTTTACACCAATTATGTAGCTGTGTATGATGTTTTTATTGAAGGGTATGTTTAGCAAATTGTCCAGTGATTAAAGGGTAGAGTGCAATTGTAGCAGGGAATGTTTACTAAAGCAATGATTAAAATGTTTGGTCTGCAACTTGTACTGTGTTTTAGGTTTTGGTCTCTTATCTGATTGAGTTTAATATCTCTGCTGTATTGGATTATATGTATATTACAATAACTGGTTTAAACAGTTGAAGTCTATATGATTGAGAAAGCGCTTATTTTAGAATTTTTTTTTTTTTTTTTCAACTCTCTAAAATAAAAATCAGTGTTTTGCCACATTGCTGGTTTCAAATCTTTTAGTTCATGTTTCCTCACAGCCACGTCCCAAGGGCTCAGTCATTGACCTAACTGAGGACGATGATGATGTCCAAGGTAAATTACAACTTTACTTCCACTTGTTGTTGCACTTCTCCTCACTATTTTTGCTCACTTATCCATTTGACCTTCACTCCCTTATTCTTTCATCTGCCATGTGTTTTCTAGTTACTGGTGTGCAGAAGGCTACTGCGACCACCAGTACTCAGCGACCACCAGGGCCTCCCCCATCATTAGTGAGCTCTACCTCTGTTGGTGAGTTTCATTTATCTTCTCTTCCTTAGCTTATTTTAGCATCAGAACATTTGATTTGTAAAATATTCTGGCTATTCTGTTTAACCTCTGGGGTCAACAAACTCACCGGCGCGTTTTTGTGCCCCCCCACCCCCCCATCAAAGCTCTGAAACTAACTTAAATTACTCTTTTTGATCATAGAAATAAGAACAGTACATCATTTCAAATGTGAAAGGGTTTACTTTGATTTGTATACAGTAATAAAACAACTCGTCAAAAAAAGCCCTCTGTCCTCTCTTGGCAAAGATCAAATATGACTCTTGGTGAATATATGCCTCGCAGACAAAAATGTATAGAAAGCTTTAAAGAAAAAACAACAAAAACAAACAAATGTACAAAATTATGTAGTCTGTATGAAAGATCGCCAGATCACCTCATTATCGCTAATGTGAACCCGCCTTGGGCACAGAGCTGGACATGTGGAAATGAGCTGAGGTGAGTCAGATAATCATGTACCATGCCCTGAAAAATGGCATGAAACAGATAAGTTCTATGATATGAAACTACTTTTCCTGCGCGTTTGGATGATTGTGCACCATATTGGTGAAGAAGAACGTGGGACTATTCTGGATAGTGAGGAAGAGTGTGACTCAGATGATGAACGTTTGCATTTTGAAGATCGTCTGGACCCAGCAGAGGATCTAATTTCTGACAAGTAAGCATTTTCTTCTTACCTTCATCATTTCAAATCTTGCTTGGCTATGTATAAAAAGGCTAGATATTTACAATTGGATATTTCAAAACAGGCTAAAATCCACCATTTAAGGTAAAATTGGTTAAAATATGATATTCTTTAATTTAGTTCACTGTGTTTTTTTTAATGTTGAACCAAATGTTTTTTTTTTGTTTGTTTGTTTTCCCATCAATATTATTTTCTGTACTTTGTGTAAACAGCATATTTTTTTTAATTTCAGATATGAGACTAAAGGTGTAAAAGAACCTGTCGTAAAGAGAGCCAGCGCAAATGAGCGTCCCACACCATCATGGAAAACGGAGGCTGATGTTGACATGGTTCCACAGGTTCTGACATTCCTGCCGGCAAAGGAACCTGGACCACACTTAAGGCCATGTTATGCACACACTGCCATGAGTCTCTTCAAAATGTTTTTTTTCCTGAAGCTTCTGTGTCAAAACACCAATGCTCAGTCTGCCAATGCAGCTGCAAATGGCCATACATATAAATGGACAGACGTTGGTGTCCGTGAGCTGTACTGCTAGATGAGGTCCATCAGAGACTACTGGTGGCAGGACAGTCTTTTCTCTATTCTATTTCCTGCAAAGACCATGGCAAGGGACGGGTACCGTACTATTTCATGGAATCTGCACGGGAGTCATCGAGATGCAGACAAGGACAATGATGGAAAAATACGTACAGCTTTTGCGTACAGTCTTTTCATGGTCAGACCTCCTCATGGACATTGATCCCGCATGCGTGCAAGGCCATCTTATCATCCAGGAAAGAATTTGGCGGTATATGAAAAAATGGTGGCATGCAAAGCAAACACAGGAACATCTCGATACAGGAAAGACCTCCAGGTGGGGCTTCAAGTTGTTTGTTCTTGCAGACTTGTCAAATGGATACATTGTAGATTTTGCTGTGTACACTGAAAGAAACAACATGAATTTTCATATGATGTTGGGACCTCTCTTTTGGATCCTGCAGTTTTAGGCTAAATATCATCTATACATGAATCATTTTTACCCTAGTCCCAGGCTCTTAACTGACTTGCTTCCAATGAAGTTTGGTGCATGTGGATCCTACAGAGACAACAGGAAAGATTGCCTTCAGAATGCAGCTAACTCGCTCGACAAAAAAATCTGAGAAGGGATCCATCGGATGGATTCAAGGTGGCTGTCTTGTGTTTGTGAAGTGGATGGGACACACACGAGAGGTGTGTGAGTGCTCCATCATCCATTCTGCCTATACAGAAGACACTGTGCAGAAGAAGGTGAAAACACACGATGTATTTAGGACAAAAGGTGTCCCGCACCTGTGACTGCCTACATCCAGCACATGAGGGGTGTTGAACTGTCCGATCAGCTATTACAGTATTGCTGTACACAGCACAAAACCATGAAGTGGTACAGAAAGATCTTTCTACACTTCTTGGACATTTGCTGCCACCAATGATTTTCATTGTACACAGAGGTTTTATGGCACCAGGAGCCACAAGGAGTTTTTGGAAGAACTAATTGTAAAGCTGTGTGGTGTGTCGCAAAAAATGACCCCAAAACAGATTGGTACTGAACATGTTCACGTTCCCGGAGCTGAGCAGGTCTATGGTTCCACCGCTGTTTGCTTTGCAAAACCAGATGTGGTAGGAGGCCGGACACACCTTGGAAATGCCAAGCATGTGGTGTTCACTTGTGTGTTCAGCTGAAAAGGAACTGTTTCCTAGAGTGGCACAAAGATGTATAGCTGTTCAAATCTTTGTTCTATATGAGCGAGTAGTTAATGCATAGAGTGCATACTTCAGGAGTCCCACATCTTGTCTCTCCATTTAGAATAAAAACAGTCGCATCAGTACAGCAAAAAAAAAGACTACAATATCGCCAATATTTAAAACGGCTGAATAAATCTTTTCATTTTTCTGTGATTAATCTTTTCTGAACTAAAAAGATTTTGTAACATTGTACACTATACCATTAAAAAGCTTTCACATGCCCTGCAACTATTTTGTATATGTCTTGACTCTTGTTTGTGTTTTCTTAATGAACTGATTTAACTTCACTCACAATTGAATCTCAGGTTATTTTTAAATTTTAGTTGGTTGCTAATAAATAAATAAATGTTGCATGTATTACCATAATCACAATCATGTGGATAAATGCTGCTTACGTATTATTTTTAGCCCAGTTCTTGCTTAAATCTGCATTATCAGATTAATGTCTCCAGGGCCCCAAAACACCCTCAGACCCCAGACGGTTAAAGAAAATGGTCTATTTTAAGGTTAAATCTATTTTATGACTGTTTTATAAATTATTATAATTTATTTATTATTATTTCTTTTTCTTTTTTTTTTTTTTTTTACCGCCAGCAGGTCGCTCAACAGTGCAACATCGACCCACAGTGGTAAGTGGATAGAACATAAAAATAAATGTGTTGGTGTAAAAAATAATTAATAAAATGATAAATAAAAAAATAATAAATAAAATGTATAATTTTGTACTAATCATTTTACCATTTCTCATCTTCCAAGGATTCGCCCTCTAAATCGCGCACAAGTACTTCATCTACAGCTTCTCTTCCTCCATTGCCAGTAGCACCGGCCCAAACAACTCGTCTGCCCCCTGAAGCGGCACAAACATCTCCTCCTCAGCAGCCTCAGCTGAAGCTTGCACGTGTCCAGAGTCAAAATGGCATTGTGCTGTCATGGTGCGTGTCCGAGACTGAACGAAACTGTGCACCTGTAGACAGCTACCACCTGTATGCCTACCACCAGGACCAGCAGAGCGCCTCAGCAGGATCCTCCACACAGTCACCCTCGCACTCACTGTGGAAGAAGATTGGTGAAGTGAAGGCACTGCCACTACCCATGGCCTGTACTCTCACCCAGTTTGTCTCCGGTTCAACGTATTACTTTGCCGTCAGGGCCAAAGATATTTATGGCCGATTTGGGCTATTCTGTGAGCCCCAGTGTACCGATGTCATCAACCCACAGACCTAAGTTTGTCATGATTTGTTAGTTAGCGAAGGAAAAATGTGGTGTAGTCGGAAGAAATATCCAAACTGGGGGAGAGACTGAAGCGCTAATGAAGCGCCGGACTACTTTAGTTAGGAAACGTCCCCAACGTCGGATACTATCTTGAAAAATATAGACATACCCTCCAGAAACACAGACTTGCACACTAGTCAGTAATTTGACGCTATTTTAAGGGGTATTGGCACAAGTCTGAATTGTGCCACAAAAGGTATTTTTCATGTGTAGAATGACTGTACAGTTAAGTGTTTAAACTAATAGGTCAGATATTTATACATTGTGTTTTGTCTGTTCCAAATTTTTCATTTCTTTTCCTCTTTTTTTTTTTTTTTTTTTTTTTTTTTTTTACTTTTTTTCTTTCTTTTTTTTAAAAATATCGTTCAATCCATTGCACATATGTTCCATAAAACAGCATGGTATCAAGCTACATGGAAAGACAATGGTGGCATTATTGCTTTTGTAATGTTCTGTCTGGTAACCAGACGCCCAAAGAACAGCCTTCAAATAAAGGTATTTAAAATGGAAAAAAAAACAATTGCTGTGACTTAAATTTGTATTTATTTTAGACCTGTTCATCCCACAAATCTACAAATTTCCTACAGTCAATGAAACAACTTGCTCTAAAATAAATATACTTGCTTCTCTGCATTTACAGCATTTAGCAGATGTGCTTATTCAGAGTGATGTATAAAAAGTGCTTCCAGTGTCTGTCTATGAAGGTTTGATCGATTACAATCTTAAGCTGCAAACAACTTTAAACGCTGAGGATTTACAAAAACAAAAAAAAACAATACAGTGTAAAGAAAAAGAAAAGTTAGTTGAAGTGTTTCTGGAAGAGGGAGGTCCTCACCTGTCACTTGAAGATCGACAGTGACCGTCTATCTGTTCAACCGTCGAGAGGAAATTTTTTTCCAGCACCTTTGTGACAGAGGAGAGCCTTGAATCAAACTTGCCTCTTACCGTAGGAGAAGGTGGGACCAGGCAAGCAGAGCCTAGATCTCAGGCACCGAGGCTCAGTAAAGTGGGTGGTGGGGTAAGAAGGTGAAAATCCATTTTTGGCTTTTTAGGCAAGCATCAGTATTTTGAATCTGATGTGTGCAGCTACTGGAAACCAGTGTGGTGGTGTGGGAGAACCTTCCAGCAGAGAGTTGAAGCAATCCAGTCTCAAAATGATGCAAGACTGAACAAGCAACTGGGCAGCCTGTATGGATAGAAATGGTTGAATCCTGATGTTGCTGGGAAGGTACTAACAAGAGTTATGTTTGAGACATGAGAAGAAAAGGACAGTTGATTATCCGTGGTTACCCCAAGGCTACAAGCAATTGCTGAAGGAGAAGTGCTATTTTGAGATCCTGACCTCAAGTTGAATCACCTGGGATCACAAGCAGTCCAATTTTCTTCGGTTAGAGTTTCAGTTGATGAGCACTGATCCATGAAGCTATGTCTGACAGGCAAGCACAACCTGTGGTATAATGGAGGGAAGTCAGTTGAGTCTGGTGGAGTTGAGTGCCAACAGCATAACAGGTAGTCAAATCAATGTGAGGCAATGCCTTCAATAAGAGTGAGAAAAGAAGAGGATTAAGTACAAGTGGAGTCTGTGTGGGGCAGATGTAGGGGATCTCCATGTTACCTGGTATCAGCAACATTCCCAGTAGGAAGCAAATAATTTCCATGCTGCTCCACAATACAAAGGCTCCTGAGGCTAGACAACAAGGTCTTATTGTTGACTGTGTAATAAGCTGCCGAAAGGTCTAGGAGGATGAGGACAGAGGACTGTAAATGTTGATATCTGATGGGTCCAGAGCTGATTATTCAAGATGGGAATGACACTCGCTTGCTTGAAGGAAGATGGTAAAAACTGTTGTTGATTGTGGATATGAATGGCAGGAGATCATGAGGGATGCTCTGGTGTGTGGTTGAAGGCATTGGATCCAATGGTCAGGTGGTAATGACCTTCTTTGACAATGGTTGAAAAAATTTGCCAAAGTAGTATGGGATTCCTGTTTGTCACATGTAGATATAGTCATGGAGGGAGAGAATGCAGATTTCCTCAATTTTTCTTTCATAGATCAAGGCAAATCAAGGAGGATAAAGCACGTGCGGTAGAGGGGTTGAGTAGTGAAGAGATGTTATGAAGCTTACAAGGATTATAGGCAATGAAGTTCAAGCTTTGCCTTGTAAAAGGCAGTCTTAGCAGATTAAGAAGGGTCAAAAGGAAAGAGGAGTGCAGGACAGACACAGATGAAAAAACAATTTCGCGAGAAGGAGAGGCACCACTAAGAGGCACCTTCCTTCCTGCCCTTGAGCTGAGCAGACGTGTTTTCTGACTGCTCCCGCTATCTCTTTCTGCTTGCCTGTGTGTGTATTTTCTGAGCTCTTGTTTTTCTGCTCCTGGGATAAAACTGAAAAATGGAACTAATCCGCTGGTCACGCATTGGATACTATATTTTCACGCAAAAAGTAAAGTCCGGGAGAACCATGGTGCCCCTCGGGAACGCAGCCCGGGAACGCAGCCCGGGAACGCACCCTTTACCAATTTGCCGGATCAATAGTCAAATGTTCCCAGTCACTTAGTGCTCTTCATCAAGCCTTGGAGCGTGTAGTATCCGTGACACCTCGTCCAACCGTACAGCCATGCCAAAGATTATACGGGCTTGCGCCGAGGACTCTCTCCTAATCTCATCCAATATACCGCTATCTTCCTCGGACCGGGCTGAGATGGTACCGATCAGACCTTCGATCCCAGCCACCTTCTGATGTAGTTCCGTCAACCGGGTACTCACATCACCTTTGAGCTCGCGCTTTAGGTCCGCTATCGGCGGTATGATCAATCTGCCTCCAGCGGTTTTAGACAATTTCCGATAAACCAGGGCAGTGCCCAGCCAACTCAGCATCAGTCCCAGTATCAAAGTCCAAAATATGTAAATGTCTTCTGCGTCCTCGAGTGACAGACTCTCAAGGCACAGTGGGCTCCAGCTGTTCCATGCGTCCCACACGTTCCCTGCAGGCTGCGTTCCCGAGGGGCACCATGGTTCTCCCGGACTTTCCTTTTTCCGTAAAAATATAGTATCCAATATAAGTGACCAGCTGATTAGTTCCATTTTTCAGTTTTATCCCAGGAGCAGAAAAACAAGAGCTCAGAAAATACACACACAGGCAAGCAGAAAAAGAGATACTGGGATCAGTCAGAAAACACGTCTGCTCAGCTCAAGGGCAGGAAGGAAGGTGCCTCTTAGTGGTGCCTCTCCTTCTCAGTAGAGGACAGGGGATAAGCGATCGCCATGGGTTGGGGCAGGGAAGGAGGTGCCTGTGTGGGGTTCATTCAAGGAGGTGTTTTGTGGGGTGGTTGGAGAGATTGATAAGTGCGCTCAGGAGAGACATGCTCATGAATACACCAGTCTATCCGGGTGGCTAGGGTGATCAACAACTCACCCGGTTCGTCCTTCAGCTGGGCTGAAAGTCCTTGAATGAAGACGTCATAAAGGGCGGTGCGGTTCCAGCCACTGTCTGTGGCATCTGTGCAGAAATCTGCTGAGGAACAGTGGGGTGACTGATTCTCCCATTCAGTAGTAGCACAACGCAAAGCCTGGCTATCCTAAGCTACATGTGCCTTCTCAGTGGAAAAATAAAGAGGGCTGAAGGGTGAAAATCAGGCTCCACTGTGCAAGAAAAGACCTACAGAGCTCATGTTCTTTGGAAAATCGAACCGGTTGAACAACAGCAGCGAGGGAAGAGCCTAGGACCCAGTTGGAAGTATTGGTAGGGCCGGGGGGTTTTGGATAAATTGTATGAGATGCTGGAGAGTAGTGGTGATCTGAAGTGGTTGTTCTTGAGCCACGGAAAGCTGTGCCAGGGCTTCCAGAGTGATTGGAGGTTCAGGAGCATCAACAGGCCAGATTGTTCTGTCAGAGCGGGCTGGCGAAAAGATCAGGTGCAGCATGCCAAATGGGAGAAAGGGGCAAGCCAAAGAGACAAGCAGCAGAGAGGAGACAGGAAACAAAACTGCTACTCACGTATTTAATGGTGAAGGAAAAAGTACTAAAGGACAGGCCGAGAGAGAGTGGCCCGAAAGCGAATCTGGAAGTCTGAACTGCATAGAGCACTAGTCGGGAAGGGGAGAACTAGCTGATGGTAGTTTGTTGAGGGGAATGAAGTATACCATCTTCAAGAATCATGAGAATGGTGGTGTACAGCCTGTAGAGGGACACCTGTGACAAAGTCCATAGCGATGTGAGACCAGGGACATTTTGGGACAGGGAGAGGTTGCATTAACCCTGTGGGGTGACACGTTGGGCGCAGCTCGGTAGGAAGCAACAAAGTCACAGATATTTTTCCTAACACTGGGCCACCAGAAGTGCATTTCCAGCAGGGCCGGAGTGTGAGAGAGACCATGCTGGCAGTGTATGGGGGATATTTGTGGCACCATTGCAACGCGTCAGAGAACAGCTGATTGGGAACCAAGAGCCAGAAGCAGCCTGCTGAACCCTCCTTTTGATGTCCAGGAAGAGAGGGCACTCATGTGGGGACTCCCCTGAACCCAGGGAGTGTATATGGATGTGGGCATCTGGTTTGCCTTTCTTAAACCCTGAGCAGTAGATGAGGCAGAAATTCAAATGACCAAAAAAGAGCTCTGAACATGGCTGGCGGAGGTTCAGGCATTTGGCAGGCTACAAAATGCCTGAATCAGTCCACACAATAAATGGTATCTTGGACCCCTCCAGCCAATGACGGCCTCTCCTCAAGGGCTAGCTTGACCTCTAATAGCACATCCTCTCCTTTGTAGCTGCTTTCATAAATTGGGGTGAGGCCATTCCTGCCTAGGTCAATTTGTATCTCCCCAGCTGCTTTGGTGTACAAGCCGTTCTGGAGAAGCACAGACTGGACATGGTAGATGTGATCTTGGGAGCGTGAAAAAAGGTACACGAATAAATAATGATTCAGCAAGTCATGTAAGACATCACTGACCAGTGCCTGGAACACAAGAGGGGAGTTGGTCAGGCCAAACAGCATCACAGGGTATTGAATGCCGTCTTCCACTCATACCCCTCTTGAATAGGAACAAAGTGGTAGGCATTGTTCAGGTATGTGAAGATAGTGGCCCCCTGGAAGAGCTTATATGCGGGGAAAAAATGTGGCAAGGGTGTATTGATTCTGGACTACAATGATATTGAGCCCTCAATAATCTATGCAAGAATGGAGACTCTTGTCTCTCTTCCCCAAAAATATGAAGATGGACTCTGTTGAAGAGGAGGAAGGGTGAATGGTTCCATCAGAGAGAGACTGGTTCATGGCCTCCTGCTTGGGTTCAGACAGATGGTATAGGCATCCATGGGGCGGAGAGGTCCGAGGCAGCAGGTCAATGGCACAGTAATACTTTGACCTTGTTGAAGATGGTCGTGAGGCAAACAGGATAGAGCTGAGATTACACTGAGATTCATGATGTGGCAGGATAGGTGTGGGGCCTGTAGCAGAGAGAAACCAAGACCCAGACCTTGTTCCAATCCAGATATAGCTTGTGTTTCTGTAACTAGGGAAAACCAAGCATGACAGGAGCATGGGGTGAGGGGATGATCAGGAAAGAGAACCCCTACAGGTGCTGTTCCTCAATAGTAATAAATAGTAATGGCTTGGTCTGACAAAAACCATGGTGGAGAACCCAGGCCCAGACCTGCAAAGTGCCAAGCAGCAGCTTGATCTCTATGTCCAGTTGTCAGACCAGATTCTCATTAAAAAATTCATAGTCATCTGGGGAGTCCATGAATGCTGCCAAATCATTTGTCTGGTCTCCAGTGGGGATTTTTACATTGACAAGTGGTTTGGAGGAGATGGGCAAGGGTTGGCTTGACTTGAGGCTGCCATTTGCTGGACATGAGGCCACCATGTGTCCGGCCTTCCTGCAGTATAGACATAGCCCCTTCCAAGTAGTGTCTCCCTTTCTCAGTTGGAAATAGGTGCCAGTGTGGAAACGTCATTGGCTGTGGTTTGGAAGGTGTCAAGGTAGGTGTCATTCAAAGGGGCAAATGGTGATGTTCTAAAGAATGGTGGTAGGTGCTCTCTAGGGGCAGGCAAGATGACCCAAGAGAAGGGTCCTGTTTATGCTGGTCAATCCAGGTGGCCAGGGTGACAAAGGAATCTATGCCGATGGGAGATCTCGGGCAGCCAGCTCATCCGTCACTTGAACTAAAAGTCCTTGAATAAAGGCATCATATAGAGCTGTATGATTTTTCATGGAGAAGGAGATAAAGGAGGAGCAGTGGACGACCGGTTCTCCCATTCTGCAGTTGCCCACATCTGGGCCAGGCTAGATAGTAAAGAGATGATGTAGGCCACCTTAGCCTGTTTGATGTTGAAGGAGAAGGGCTGAAGGCTAAACATCAGACTTCACTGTGCAAGGAAGTGCCAACAGAGCTCGGCTTCTCCAGAGAACTAAGATGGGAAAACAAGTTGCGGGTCCTGAGCAGAAGCAGCAGCACCAAGTATGGGTTGCATCCATGAATTTGTTGTTTGAATCGGCTAGGCCAGAGGAGAGCGGGGGCTGGGTGCATTAGCCACCCCTGCCACCAGGAGTGTTTGGAGGAATTTCAGGAGCCCATGAAGAACTGTGGCTATCTCCTGTGCTAGCCGAGCACTGGGCCAGGACATCCAAAATGACTTGAAGATCCAGAGCATACTCAGGGTCCCAAATGCAGGACCCAAGCAATAGGTAAAGTTTTAAAGTCTTTAAAGAACTTGAGAGCAGGCAGGAGGTTTGTACTTGGTTTTGGTTGTCTGTGTTTCTGCCTTCCCTTTATTGCCCAGTTTGACCCTGGATAATTTATGTTCCTGTTGTTTTTGCCCTTGTCCTTATGTTATTGTCTGCTGTTTTTTCCATTAATTAAAGACTATTAATTTTTCATCCTGCCTGGTAGCATCCTGTATTTGGGTCCTTTATTCACCCCACTCCTTCACAGAATAATCTGGCCATCATGGACCCAGCGGGTGCACCGAAGCATTGGTTGGGCTTTGCCCCAAACCAGAAGACCATGCCCTTCTTACAGCTCAGCCCTCAGCACAAATAGGAGTTCAAAGCCCTCTTAGAAGGCTTAGTGAGTTGCGTTCAAAGCCTACCTCTGAATCTCACTATAGATACTGCTCAGACTCAATTCTCCACTGGGGCACTGCAGTGCCACAAAGTCATGTCAACAGGGGTGCCCAATTTCTGCCTGCCTGCCTAGCTTAGGTTATTACCCAGTTACCTGCCAGTTTCAGCCTGTCTGCCTGGCCAAGCAATCTGCCAGATCTGTCGGGGACGCCGCCAAGCTCGTATCTCCTGCCGAGGGCGCCACCGAGCTCTAGTCTCCTAGAGCTGGGAGCATTATAAAACAGGTAGAAAAAAATAAATAATTCAAATTCTGGATACAATTAATGTTCAACAAATAATTGTAACAGATTACATTCAATATCGTTTGAATTTATTTATTGATTTTCACAAAGTAGAATATTTTTTAATAGCAAAAAAAGCTATAAAGTGACTGCTGACAAAAGAAAAGTTGTAAGCTTGCATGTCAAATGAAACCACTGAGATAATGGAACAGTTGTTTAGTCATTATATTATTCAGTGTTTGTGTTCACTATGCTGAACTTCCAGTAAAGGTGGAATTGGAAATGGATTATTTCTACCGTAAATTATACCAACAATACCACAGTAAGAAGTAGAGTTAACTGCTGAAATTTAATCTGAAATTCCTTTTACCCACAACATTTGGAGGTGCTACACATTAATGGGCTTTCATCACATTCATTGTTTATTTATTGTTAATGTTTTCAGAGGAAACTCTGGATATGCCGAGAAGTTTTTTGTGTGTGAAAAAGGAGGGGCAATTCTTTCTGTGAGTTTTCTAACCACCAATTTGTCTGATTCAGGTTTCATTTGGTATGTAAAATTTGTATGTGTTGCTTGTTACAATGTCAGACTGTATATAATATAAGTTCAGTATATTATTTTCCCTTGGTTGTGATGGTTTTTAATTATATGTTCAATTGGATGATATAATAATGGGTGTGCATGAAGTAATGACCCATTTACCCAGTTCCATATAGCCAAGATTTTAAGATAAATATGAATGGACCTCAACTCACCTTCCATCCCAAGATATATAAGAATGAGCTCTGAATATCAGTAAGGTAGTTATGAGTGCTGAACTGGGACAAAAAAAAATCAGCATTTTGGCGCATTTGGCCAGCCACTAAAATCACAAATATTTTTGCATGCCCTTCAATGTGACAAAAAAAAAACTTCCAAAAATTGTACATTTTGTAAATTTTTGTAATTGTAAAAAATCCTAAAACTATTTGTGTCCTCACAAGGAGATTATACATGGAGATCTTGTTCACATAATGCATAAAGGAAAAGTATTATTATTCTATGATGAATTGAAGCACACAAAGCTCAGTCATTTTGGTGTTTCAATTTTATTTCGGTGTTTAGTCCATAAACATTTTTTGTTTGCTCCTAAAAATACATTATTCATTATACAAATCACTGCTAATGTTGATTAACAAAATAAAATGAAAAACTACTGTAGCTTTAAAATGTGTTATCTATATCTATATATGTAAGCCAGCACGCACAATGTGTAAACAAACCGATCTGACCCCTTTATGGTAACAGTGAGATGTTATAGTGTGGCTAATTATTCTTACTGACATAAATGTCACAAGCCAAACTTGAACCAATCAGCTGCTGATTAATTGTCTCATGGTCCGGTTTGTCTGAAAAAAAAACCTACTTCAGCTTTTTGGACAAGTACATTACAATGCTGCAGACTCTGACAAGACCCTGGTGCTAATTAAGCAGAAAAAAAGAGTAGGCTACGATAGGCCAGGTTTATGGGCTGGGCAAACAAAGACAGTATGAAATGAGAGCCTTTAAGATCACCAGTTTGCCCCTAGCATTTATGTAGATTGTCCAGAATTTCAGCTGTATCAATCTCTCTGGAAGCGGAATTGAGTAATCAAGATAAATCTCTTGAAATGTGCATGAGACCTTGATTATCATTTAAACAATATCCTAATCTTACCTGCTGAGGGGCCAGTACCAGCAAATGCTTGTGATTACCATCTGCCTAACTCTGGCTAGATAGTATTACCACCCCACCATGTGGACCTTCGCTAATTTCCTACACTTATTTTCATTTAAAGGCCAAATCCTATTTTTTTGTATTTTGTGACTGCTATAAACTTCCTCATTATGATTATTGATGTCCACTTCATTTTTTTTCTTACACGACAAACAAAATAAGAATTTTTGATATTGCGATAATAATATAACAATAACCGGGACCATTGTAAATTAAAAAAAATCTACAAAAAAAAAATTGCATAAGTCTGCAGATCTGTCCTCAAAATTATGCCTGTACACCTGTTATCAATTAAAGTTATGCTGAATATAACCAGATTAAAGTGATGTAGTATTTGCTTGAATATTTGGAGTTGTATTTTTCTAGCAGCTTCGGGCCACAAAAGTGCTGCCAAGAAATTGCAAGACTTAATTGTTGAAACAGAGCAATTAGTAGAGCACCGAATTTACCATGGAAAACTATCAAAACCATCATCAAGACGGAAGAAAGTGTGGCTGAGAGACATTGCAAAGATTAGGACGACCCTTCAAAGTTGATAAGAGGATGAGAAGAAAATTAATCAGAGAGAAACTACAGGTATATGTGGCATGTACTGGTCACTCCTTGCATGTGACTTCTGAACATCACCTTCTGCCCATGTATAGACTGTGGGGTATTCTTACACAAAAGGATATGCAAGTTGTTTGTTGGCTTTCCTGTATAGTAATTTTTTCCTGATGGAAAAGGGAAACAATAATGACATGTCTTTCATTTGCATCAATCAGTTACCCATTTACTGGTGCTTTTTCAAAATAGCTGACTGTCTTTCTACCCAATTAAAGTTTATTTGCACCTATAATACAGTCGCACACTGACTCTGATCCTACAAAATCTCTGAGATTGAACAAGTGTTCAAAATATGCAATGTTCGATGAGAGGAGCCTGACTTGACTACCAGTCTCCACTGTTGGGAAGGTTACTTTGCAAATGTAATAGATTACGGATTACAAATTCTATTCAACATATAATAAGTAGTGTAACATTTCAATTACTTTCTAAAAGTAAAGTAACTGATTACATTTGATTACATTTTGATTACTTTTTTAAAAAAATTGTCCACTAGGTGGCACTTTAAATTCACATTCTAAGGAAAAAATATCAAATCTGCAAAAAGAAATGGGTTAAATTTAATTTAAATGAAAGTGTCATTCAAATCAAAATCACGTTTCAGTTGAAAATCATGACGTAGGATAAAGCACCGATTTTACTTGACATTGTTCAGATATAACCCTATTTGTAATCTTTAACATTTTCATAAGTAACTGTAATTTAATTACACATTTTATTGTTACACTTACTGTCACATTTATTTTGTAATTAAATTACGTAACGCTGTTACATGTAACTAGTTACTCCCCAACACTGATGAACGGTAGTGATGAACTGTATGCTCCTCATATTTCAGTATCAGTGACTTTAACGCGTTTGGCCATGAGGTGTCCACAAAAGCCATTTACTGAACTGCAATTTATCGGACTGTGTAATACTCAGAATTTACCACTTGGTGTCAGTAAAACCTTAAATATTGTCGTTTGCTTTCTACATTTAATTAACGGTCATTCCGGTTTTTATGTAACCATTTTCCTCCGCACTGTGGCTTATTCATTCTGACAATAAATTCGTAACCAATTTACAGGAGTTGTTCCTATTACATTACAATTCTACATGCACGCATAAGTCTTGCATGTTATGATATTAGTATTACTTAAGTCAGGGTTGTCCAATCTTTTCCACAAAGGGCAGGTTTTCATTACAACCAAACCAAGTCCACCCTAAAATTGACCTGCTTCAATCTAATGATTTTCATTTTCAATGCCTATCAGGTGTGACCCTTAATTGATTGGATTGAAAATCTGCACCTTCACTGGCCCTTCGTGGAAATGATTGGACACTCCTGACTTAAGTAGTATTATGTTCTATGCTGTTCATTTGGCCCAGATGCTTGGGTCAAATAATGAATAAATTAATTCGTATAATCTTTGATTTTATCAGCAGGACTTTTCGACATTGCCTGGGTGGCATTTCTCGGAGTTGGGAGCGGTTCCCACACTTTGAGAAGGTGACATGCTCTTTGGCAAGGATTCAGTGGTGCCAGATGTTTCGCCTGGACCTCAGACAGGTCTGTTGTATCTCAAGTTTTTTCCTGAACCATTCTGTGATTTAAGGTGCTTCGTGGTACCAATAATGATTATTATTACTATTATTATATTTGTTCGGAAATTAAGACTGATTTAAGACTGATGACTTGTTTAATACTGATGCTCAGACTCACTTGCTAGCTCTGTTGGATGATGGGTTTCTACAGTACTAAGGTGGCTGTTGGCCACAGATTGTGATGTCACTGCATCATTGCTGGTCAAATTTCTTAGTTCATTTATTGAGCTAAGCAGTTAAATAGCTCACTTTAGAAGGTTTAAGTAGGAAAATAACCAAATAGGGATGAATTTTGTCCCCATGGAATGGATTTTTTTGGATTCTGAACAAGTGTCACAAACAATTGTTTGATTTACTAGTCATATTCAGTTGCAAAGCATCATCAATCAGCATGATCTATACCTGGCCTGGCCAACCCGTGGCTCCAGAGCCTCATGCGGCTCTTTAACTAGTTTCATGTGGCTCTTTAGGAGCTTTCACATAACATGCATCAATGGGAATGGGATGATGTTCATGTTTACCCATGTGTATGATGTGGCTCTTTACAGTAACACAGAAAAAAAATAATTTACTGTAAATAATTTACTGAATAATTTACACTGATTACACACACACGCACACACACACACACACTCTCTCACGCCCTCCCCACCTCCCCCGATAATGTCTCGGTCATGGGACGATTATTCATTTTTCCACCTCAATTCCATTATAAAGTCAAAACACACACACACATAATATATATATATATATATATATATATATATACGATATTCAGCATTGCATCATTAAGCTCTCGATGAAGCTCTCGAGAGGCACAGTGTTTTAGTGGTTAGCACATTCGCCTCACACCACCTGGGTCCGGGTTCGATTCCCGTCTCGGCCATGTGTGTGTGGAGTTTGTGCATGTTATCCCCGTGCCTCCGGGTTCTCCGGTTTCCTCCCCCGGTCCAAAAAACATGACGGTAGTTGATTGGCACTTTGAAAATTGTCCCTAGTGTATGAATGTGTGTGTGTGTGTGTGTGTGTGTGTGTCTTCGATGGGCTGCATTCCATCCAGGGTGTATTCCTTAATGCCCATAGACGCCTAGATAGACATAACAGACTCCCCGTGACCCGAGGGAAGATCGGAAAAGGCTAAAGATGAATGAATGAAGCCTAAGTGCGAATGGCCAGATTTCAGAGACCCGTCGGAAATATATATAAAGCAGTCAAAAAGTTGCGTGTAGCCATATACGATGCTGACGTACATGTTTCTGTCCCTCCCCCTTCCCTTCCCCTCTCTTCTCTTTTTTTTTACCCCTCACAGCTAGAAATGGAGGATGAAGACACAATTGACGTTTTCCAGCAACAGACAGGAGGCGTCGTCTAAAAACGCAGGAACTTATTTAATTTACGCAGTAAATTATTATAAATTATTATATGGCTCTTATCCTCCTACTAGTTGGCCACAACTGATCTATACTATGCAAGGATTATACAGATGTACAGAAGGTCTTTTGCCTACCTCAGGTACATAACGAAGAACAAGGAAGCCTAAAATATGCCAAAAACTTCCTGAACATGGTTTCCGATAATGCTTCATCTATCCTTATCCTTGTCACCCCATTTCCTGCCTCTTTTCCATTCTGACAGCAGGAGCAGATAAGTAGAAGAGACAAACTGTCTAACCAAAGACAAGAGTAAGACAGATAGGATGAAAAGGATCAAAATAAGAAGCAAGGACATGATCAGGTCAGGGATAAAAAAAAATACTGAGAGTCCCGCCAAGACAGGGTGAAGGATATAAATACAGCTAAAATGAAACATTAAAAAAATCTAAAGTTGTAAGAATTCTTCTTCTGAAAGAAAGTGTATAAAAGCCTTACCCATAGAGTGTAACTCTAATTGGGGAAATATATTTGGATAAATATCATGTCATGAAAATTGCCCTGGATTCAACTGTGTTGTTGCATCTGGGAACTTTTATATCTCATTCATTCATTCATTCATTTTCCACCATTTTATCCAACTTCTCTCACGGGTCACGGGGAACCTGTGCCTATCTCAGAAGAACCCGGAGAAAAAACCCCTGAGGCACGGGGAGAACATGCAAACTCCACACACACATGGCGGACCCTGGAGGTGTGAGGCAATGTGCTAACCACTAAGCCACCGAACCCCCCCCTACTTTTATATCTTTATACGTGTAATAGCTATTAATAGTTTTTATGTCAGACCCTAAAAGACTATGATCCAACGAGCCAATGAAAAACGTGAAGGAAACAGTAAAATAATCCATCCAAAAAAAATATTTCTCTCTCAGTTGATTTCTAATCCTGTAGAGGGCTCTCTCTTCCCACCTCACTCTGTCTTTACCACTGCTTCACGTTTGTACCAGTAAATGCAGAGTGAGAAAAGGAGAGAGAGAGAGAGAGAGAGAGAGTGAGAGAGAGCAGACCCAGATTGTGGCATTCATAGGCAGACAGTGCAACTGCTAGCACCTCTGCAGCCAGTTTTCCCTGTGCATTACCTCAACCAGTGTCCATGGAAAAGGGCTATTTCACACTTTAAACGAAGGACTCTGTTTCAAGAAGTCACCAGAGAGTGGGAGGAAAAGGAAGCGCAAGAAAGACAGCAAGAAGGAATTTCTACAAGGACAGGAGGAAAGAACTGAGACACAGACCTCACCTCCTGTGATCTACACCCCCCCAGTTAAAGAAGAGAAAGATAGAGAGGACAGGAGGGAAAACGGAAGTCGCTGGGATATTCGTTTTTTTCTTTCGTTTTGTTTTTTTCTTTTTTCTCATTGTGGTGCTGGGAGGCGCGTCTTCTTTTCACCTGTTTGCGCTGTCCATCATTTGCCTCCTGATTTATTTCTCCATCTACATGGTGTACAATTTCATCTACCTATGACACACACTGGAGCGGGGAACGGAGGGGAGAGGGTATTTTTTCCGTTCTTCCCTTTCATTCGCTTTCCCGCGGCCCTTGGTTCTGACTTCGCTTTGACTTCACTCCTCCATCAGTCCCTCCTTCCCATCTCTGGCTGGACCATCCCTTTCTCCATCCATCCTGCCCCATCCAGCAAAAAAAACTGAATGAAAGTTGGACAGAATTCCTAAAAAGAAAGAAAAGAAAGAAAAAAAAACAAACGAAACAAAAAACAAAACAAAAAACGAGCAACTACAATCTCCCACATTCCTGTTCCTTTAGTTGTGTCATCCCGTCTTTTTCCCCTCCTCCCTTCTTTTCTTTATTTTTCTTCCCTTGGTCCTCCACTACCTGTCCTTCTACATCACTCCTTTTTTTCCGGATGCTTTAAAGTTCCTCTAGGTAGGTTTAACAAACTTGTTTAGTGTCTGTCTGACCTGTTTGTCTGTGTGTGTACCTGTGTGTCCTCTAATTTATGTGTACACAAAACACACATTTGACACACACTCGTACATACACTTGCACATGCACTAAACAAACGGACGAAGGCGACCAGGGTCTTTGCGCTCGTCCTATGTCATCCTTTCATCCCGTTTTCTGCTTGCCCATCGCCGAACTCCCACCGTTTTTTTTTTTTTTGTGTCAAGTCAGGGGTATCCAGCCCCATGCCATTCTGTCCCTCCTGAAAGACACATACTGGGCATAATAAAGTCACCACATGTTTATTTTTACCATCTTCAGAACCCGTTTTTCATAACTGTATAGGGCCTGAATGAATAATACCACACCCATGAAGTAAAAGCGTCTGATGTTGCAGTGCGAAGCAGTTTGTTCATTAAGATCACTGTAAAACACAACAAGGTTTATTATTTACTGGTGCTTTCATTTACTACGAGACACAAAAATCTGCTTTGTTGTATGTATTTTTGTCATCACTTACACTGAATTAGGCACACATTGGACCTACTGGGTAATGTTTATGGTTTCTAGGTCGTGAACCAGTTTGCACGCTTAGTTTACGTCCGATTGGCATTTTTGAATCAGAGATATTTGAACTCTCACTTTTTATTACAACAACTAATTCGTTACGGTCAGTTATTGCGTTTAAGTTGTCCAGGTTTTCTCTACTGGATGTGTGTGTTTATTTTTTAATAAAGTAGGTGACCCTGTTTTTAAAATCTCGCATATATCAAGCAATCCGGTCACACTGGGAGATAAAATCAACAGCAACAATAGACAAATGTAATATTGCACTACAGAGTCATCACCTGCACCCCGAACTTATATTGAAACGATTTGAAGTTTATGACTGCCCGCTAGGTTTTTATTTCCCACCTTTCTCCTCTTTTTTTTGTGTTGCCTTTTCTCCACGGATATAACCTGCCACATTATAGGCCCCTATTTATCGAGTGTTTAATTTTCATGTGCCACTCCTTCATTTTTATTTTCTCTCCCTCTTACATCTCGGCCCGTCTACCACCTGAGGGACAAGCTTGCACTTCTCTGGCCTCGCCATTTCTTCATCTCTCTTTCTCACCCTCGCTCCTTTCACCGGCTCCCTCTCTCCTTTCCGCCGTCTCCCTCGCTCTTCCGCCTCGCCTTGAAAAACTTTCACTGCCCTCCCCTTTTCCAACCCCTAAGCCACTCGAAATCAGCTGACACGCCAAAGCGCCACACTCCCAGATGGCACAGGAACAAACCCATTAGAGATTTAAAGGCTTTCTGACTCATTCACAAATTCACACAGTTGGAGATTTCCAAGAAGTTCTATTCTTACAAAACTTTTCCCGTTTCACACTTCGTTTAAGTGTGGCATCTTAAACGAAGGTCTTGCCCTGATTAGGTTGCACGAGACTCGAAAACACATTGGTCTGAAATTAATAAAATAGGGAAGGGGGAGGGCCCTATTTTAATAAGACCATAAATGGAAGTCTTCAAACTGGCCTCAAAGACTTCAAACCGAACGCAAAAAAATTGTAAATGATCAGAAATGGACTGAACGATCAACTTATAAAACAACCCCTCCCTTCCATCCAATTTCTTACCTCCTTTTTGTACAGCGTTTTTTGCCATTTCAGGCATATCCAAGCATTACAAGCCAGTTGGATTTACCCAAAACAAGATTCTTGTATAGTATATCGCTGCAGCGCCTTCTTTCTACTTCACATTTTTTCTTGAATTTCAAAGGACATCGTTGGAAAGCCCATGATTTGGCTCTATGGACATGTCAGTGGAGATCCTCTTGTGTTTCTTGTACTTTCCCTGTCCCATTTGTCCATCACCCAGATATCAGTGAGACACTGCAGGAAAGGTTGCAATGGTGAGTAGCCCAGGAAGACATGATGATATCATACTGTTCAAACCTATAAGTATAAAACCTGTTTGTCGGCAGCTTGTTTAGATCATTTCACTCGCTCGTCCTTTCTACAGAGGTTCTTATCCGATTTATCCGAGTTTTTAAATGCCTAATGACGAGGATAATTATTTCTTCTAGCACCGAATCATAAAACGAAGAATGCAAAAAAAACCCAAAAAAACCCAGCGAGAGTACGTACACTACACTGCGTGTGGGCATGGTTAGGCACATCTCTCAGCGAGCAAACAGAATTTGTCAAAGTTTGAAGGAATGCTTGAGTGTGCAAAGAAGTTGCTAAACATAATTTATCACCATGCTATTTTTTTAATAACCCTAGTCAAGACACGTCATCTCAGATTTTGTTCAACTGCTATCCTGATAAAATCCAAACAAAATCAGGCAAACTAGAAACCTGAAAACGCATGATTTCATTCGTTCTCAACATCTAGTACGCTTCAGCTTCAGCTCAGCTTTACTGTTTAACTTTTGATGGAACGTTAAAATTTCTCTATCCTGATTCTGTTATCCAAAACAACTCTGCCATTGAGTTGGTATATGTCATCAAAAATGATTCTTTTCATTGTAGTTTCAGTGATCTTACACCACAGTGCTAGCACAGTGCAGTGCTGTTAATAGTTTATAAAAGTTTAATAAAGACATTGTAAAACATCCATAATACATATTAAACAACACTTATGTTATAGCAGATATAAGTAGTTATTCCCACACCCCTATTGCTAATTCATCTGTTGTGAAGACTTGTACAGACACCCAAATGATAACCAATGGACATCACCATATCAATAATTATCCGTTTACCATTTTTCTGTAATAACAACACCTTTTCTTGTGCTTTATTTGTCTTGAATTAGAATAGAATAGAACTTTATTGTCATTGTACAACAAGGTACGACGAAACTGTGGATGCACCCCAATAACAAGAACATATGGAAATAAGGATAGAAAAAGAATAAAAAAACAAAAAAACAAATATATATATATATATATATATATATATATATATATATATATATATATATGTGTGTGTGTGTGTGTGTGTGTGTGTGTGTGTGTGTGTGTGTGTATGAGAGAATATAAAGAAAATATTCATAGATATCTGCACATCTAACACTGGCTGTGCATTAAGTGGATCATCCACCAACAAGTCCACATGAATGAGTTGTTACTATAGAAACAACATCCTCGAACAGAGTGCACTAAAATAAACAACTTGATTTGAATCACAGCCTGATCTACGGTTGATGCTGCTGTTACAGCAAACCCATACATGCCTCCCTAAAATAAAATGCACCAGAGCTGAAGGTATAAAGCATGAAATTGTAGTTTCTAGCTCACTACTGGTGTTGCATGCACTCTTGATAAACATCCACTGATAATACTGCGCATCTGCTCATCATTCTTCATTTGCTAGACTTCAGGATGGGCGGACGCTTTCAATCGGAGTCCTCTGATTTGTTTTGTAACTCGTAGTGCACAGGGGGCAAAACGTGTTCAGTCCAGCCTAAAATGGTGCCGGTAAAAAAAACAACAAAAAAAACCCCACCAATTTCATTTTAAACTTCTTGAACTTCATAGATGGTTTGAGCACATACCCTGCACATACACCAGAGGTGAGAAATGACTGCTTTTCTTTTTTCTTGTCTTTTTGTAGTGATGCAATAAGGAGGCAGAGGAGGATGCAGGTGGGGATCGTCCAACAAAACTGACCGACATCATTGAAGATTTAAAGACACATTTCTTCTTCAAAATATAGTATCTTTTTAGATACCAAAAAGGAGCCAAAAGGACAAATCTCACTGTCAGCTGCTTGCTTCATTTTTCAGCTCACTAGTGTTGACTCATGTCTTTTAGTTGTTGTTTCTTCTCCTTTTTCTTTTTTTTTTTTTCATTCTAAGACTATGCCACCAGAGGCTTAAGCCTCAGGAGCGTTATCCAGGGCATTTAGTTAGTTTTTGTACGTGTATTTTTTACTAAAAGAAACAGACATTTGAAGTTTAAGATTTGATTTATTTAATACTGATTTTAATTTCTAAGCTGGGGAAAGCAGCTATTTTCTTGATTGATTATTGGACTCAAATAATCTGGATCAACCTGGATCTACAGTAAGCCTAAACCCATCTAAAATCCCTCCAGAACTTGTTTTTTTTTTCTTTTTCTTTCTTTTTTTTTTTTTTTTTTACATTTTTTTTTAATTTAATACCAATTTTTCCTTCCTCTGTGGTTCCCTTTGTGCTACTTTATCTATTTGTCATCCCTCTATCTGAGGCGATGAGAGGAAGAAAGGAGATCCAGCTCAAACCATCATGCCAGAGTTGAGCAGAGAGGATGGCAGTTGGGCTGGCAATGTTCAAGGTAGGAACGAATCATTTTTAATACGTGTTTGTATCGTGTTTCAAAATTACTTGGCTGCAGTCATTTTTTTGTTGGTCTTCTAATATGTTTATAAACGTGTGTGTGTGTGAGTGTGTGTGTAGGTAGGAACCAAATTTGGTTGATAAAATAAAACTCTAATATGAATAATATAAAATAGTTAGTATTTACATTAGACATAATCGTATGCATATTATTAAGTACTTGCATTGATAATTATGACAAGTAATGTCCTCATGAAGCCTGTGCGTGTATGTGTGTGTGTGTGTGTGTGTAAAACAAAAAACAAAACAAAACAAAACAAAAAAGCCAAAACTCATGCTTCCAAAATCTCCCTTACTTTGTCTGCCTTTTTCGGGCTTAAGTAATGACTCTACACTTGAGTCTTGTCCATATATTTTAACTATGTACGTTAACAAGAAAATAAAAAGCAGAAAAGGGATGTAATAAATGAGCACCCCTCCCACTCGACTTTTTCTCCCCATGTTTTATTTTTTCAGAACTAAAAAAACAACAACCCTCATTTGCTGTGTTAGATGTGAGCAGAGACTCATCAGACAGCCTTAAAGGTCTAATAATCTGTCTCTATCTTCGGACTTGCGCTCCTTTAAACATGGAAGGTGACAGATTTGTTTTGCTCTTGTTCAGTCAACAAAACCACCAGTCACACCCTGCCATTGATTGACAATACCAGAGGGATTAAGGAAATGAGAGTGAAAATGGCTTGCGCCACATTACTATAAGAAACCGGTGGCGTGGCAACGACGGTTCAGTTGGCATGACAACAGGGACATCGCAGAGACCTCGTGTGACATAACTGTTCCTGTTTACTAAACGGTGTGACGAATTTGGTCAGACATTTTGTTTGCGTATTTTACGGATGAGCATATGACCATAAATTCTTTTTTTTTATTATTATTATTATTTTTTATCTGTCTGCTCTAAGTGACACCCAGCTCAATTAAGGCCCGACATTTTCTGCAGTGCAATCAAGCTGGATCTCGGATTTGCATTGGCATTTGGTGTATGGTACTTGATTTGATTATTTCCTAGCCCAGACAGAACTGTCGATTTTTTCTCCCCCACCCTTCTCTGAATCCATGTGCCATTCCCCAAGGCTCATATTTAGGGCAGTTTTCAATATACAAGTCCCACGTTAGGACGGATGATCAGGAAATACAACACCTGCTTTGTTGTAAATTCTTAAAAGTGCCCAGTTATTGTCTTGAGGACATTATAAACCAGATTTTTTTTTCTGTAGTAGTTTAATATAAGGGCTTATTAAATCATCATATACACACGCTCGAAAATGTGGTGCCGCATGTAACGTAATCGCTATTGGACATTTCTTCGGGAACATTTCTTGGTGACTTGTCCCCAAATGTTTTTACAAAAAACTCAGAAAGAATATATGATACCTGATTGTGATCATCAATCATTTTCGTAACTGCTTAAGTACATTTTACTGATCATAATGATCATCAACTATTACAAATAATCATGCAGAAATCTCTAGTTTGATTCCCCTCAATCATTTCTTCATTTATAATGGCTTTCATCTCACATTCATATTTTATTGATATTTTTTAATTGTTTATATTGTGATGAACACTGATTATTACATGTTATTCCTATTACAACAAAGAAAGCTATATTTTTGTTTAGAATTTCCAGCAATAATGTTGGTAAAGAAAAAGCATTTAAATTTTATAATAATAATAATAATAATAATAATAATAATAATCATTCATTCATTCATTCATCTTCTACATCTTCTACCGCTTTATCCCATCTTCCCTCGGGTCACGGGGAGCCTGTGCCTATCTCAGGCGTCTATGGGCATTAAGGCAGGATACACCCTGGATGGAATGCCAACCCATCGCAGGGAACACACACACATTCACACACACACACATTCATACACTAGGGACAATTTTCCAAGGTGCCAATCAACCGACCATGCATGTTTTTGGACCGGGGGGAAACCGGAGAACCCGGAGAAAAACCCCCTGAGGCAAACCCGGATTCTGGCGGTGTGAGGGGAACGTGCTAACCACTACGCCACCGTGCCCCTATAATAATAATCATAATAATATATTTTGTATACATTGATGCTGGTTATCATTTCCCTCCCACCTACAGTTAGTCCTAAATTCAAGTGTGGAACTCTTTGACAGTTTTTAAAGCAGAGACTTATTTTTCTAGTTCATTTTCGAATTCTGTGTAAGGTTTTATTTTTCACTTTAAATCCTCCCACTGGGCTCATCCTTTGTTATACCAGCAATTTACTCTGTCCACTCAATTTCCCTAGATCGTTCTTGTCTCTTAGCCCTTGTTAACACTTAAAGGTGTCCATGGCCTTAAAATAGCATCGCTGAGGCTTAAGGAAAAATTCAGTCATTTAAAATCTGCTCATTTCTTTCCAGACATGTTAAATATATACATATATTTAGTAGACAGCGTGTGCATGCTGAGTTAATGTGTAGTGTTTCAATGTGTAGTTCAATTCAATTTTTCAAGGAATTGGTCTAACATGTTATTAAATGTAGCAAGTACTCCAAACTGACATTTTTCCTTCGTTAACAATGTGCCGATTCTGTCGCCCAGCGCCCAGTCACTAGTCTAAGGGTTTAGTTAAAATGCTAAATGAACAGCAGACATTGCTGGTGTTTACCTCATTAGGTTAAACTGTTTGGTGTGTGATGATGCATGTAAGCGTCTGTGTGCTTGTGTCTCTGTGCAAGAGACAGAGATAACCTGTTCCCTCCTAATCAATGGAGTACGTGTCTGTGTCAGCAGGAGAGACGGACTGATAGACATGACGGTCATTATCCACAACAACTGGGCTCCTTCAAGCGACTAGAACAGCATTGACCAACAAATTAAGGGGATTTAGTTTAGACTGTGTTTGTGTGTGTGTGTGTGCTCGTGCTTTTGTACAGGTTGTGCTGGTATGTTTAAAAGAGCATTTACTTATTAACTCAAAGTCAGTCTAATAATATAGATCCAAAAACAAGCTTTGTAGAGAAAGCATTTTATGTCGATGTGTTGGAACAGGCAGCTCACCTGGGTTAAGGTTTATAAATTCATTAGTGTGTACCTCTTCCCACCTTCATGACAATTAGAGGAAAAACTGGCTTTGTCTCATGCACAGGGATGATGGGCAGCTCACACACGTTCTTATACGACAGTGGTTTATTATAATGGCTTCTTAAACATTATAATAATGGCGCAGTGTATTTTGCTTGTAATGCTTTTTAATTGCTATTGGACAATTCTTTATGCACATCACAAGCGTTGGCAGCTTGCTATTGACTTTACTCAGCTTTAGTTCCCTCAGTTCTAAAGATTCCCATTTAGTCTAATCTTTTTAAAATGCTTTATTATATGTGTGGCACGAATAGTATTGGCATTGTAGTAATAAGGTCAGCATTTAGATTTTACACGAGGCCGTATTTAAAATGAAAAAATACACATGTTGCTATTAGAAAAAAAATATTGCAGATATGGTGGTGTGAAGGTAAGATATAAATGTTATCCATTAATAGTGTCAGGACATTTTATAATATTATTTATATATAAAATGAATAATATTATAAAATGACAAAATTTTTGCCCTGTTTTCAACAAAACATACTGTGAAAATGCCAGCTGTCAAGAAGGTTCTTACATTAGCAGATTTTCCCCTGACCACAAACATTTGAGCCTCTTTCAATGTTTCCATGGTATTAAACTTGCAAACATGGAAAACTCTAAATACTCAGAAGCCATACTTTGCATTGCAATATGGCACTTTGTTTATATATTGACGCACTAGCTATACGTCATGGGGAAGCTGCAGGCCTATCATATGTCCCCTTTGGGAACTAATGACATACTGTGTTGGTTCAGGCTGTAACATTCGATATGGGGAAAAACTGATTCCTGCCACTATTTTGTAGATTCATTTCCATTGGTTTTCAGAGACTCTCCTCCCCCAAGTGTCCATTGCTTTCTGTCAGTGAGCTTCAACTTACTTCCTGAGGCACCTTTTCAGAGTTTGGCACATACCATCATTAATTTTGACATCAGTTCCTTAGACACTGCTCATATACCATGACACAAGCTCACCATTATTAAAGTGCTTGTTTTATATATATATATATATATATATATATATATATATATATATATATATATATATATATATAATATTTAGTATATCTGGGTATATATATATAGATATATTATATGGGATATATTTTATATATATAATCATGGGTTTATTTAAGAATAATTTGTGGGACATTTAGCTTGATTGTTATGATAGGGTGTATGCTATTCTTAGTAGCCTTTATCTATTGTGATTTATATACAAGTTATATCTATATATATTTATGTTATTGCATTTTTCCACTAGCCCATCCAAAACAAGTGTCACTCAATTATATAATCTTTCATTTGGTTCACAACAGTGATATAATTATGTGTTTATTAGTGTAAAAAAGGGTCAGCTACTGTTATGAAAATTTGTCCTAAGCCAAGATTTATAGTCTATTATTATTATGCCATTATCTTACATCATAATCACAACATCTTAGAAAATGGTTATAATCACTTTTTTTATTCGAAGCCTTTTACAGATCAAATCACTGCTACAATCAGACTATCATTCATTCATTCATTCATCTTCTACCGCTGTATCTGATCTCCCCTCGGGTCACGGGGAGCCTGGCTCAGGCGTCTATGGGCATTAAGGCAGGATACATGTTGGATGGAATGCCAACCCATGGCAGGACACACACACACACATTCATACACTAGTGGCAATTTTCCAAGGTCACAATCAACCTACCGTGCATGTTTCTGGACCGGGAGGAAACGGGAGAACCCGGAGAAAAACCCCCTGAGGCGCGGGGAGAACATGTAAACTCCACACACACATGGCCGAGGATGGGAAATCGAACCTGGATCCTGGAGGTGTGAGTCGAACGTGCTAACCACTAAGCCACTGTGCCCCTTATCAAACTATTATTACATCTTAAAAGTATTAATCACTATTCGCTCGCACAATCGCAATATATTATTACAATCACAATGTATTATTATGATTTGTCACCTTTGATATAATAACCAACACTATTTCACTTTATCTCAAACTATTTGTACAATCACTCTTTCATATCTCCCACTGTGCAATCACTCAAATGTTACAATCACTCTCACTCACCAACTTTTAAACCAATATCGAATCAGTCACTCGTCCTTGATGTTTCGAACCAAGGCTCAATCTAAATGCCTCAAAGCATTCTTGCAGTCACTCATTCATCACATCTCAAAGTATTATAGTCTGTCTTTCATGTTGTCCCATAGTCATAATCACTCTTCCATCATGCCTCAGTACAGCTCAGAAATCCCTCTTTCAACATATCCCAAAGACAACATTCATCATTCCCAAGTTGGCTTGGATCATGAATTCATCTCTCAAAACAATTGCTTTTTCATCCTTTCCCTTAAAAATAAGTTCTAGCATATTGTATTTGCAACATACTGTATTTTGCGGGATTCACAACTTTAATTAGAATCTATTACCTTCTCTAACCCAATGCTCAGACATTCAAATCCCAGAAACAAAGTTATGATCACTGACAAACAGATGATGATTCTTTTATGTTTTATTAAATCTGAGTCAAACACGGGACAAAAAGACTTTATTTTGAGAATCCATGGTGACCTGTGCATCATTACATCTCAGTTGCAAGTCTTGTTGAATATAATTGTCAGCCAAATGTACAACTGTAAATGTGCTTAATATTGTGATTACTCATGTCGTTATTTCCCAGGGTAGCATTTGAATAACTTAAAAATGATTCATTTCCTTTGGTGGCCTCGAATCAAAAGAACATCAAGTAAGATATGAAAAGACAATTGGGAAAATAATCACTCATTCAATGAATCCCAGCTCAATATTACCAGCGTTCAGATGTTCCTGATTACTGATGTTCCAAATTACTGATACAGTGGCTACTATTAATAGTGTAGCCTTTATTTGTCACATATACATTACAGCACAGTGAATTCTCATATCCCAGCTTGTTAGGAAAGTGGGGTCGGAGCGCAGGGTCGGAGCCATGATACAGCACCCCTGGAGCACAGAGGGTTAAGGGCCTTGATCAAGGACCAAAAGGGTGGCAACTTGGCGATACTGGGTCTTCAAAACCCAGAACTTCCAATCAGTAGCCCAAATGCCTTAGACCGCTGAGCTACACCCTCCCTAATAACCATGTACATGGTCTTTCATAATTATGAATTTGTCTGAATGTGAATGAATCAGTCACATTCAATTTCGTGTTCCAAGTAAGTTTCATATAGCTGTCATTAATACTATTCTGATTATGACTAAAACCAAATGCAATAAAGTATATTTAGTATGTTTTTACTTGTTTACCTCTGAAGGCTAAAGCTAAAGCCTGCAAAGAGCTTACAAAGCAATCACAATTGCACATGTTAAAAGCTTTCAGTCAGGAATGAGCAGTAGAAGGAATTTCCAAAACGTTAATGTAACACCATCAGGCTATCATCAACAAATAGGAAAAATGAGCACCAACGTGACATCACTTGACAAAGTCAAGTATTAGAGAACATTGTATCATGAATAGCTACAAACACCAGTTGAGTTCAAGTAAGCTGAAAATCAAAAGGAATTTCCCCTTTTCAGCACAACACAGACCCAAAACACGCAAAGGAATTCCTTAATCAATCGTTTTTGAATGACTAGTCTGATCCCAGATCTGAATCCAGCTACAACCTTTAGTAGGAGGTACTCAGGAGATACCCTTACAATTGGATGGATATAGAATATTATTTGTTCAAATAAATAGTGCAAATTATTGCCAGGTCTTGAAGTGCTACACTGATTAGACCCTTAAACTGAAAAGATGTGTAATAAGAGGTGTAATTAAAATAATTTCACCCTATTTTCTTACACGTTTTAATATGACAATAATGGTGGCAGAAAGGGTCGGATGCAATCGATCAAGATTTCATTTTTATATCACTTTGTAAAAGGCTGTGCATTTAAGAGGGCATTTCCGCTGTACTGTACACTCATTGTTCTCATTCTTTCTGAAGTGTTTGAGAGTGCAATTAGGATTCGACCAGTATCGCTTGATATACATGTGTTGATGTTCATTTGGACTTAACTAGGAACAGCTTGCTAATTAATTACCCATGACCACTGGGGAGAGAGGAATCCCATTTGATTGGCGAAAGTAGAAGGAGGCCATCACTAAGGCTTAGAAGGAGGAATAGGTCCTTTACCCAAAAACCTACTTCTCCAGCTGGATGTATGGGTATGCATTATGTTAAAGTATCCATGTAAAGTATCCAGTACAGTGTGTGTGTGTGTGTGTGTGTGTGTGTGTGTGTGTGTGTGTGTGTGTGTGTGTGTGTGTGTGTGCAATAGACAGAAACAGACAGATAAACAGAGGGAGAGAGCAATTAATGTGGGTTTAACTATGTTTGAACTTAAACTAACTTGCTAGAAGTTCAAAATTATGTTTTGCTGTATTTGGATGCATATTTGTGTGTATCTGTTTGTTGTGTGTGTGTGTGTGTGGGGATGTGTGGTGTGTGTGTGTGTGTGTGTGTGTTTGTGATTGTATGTATGCAGCGTCACCCAATATGTATCAAGTCACCCCAATTCAGCTTACTCATCGCACTTTAGGGCTGCTTTCTATTTTTTATTAATTATTAATAATTTACTATTATTTTAGTAATCCAGTATTCTAACGATGATTCCATTGATTCATTAGATAAGAAATACTCTTTCTTTATTAAAGAACAATACTTAATAAAAAGGGAAAACAAGACTGGTCTCTTAAAATGAACAAGTAATTTGTTTTTCTTTTTTGACAAACCTACATTTTATTACTGAAATTGCATATACATCAGTGAAAATGAAACCCATTCAGTGTGTATATATATATATATATATATATATATATATATATATATAGATATATCATATATATATATATATATATATATATATCACATATTTCCTACTATGGATGGTGCTCTATCAGTTGTGATGGACACAACATGTTTCAGGCTGATCCCTCTTAGCATTTAAATCTCTTTTATGGCCAAATTGATGTCTTCTCTGTTGTGTGTTATAAGTGCTGTAAAACCTAAGATGTCCTCAATGAAATATTTCTTCTCTGCATTGTAAAATCATATGTACACCACAATCTACAAGAGTAGAATTGCTATTAATATCAATGGTTTCATCACCTGTTAAAGCGCTATAAGGTGCAGTCTGAAGAGCAGCATCAAGCTGTGACTGCACATTCTGTGCTAATATTTCAGGTCTTCTTTTTATTCTTCTTCCATTTCTCCTCTCAGTTCATGTCTTTCCTTTCAGTTTTCAGCATCAACTTTACTTATTTTTGAGAATGCCATTGTTTTTCTCTCTCTGCTGTCTTTACTACACGAGTACCTGCATGTCTGACGGTAGGATCACTGAGGAGAGTAAGTGGAGTAGAGACCCGCGGTGCTGTAGGATCCAAACGTCTCTACTGATCTTGATGTACCTGATTTACATTTGATTATATCACAAATGTCTATGCCTTTGCATTATATGAAAAGAGGCTTTTCTGGACTCTTCTTGAGGTACCGGATCCGTATCACGGTCCGCTAGTTAGGGACCCCGGCTGTATCTATAAATAATAGTGGGGTAACGGCTCACAGTTGATACCAGATGAGTACGGATCACGATTCACTGTTCTGACCGGCAGACTACACAGAGCAGTCACGCTTTCATGTGAATGTATTAATCAGTCAACAACAGCGGCTAGCAGAGGAGCAGAAGAACGTTAAAAATGCCTCACGTATTATTCATAAGTTATTTATGGGAGCATTTAAACTTTTCTTCTTCTAAATGGAAAGCAACTTATTTGTCTCCTCCCCCATTTTAAGTTAATCCGAAAAAAAAAAACAATCCATCATCACACATTGCTCCGAGTTTAGCTAAATGGACTAAATGAAGCATTAATATGCCTCAACCAAGTTTTGTAATTGTATTGTTCAAGTTCAATCGTTACAGCCCTGTTGCATTGTATTCATGAATAAATGTGAACTCATTCATTTCCGTACATCCGTTTTTTTTCCTTATTTTTTTTCCTTTAATCATTTCCTTTTTTCAATAACGTCGACTCTTAGGACTCTTGGAGTCTAAATAAATTCCCCAATCATACGAAACATCGCTTGTTAAACATCTGAGATTTTTCTCCCAAGCTGTAGCTGAACAAATTTGAGATTGGATAAAACTTGCAGTGGGTTTTTGTGCAAACATTTTGTTTGATGCATAATTTATTGATTTGCCAGGAAGAACATAGTTCGGGGGATCGCTGGAGAAATACTCGTGCTTGTTCCAGAAATAATGAAACACGCACAGATAGGCATCAGTAAGCAGAAACACTGAAATCACTCTCAAACAAGCAAAATGCAGTTTCCCTCACTGATGAACAGACACAAACCCAGCAATATGCTCTTGGATGATTTGGGCTTGATTTGATTGTTGCCCGGGACAAAAGCTGATGGGAGGTAAAATACTCGTGTGTGAAGTTTGTGGGAGAACACAGTTATTCCCAGGACTCCTGAAAAGTGGTCCTAAAAAAAAAAAAATAAAAAAAAAATAATATATATATATATATATATATATATATATATATATATATATATATATATATATATAATATATATATATAAATTAGAAAAAAAACTGTTTCATTAGTATGTATCTAATGAAAAAAAGCAACAATGGAAACTAAAATGACATTTTTACACGACAAAACGTACATATTTTACATTTATGTAAAAGGGGATCGAAATCTCTTCTTTAAAGAGGTCTCTGTTAAAATTTTTTATCAACATCCCAGATAAAAAAAAAAGTACCTATGTACCTCTAACTTTCAACCTGTTTCAGAACAGAAATGTACAGCAAAAGAAACAGAGCCGTTTTATGAAAACCCGCAATTACTATACATTTCATTCATTCATTCATCCATCTTCTACCGCTTTATCCGATCTTCACCTCGGGTCACGGGGAGCCTGTGCCTATCTAAGGCGTCTATGGGCATTAAGGCAGGATACACCCTGGATGGAATGCCAACCCATCGCAGGGCACACACACACACATTCACACACACATTCATACACTAGGGACAATTTTCCAAGGTGCCAATCAACCTACCGTGCATGTTTTGGACTATATATATATACATATTAGGTCTATATATAAAATATAAATAAAAAATATTAGTAGAATAGCTACAATATAAGCGCTGCGTCAAATTATATTTAGACATAAATACACATTAAAACAAAATTTTTAGTGATTCGAATTATGCAATAAAATTGATGCAGCGGAGAGACAAAATGACTGTGATGTGTTTCAGTCCGTCATCACTGGCACAGTCCAAGTCGTGTTTGTGTGTGTGTCCATTTATTTGCCAGTACGGTCGTGTAGCCTGTTTGTCCGGCTGGTCAGATAAATAGATAAATGCCACTTTTTTCCGTACTCTTATGACCAAGCCCCGGCTCTTCTGGGCCAACTTTTCAACACTGAAACCAGTGAAGCCTCAGGGCTTTTGACCATCTCTCAACCCCAGCCAATTAGGTCTCGGTGTTGGAACCGTTCTCTCATCTTCAGCCAATCAGAGAAATGAGGCCGTGGGCTCTGTGCAAATGCGTCCCAGATGATTGAGAGAGTGTCATCAAGTGGAACATGAAGGACCGCTATAAGGGATCTAAGACACCACCACGAGGGAGAGCGTGCTTTTGTGTGTGTGTGTGTGTGTGTGTGTGTGTGTGTGTGTGTGTGTGTGTGTGTGTGTGTGTGTGTGTGTGTGTGTGTGTGTGTGTGTGTGTGTGTGTGATTTATGGCAGTTTTCTCCACTCTGTCAGTGACATTTAAGCAGTGATAATTCTCAGCAGGTGCTGAGTGAGAACGTCGGCGGTCTTAGGAATAGATAAATGGATGTTGAACTTACATAACTTGAAGCATCAGACTCATCTGAACACACACAGACACACACACACACACACACACACACACGCACACACACAAAAAGTGTACTTTTCAATCTCACGTCTTAAATTTTTCGAAGCGTTTAATGGACCTCGGGCGTACTTGCTTTTATCTAAAGTAGACTCTTTTAATTTAATGTAACCCTGCAAAGTTAGAACACATCTATTGGAAGAGGGTAAATTCTAACATTTTAGGAGATTGTGTAGAGAGCAATCCGATTTCTTTAGAGGTGGGAAGAACAAATATATTTAGAGGAAATAGGATTATATTTGAGTTTCCCTTGAAGTATTTGTTGCTTCCAAAAATGGCATTGCATTAATATTATGACTCGGAATGTATAACGCTCTAATGGTTCTCCGCCGCATGTCACAGCTGCTGGTTATACGGAGTGAGAGAACAGGTTCGGTAAACACACATCCAGTGTGTAAAGTCTCACTGAGTTGCCCTTCCATTACCTTATGCTCCTATCAACCAACCATCAATCAGAGCTGTTATTCCAGTACATAGACATATTAGCTCATTTGTTTATCTACTCTTTTCTGCGTTTATAAGTAATAAAATCAAGTGCCAATCGCTTGCTTTCCATCATCTCTGCACCATTAATGTGAATCGTTATGTAACGCATTTTGACAACGTAAATGATCAAGGTATTTAAACGTATCAGTAAATTTAGCGCATGACGTCATTGGGAGATTTATCAGCATTTGAGAAGGCATGATCTGCTTCAACCTGAAAATAGCTGGCAACAGTCTGTGAGTGCGTGAGTGTGTGTGTGTGTGTGTGTGTGTGTGTGTGTAAGACCAAGTCAGGTTCTGTGTACAGATTTGAGCATGTTTCTGAAAATGGTATTGTATCAGCAGGAAGATTTACAACATTGTAGATGTATATACCGTGTTTGTGTGTGTGTGTGTGTGTGTGTGTGTGTGTGTGCATTCGAAATGAAATTCTGCCACCCAGTACTCTGATAATCTCTGATAAAAAGTTGTCCTACATGTATGTTTTTGTTACTAGGAGACTTATGGTTGTTAAAACTGCATGTCTGTATCAATATGGAGCTCGTGTGTATGTGGTGTGTGTGTGTGTGTGTGTGTGTGTGTGTGTGTGTGTGTGTGTGTGTATGAGAGTGAGTGTAGGAAGGCTCATTTGAATGGTTGCTATGGTTACAAACTGCTGCTAAACTGAAAGGCAAAACCAAGTGGTGCATCTCTCTGCATTTTCTGCGTTTTCTTCTGTCATTCACTAGCACTTTTCTCCTTTTCCACCCTATCATGTCTGCGTTCCATCTGCCGTGTCTATCCTTCAGTATTCGGAGCGGACTTTATTTATTTTGTTTTCTACATACACGTTACGATCTGATCATTTTAATCCAACACACATTATTAATCATCCTCTGTGCCCTTTTTTTTTGATGTGCAGTGCATATTTTCAACCTTTTTTTTTTGGATGCATTGTAACTTACGCTATTTCTCATTTCATTTTGTTGGTAATTAAACTCTCATCTAAGCCCTACATGTGATTATTTCATTCTTCACGACTGTCTCTCTCTCTCTCTCTCTAGCGTGCACGCTTTCTCTCTCGCTTTCTCTCTATCTGTATCTCCTCCCTCAGTTCTTTTCCTCCCACTCGCTCCCCTCTTCCAATCTTCCCTCGCTACAGTCTTTGGTCTCAACAGAAGTAAGCGCATTCACAATTAGCATGCGTACCTGCAATTAGCGCTGACAAACCTCCAATAATTATCCTGTAAGAGCTGCCTTTCTTTTGGAGTTAAAGCCCCCCCAACCCCCCCCCCCCCCCCCCCCCCTCCTCAGCCTTCTCATCCACCCTATAGTGTTCGGTGCGTTTACATCTGGTGCACTGCTACTTAATACTACTGTGTCAGGCCTATCGGAGACACAAGAGGGATATGCACATACACATACACACACACACACACACACACGTTTTGTGACCTACCGATCTTCAACATCTATATATATATATATATATATATATATATATATATATATATATATATATATATATATATATATATATGCGTGTGTGTCACACTGTCACACACACTGTGTGCACGCACACACACACACACACATACTCGTATACACACGCACATGCACACACACATGCACATTTGTTGGTGACTAAGTGTTTGCCTCTGCATTGCTGCTAATGAGAATGGCAGTAAACAATAACAAGTTTCCTTCAGGCATTTGGAATAGAAGAAGAAAAAAAAAAAAGATAGAGGAAAGAGATAGCAAATGGAGGGGGAGGAACGACAGAGTCAGGGTGATGAGTGAGAGATGGTGTGGATTTCCAACAGGATAAGGTCAGAGGATGTATACAGGAGATTTTGGGGCTAATTGGACACTGTGTGTGTACCAGAGGATTTAAGTGGTATATATATATGTATATATATATATATATATATATATATATATATTATATATAGATATATATATGCGTATATATATATATAAATATATAGCTATATATGTTTTATACAGATTAAAAAATCACAGTCACTGCGGTATGCATGCAAAGCTAAGTACTCTGATGAAGCTTTTGTGATACAATACCCCTGGTGTGCCATTCTGTCAACTGAACAGCCAAATGGTGTCTCATTCTGTCTAAACACATTCAGTGTGCACCGCACATTCTCATGCTGTCTCACATTCGCTTTCGCCGTCACCTTTTATCTATGTCTGTCAATATCTTGTATCATCTGTCTGTCACTCTCTTTTCCACTGCCCTTTCAAAAAAAAAAAAAAACGAAGCTCATTGTGCTTCACAATCAATTTCCTTTAACGCTTTTATGTTAACCGAGCGTGCTTTGATTTTTCTTCACGACGCTGGCGCTCTGAAACTCAAGGTTGAAGTCACATGAAGGATTTGCCTGTTCAGTGCATTACAACCTTTAAAAACAGTAACAAATGTACACTCCTGTTTTTTTTTTTAAGAGCTAATGCTTCAAAACGTCAAATATAGGTAGGATTTGCAAAGTAGACGTGACGACATGCTTTGACTCATTAGACGCGCAGTTTACCCAAATGGCATGTGAGAAATTGTTCTTTTGGAATGCAGTTTATAAAAAGTGGCTTTGACTCCCTCGAGCTGTATCTTATAGACCTGGCTTATGCAGACATATCTCTCTTTGATAAAATTTATTTTAAGTCCTGTACTTGAGGATACTTATATTATATTACTTATATTATATCATATAGAATATTTTATGTATGGAACGAATGCAAAAATAGCTTAAAGGTATTTCCTGTTTTTTTTTACCCACTATGTAGCTCCAGCATCTGTAATTTATGTAGGATTACGGAAATAGAAGTTCCTTTCTCTGTACTGGGAAAAGATCCACAAACAGATTAACTGGAAAAATCAATTATAATTGAAGTCTATTGCCAGCTGTGGACAATTTTCTACAAAGATTTATGAATGTTTCATCTTCCCTAAATGATAAGGGGAAAGGTATTTGTCAATTAAATACTTTAAATTAAATCTGAAAAAAAAAAAATCTTCCAGAAGGGCACATTTTTTGTTCTGCCTCAGAACTTGTTGTTGGGGAGTAAATAGTTATATGTAACATTCATTCATTCATTCATTCATCTTCTACCGCTATATCCGATCTTCCCTCGGGTCACGGGGAGTCTGTGTCTATCTCAGGTGTCTATGGGCATTAAGGCAGGATACACCCTGGATGGAATGCCAACCCATCACAGGGCACACACACCAACATTCATATACACATTCATACACTAGGGACAATTTTTCCAAGGTGCCAAATCAACCTACCGTGCATGTTTTTGGACCGGGAGGAAACCGGAGAACCCAGAGAAAAACCCCCTGAGGCACGGGGAGAACATGCAAACTCCACACACACATGGCCGAGACGGGAATCGAACCCGGACCCTGGCGGTGTGAGGCGAATGTGCTAACCACTAAGCCACCGTGCCCCTTAGTTACATGTAAGAGCTTTAGATAATTTAATTACAAAATAAAAGTAATAGTAATCCATTACAGTTACTGAGAAAAAAAACGTGTAATTAAATTACAGTTACTTTTGAAAATGTTAAAGATTACAAATTACAAAGACCACCACCCAACCCAATTTTTGATAGTATATGCTATAATTTTTATGATTACTATTTTATATCGTATATGCTATATAGTATATGATACATAGTTACATTTTTTTTATAGTCCATATTTAAGTAGAATATAACTGGCACAATGGCGGTCAAAAGTTTAGGAACACCTGACCTTTTATCATTTCTGCATGATGTACATTTATTTTGTTTGCATGCAACAAACAAGAATTGGAGAGTGAATGACTAGTATAATGTTCTGTAGACATATTTATGTCTCTAACAGGAGAATTTCAAGAGTTCAAGAATTATTCAGACTGTGTCCCAGCCACAGACAGGCATGGAGGTTTAAGTCAATGGGTTTGGGTTTGTTTCGGAGCAGGGAAGGTCGGAGACTCATTCCAGGTGAAAGGAATACTGAACCAACATGGCTACCATTCCATACTTCGACACCATTTAAATTGTGTGTCTTCCTGCATGTACCCTTGGCACCCAAGCTCGACCTGGTTACAAGCATAATTTAGAGAGCAAACAGTGGGTTTTGGTGTCTATGCTAGAATGCCTGCCCACTTACTGTACCTTAATCCTATTGAACTGCTCTGGGATGAACTGCATCACAAGATCAGAAAGTAAATCTCCAACTAGTTACAAACACCACTGGCAAGTTTTTACGGAAGGCATGACAAAGCCAGATGTATAAAGATGTCATTCATTCTAAGGGAGGATGTTGTAAATGTATGTAAATGTCTCGTGCAATTAAATTACCCAGTTGTTGCATATAAACATAAGGAATGTGTCTCTCATAAACCCTAAAATTCAACAGTTGTGTGAATTAGAAATAATTTTCTTTGTTTTCTTTACTTCTTATGAAAAATGCATGTCTGCGAATTATAGGGAAAAATGAAAGAGAGTCTTCTCAAAGATAGGAGGTAAATGAGATGTTAAATATAGAGGTTTGGAAAACTTGCTACTAAATACAGTTGCATGTATGACAGAATTCATTGTAGGATTTCGATGTTTCTGTGGACCTCGTCCAAAAGTTGCCATTAATTAGTAGTGAAGGCTGCAGAGAAGAAAGCGCATGACACATTTCTCTAAACACTCTTCCTGTCTCCTTTCCTCCAGGGACTGCGTCTTCACTTCACTGCCATGCTTGTCAGCCTCGGCCTCTCTCCCTCCTTCCGCCGTACCCTCTCCTCGCCCTCCGTCTCCCCTTCACCTCCAAGACTGCCTCTTTTCTCCTTCGTGCTCATCCTGTTGCTGATCCTCTTCCCAGTTTGCGAGTCACGGCGGGGAGGCGGGAACATGCCTGGGGGTGTGGCCACTGGCAACATCATTGGGCCTCCACACTACTCGCCACCAAATCCGGTGGCATCAGTTCCCAAGTTGGCGCAGGGCCTTAGCATCGCTGTGGTCCTTGTGGGCAACTCGAGTGAGGTGGCGCTTACTGAGGGTTTGGAGAAAGAGGACTTCCTGCATGTACCCCTGGCACCCAAGCTCGACCTGGTTACAATGAATGAAACCGACCCAAAGAGCATTATCACTCGCATATGTGCACTCATGTCCCGCCACTGGCTCCAGGGCGTCGTGTTCGGGGATGACACCGACCACGAGGCCATCGCCCAGATCCTGGACTTCATCTCCGCACAGACCCACATCCCCATCCTGGGCATTCGTGGAGGATCCTCCATGATCATGGCTGCCAAGGTAATGTGGTAACTCTTTCTGTTTCCTTTCATTATACTCTTTTGTTCCTGTTCTCTCCCGAAGTCAAGGTATCAGACTGTGCTTTTTGTTTCAAGGTTAATCAATCGTTTGCACCTTTCGCATGTACGTTTCAGATTGAAACGTGAACGTAGTGCGGCAAAGAATTCATGTTACACAAGGTCCACTTTAATGTTAAACCACATTCACGTTCCCAGGTAAAATATATTCAAAGCCAGAGATTAAACCTTGATGGTCAGAGCGGCTTGGAAAAGCTTTCATTTCTGTGAATGAAGCATCGTTTCTATCTTCTCTCAAACTTTTCTCCTGCTTAAGTCTGTATTTTTTGGTCTCCCTCTCTCTCTCTCTCTCCCTTACAAATTTTGAGATTTTGAGATGTCATGTTGAGATTTTTAGACATGTGGTGGAAGAAGTGTGGAAAGAACACATTATTATGAAGACACTTAAAGTTCCATTTGCAGAATATATTATTTGCTCTTTTGTGCCAAATGCACGGATAGATAAAGACATTGCTGTATTGACTACATATTTTCCCGAAAATAGCAGAATATGCAAAAGAATGCTTATAACACTACAATGATCGTAATGGTGAACTACTTATATGAAAATTTAAGTCTACATGAACTGCATAGGAGTAATAAGCCTCTCAGACATATCAGTTATTTGAGGTCTACTTTAGATTGACCACATAATCGCTCACTCATGTGGTCTCTGGGATTCGTTTCTAGCTGTCTCATTTTTGTGTTGATTTACCTATTTATTTTTTATTTTTTTATATTTGTTTGTTTGTTTATTTTGGTCACTCTAGTCTATTTTCCCCCTTGCATTCTTCTTCACTAAGTGATCTAACCTGGTCAGAGTCACTGTGATTTCTATATCACGCGGTAGCATCTTTTTCTCTTGACCCTTTGGTCTCTTACTATTTTTTTTATCTGTCTTATCTCATTTTTCTTCCTCTCCCTCTTAAATTCTACCTGTTATCTTTTGTTGTCTCTTTTTATATGTATACTCTCTAATGTATGATTCAGAGCAATTACCAAGGTGATTGCACTATTGCACCAGTTTGGTGAGTGCCATGTGAGAAAGTGACCTAGACTGTCCCAGTGTCCAACATGTCAAAGACTCTTTTATCTGGTCCAGAGATCATGGGTAACATGGCTCGAAGCGGATTGAACTAAGCACTTTGAAGTCGAACGCTGAAGAGGTGCTGTGTTGGCTAGTAATGCAATTGGCTCATGGGCTCAGTATTAGTATTCCTGTCACTTCTGCTATTACCAGTACACTTCTGCCTTTTGCACCAACAGACTTTGATGAACAACAGCGAGAGAGAATGAAGAAAAGGGGGGGGGGAGTGGTAAACAGGGTGCAGAGAGAGAGAGAGAGAGAGAGAGAGAGAGAGGAGAGAGAGAGAGAGAGGGGGAGGGGGAGGGAGAGAGTCCAGACTAAAAGAACAGGTATTGGTTTTACCCTATAGAAAGAAGGGAATGAATAAAAGCAGGGACAGAGAGAGAAAGGAGTGCGGAAAGAAAGGAAATGTCAGCAAGACTTTTAGCAAATGCCACCAACTGATAGAGTGGGAGTCAAATACAGTTGTTTTGTCATTCTCGAGAAAAGAGAACACAGTACAAAAAAAAAAAGAAAAAAAAAGAAGAAAATCACCAGTGTCTCTGGGAGTCTAAATTGCATTGCTCAGAAATCACTGGACCAACCAATTGGATGTGTCCCATTAACAATAAGTAAAAAGTAAACCATAACAGTGCCTGCTGTTATAAAAACATAGTCAACAAGGTGGTTTACCAAGACCCGAAGCAATGCAGTGAAGTTAATTATTTTTTCTATAACATTATTGCATTTTGCAATAAAATATTTCAATTTATTTATTATATTCATTCATTGTCTACCGCTATATCCGATCTTCCCTCGGGTCACGGGGAGCCTGTGCCTATCTCAGGCGTCTATGGGCATTAAGGCAGGATACACCCTGGATGGAATGCCAACCCATCACAGGGCAAACACACATTCACAATCACACACACATTCACACACTAGGGACAATTTTCCAAGGTGCCAATCAACCTACATTGCATGTTTTTGGACCTGGGAGGAGGGAAACCGGAGAACCCGGAGAAAAAAACCCCCTGAGGCACGGGGAGAACATGCAAACTCCACACACACATGGCCGAGACGGGAATCGAACCCGGACCCTGGCGGTGTGAGGAGAACATGCTAACCACTAAGCCACCGTGCCCCTTTATTTATTATATATATTTTGTAAATTTGTAACATCCAGGTTATTCAACAAAACCAAAGGTGCTAGAACAGTCCAGTTCAGAGTTCAGATTCTCAGTTTTTTTTTTGTGGACGGATCCTTACCAATAAGTGTTTGTGGAAAAAACCTTTGCAATTTTAAATCTCATTTTTCATGGCAATTTACTTAGCGTTTGAACGTTCATTTCATTTATTATTGGTGAGTACCTGTATAATTTTTATCAAATAAAATATATATTACATTATTACTTTATATTTTATAAAACTTAGTTATTAATGTTAAATAAATTCCTTTGCTTAACCTAAAGAAACTGTCAGCACATACCAAAGAAAATATAATTATGTTATTATAAATATAATAATAAAGAAAATGCAGTATGTATAGGGGTAACATCAGTATTTAAAATTTTAGCACTGCGAGAAACATAGCAGTACAGTACTATACACAGCATTTGGAAGGTTACTTTGGAAATGTAATAGATTACAGATTACAGATGACCCTGTTCAAAATGTAATAACTAGTGTAACTTTTCAATTATTTTATAAAAGTAAAGTAACTGATTACTTTTGATTACTTTCATTTGTCCACTAGGTGGCACTTACTGAAATTAACATTCTAAGGAAAAAAATGTCAAACCCTCAAAAAAAGTAGGTTGTATTTTTCGACACTGAGCTGCATTAGAATCCTGAGGACGACATTCTTGTGGGGGTTAACATTTTCAAAATTAACTGTAATTTAATTATACATGTTTTCTCAATATTGTAACAAATTACTGGTACTTTTATTTTGTAATTAAATTACATAACGCCATTACATGTAACTGGCTACTCCCCAACACTGACTATACAGTAGATGAATTTACTTTGACATTGAAAGTATTTTGGAGGCACATGTTGGGTTTAAACTATTAAAATTGTAACTTGTTACTTGTTACTTGTTATACAAATCTTTTTTGACCATATCCAAAATGTGCATTTTCCCACATTTTAACATTTAAGACTTCTTCCTTAAATCTTAAATAATTTCCCCTTCCTAGAAACACATTTATAATATAGCTGCTATTGAAAAGGATAAGAGGTGTTCTGACCAGGCAGTCAACAATACTATGGTATAAATAATATTAAGTAAGAATTGGCAGGAGTTTGAACTCATAGCCTTCTGGTCACTTGAGCAGCTGATGTATATCTGTCATAAAAGTAATAATCTTACACTAAAATAGATTTGAAATATCTTTCTATATACAAGCATCAGTGTTTCTGAAACCTTTTTTTTATTGCAGAATAAAATTTTATGGCAGAAAGCTGAACTGTGACCATACATATGATTCATCACTTATTTGTTTTATGATTGCATTTGAGAGTTTTCTTTCTTACAGCAAAAAAAAAAAAAATTCTACTTAACAAAGAAGTCTTATAGTAATATTGGACTGCAAGTCATATAGTGAATTGTTCCCTGGGTATAATATTCTAAAAGTAGAAAAATCCTCAGTATAGGATATAATCAGTATGATCAGTAATCCATTACACAGTGATGTATGATTACTATTACCATTCATTCATTCATTCTTACCGGAACGGAGTGGTGTCCTTAAAGTGGCTTCAAATTTCATTCTTACACCACTGGATATAATTTATGTTATATCCTCATGCCCATTCTGTTATTAATAATAATAACTATAATAATAATTAGGAAATACATTTATAAATAATTTATTGCTATCTTTTTTTGTTTTATCATATGCTTTCTCTTTTTTTTGTCTCAAACAGTGTTTCAGAATTTAATACAGTAATTCCTTTTTTGCTGTCTTGAATAATTGTGAATAACTTCGTGCAGAAATTGTTCAGGAATCACAAAACCAATGATCCTCTAACAGCACTAGAAGGAGCAGAATGAGGAGCCCAGTGGATAGTGGGGTATAAGGAAGATGAATCAAAGATGGCTGTCAGAGAAGTGATGCCGATTCGGTATTTTTCTTAGTTCTGTAGTGAGCTGGATTTTATATGTATATATTTAAGTTATCAGCCTCTCTCGCAACAATTGAATCTCAGTTTTATTATTCCTTATTATCAAGCTCTCTAGCTTTTGAGAATGTAAAAAATGTACTAAATTACCAGATGTAACTGAAAAATCTTTCAGTTCTGTGGTTTATTTCTAGTAGGTTTCAATAATGTTAGTAAAATTAAGGATAAACAAAAAATGATTGTTCAGAAAACACGGTTCCTAAACACAGTATATACTGTCTGCTCCTACTAATGTAAGGCAGCCAACATAGTGCAAAAGCTACAGCAGACACACCCTTTTATACAGTTACATTTTTTCCCCCTAATTGAACAAATTCATTGTCATTTATAGACTTTTTTCACAAACATTTTTTCACAATCATTCCTAAATGCTTCTGCAAATGATAATGAATAAATGAGTTCATATACCAGCTTGATAAACAAGGTTCAACGTCTTCACTTCATTCTTATTTTTTCATTCTTAATTATCTCTCAAAAATGCTTTTATGCCAAATTCATAACTCAAAGTAGCTTTGAGTACAATTCTGTAACCAGTTTCATGATTTTTCCGCCTGGGACACATTTCCAGCAGTGTTCAGGAAGTTTCCACACATGCTGTGCACTTGTTGGCTGCTTTTCAGAACACAAATAGTTCAATTATAATCATTATAAAAAAATCAGATCCACCATATGAGAGGTGTTCATTTTCATGTACAGATATGTGCATATTTGCTGTTACATTTTGGAATGAAAATATTCTTAAAAACAACATATTTATTCTCCATTTGCTAAGTGCAAAAGGCAGTCCTTTAAGGGAAAAGATACATGAAAGGCGCATCAACATCAAGCTGCAGTTTATTAAGCTTGATGTTGACTTTGCGTAGATGAAATTGATGGTTATGTGGACCACTTGTAAATAAGAAGCTCAGAATATATTTATTTATGTGCCCTAGTGATCAGAAATTCGAACTGCAACAGGAATTTCCAGAAACCCACTGAGACAAGAATCGTGCGGCCCTTTGTTCACGCTTTCAACGTTGCAGATGGCAGATAACTTTTGTTAATGATTGATTTTGACACAGCCAAGATTTTGATTAATAGCAAACAAGTAAAATCAAATCTAATGCATTTGCACAAGTGTAAATACAGAAATCGTGCCTATTATAGGATATTTTTATATTTTTATTTTAACTACAGTTCTAACTTAAAAATTAGTAGCGTGCAAATACAAATTTCTCACCATTATACACATACAAATACATACACACACTAAGTGTGCTGTACATTACATGTATAGTTTATGTGTAGTTGCTGTAGTTGAGATACAGTTTAACATTTTGTATTAAATTATTATTAAAAATCCCTTCAGATAAATGGACAATAGACAGATGCGATTAAAATGCGATTAATACAGGTCAATGATAGTCAACATTTTATACATGTATATGTATATGCATATATGTATTCTTAATTTTTCATTTGTTATAGCTACACTTTGTTGTTTTATTTCACATATCCATGTGTGTAGTAGAGATTTATTTCATACTCATTATTTGAATCCTCTCAGCAGTGCAGAGCATTTTCACTGGATGCAATTTCATAAATTAAAACAAGTCACCGTCGAATGACCACACGAATGCTCCAAAAAGATATCGACAATATGAAGAATGTAAAAGAGGAGGGATAAAAATGCCATCTGGAGACAGAGATGGGTAGATTAGGAGCACACCGTACATGCCGCGAGAGAAGGAAAAGAAAGAAGAAGGGGGGTGTTATGAAACGAGGCGAAGTGTGGAGGTGTGAAATAAAGAAAGCTCCTCAACATGCAATTACAACATGTTTAAGTTTGCAAAAGGAAGAGTTTTCTTTTTTTTTATGTGCAATAGCAGCAGAAAGGCGGCAGAACATTGAAGTCATCATCCGGAGACATAGAATGATGCAGAGTGAGAGACGGAGAGATGAAAAGGAGGAACAGGAAGCTGAGAGAAAGGAGCAGAAAGTTAGAAAAAAAAACATACAAGCGAGTAGCTGCAGTTGCATAGATGCAGATGGAGAGTGAGAAAAAGCATGGGAACAAAAAAGCAGAGGAGAGAAGAGGAGAGAGAGAGAGAGAGAGAGAGATAGGGATTGAGGAGGAGGGAGATCTGTGACATGCCACAGGAGGAGGTGGTTAAATAGAGGGGATTGAGGAGTGTTTTAAACCCTGTCTTTTTCTTAATAATTACCTCTCTCTCACTCCCCCTCTCTTACACACATTCACACACTCTCTCACTCTTTTTCTCGCTCTCTCTCTCTTTCTCACACACACACATACACACACACACATGCAAACACACAGACACCATCTCTGTGGGCTGAATCAGTTGCCATGGCAACCAGTTGCACATACATTTCTATCTATCTATCTATCTATCTATCTATCTATCTATCTATCTATCTATCTATCTATCTATCTATCTATCTATCTATCTATCTATCTCTCTCTCTCTCTCTCTCTCGCGATCTATATATATATATATATATATATATATATATATATATATAGATAACATATAAAGCTTCTGAGGGGGAGATAGAGAAATAAGAGAAAGAGAGAGTGAGAGAGAGAGAGAGAGATTGTGAGCATGGAGAAAACGGAGAATGCAGAAAATACAGCTGAGAGGGAGAGTGTATTTTTTGAGGTAGTTGGTGGGGGGTAAGAGCATCAGGCAATGACGTAGAGAGGCAGAGGACATGTGAAGAAGGATGATCTAACACACACACACACACACACACACACACACACACACACACGAGCATACATGTCAGGAGCAAATAAAGTCATTAGGAAATAAAGTAATTAATTTTGCAATAGAGTAATTTGAAGGTAAGTAATATTGAATGTATTTTGGTGTTTTATATTTGTAAATAATTCCTAAAAAAAAACAACCCAATTTTGAATTTAACTTTTACATCATCATTGTAATATGTCATTATTATAAACACATTGTGTGGTATAAAGCAATCCTTAATTAGCTACTGTTTACTGCAAAACAGTTCTAATTTGGATTATTTATTTATATTCGACTTCAGGGTACATTACTCATTATTTTAGAAAATATAAATCCTCTCTGTGATAAATCTCGAGCTCTTACCGCACATTTTCTACGGTGAGGATAGCATCAACAAGGTAATATTTGTGAAGACCCATTAATTACTATATATATATATATATATATATATATATATATATATATATATATATATATATATAAGCAGATATAACATTACTTGGTTCCTGTGTATAAACTGAAAAAGCTTTTCATGGAATTGCAAATTCCCTACAAAGTGATTTCGAGTAGAGCCCTATGAGAACGCTACAATAAGAATCTTCATCTGTCCAATGAGTTAGAGAAGTTTTTTCTACTTGTGTACAGAATGAATGAATTGGGGGGGGGGGCGTTCTGGTTTGCATTTACCCTCAGATTATTAGATTAAGATTTGTTTTTGATAATAACTTTTTGTTCAATATTTTGATAATATAATGAGGAGGTTGATCGTTCTGTGAAACCTGTGATGATCCATCAACAATAATGTAGTTTCAGAAATGTCTCAGCCAATTAGCAGCCATGACTCATTGTGCTAATGATCTAATGATGTCATGAGTTCAAATGCTAGTTCAAACCGAGCTGTCACTGTCGGCTACTTAGAAGCATACTGGGTAAATCAGGATAAAATATTTAGGATAAAACTGAATCAAAAATGATTTTGTAGTGTACATACAGTCCAAGAAGTTAAAACACCCTTCTGTTTTCAGTCACTTTGTACTTTGTTCCCACACAACACAGAACTATTGATAAATAATGTGATTTTTTTTTTTACAATTCTACAGAAAATCCACTACTAACCAGTCACATTAAAGACCAGACCACAGGAAACAAGGTTAACCCGAATTCATATTCTCACAGAAAAGCGCTTTGTAGTCTCGAAACAATAACGTCACCAGCCTCCTGGCTATTTTGAACGCAGAAGCAATACTGCCCTCGTGACACCAGTAGGTAGTCTTGCAACACGAAAGAACCGTTTCAAAAATCTCATACATTCCAAGTGCTTGACAAAAACATTTATAAGATTGGGTTGGCATGCCATCGATACCAGGTGCATAGCCAAATGAAAGCTGCTGAACAACAATAGTTAGTTCCTGGAATTCAATATCAGAGCGCAGTGATTTGATTTGTACTGTCCCCAATTTAAGCAGTCCCATCAATAACTCGTCTCTACAAGATGGATCACAAGCATCAGCACAGGAAAGGTCTGGGTAGAAGTCGGTCGCAATCTGCAGCCTCTTGTAGTCAAAGTTCCGGGACAAGGATTGGATCCATGTTACAGAAACGGGTAGAAATTGAGTTTTGAAAGCCAACCTGTCGTCCAAATATTCTGCAAATAATATTAATAGTAATAGTGGTAGAGTCCTTTTTTTTTGCCCCACGACACAATGCTCCATCTTTTTCAATATCAATTTGTTTTGCATTCTGCGTGTGGGCACTTAAGCCTTTTATTCCTGATATTGCAGCACTCGGTGCACTGTGTCCTCACAAACATCTTTCCTTCATGACACACTCTGCGACACATCCTAAGTAAGCTCATTCGAAAACATACCTCTGTCTTAAATGGCTCCATCATCCTTAACAAAATGAGGAATTTCACACTTAATGCTCGCTGTAGGAGAAAATGGTAGTAAATTTGTGAGCAGAATTTTAGTCACTCTCAAAAGCACTATAATAGGGGTGAGTTACTAAAAAATATACTTGATGCAATTATTGATGCAATTAACTGTCTTTTCTCTTTAAAACATTACGTACATCTTTGCCCAGGTGCAAGGATTGCTAGGATTATAAGAGAAAGTATCGAAAGAGCCTTGGAGATAGGAATGTCCTCCGTAAAATCTGTCCGTCAAAATTTGTATCTGAGTGCCTGTATTTGCCAGGTGCAATTACCATCACGTGATTGAGTGGCAGCTGGTTAATTTATATGTTTGAATATTTTGTATGTATGACTTATTCAACCCTATGAATTTAGATAAAGATGGAGTGTCCCTGAATGTCATAGGATAATACACAGGTTCATGACCTCTTGCTTTTGGTGCATCAGTAAGAAAATCTATAATGTATGGCAATCAAATGTATTGTTTTACTGCCCGTATGCTAGCTCCGTACAATATTAGCCTATGCGATTAGTTTTTATGCTCTTTGTGTTTCACAGTTGCCTAGCAACAGTGCTCTCTCCACACTTGAATGTCATATGAATGGCGCACACCGCAAACCTGCTGATGCCAAAATTGCGGATTCAGTATTTCCTAACTTTGTGTCATATTATAAGAATAATTTGATTCCCATATCCCATTTTCCAGAACAATGCAGAAATGGCGCATTACAACCCTCTTATAACTTAGAGATTTTAGGAAATGGGCTTGATAATGTTCTTTGATAAGTGGGAGATTATATATAGTACATACTAGACTATGAGACCCAAGAGTGATCACAGTGAGTTTGGAATTAATGAAAAAAAAATGAAAAGAGAGATACAAAGGCCCAAATGGTCACTCTCCGACCACATCACACACTCCATCTGCCCACATTCCCAGGTTGCACCAGAGAGATAGAGAAAAAGAAATGGTGTGATAGAGACTAATGGTGGACAGATTGCTCATTGTGTTATGTCTCGAGGCAAAACCATTTCCCGAACGTCTCAACATTACTTCTTTAGCCAGACTCAGGTGTTCTTCAACTGGTATTGTTATCCCCAACACATGAGAATGGATTTTATTATCCTCCTGAGTACAAACTCTCTCACGTCCTGGCAAATCCACTGGCATTTCCTCGTTGCCTGGCTCAATAAGGAGTTGAATACACACAAGGAGTGAATGCATATGTGTGTGCATATGTGTGTGCATGTGCACTCGGGAGATAATGACGGCGGTATTGTTCTCTGCGATTATGCCATTGGATAGAAAGTGCCAATAATAATCCTCTTCATATTAGATCCTAGTTATTGTTCCACAGCTGGGGCAATTGAATGCAATAATACTCTGGCCACCAGCAAGTGGCGAGATTTATGCTTCCATCTCATAATGAGCGCTACTCAGGGACGCTTGTCTTCAGCCAAGTGACACCGCACGGGTCCAAACGGTTGCCACGGAGGTGTGGAGTAATCCTGAGATGGGGTGGTGTGTTCAGAGACATGCAGTCTCACACACAATAACACACACACACACACACACACACACACACACACACACACACTGCGATTATATGTCTATTACTTGTGTGTATTTTTACATGTATAATGGCAGATGCTGAAATAATATACAAATAATATACTGTATGAAGATAGATTATATAATAAATATTTTAAATTTCCAATAAATTGTGTGCTAAATAAATTTATTATGTGCTAAATAAATATAGACATATAATGTAACCGTTTTTGTGTTAAGTGGAGGGAAATTTAATACAAACCATAGTAGCATTTAAACAGCAGTTATTACTGTTTTGTATAGAGGCTACAAATTTATATAATTTGTATAATTAGCATGGTTAGCGTCTATATGTTCTAGTTGCCTGGTAACAATCTTCCATATTACAATCACCATGTTACAATTTAAGTAAGTACTAAAAAGTTTACCTCAGAATGTTTTTGAATAGTTTTGAATTTATGAAAAGTTTCTTTGGTCGTAGCTTTGATTAGCATCTGCGACTGACTTTTAAAGCAGTTACAGGCTCAAAAGTCGCATAAACCAATCGAACTCATAATAAAAAATCAAGAAAAAGACTTTTTATTCATCAAGCCTTGTTTAACAGACTATTGTGTGAATACATGACTATTTGAAATGACACATCAGTGTAAATCATGCAGATAGCTATGCTAGTCAAAGGCCCGCTAGCTGCATGTGACTGGTGCATGTGGGAAAATCTGTTGCTGTGGAGATGAATACTCTCTGATGCGCAGCCACCTGCCCCCCCCCCCCCCCCCCCACCCCCCCAACCCCATACCCCCCCCCCCCCCCCCCGCCTTTTATCTTTCTTATTTTCTATTTTCTCACACGTGTCTATGATTTATTATGCTCCTCAACTCATTCTTATTTCATGTTGGTGTGATTTTCCCACCGAGGAAAGAAATCTACAGAGAGATTATACTATAAGTGCTAGAGAAGTAAGAGACATACGATCATGTTCTTTGCACGTCTTTCAGCGCTAAGTAATTCTGTGACTTGTTTAAATGCAACAGCAGCCCACGCATTCTCTCCACTCTGTCTCTCTCTTTCTCTCTCTCTCTCTCTCTCTCTCTCTCTCTCTCTCTCAGTGTCTTGGACTCTCATATGCCATCACATCTTATCTCCTCCTCTTTCCTCTCTCTTTATCTCTGCTTTCTTTTTTCCCCCCTTTCCCTTGCTTCTATCCACCCTTTAACCTCTATTTATGCGCTCATCTCGTCTCCTTTGTCTACCCCTCTTCTTTTTATTACTCCTCTTATTTTTTGCTTCCCCTCTTGCTATCGGCTCTACTTATTGCGTCTGTACTTTCCTCATTTTGCTTCTCACCTCCTTTCTTTATTCCTTTTCTCCTCTCATGAGCGCTTGCATGCATTGCTGTCCTCCGTGTCTACATGCTGTCCTTTTTCCTCCTTCTCTCCCTTCATCGCTCTTCTTGCTACAGTGTCTCTCCCAAATATTTAAATACCGTCTGGCATCCAGGTGTTTAACAAAGTTGGACCGTATGTTTATTCTGACTTTACAGATGCTCTTTATTTCATTTTTATACTTTTATGAATAAAACTTCTGGATTCAACGTACTTCCTTTCAATGAACTCTGTGGTATTTTAAATTTTTTGCCCTTTCTCAGATACACTACACACACTCTTTGCTATTCAATTTTTGATGGTACTTAGGAGTGGCGTACTCATGGATTGAAACGTGTGTGTGTGTGTGTGTGTGTGTGTGTGTGTGTGTGTGTGTGTGTGTGTGCTGCTTTTCTCAAAGATCACAGGAGTCTGAGTGTGTGTGATAGATCAAAGGGGAAAGCAGTGAAGACACCAAGCATGCCAATGATTACAAGGCTTCCAAGTGTGTGTTTGTGTGTGTGTGTGTGTGTGTGTGCGCACATGGTGAACCCTTTCATTGACATGATGACCGAGTCAGTACTGGCTCAGTTTGAGGCAGACCCACATTATCTCCAATTTTAAGTCACTGCCAATATCCCCACCCACAGATTACTACTCAGTAATGATACATAAACCAGATAAGTGAGACCTGACCCATGTTTATTTACTTAGAATTTCCAATCCTACCTATGAACTTATTCTCATAGCATTTAGCAAGTGTATATGTTGTATTTGTAAATGGATTGTCTTCAAAAACCTTAAAAAGAAGATTCTTAAACATCTATGCACTTATCTAATCAGCCAATCAAAACTGGACAGTTCAAGACTTTCAGTCAGTTTTTTTTCAGACAGTTCAGTTTTTTTTCTTATTCATCCACTGTTCATTTTCCTCAGAGTCTTCAGAGTTCTTGCACCTTCCACTTGAGGGTGACCCACATGTGTTCAGGCCTGGAGACATACCAATGGTTTGTTTGGGGTTGTTTTCATGTTGTTTCTGAAAAGGGTGTCATGTTTTGCTATAGAATATCACAAGTACGTATTGGAATCTTGTAGGCAAGAGACAATGTTCTTAGACAGATAGACAGCCAGACAGATACTTAAATCACCCCCAAGGGAGATTAATAATAATACATAATACACAGATGTAGGCAATATTATATATATATATATATATATATATATATATATATATATATATATATATATATATAAAGGTAGTAAAGCTAAAACGAGTCTTACTACTCCTCAAGAGGGCATCACCACACATGCCAGACACAATGTGAGCTTATCTTAGTCTCATCAGCCCACAGGACATGGTTCCAGTAATGCTCTTGGACAGGTTGTTTCCACCAGTGGTTTGCAGTTTTTCTTGTGAGCAAGCTTCAGAAGAGGCTTCCTTCTGGGAGGATGGCCAAGCTAACAGGTTTGTTGCAGTGTGTAAGATACAGTGAGATAGTTAGCTGATTGGATGCATGTCTGCCAGATGTTCAGGTGTCCCTATTAAGATGAATGGTGAGTGTACAAGAATCATCAGAGATAATGTTAAAGATCTGCAGAAAACATACTCAACAGTTCGAAACCATGTTGGTCTAATGTGCTAATTACCTAAATGGCAGCAATATGGTAGCATTTCCTAAAACTGAATTGCTTGAGTGGTTGTCACGGTCACTAAATACCTCCACCCCTAAACATGTCACCACAGTACTTTGTGTGTGTGTACGATTGTGTGTATGGATGAGTGCGATTGAGTGTGTGTGCATGTGTGTGTGTTCAGCAGACTACAGTACAGACCATATGTCGCTGTGGGTGGGAGTATATGCTTGTACGGTTGATATGTATTTATTACCGGCAATTATGCCTCATTATAGGTGTGTGTGTGAGAGTGTGTGCATTTTTGAGGAGTTCTTTCTCTTCACACTGCCTCACTGCATGAGGATCCTTAACATCTAGGTACCAATTTTTGTCATAAGTATACACAAGTGCAATGATTAAAAAGAGAGAAAGCGTCATTGATACTCAGATGGAGGACACACACACACACACACACACACACACACACACACACACACACACACCCACAGAGCTGCGGGCTGAGTTGAGTCAACTGTGTGTGATATATGAAGGAACTCTGCCATCAGCGCATTACTCTCCCTGAAGACATTAACTCTGCTAATGCAACACCAGCGTAATAATAAATGCATAGTATTATCTATAGGAGAATGCATTTTATTGTATGCTAGAATTAAATGTATATTGAATTTTATATAGAATTTTTTTGTGTATTTGTATTTTTGTGTATTTGTAATTTTATGGAATTGTAATTGTTGTTAAAATACAATTCATTGAATTCAATACAACACACCCTAGTGTAATTTATAATCAAAATAGTAATGCTATGAATTAAATGGAAGCTCTCAAAAATCAAAGTAAAATGGATTGTGAGTTTGCAATATTAATAATTTGTGATATTTAACATTCTTATACCATTAGCCTCCTGCTTAGTGTCAAGCGAAGCATTGTGCACTTTCATCCCAAAATTGCAATCGAATGAATTTATTTCACATTTTTTGGCAAGGCACAAAAATGCTTTCATGTATAATAGTGATGAAATACTACTGAAAGATTACAAAACAGAAATGTTATGATACAATACACGTTATCTCACACTCTAACACATATAGTACACACGTCTGTACTGCTTAAATTTAGAGCATGTAGGGTGTATTGATGTAAATACATGCATATACATGTAAAACATGCATATACAGAAATTATGCCAACTTGCCCCTGGGTGCGAAATCTTATGACCTGATCTCAGTGATCCTGGCATTAGGCACCATATCCATGACACCTCTGGCCAAGACCAAAAGGAGCAAAAATTTT
>JACRUU010000022.1:9473379-9540879 GCA_030449085.1 Kryptopterus vitreolus
ATCATTTTTACTTGATCTGGATCACACATGTAAGTATCCTGCTCCAACCAGCATACTATTTTCCCCTGTTTTTTTAAATATATTTTTGGAGATTTGAATGCAGGGCTGTTTCAAGCTTTTTGGCACTTTAGGCGAGATTCCTATTGTCACTCCACCCACCCATGGCTCCTCCCCCAACTACAATGCTCCACCCCCACACCATTCAAATCCTTCGCTAACGCCCAGTAAAAAAGTTTTGAACACATTTAATAATCAAAATAGATTGTTTTAATTCAAGCATGTATACATATTCTGTATAATAAACTCGAAAGATGGATAAATTATTTAACAACAAGTAATTTGCCATAAATTGAAACGGTGCTGTTTAATGTGTGTATATATATAGTATTTTGTCCTTTTATTAAATCTTATTGGTGTTTATCAATTTGATCACTTTGACATTTATCAATCCGGGAAACCTTATTTTCGTGAGGTTTAAACAATAATGATATTACAGCGATCCACAGCAGGAGCCAGAGGGCAAAATTGCCTGTGTTCTCTGGATGGGAGGGATGGCGTACTCTCTCTCCCCCCTGTCATTCACCGTGACACTTGCCAATTGTGGGTGTCTCTGAGGTCATGTATACTCACTTTCCTCTTAGCATATTACACTGCCACATGAGTACCAGTACACTGAGTATTGCAGCTGGCTCAGAGGAATTCTCAGAAATTATTATAGTCTATTGAGAATAGAATATCCTTAATCTTTTTTGGTTTAAGCTTTTTTTTAATGTCCTGCCTGTTCGTTGAGAGTGCAAGTGGCCCTTGTCAAAAAAGCCTTTCAACCAGATTTAAACAGAAGCGAGGAAGCATCCGGAGTGTCTTGATTTAGAAATATGAAGACAGGTGGACTTCATCGACAGGCAACTTAAAGAAATAATTGCCTCCAAAAAGAAATCTGAAAAAAAAAAAAACGTAAGAGGTAGAGAGAGAGAGAGAGAGAGAGAGAAGAGTGGAGGAACTGGAGTGGTGAGATAAACTAAGAAGCAGTGGATAACAGATGCAAGAAGGGTGTTAGTGACTTGCAGACATGCTCAGTGAAGAAAACTGACGGCAGACTGGGTAAGAGACAGAAATGCTTTAAAGAGCGAAAGATGAGAAGCGAAATGAAGAGTAGTGTAGGAGTTTTGGGGGGGAGGGGAATACAGGCGGGAAGAAAAAGTTGATGGGACGTGAGCTCGAGTGGAAGTGAGTGTGTTTAAGATGAAGCGGTAGGGAAAAGCTCAGAATCAGCAGCCCTCATTAGACATATACCTACATATGGAGTGTGTGCAGGGACTGACTGGACACAGGTGATATCACACACACACACACACACACACACACACACACACACACACACACACACACACACACACACACACACACACACATATATATATATATATATATTCAGAACATTTATAAAATGAGGGCATTTTTGCACATTCCGTATGCTGCTTGGTTTCACCGCCTAGTGAATAGCTGTGATTCATTAAGCTAATGAAACCTAATGGATCTGGGTCTGACAGAACTAAATGGTAAACATTGCACCAGAAGTGCCCCTTAGCTATTGTTCCGTGTTGTGTGTGGAGGGAAGAATTTGCATGCTTTTATATCTTAATGGAGACCAAATGATAGGGAGATTGGGTTATATGTCTATTTTGACCAGATTTGCCTTGTTTTTTTTTTTTCTCCTCAAACAGTGAGTTGTACCGTTTTTCCACAACTCAGGCTATTCAATATGCAAATTAGCAGTAAAAGCAGACATACTTTACTGTAGAGCCACTTTACACATGAATCTTTATTGGTTCTCATGATTGTCAAACGTTGCTCATGTCAGTCATAACTTAATAAGTAGTACCAGGTAAAGTGGAATATGGAAACACTTATTTTAGTAAAGCCCTGGCCATCTTGGGAACGCTCCTAGGCGGTCAAAGCCAGGCTCCACTCGAGCTGAATAGGACCCATAAACCTTGACGTGTGAGTTTGATGAAATATTAAACAGTTTCAAAAGCTTATAATCTGACAAAACAAATGGTGTAAATAATTTGTAGTCCTTGGGACATTCTGCTACCGTGCATGTGCTTTCCTCCATAACAAGCAAGGCAAAGGCCAGAGCGAAGCGTGGGCTGAATCCCAAATGTCTTTCTGCCCCTTTCGTACTTCCCACAACACACTGTAGGATAAACGTAATTGCTTTTATAGTAATTTAATGGTGTGCAGGCTATTAATAGGCTACTATATGCTATGGTTTGGGGAGCTCAAGCTCCTGTAGTTCACAATCAAACGCAACCATATCTTTCGACTGGGTGCTGCTTTTGGTTTGGAGAGAAAGCTTAAGCTTGAAGGTGTAGATTATGTTACCTAATGTTACCTATTTGTCAAAGCAGATAGGAAAGTCATAGAGAGTCATTAGACCGACTAACAATGGAAGTGTCTCTTTATAATGAAGGAGCAGCACATGCGCATTACAGCCACCATTTTGTGTGTACAGTAATATCTAATGCACATTCAAGCCACAAAATAATGTCTACTGTTTATATGGTCTCTTGTCATACAATACATAGTGTACATATATATATATATATATATATATATATATATATATATATATATATATATATATATATATATGGTATATATATCTATATATATATATATATATGGTATATATATATATATATATATATATATATATATATATATATATATATATATATATATATATATATATATATATATATATATATATACCACATGAACAATCTGGTAATTGAAGCAAGGCATTAGTATTAGTGTAAATTCTTATTCTTTTTTTTGCTCTGTCACTATCTAATATTCTAATATTGATACAGATTATAAGGTTTCTACACAGTGTAGAAATACAGACGAAATTAAATTTAATGTGTCCGTTTCTCTTTCTATTTGTGTGTGTGTGTGTGTGTGTGTGTGAGAGAGTGGTGTGTTGTTTCACACTGATGTGGCTCATACCAGTCAATGATTAATAGCTTTTATTCTCTCTTTTGCTAGCATGGTTAATGAACTCCAAAGCACTGCGAATTTAATTAGCCCTGGGTCAAATAGCATTGTAGCATATTGACTCCACCTTCTTACTGTCTCTCTATCCCTCCATCTCTCGCTCTCTCTCTCTCTCTTTTCACACATACACATACACACACACACACATGTGCCAGGCACTTTGATTGACAGTGTCTGTATTGACATAGAGGTGAATGGCATGCGTTCCAATCAGACAGTCAGCCATCTCCTCCCCTCCGCAATTCCTTCAGTTGCCACATGAATGAAAAAAGCGTACAAAACGATCAGGAAGAGCATGAGACATTGTGATTTCAGTAGCGACAGCATGCCACAGAGATGTGAGGGGCCCCTTTTATGATTAGCCTATAATGTTGAGACTAATTTTAAGTCTTGGAGATTGATCTCTTTTGATTACAAATTCATACAAGGATAAAGGAGGGATGAAAGAAGCTTGGAGATTATTTCAAGGGTTTGTGAATTTAGGGGGGAGACGGGGTGGGTGTGTGTGTGTGTGTGGGGGGGAGGGGGGTCAAAGGAAAGAAAGCGAGCTTTTGACAGACCTACAATGACTGAAAAAGCACAAAGACAAAATGAAGTTGGGAGATTATTGAACTCGAAGGTGTTTGGGGTGATATCGGATTGTAGTACGTGGAAAAAGTCATAGGGTGTTAAGATTACCATATGCACAGTGTCTGCCTGCCATTAGTGCGACAGAAAGCTGTGTATTAACAGCATCTACAATTGGAGAAAACTGTTTTGATCCTCTGCTTTTTGTTTAAACAGTCAGAGACGGAAAAAGTTTGCATCTTAATGAGTGAATGAGTATGTATGTATGAGTAGGTATGTATTTGATCCCCTGTCAATCATCAGCTTGGTGAGAAGGTGACAACAGCTGGTGTGAATATTCGCAAATGGAAAAAAAAAAATATGTCTCGGTCTGGGGCTCCATGCAAGATCTCACCTAATGAGTTTCAAAGATCATGATAACAGTGTGGAAACGGCCCAGAACTGCATGGGAGGATCTTCTCAATCATTTCAAGGCAGATTACTCTTAAGAAAGCACATGTACAGGCCTGTCGGAGCGAATGTTCATCTGATTGATTCAAGAGAGAACTGGGAAAAAGTGTTGCGGTCAGGTGCCATCAGCTCAACTCACTCAATGTTTGGAGGACCAATGGACAGTGTTGGAAAGGTTACTTTGGAAATAGATAGATTACAGATTACAAAGACTTTAATCTTTGTATTTCCAGTAGGGATGGGGGAGGGCCTTGTGGATTTGTAATCTTTGGCATTTTCAAAAGTAACTGTAATTTAATTACACGTTTTTTCTTAGTAATTGTAACAAATTACTATTACTTTTATTTTGTAATTAAATCACATAACGCCGTTGTAACTAGTTACTCCCCAACATAGCCAATGGAAGTATCATATGAATCTAATATGCTTATGCTTTGGTGTATTTTTCTGCTAAGAGGACAGGACAACTGCACTACATTAAAGGGACAATGGGCGTGGCCATGTACCGTCAAATCTAGCACGTTTGTTTCACACGTCCACGGTCAGGGTTCGATTCCCGCCTCCACCATGTGTGTGTGGAGTTTGCACGTTTGCATGTTCTTCTCGTGCCTTAGGGGTTTTTTCCTCCGGGTTCTCCGGTTTTCCCCCAGTCCAAAAACATGCATGTTAGGTTGTGTGGAGTGTGTTTGCCCTGCGATGGGTCGGCACCCCATACAGGGTGTATCCTGCCTTGATGCCTGAAGACGCCTGAGATGAATGAATGAATGAATGAATGAATGAATGAATGAAATGTATAGAACATTGGCCAAAGTACAAAACAGAATATCTAGTCAAATACAGACAGGAACAAAAAAAATTAAATAAAAAATTTCCTGGATGTGATGCAGGAATATCACTTTTGGGAATGGTACAGTAGTGCTTAAAAATGCTAGTTCCATTCTTGCATTACTGCTAGAGTCACCCTTTACCATAACATTAACCATACAAGATGAATCCAGTACTGCGTTTGATAATTAAATTACATTAAAACCAAGTGAACACTGTGTGTTTTTGTCCAGAAATTTTGTAAATTCTAAAACATTCTTATATTCATAGAAAACTATGAATGATTACTGGCATGATCCTCTTTTAAGATTCGTTTTTCAAGGACAGGTATACAGATTGAATTTCTCTCTATCGGGGTTGTTTTTTTGTGTGTGTGTGTGCGTGTGTGTGCAGGGGCAAAGAAACATGATTGTGATAGAGCAAATGGTACAGAGATGTTTCCACTTTACAACAAGAGGGGCACAGGCCCAAGCTTGCTTGAAAACACAAGTCATTTCTAATGAAACAGAGAGCAGTGACCCAGTGGAAAGAAAAAGTCAGTACTGATGCTTCAATTGTGGTTTCTTGGTGTGGGGTCAGAGTGTCACAGTGGGTGTAAGACCGACCCCCCCCCCCACCTCGCCTTAGGATGTGATCACAGCACATCTATAAGCTGGAGGTGAAGAAAATCCATTTGGTCCTGAGGCTTTTCTTAGTTGTTCTGAGATGATGCCGTGCATCGGTCTGTTCAGACAGCGTCGTGACATTCAGATGTATTAATCATCAGGGTGGCACGAGATTGGTGCCTCCAATGGAAACTCCTTAGGTGGGTGTAAGATAGAGAACAAAAGTGAGAGAGAGAGAGAGAGAGAGAGAATGAGTGAGTGAGCACGAGAAACATGACAAGGCCGCTCTGGTGGCAGGTGTGTGTGTATTTATGTCTGTTATGTATGTGTGTGTTTGGCATAGGATTTTAGTAATCCTTAGCGTTAGGATGCTAAACAACTGTAGCTTTTGGTGTGAAAGATGAAGTTTATTCGTTCACCATGTGTGTCTTTGGAAGATGAAGCGCTTTTCCGCTCCCATGTTATTACAGCCTATTTCACTCTGACCGAAGCTCATCTATCTATGTCGCAGCGGGGGAACACATCTGTGTGCATGTGTGGTGGATGCAGGTGTGTGCTGCCTTTCTAAAGGAAATCTCCATGACTAAATCTGTTCATCTTTTTTCTTTTTTTTTTTTGAATTTTTACCGTACAATGTGGAGATGTGATACAATAACATAAACAGGAAAGACTCAAATGAGCTGCTTTTTCTTCATCATAATAAACGTTAACGAGAGCGTTTGCTCATTATTGAAGCCACCCTCAGTGAAAATGCACGCCGCATAGATAACCTATGATCAAACTATGTTTTTGTACTGGGGGGGTGGGGGGGGTGGGGGGGGGGGGGTTATGGGACCGGAGAAAAACCCACTGCGGCACAGGGAGAACATGCAAACACATGGTAGAGGCGGGAATCGAACCCCGAACCCTGGAGGTGTGAGGCGAATGTGCTAACCACTAAGCCACCGTACTCCTGGCTTTCTGTTAAAAAAAAAGACATAATTCATAATATACACAAGACATAATAATATTATATATGCCTAATATACATATATAATATACATATACATTTGAGTGCATGGATGTATAAAAGAAAAAGCATCACAGATCAGCTGATATATTTCATAAACTGATGAAAAAACGAAATGCGATTTAAATGGGGTAAAAAAAACACTTTAAAATTGTGTATAGGCTTAATGACAAATAAATGCATTTTACCTCTTGATTTATGCTATAACTAACAAAGATTTCAAAGCAACACTCTTGACACACACACACACATTTTATTGCACACGAGCTTGCTTGGAGAAGTCTGGGTAACCATGGTAATTAGCATGACACACGCTTCTACACAAAGGGTGTATTTAACGCTATTATCATAGAATTCTGCCGTGGATCTACTGAGCTCTTGTCCTGCACTGTTATGTATGCTATTTAACCGATGAAATCCTAGTCTTGCATAAACCATTCTGGCATCAAGATAATGTGAGCAAACTGCCTACGAACAGAACAGTGAGAATTATTCTTCACTGTTATCCATCGTTCATTTGTTTTAACATGATGCCAATCCGCCAGCCAGGTAAATATTTTGCACATCTGTAGTTGCAAAATGCTGTCCAGTTTTCAGTAGCCTCTGATAATTATCACTGGTAAAGATGACGCGAGTATGCGGGCTTGAATGGATGATCGATGATGATATTCATGGTTGCGTTTAATACTGTATTTCAGAGATGCCCCTATTGATTTGCCTTTTGCCAAGTTTTCAAAGATGCAATCTTAAGGGATATTATTTTATTATATATTCTAGTGATGTATGTTAGATGACCCCAAGAGGTCGAGTCAACAAAAAGGAGCAAAATTTCGTCCACCAGATTTTTTTTATATACATATATATATATATATATATATATATATATATATATATATATATATATATATATATATATATATATATATTTTTTTTTTTTTTTTTTTTTTTTTCAGATTTGACAAAATGTGAACATTGTTAATAATAATTACTCTTTCTGATCTTGGTGGTTAAGTGGCCTTTTGGTTAACATTCTATTTGTAAGGAGCACACAAGTACTGAACCAGTGTTATACTGAAACAAGCGAGAGTGAGGAGCTGTAACTATATTTAGCACAGGTATTAATGGGGTAGCCTGGCCTTCCTATTATTCATACTCCATTTGCTTTAACACAGAGCAAATTAATTGCAAATCCGTGAGCCATATAAATGTTTGCATATTAGCAAACAGGGGGTCGTCATTAGCATTCTAGTCATTAATATAGACTAATTGCTTCGACTACGTCTTGGGTTTTAATACTTGTTTCATAGTAATAAAAAAATGTGAATAGTAATGTGACCACACATTCAGAGTAAAAGATTAAAATTGGCCACTGGGAGTAAGGATTAAAGAGAGAGGGGAAGAAAGAGAGAGAGAGAGAAAGAGAGAGAGAGGGTGTTTTGTTTTTTAATAAGAAAGATGCACATTCTCTCTTCACTCAATGCCAGGAAATAGTGCGAGAGCCAAGGGAAACATAGCTGCGACCTCTTCATGTTATACAAGAACCAAAGCCAATTCACAATGAATTCTGGAGTTCAGCTGATTGTGCTGCAGTCGGAGGATTTTTCTACTCCATCCAACATATTGACTGATTACTTATGAAAATGTTAAAGATTACAAATAGGGTTGTGTCTGAACAATTTCTAGTAAAATCAGTGATTTTGCGGTACTAGAATAAAGAAAAAAATTAGAAAAAATATAACTGGGACACTGGGAAGGGTTTGAAACTTTTTTCCTTGGAACGTTCATTTAAAGTGTGACCAAGTGGGCTTTTTGACTGATCAAAAAGTAATCACATGTAATCAGTTACTTTACTTTTATAAAGTAGTTGAAAAGTTGAATAGTGTCATTTGCAATCTGTAATCTATTACATTTCCAAAGTAACCTTCCCAACAATGCTTATAACTCAATTCTTCATCTGCTTATCAAAACAACAACAACAAAAACAACAACACTGAGCTACATATGTGTTAAAGAATTCGTATCATCCATTTTCTGTCGGCAGAAAGCAGGAGGAAAACATTAACTCTATTCCCAAAAGAATCTGCTCTGTTTATGTAGATCAGGGATATTCAATTGGTGGCCCGTGGGTCGAACACGAGGTAATTTGTTCCGGCCCTTCAAATAGCCCAGTGTGACAAAGACATATATCTAGAATGAAGTTTAGTTTATTTGGAAAACGGCCTGTACAGTTATGAAGTGACGTACGCCTGTTCGATACTGGCGCAAGCTGCAGTTGACGGCTGTTCAGAGCACGAGTCATGTGACCTTAAGCGAGTGGCGCCAGCACCTTCTGACAGAATGATGATAGATGATAACTTTTGTTAATTTCTAACATTTCATTTTTTTATGTTTCCCCCAATAAATCAGCAAATTCAGTGTAAAAACATGAACAGTGTAATTAGACAAAATGTCTCTTTCAACAAAAACATAACCTATGTACTTGTTTGTATGTACAACACTTGTGCATCTATGATATACATGTTGTTGTTATGCAGTTTCAAATTACAACTACGAACATGTTTGAATGTAGAATACTTGAGCAATGCACTGATTTTGCTATGCTTCAAAATACAATTTAATATGTTTGTAAATCAAAAAGCCCATTGTACAATGCACTGATGCTGTGTAGTTTCAAACTATAACATGTTTTAAGGTGCAAAAAATACAACATTTGGGCTCTTATATCACTGTCGTGTCATCACTCATGTTGCAAGCCGTATTTCTCCTCCCCCCTCATTTGGGATGCTTTTCACGAACTGGCCCCCCATGACAAACTAATTGAATAGTCCTTATGTGCATAATGCGGCAAACATAACAGTGGGGAATTTTTAAAATAGTTAAAAAGTAGTCATGAGGGGCAAATCAGATGAGGGAAAAGTTTACAGATCTTAACTAGAGGTATTGACTTTAATGATTAACACACAAAAAATGAAGATGAAAGACAGTGAAAATGACTGAATGTTGAACAACAGAGAAGAGATGAGAGGAGCGAACAACAAAGAGGGACATTGGAGATAATGGGGCATTTATTCTATTGATACATTATATATATATAGATATATATATATATATATATATATATATATATATATATATATATATATAGATATATATATATATATATATATATATATATATATATACTATATATATATATATATATATATATATATATATATTAGGGGCACGGTGGCGTTCGCCTCACACCGCCAGGATCCGGGTTCGATTCCCGTCTCGGTCCATATGTGTGTGTGGAGTTTGCATGTTCTCCCCGTGCCTCAGGGGGTTTTTTTCTCCGGGTTCTCCGCTTTCCCCCCCGGTCCAAAAACATGCATGATAGGTTGATTGGCACCTTGGAAAAATTGTCCCTAGTGTATGAATGTGTGTGTGGTGAACGTGTGTATGTGCCCTGCGATGGGTTGGCATTCCATCCAGGGTGTATCCTGCCTTAATGCCCATAGACACCTGAGATAGGCACAGGCTCCCCGTGACCCGATGGAAGATCGGATAAAGCGGTAGAAGATGAATGAATGAATGAATGATATATATATATATATATACATATATATATATATATATATATATATATATATATATATATATATATATATATATATTCACATTTCTATCAAATCTATCATATTATATCTATCAATATATATATACATACATACATATATACATATATACAATATAAGACAGTATAAGACAGAATAGCTGGGAATGATAATAGAAGAACCACTTTCAACAATTAATGAGTACGTCTCATTTTTGCGAGAGAAGAACAACGGATCAGAGAGGGGAGGGGGAAAGATGAGAGCCTCAGGTCTCATTTCCCCATAAGGCTCCCTAAGGCTGCAGAAGTTCAAAAATGGAGGCGAAAAAAAAAAAAGACAGCAAATGAGGTCACTGCTACATAGAACATGACTTAGGTCATCGCCGGTGGCTCAGATGGCAATAATCTCACACTTCATTAAGAGTATCAGAAAATATGGTAGAGCTATTAAACCTCATTAGCTGACCTACACTAAACTGCCCTCATTGCCCGGGTGGCTATGAGTAAAATTATGTTTTTCAAATTTTCATATCCCTGTTTCTCCATCAAAAACCTGTTTTATTTTAAAGCCCAATTCTGGAGTCCATAGTCTATGGCAACATAATCTATATTTAACTGGCCAGGTTCTTGTGCTTAATTTATCTTTAGGTTGATTTTTTTTTTTACTAGATATGTTGTGTTCCACTGCTATAGCCCATACACCTGAAACACTAACATGTTGTGCCTTCTGAGACGTAAAGAGTGATTATTTACATTTACAGTATTTAGCAGACGCCCTTATCCAGAGGGCTACCACTTGCTCGTACAAGTAGTGCTTTAGGGCTCCATCTAAGGATAAATTCATTCATGTAGGGTTGATACAGACTTAAGTACACAATAAGCATAGACAGTTGTTTTTTTTTTTCTTTATAAATATGGATTCCTGGACAGTGAGAGGAAAGAAGTGTTAGGATAGGTGTTGTATGTCTTCAATCGACGTTTGAAGGTAGACAGTGTCTCCGTTGTTCGGACGTCCAGGGGAAGTACATTCCACCACCTCGGTGCCAGAACAGAGAAGAGCCTTGAGTTGATCTTACCTCTTACCCTGAGAGACAGTGGAACCAGGCGAGCAGTGCTAGACCCTCTCAGGCAACGAGGTGCAGTACGAGAGGTTATGAGCTTTCTGAGGTATGAAGGTGCAGATCCATTTTTGGCTTTGTAGGCAAGCATCAGTGTTTTGAATCTGATGCGTGCAGATTATTTCAGTTACTATAGTTATTTCTTCTCTTTACTCCCTAACCCAAGGGTTTTTTTTTGCCCGCAAAATCTGCCACTCAATAGAGGTTTTTTTTGTTTGTTTTTCTACGTAAACTCTATAGACTGTTGTGTGGAAAAATGCCTGGAGAACTTTCTCTTTAATATTTGAAGCTCAGCCTGTCTACCAAAAAAAAAACATTCTATTCTTTATCATGATCCTTTATGTTTTTGTCAGTTTTTTTTTTTACTTTATTGGTCTTTCCTCTCAGAGAAAAGCCATACCTAATCAGTTTATCTCCCTAGATGTTAGTGATATGATAATTCAAGCCCCCAGACTAAATATCCGATGCTTTGCATTATATCTGACTCATTGAGAATTTAGAAAAAAAAATTTCCTTTTCACATTTGGCAGGGAATGGAAACATTATCAATATTTCAGCATTCAGAAAGATGAAACTACTCGTGGAAGTACCTCAAAGGATTTATTATACAGCAGAAAGCTTAATTTGTGGCTGGTGACCAACTGCTTCGGAAAAGAAACGAGAAGAAAGCCTCAGTATCTGGTCAATAATAAGGAGTGTTATATAAAGTGTCCCGTAGCCATTAAAACAACGAAAATACATATCTTTGAGAAAACGATTTAAAGAATCTGATATATTTCTTTTAAAAGGACCTAGAGTGTTGGAAAAATTCAATATAATATACATACATTGGTACATATAATACTAGATGAAATAAGAATAAATTTACTAGAAAATTGTTGGCTGAATGAAATTGGTAATAACTTATTTGGGCTAATATCAACAGAGGAAAGTTTGCTTAAATAGATGTAAATAAGTATGAATAAAAGCATTTTTATAATTCAGGATATTTCTTTACAGTCATTCAAGAGAGCAAGAATCAGTAGAAGTAAAAAAAATAAAATAAAATAATGAACTGAATTTTCTTTATCTAAAGCAATTAAAGGAAATGAAATCTGCGTTTTAAATCCAGAAATATAGTCATTCTTTTATAAACTGAATGTATGCTGCATTTGTAATAGAATTATTGGTTGTCTAAATGTCAGCAACCTGAATAAAGTTCACTGTGTAGCAAAACAATGGGATATTACAGGGTGCAATAATGAACCTAAATGTTAGGCCACCTCATACAGAAGATCTTTTAAAGATCTCATATTTGAAAGAAACATTTGCTCGCTTAGCCTGACTAAGAGCTTCCTTACTTATCACATCTAGCACAGCTTTTCTTGCTATCTAGGTCGCTAGAGCATCTACCAAATGCTTACCTCCAATATTTGCCAAGTATCCCAAATGCATCATAAAACGACCTGCTAGAAAGTATTTAATGTGTTCCACCAATTAACAATACTCTTTCATAATGCTTTTGTCCCATTTACAACATGAACAAAAGCACAACAATAACATGCTCTGTGGAAAAATCTCATTCCGCATGCTCGCCATCTTTTGAAACTTGGAAGAGCAGATGACGGATTGTGCATATTTGGACGCAACCCAGAAGGAACATGAAAAGTGTGGAAAAAAGAGAAAGAGGGAATAAAATGAATTATCTCCGCTGGACGGAAATAGCTTCATGTTTCAATCAAAGCCGAGCTTTCTTTAAAAATTAGATTTAAAAGAGAAAGGAGGGAAGGGGTAGTATAATGGGAATTGAGGTTATTGGCGTTAATTATGCTTCACATGTGACACGTAATTAATTCGGCATGTGTTTGATTAGAGATTGATGGGGCTTCTTTGGAAAAAAGTAGGCTATGAAAAAGCAGGATGAACCGATGAAAAAGTATGAGAATAAAATTAAAAAAAAAAATAGATGCAAAGGGACTGGATTTGCAAATGTTATCAGAAGGGAATAATGTAGTCGTAAGGGGTGACGTAAAAGCTTAGAAAATGGCTCAGGAAGGAGAAGAAGAAAAAAGAATGGATCGGAGAGAAAAGAAGTAATCAATTTTTAAAATGATAACAAATGGGGTGTGACAAGACTGTGAGAAATGATTGAAAGATTAGACGATGCAACATGCTGCATGCGGAGATAAGCAGCGACAATGAGAGTCTGCGGATGGCCAGATGGATGATAAAGCGCCTGGAGTCTGTCACTTTTCAAAAAGAGTGAAGATGGATGAACTTGGACAGATGAAGTGTCGTTCAAAATAGAATAATGGCCGTGTAATGGTCATCAGCGGAATTTATCTTCATGCTGACGTACTACATCTTGTGCCTACAACTAAATAACAGGCAATATGTAGCGCGGGGGCGGTGTACCTTCAGAAAGGACACTGGGAACTCGCCAGCGTGATCCGACAGTTTAAATGGGTTAGGGAGATGACTGGATACATTAAGGATTAACCTGTCGTATATTGCTTTGGGAGTTCGATTGGAAGTAATTGCGGGTTGGGCGTGATTGGCGTTAAACCAGGAATACTTTTCAGTTAGTCTGAAACCACAGTTTCCTTAATGCATCATAATGTGTACCCCCCCTCACGAATAATTAATAAGATGCCAAAGATATAGTAATACCATCTAGCATTTTGCATTAAATCATTTTTACTGTAGCTCAAAGGATGGGGATGATGAAAGACGTGGAATTCTTCAGTATTTATTTACAGTGTTTATTATAATAAATCTGGTCAAAGCAATACGTTGAGAGGCTTTTCCAACTTGACTCATTCAATTTACTTAGTCTCTAATGATTCTTTCAGAAGATCTCATAATAGGCATTTACATTTAGGGCAGTTAGCGGCCTGAGATGACTAACCGTATTATATACCAGCGTACTGTCCAGCAACAAGTGTCTAGCATTGACCCTGGTTGAAACAAATGTTAAGCATGTACTATTTTATAACACTGCATTTTAACCAAACTGCATTTGCATGCAAATGAGAACTGAATCGTGCTTAAAAGAATACAGACACTGAAAATGAGTGGCATCTGTTTCACAAGGTCACATATTTCTGCACATTGCCTACTCCGTAATCACCCTTTCCATCTCCTACAGGAGTCTATATGCAATACAATGGAAATGAGTCATAGCTACACTGTGTATATTGTCTATGTTACTGTCTATACTGTCTATATATATATATATATATATATATATATATATATATATATATATCCCTGATACAATTTGATCCAAATTAAGATTATGGCAGTATGGCAGTATGAGTCTTTATGCGCTTTACTGAACAATTGCAAAATCTCCTGGAATTTGAGAACAAATAAAAGGAACATTAAATCAGTTTTTTTTTGTTTCTGGTTGGTCAGAAGAGGTAATTACAATCATCTAACAGAATCTAACAGCTGTAACTGAGGACTGATGTGACGAGGTTTTTTCCCCTGTTTTTCCTGTTGACAAGATTCTCCTCAGATCCTCCATGCCGTTCTGGGTACTGTAATTCTTTGGCACCCATTTTTACTGAAAACGATTTATTCATTTCAGCGTAAAGATACAGTGTCGCAAATTTTCCTACGTCAATATTCTATTCTCAGGCGCATGTCCATATAGATATATAGATTTTTTTTTTTTGCTTTGTTAGTTCCGTGTTTACATGCGCAGCACACGGCGGCTGAGTTATTACCTTCCGTTGCCTGTTTTGCGGGTTATGGCCAGCTTAATGGTTGATGTCAGATTTAACAAGCCCACGGTTGTCGTGATTGTTAGCACTCAGGTTGACCTTCAGCTCAGAAGGTCTTGTTTTCACCCCTCTGAGACTGCATTCGCTGCCTTTAGAGGCGCTGAAGGGAATGATACGCCAATTTGACAGACAGCACGGCGAATTATTTTACGCTGTTGTGCTGAGTTTAAAAAGTGACTCAGCGTTTTGGCCTAAAGTTAAAGACGATCACACGACGAAATCGATTACATTGCATTGATTTGCGTATTTCTATTGAAATTTTTACAGATTGCACTTACATTTGCGCCATTTAGCAGCCGTCATTACAGTTCTATGAACGAATAAATCAACACTGTTGTCACTAGGTATCAAACTTCAGATACCACTGTCTTAAATCTATGTTGAGAGGGATTATAGCCCACTTAAAAATATACATAAAGACCAAACAAACAGAGAAATCAAGTGTTAGTTCAAGTGTTTCAGAACGTTTCTATAAGGACAGAATGAGTCAAATTAATATTTTCAAATCCATTTTTTAATGATTCTTTGCATTATTTGATGCATTAATATTGGTTATTAATATCTAGTGATTTGTTATTTTAATATTTCTAGCTGATGTCAACCTCAATTGAATTTTTTTCCCCTCACAAAATAAAGACAAATGCATAATCTTGTAATCATTCACTCACAGGTCAAAGGTTCTACCATTTGTGACATAGAATCAAATATTTACAGTATGATAGTAAGTGTACAGTATCGGCAGTGTGTGTTGGGGCATATTTCCTCAGTTAGTTAATACAAATTTGAGGAAAGTATGTTGTCCATGTAATAACATTCATACACCACATATAAGCAAGTTAGGTTGCTACAGTCTTCTCTTTGTTCATATTTTTCCTACTGTAATCACTTTAACAGAGTATGAATCTGTGCTTTATCTGCTGAACTCGGATTGGCTATGCTCAAAAAAGTTTTTATTCGCTGCTTCAAATAACAGTGAATATTTTCCGTTTGGCCACCAGGTAGACAGAGTGTCACCGGCATTTTTTTTTCCATCAAAGGAAACATCTGTATTTGAATACTTCTTGACACCTGATATTACATACTGTATGTAACTGCATATAACAGCACTGATTATTAACTGTATATCATTATATTATCATTATTATTATAATTAATAAGCATAGCAATTATTATTAATTAACCTAGTAATACATAGCATATGCAGTTAAATATTTAGATTTTTATTATTATTCATAATAATAATAATAATAATAATAGTAATAATAATAATCATCATGATAATTGAAACAGTTAACTATGTATGCTAGTTAACATTACATAGAAGGTACTAACCATGCTTGCGTCATTGGTATGGTTATCACATGAGGTGTTTTTTTTCCCCCACATCAGCACAAAATGTGCCAATGGTGTGCTTTTCTCTGCCTTGTGCTACTGCAGTTTATTACGTTCTAGCATCCTAGCGAGTGTTCTAGAACCAAGCATTGCAATTTACTCACACCTCCAGCTGTAATAGAGACGAACGAAACAACGTGTCGCGTAACACCGAACCACCCTCATTACACAATGTGTCTTACCACATGTGTTTTTAAAACCCAGAGAGCCTCGCTGCCGAATTGATGCTATTTGTCATACTCGGACTTCTCCGGCTTGTTTTAATGTTGCACTCGGCACTTGCTCGCGGACGTCGCAAGCCTAGCTCGATTTCCCCCTGGCCGGCAGCTGTGGGACTTGCCGGTGAAACTATTTAAGGGCCTCATTATTAAGTCTGATATTAGAATTACTCCGTCCTTATACACTTGCAATGCGGGACACTATGAGCCCTTTTTCTTGGCAAGATTATGAGGAACAGAGAGTGAGCTACATGAATGAAAAGAATAGCAAGGAATTAGTAGTAAGGTTTCAAAGGCTATTAGCATGCCAAGGTTTGTCTAGGCCCGCTGGGAGAAGGAGTGAGAAGGGTTGGCCACTTCAGTGTATTAAACATTGAAGAGAATAAATGGAGAGGGTCTGCAGATTCAATTATTGTTTAAATGTGCAGGAGACATAGGGCTCAAGGAACATCAAGTGATGGAGAGACTGAACATAAACTGGCAGAGTGAGCGGCTGGAGGCTAGATGGATGGAGAGTAGTCTGAGATGTGGAAAGGACAGACAAATGTGATGCAGCATTTGAGAAAAGTCACTGATGTCAAACGGGTGCTTCTGTATGTTTTCCTCACTCTGTTAATGTAGTATTTTTTAATGAAGGTGTTTTTTTTTTTATTAATTTCTTTTCCCTAGGCACCGTCCTAGTCAACCTGTGGAAATGGATGAATCGTTGTAAAGAATGCTTAATTTGTTCACACTTAGCCGTATCATTATACACATATATCAAAGTCAGATTTATATATCTTGTGCTCATTTAATAGGATTTTTTTTCCCTCTGTAAACATTAGTAACAAATAGTAAAATTTGCTTCTCTCAGACACGAATCGTTATCCTGTTAACAGGTGTCTAAAGGTAATTGATAATTACAATAGATGTGGAATAAATTATAAAATACAATGAAAGGAAACAAGTATTTACATACCATTGTTTTCTTTATTTAGTGTATACAATATTGACAAAGATTTGTGAACACCATAAGATTGGTATATGTGTGATTTGTGCTTGTGGAGATTATCCACAAGCCACTAAGGCCATTAGTAATGTCAGATACTGATGCACTCTTAGGACACTTTTGAACTCCTAGTTCAAGCGAAGGGAAAAAACTAATGGGACTACACCCAAATCTATCCTATAAAATTGTGTGCCTTTATCTTTGTGGTAAAGTTGAAGGAACAATTACATATCGTGTTCCAATATTGTTGTCCATATAATGTAATTCCATTGCATATATTCACTTATATTCACTTTATTCACTTATAAATTAACACCTCTTTTCTACATGTCTTTTGACTGTATAATTTGTGCTTCTAAATATGAAAAACTGTGCACTGATGAAATAAGGGGGGGTCAATAGAACGTTAATACTTCACCAGATGTTTATGGCAAGATTTAATTATCTTTTTGAAATATTGTTTGCCTGTTTATGGGCGTTGGCGAGAACCTTAATATTAAGCCTTGTTGTGGCTATATTTTCGGTAATTGAAGTGTCCATCTTCTCACCAGTATTATCATCACAATAACTTGAGATTTTCCACATGAGATATTGCTTACATATATCACAATATATTGTTCCATTCATATTTCCTCAGCGATGCACTGTATAATACCTACTATCATACTCAGTAAGTCCCAAAACAAAAAAAACCAAAAGGTTCATAAATTTGAAATGATGTTGGAAGTATTAAAAAGAAAATCAAGAAGCTTTCAAACACTTATTTTATATATATATATATATATATATATATATATATATATATATATATATATATAAACCCAAAACCCAAATTATTACATTTCATGTCTTTAAACACAAGAGAAATGCAGGCAAATGGACTTTTGCTTCTTTACACCTTACACCATGTCATGCAGAGTACATGCGCAGTCAGGAGAAAACTCTCTGGAAAAGTGAGTTATGAATTATTAGGTAGGTAAATAATAGAGTAAAAAAATAAACATAATAAATAAACAAGTGCTGCATGGTGATAATTCAGAACCCTAGGTGTTACACTAGTGATGGGGATTTTTCGTCTGTGGCCCCAACCTCTGCCTACCGTGTCAGGGTTTTTATCTCATTAAAGCCGAATCAATGTAGCAGATGAGTCCATGAGTCCGCTTCCCGGGGGTGCGCACTCCAGAATAGTGAGCTTTGATGCTGAATAGAGCGACGAGACCCGAGAGAGAGATGCAGAAAAGAGAGCGTTAGTTCAGCATGTGTCATGATCACACACACACATACCGGTGATTTGGTGCGTGCACACGCACACACACACACACACATGTACAAAGCCTTAATTGTTTGCTTTTTACTCATGAACACTGTTCACTGGCCAACACACAAAACTGATGATGCATAAAAACATGAATACAGCATTGTAAATTGTTGACTTGGATGCAGCTGGGAGCATGTACACTCAGGCTCTCTCTCTCACACACACACACACACACACACACACACACACACACACACACATTCTCCCATTTGTCCAGACAAGCCAATTTACAATATATTTTGTGCACAAAAGGTCTCAGGCTCATGTTGAAGGCATTTAAATTTGTTACTTTGTAAGCAAAATGTTACTTTTGGATACAAAAACATGCATAGAAAAGCAATCAATCTCCAATCAAGTTAGGAATGACATGTGTGGTATTATATTGGCTGGCACGTCCTAAGGATGAGACATCACACAGTTTTATGGCCGACTTTCTGCTAGTGGTGTTGTTCCAACACTGATTAACAATTAGTGCATAATAAATAAGAGGCGTCTTGTGTGCAGTCACCTGCTGAATGGCTTATTTCATATTCCTGTGTTTGTCTTCACATCAGGTCTCTGTAATCTTTTTCTTTTTTTTTTTTTGCTCGGCAGGATGACAACTCCATGTTCTTCCAGTTCGGTCCGTCTATTGAGCAGCAGGCGTCTGTCATGCTCAACATCATGGAGGAGTACGACTGGTACATCTTCTCCATCGTCACTACCTACTACCCAGGGTACCAGGATTTCGTCAATAGGGTAAGGAATGTGTAATCCCTGTTACAAAAGAATCATATATATTTAAGGCTTTAGGTTTGAGACTAGCATAGTTGTAGCTTATAACTAAGAGAACTAGAACAAACAGATAATTGAATAAACCGAGTCAAACCCTTTCCGGGTTGCGGTGGCAACGATATTAACTGCAATAAAGCGCATTCAGTAATTTCATGGAAGTACAGAAAAAAAAGATCATCTGGACACATTCTTTTATAAATGTCAATTATCCAATTTTTCATTAAATGTTGCGGAAAACTAAAATTTTCCATCTTATTCCACGATTGAGTAAACAACCAGGTTTATATATATATATATATATATATATATATATATATATATATATATATATATATATATATATATATATATATATATAGATGTCATATTTCTGAGGAAAACAAATCTAAATACAAAGCTTCATTCAGGTTGTAATCCATTTTCAGTGCAAATGTAAACAAACACACTTTACCTGTCAAGGCTATAATCATGTACTGTGTGAATATTTCAGATTTGGCTATTTTTGGATATATATTTGGATATATTTGGCTAAGTATTACACAATTTTTTATTAGTAGCAGTTCATATAACGTTTTTTCTCTCATAATTAGAAAACCAGACCTATGAAAATTAAGATTTTGTGCAATTTGGATGTAGAAAAGGGACATTTGCATTTGCTAATGCCCCGCCTGTATACAAATGACTACTTTTACTTATGTTTATTAATGTGAGTCCCATTAAATCAGTATTTAATCAGTAACTTCAAATGTGGGAAAAATAAAGACAACAGAGAAAAGGTCATTTACTGATAGGAGGGCAGTGTGGAGGTAAATAGTTGCTATCTTTTGTTAGGACACAGTGTAAAACTGCACACTATAAAAATCTGAAATAAGTCTGACAGGTTGATTATTACCACTTATTGAAAATTGCATAGCATTTGGAGTCATGATGGAAGCATGTGAAAATGAAAGCCGGTCATTTCTAATAAAATGTAATGCCTCAAATAAACCTCCAGCTGATAATCATGGCTCAAAGTAATTCTTAAAAGGTCTTTTCTCGTCAGGTGCTTATATTATTCGTGATATGATAACATCTGTATTTATTGTTTTACTGAATTCGTTAAATTATCATTAGCTACCACAATATACTGTAAGAATAGTCTTTTTCTGCTAGGTGATCATGTCCTACATCAACAACTATAAACCTTTCTTTCTGGTTTATTTTGAAATAAACAAAATAAAATATTTTGAAGCAGGCTGTTCCATCTATTGCTATTTGTCTTAGCAGGAAGGAATCGCAATACTTTGAGAGTTAAAATAATTCTGCTTTACACAGATTTATTGACACGCTTTAGGCCAGACATGGGCAAACTATGGCCCCCGGGCCACACCCGGCCCGCTGGCCCTAATATCGGTACAGAATTGTCCAAATCAATTCTCGCTCGGCAACGATTCGAGACACCGCCGTCTGTCCAGTTTTAAAAGTCAATGTGGCTCCTGAGCAAAAAAGTTTGCCCATCCCTGCTCTAGGCAAATATATATTGTGCTAACTATTTAATACATACTTTAGCTTATACTGTAGCTTATATTACATTCCTAGCAGAGGGTTAAAATGATTCAAAAGAAAAGCCAGTAAACATGAACTATAACTGTAATAACCATAAGATCTCCACCATATATATATATATATATATATATATATATATATATATATATATATATATATATATATATATATATATATATATATAATATATATATATATAATTATTGAATTAATGAGAACTTTATTTCTGTTATTGAAGTACTGATACAGAGCTTTTACGATGACTTGTTTATCATATAAAAAGCATCCAATCATTATGTTGAAAGAATCATACAAAAATACAGAAATTCCCTTTTGTTTTTAAACCCAAGGATTGTGTCTTGGTACGGTTCATCTGAGAGTTTCATGATTCAGTGTTTTCTTGAATGATGCCAATCAACCGAACATTATTCCCACAGTGCCGGGTTAATTCAGCTTTATGTCGTTCATAAACGAATGACGCATCCATGATAAACAATTTGAAGTATAATTATTTCGCTTACGGCGATGTCGATAAGAATGCTCTGCCATGTTTTTCACCCACAGATCCGGAGTACCATAGATAATAGCTTTGTGGGATGGGAACTGGAGGAGGTGTTGCTGCTCGATATGTCAGTGGACGACGGTGACTCAAAAATTCAGAACCAGATGAAGAAGCTCCAGAGCCCCGTTATCCTGCTCTACTGCACTAAAGAAGAGGCCGCAACAATTTTTGAGGTGGCGCATTCGGTCGGCCTCACTGGATATGGGTACACCTGGATCGTACCGGCGCTGGTAGCAGGGGACGCTGACATTGTGCCCAATGTCTTTCCTACAGGTCTAAAATAAAACAGTTTAGATGGATTTTGTCATGTTAAAATGTAGCGTTTAAAGCATAAGAGAACTTAGAGACTAATGCAGAAAAAAAAACACTCTTACAGGTTTGATCTCGGTATCATATGATGAGTGGGACTATGGACTGGAGGCGCGTGTACGTGATGCCGTGGCAATCATTGCCATGGCAACCTCCACCATGATGCTGGACCGAGGCCCCCACACACTGTTGAAGTCAGGTTGCCACGGTGCACCTGAAAAGAAAGGCCCCAAGGGGGGGAATCCCAATGAAGTTCTGAGGTGAGTCACACTTAAATACACATACACACACACACACACACACACACAAACCTATTACCAGGACTTAATAAGGTAGTCATACTGAGGTACTTATCTTTTTCTCTCTTGCCCTGTTTGGCCTTATAGTTCGGACTAATACTCAGTATAATGATTACAGAATGGACATAATGTTCCTCCACACACTCAGACAACACACACAAACACACAAACACACACACACACACACACACACACACACACACAAACACACACACATATACACACACATCTCCTCGAAGCACTTAGGTGGAAACAATTTGTCTTAGCCATTTCAAAGAAGGAGAGTTAGAGGGAGAGAGAGAGAGAGAGAGAGAGAGAGAGAGAGAGAGAGAAAGAGAGTGATACTAGAAATACTAAGGCTGTGATTTACTAAGTGTGCTATCAGGGGCAGCTAATCTTCTTGCACAGGAAATGTAATGGCACAAGAAATCCATTTCCTGTTTAGTGGTGATCTGGAAAATGATGTTTGTTTAAGCCGTTGGTATCACTGCAGGGATATTCTTACATATACCTGTAGCCAGAAGCCATATCACCTTATAGCCCAAGACTTGTTGCCCACTAAAGCTAAGCCGGGTTAAGACGGGTTAGCACCTGGATGGATGACCTCCTGGGAAAAACTAGGTTGGAAGTGGGGTTCTTCAATAGGTGCTTAGCCTGAGGACTGTGTGGATCCCCAGTATAATGACCTAACCGTGTAGAGTTGGCTTCTCTACACCAGTAAGATCTGTATCTGGTTGTAGTTCTGGTGCACTATGATTGCAGTCACACTGGTGGTGGATGAGGAGATCCACCTCTCATAATGTAAAGCACTTTGAGAGTCTAGAAAAGTGCTATATAAATGTAATGAATTATTATTGTTATTGTTATTACATACGTAGTAGCCTGAGAACTTGCACTTGTTCAACTTAAAACAGAATGTGCCAGTGTAAGTAGTGTATGTCTCAGAAACTTCTGATTTTATCAGGAAGGAAGGGGCTACATTAGAAGCATAACTAAACAGATGGATACGAACAAAAAAGAAATTATTACAAAAAATAATAAATAATTACAATGCTGTAAACAATTCACATGTCCGAGCTGGAAGAAAGAGAGACAACTGATCACGAAGCAGAGAGCCATTTTTATTACTTTCCCTGCATGTCCCGTCTCAAGGCTCGGGAACCCTCGCGGACCGGCACGCCTCTCTCTTGTTCGCTTGGGTCTTTATGGGCCGCCATCCACCCGAGTGTACCCGCCGATATGCCTGTCTGCATTCCGCCTTGTGCCGACCTTGTTGCTCCGCTCCCTGCCTGGTGAGGCTGATGTCTCTCGCCTCTTTATTGTCGTCGCTGGACGGAAATGAGCGCACTGATTACTCATCAGGTTCAGGTGTTCCTTAGCGCTCGCTCTGTCTCCACTCCCGACGTGCTGGCACAAATGCTCTCTTTTGTTTCTGCTCCAATTATCCTCAGACGCAATACTTTGCAGCTTTTCCGTGTTTTCTTTTGTTTGTTGTCAACGCTAGGTCAAAATTAAAATAATTCTCATTTGTAACGGCCTGCCATTTGCTCATGTCATTATCTCGGACGAAACGGGAAAACCCATTCTCATAGAGAGGTTTTTTTTTTGTAAACAATTTGGTTTTCGATTATTGCCAGTAATCTCTCTTTGACAGCCGATTAACCCGAGCGACAAGCAGACAAAGGGAGCATTTTAACCCAGGCCCTCTTCCCATGTTCACTTTGATAGCGCCGTTACACGCCAACCGTTCCATTGCAGTCCCTTCGTGTGGAAAATGAACTGGAACTACGACCACGAGGTTCATCGGCTGCTATTTGGGATGACTCGCGTTTCCTTCGTAGGGAAGACGCTGTATTTAGTGTTGCGCCCGAGGCGATTTCGGGACCCTGCGAGTTCGATTGGGTGTCGTATAAGACAAAGTATAAAGTATAACACGCTTCAGCCAGCAGGACTGAGAGCTACTGAATTGGCCACATCAAATGCGGAGTTGCGGTGCTGAGCCGTTGTGTTAACGGTGAGGCGGGGGACGTTGTGAGTAGAGCGCGCGAGAAGAAAATGAGCTAAATCAAAAAGACCTAGGCGAGACGAACTTTAAGATACCCGCAGCGCTGGAAAAAAAATATCTTTGCGATAATGGAGTGACAGCATTCATGCAAAAAGAAGCGTTTTATTTCATTCGGGGGCTTCGATGGGAGCTGCCATTCCTTTTATTACTGTTACATGGCCTATTATTCTGTATCGTGCACAGCACTTTTGCACATTGTCTATTGCTCCTTTTGAAATCACATGGCTGGAGGAGTCGTGTATTTGAATATATCTGACCTCTGAATTGGAATGAGTTAATCTCCCACACATATCTGACAGCTGGGAACTTTAACAACGTCTTTTTTTTTCACACTCGGTGATTAATCCGGCGATTAGTGTCCATTATGATGAGAGTCAGTGTCTTTATATACCCACACTAAGACCTGGATCTGCCCTAGTATACAAAATGAGTACATGAGAGGGGGAAAAGGAAATCCATAGCTCCTAAAGTGTGGCGTTTTAATGACACACTAACAAGGACACACGAGGGAATTTACTGTCAGCTGTTGTAATAAAAAAACAAAACAGATTTCTTACATAGATATTGCTGACTTCATTTTCATATCCGACCGGCAACACAATTGTGGAAAGACAAGCAAGTTCTTAGCTGCTTTATGCAGGGAATGGGAGAAGAAAATGGGAAAAGTTGTATCTTAAAAATAAACAAAGTTTTAATTTTATTTGTGTTTTTTACAAGTCGTTTCAATGCCATCATATAATTTAGTTGCTGCTATGAATTATTTGATCATTAAAGTAAAGTAAAAGTATTTCTTTACACATCCCAGTGTTAAATGATACAGCAGCCCTGGAGAGGACTAAAAGCCTTGCTTCAGTGTCAGCTGGGAATTATTCTAATCATTAACCTATAGCCTTAACCGTGGAGCTACCACCTCCCTGAAAATTAGCTTGCATAACTCAATTTTCTTTTCAATTCTTTCCATCAGGTCAGTCGACCTGTTTACAGCGTCCAATCAAATAAATATGATTGTTTGTTAATATATTGCACTAATATTAATTGTATCATTACTACTGATCTCCATTTTTTACTGGTTTGTATAATCCAGCACATATCTTTTATGGAGTCATAAATCAGTCACTAGTAATGTCGTTATCCTGATCGTTATTATATTTCATTGTCAGGTTTTGGGGAAAGGTCTGCTTTGATATATTTTGGATATGTCTGGCACATTGACAGGACAGATGAAGGGTGAGGTGGGGCTTGTTTCTTTTCTCAGTAACTTTCTGACATTTTGACAGCATGCGGCGTGTCTGCTTATTATCTTGGCTTTTGTAATTTGATAAACACCCACATTTTAATTGCCACATGAAAAACCACCTTTCAGTTGAGCAGCTTTCCCTCTCCATTGTTTTGATACTTGACACAGAGCACAGAGGGGGCATTGATTGCTAATTATTAATTAGCATTTAGGCTTTGTAGAGCTCACTTTGAGCAGGGACATTTGTTCTGCCGTGGTGTCTGTAATAGAGCGAAGCTCATGGCAAAGTTGGATTAGAGAGACAGAATGGTACAGCAGAGGGACACCGAGTTGCTTTCAACCCTTCACTCGCCTTTTTTTTTTACTTTTTCTATTCTCAGACCTTTTATGTTTCTTGTCTTTTGAGCTCTTGACCTCTTTATTACTCTTTTCAACTTTTCTTGCCTCACTATTCTATTTGTCTTCAAGAAACAGAAGAATCCTTGCTTTATACTTGTCACGTGTACCTCATAGCAAAGTGAAATTCTGTCTTCACATATCGCAACGATGTAAGGAAGCTGGGGTCTGCCGTGATGCAGTGCCTCTGGAGCACACAAGGTTACTCAAGGGCCTCAAGAGTGACAGCTTGGAGATGCCAGGCTTACATTTACGTTTATGGCAGACGCCCTAATCCATAGAGACTTACAACTGAGCAACTGAGTGTTGATTGAGTGGCTGTGTGGTGGCTGTTGGATTTGAACCTGTGATCTTCCAGTCCAGAGAACACTGAGCTACCACTTCAACAGCCAAGGCTTGAACCCCTTAACTTCCAATCAGCAACCCAGAGCCTTAACCCACTAAGCTACCACTTCCCCAAGATACCACGTTCTTATCTTTCCTTGCTTCTTTAATGCTCAGTTTGACCTGTAATTAAAGAAGAGAATGATATTCACTGGAGAAAGAACCACCATAAAAGGAAACAATAGCAGGCATGAAAAACAGATCTAATAAAACAGAAACTAATCAGACCTCAGTTTTTTTCCCCAGTATTGTCTATTTCAGTCTGTACTGATTCACTTTTCTTGTCACACAAAGAGTAAATGAGGCTTCTAATGTGCAGATGTGTAATTTTTATGTATTTCTGCTGAAAAGCTCAATGAAGTTAATAGACTTTTCCCGCCAGAATATCTCTGCAGCACCGTGTCTGCTGCTCTGATCCTGGAGTGAAAGATCAGAGTATTTGGTCCTGCCAGGTATTCCACAGTGTCTGAAAATAAAGGCATCTGACCTTCAAAAAAAAAAAAAAAGAATATATATATATATATATATATATATATATATATATATATATATATATATCGCTTGTATATACTTCTTTATTTCAATTTATAGATTCTAAGGTTAGATTAATGCTTATCTGCTGTACAATGCTGAATATCAGCAGCACATGTACATTGAATAGACAAATGAATCTACACAATTCTTTTATATTGAGAAAGGACAATAAATCTTGTATAATCCAAGCTTTCTCATTGAAATCTGAAGGGCTGCACTTCAGTTCCACCAATTAATCATTTACATCGAACATGAGTTAGAATAAGTTAGAATAACTTTTATTATACAGGTTTGCTTTTTTGCAGTCTTTAGACACATAGTTCAATGGCAGAATGTACAGTAACACTTCACCTCTACTTACGATATACATGAATTCTGAGTTTACTGTATACGTCATGTATAGTGAATAGTGATTAAACTGACCCGATTAGACACAAAAAACAATCTGACGTGGTGGTCATTTGCCATTTAAAGTAAAACAGATCATAGATATAATTTTTGTTGAAGTAGAATATCCCGTTAGAATATTACCTGATTTATTCTCACTCTCCATGTTTTTCCTCTTGGTTTCATCGTTGATTTTCCTTTCTTTCACTTTTAACTCTTTCTTTGAGAGACTTACTTGCTCTCATGCTGTCTCTCTCTCTCTCTTCTCATTAAAACAGCCATGTCTTGCAGAAGCAGTTGTTTTGTGGCAGACACCAGTACGCAGACAAGCTGTGTGTGGGAGTGCTTCGCCTTAAACACACCCCAACTCAAAAGCACTATTCATCCTTAGCCTCCACTCTCCCCACCTTCCAAAATAAATCCTCTAATATATTCACTGCTAAATTTGGCATTCGGGAGATACATCTGTGTAAACAGGAGCATAAAAGAAAACTCCTCAGCTCTAAGCCCTGTAATTGCAGGCTTTTAGTGGCGATGTCAAGGAAAACCACACAGGGTCAAACCTTTAAGTATTTAAACCAGAAATCTTAAAGATCGAAAATCTTTTCAATCATCAGATCTAATAAGTCTTACTTTGTCCTGATTAACCGTCAGTTGAAGCTTGTTACAGTGATTCAGCAGATCAGGACTTTGAGTTAAACCGTTGTTGCAATTAAAGGTTGGATTGATCAGAAGTTTAAATGATAAGGCAGTATAAACTATATATCGATTTGCTTTATGTGCTATTGAACTTTTGATTTACTTTCTGTAACTGGACTGGTCTGTCTGTTGTTAATGCTGTAACAGGGCTGCTTTCATTCATATATTTCTATAGGACCTGTATGTTGAACATTCCACATGATTTAAAGTCACCATTTAAGACTTTTTCGTTTTCTTGGTAATACTCCGAATGACGTGCATCAAAATAGAGGGAAAGAAAGAGAGATATCTGATCTAATTCATTAATAAAATGTATATTATAGTTGTCAGATTGCGGTGGCTGTTGAGAAATAAAACAATTTCAAGTCAAGCCAAGTAGGCTTTATTGTCATTTCAACAATAGAGATATTCTGCAATATTTGCCATCGCACATTGACAAATATGTAAATAGGAATGAGTAGTTTATTTTGTATAAACTGTGCAAACAAATCTAAGGGCAATCTGACATCCTTTCATGTTGCAATCATGAAAAAAATAATGATGACGGCAACTGTTCATTCTATTTAGACCAGTAATTATAGGGAAATTAGAAATAAATTCCTAAATGTGATTCAGCTCCTATTTTAAAAATGAGCACCGCAGTAATTCCTCATTTTATCCTTTGTTATAAAGCAATCTTTTCAAAAGTTCTATTGAATAATAATAAGAAAATATTTCAGACCGGAAATTGTGAAAAATGTTTTTAGCTAGCTATTCTTATGCAACATGAACAAATGACGGGTTCTTATATTATTTTTAATCAAGTATTGTTAGCAAATATTAATGTGAATTTAATGATATATTGCTAAAAGTATAAGTATGCTAGTTCTTACAGATCTGATTTCTAAAAGATTTTATATAATAGTTCAAATATGATAAATAGATTTTACACACTAGCACTTTACCTCCCATTTCATAATATTAGAGATAAACAAACTATTGGCTGAATAGTAATTGATAGGATTTACAGTGATGATATCAACTCTAAAATGTACTGTAGATCGACATTATAATTTAATCAAAACAGTAAAAAAAACATTCTAACCTTCTCCCTCTAACCAAATGGTTTTCCTTTATTTTTTATCGTTTTAATTATCGCATATCAACGTTAGGTCCGTTAACAACGCGTTAACGCGAATTCACTTTCGTTTTATTAACGCTCGATCAACGAAGTTTGCATTACTATGTGAACGTTCTGCTCCTTCACTCCTGCGTTGTGTTAGAGAATGAACGAGACACTGAGCACTTTTAATGCTGAACAATAAAAAGAACAAATGCATAAAGAAACTTCAGTCTGTGGCCTTCCCAGAAAATTTCAGCATTGACCTTTCCTCAGTCGGGCTTACTTGTAAAGTTAGGATGGAATATAAAGTAAAAAATATCAATGAGGCAATAAATGTGTTTTATTACCAAAAACAACAGAGCATCCACTCACGCTTCCTCAATTTCCCTGAATTACGCCTACTAGCTGCGCATTCACAACAGGTATGAGCTCCTCACTAACGTCTATTACCGTATGTAACCTAAACGTATAACCAGAAAGCGGAACAGAACAGAATTCTTAAAAGAGCAATTAAAACAACCACTAAAAAAAATTATTACTTAGCAAGAAATTAATATTAACAGAATAATTTCCAGAGAGAAATGATTATGAAATAACGAATGCATTTATTAAAGGGAGAGATTTTGAATGAAATTGATATATTTTTAACCTCTTCAGAATTAATTAGTATTAAAAACAGAAAAGGAATTCATCACGGTACATTGAGAACAGAAAAATGTGAGTTAACGTGTAACGATTAATCACGATTAAATTTTTAAATCTGTGGACAGCCCTAATTAATACTAAAGGCTTGGATATTATGACAGAATATATATGGAATTATGTAGCCAAAATAATGTGTTAAATAACCCAGAATAGGTGTAATATTTTCCATTCTTCAATGTAGGCATTTTTTTGATTTGATGACAGTTTTGCGTACTCTCGGCCTTCTCTCACTTGCGCTAGTCGCAATGATCGTGAAATAGTTCCCAGAGCTGTTGAGTTGCTTTTCCTTAACATTCCAAACTCATTCAGCAGTGTGCTACAGCAGTGTTTTATATTAAAAGCTTTCAATTGGATTGATACCAGGTGATTGTGGAAGCCAGGCGATTTGTTGCATCAGGAATTTGTGTCTAAACTAAAATAGAAGTGATTACAAATAATTTCACTGATATACATATCGTATTAACAATTATTAACTTGACCACATCAGGATATGTTGACATAAATGACCCTCTGCACGTTTTTTAAAAGCTTTCTTTCCATAACAAAACGGATCAACGGTGCTGCCGTTTTCATAATTTCATTATGTTTCGGGTACACTCTGTCATGCTCAAGGAGAGGAAGGAAAATCAGTGTCGTATGTAAACATGACACAGAGGGAGGGAAGGATGGCAGGATTGAACAGGATTTATGTGTTCCTCATTTACTCTGTGCAAGTGTTTGTCTGTATGTCCCAGTGCGTGCTTTGTTACGTGTTTGTTTTTGCTCTGGCAACCGGTCTGATGCAGCGTCAATGAACGTCTGTGCAAATCCAACCGCAAAAGTTTGCATAAAACACTTTAATTTCGTACACGAATTTAAATATTGGTATGCATTGTGTCGAACAGATATTCCTTTATCACAAGGATCAAAAGATTTGCAATTTCTTAAAATAATATCTGTATTAAAAAACAAAATTACACCAGTTTTATACGACTGTAATTCCCCCGAGTAATATTAATATGGTATGTTACCTTTTTGCCTTCATAGTTGCCTCCAGCTTCCATTATGTCCTTTGAGCAGATTTGCTTTTGTATTTTTTTTTGTGTGTGTAATATTCAACCCTTCGAATTGCCTCCTCAGGGTGTCTGCGATCAAGAGTGTCATAGAGAGATATGTTGATTTCATCCGTTTACTTGTTTCAGGATAAAGAACCATTTCATTTCAGGATAGTGTCTTTTTCTTCTTTTTTTTTTAAAAAAGACCATGGGGTAAACTTCTTCTCTCATTTTTTGCTCTGTAGCTCTCTGTTCATCCTTTGCATGTGTCTCCAATTTATAATGTCTTGAGCCACTGCATAAAGCAGCTATACCACCCACACCAAAACTGCAGTGTCTTGCCGAGTTTGTTCATGTATGTATCTTTAAAGAAAGTGGTTTGGAGCATGTCAGAGGATGCTGTGAGAGCATCAATCCGTCTCCCCGGGCTGGCATAAGGAGCCCACACATACACACTCATACACTTGCTCACACAGACACACACACACACACGCACACACACACACCTAGTGCTACAGCAGTGTTTGATATGGTTTACAGCTAATTAAAAAGGAAATCCTGATTAGCCATCCCACCATTCTGATGTCAATACATGACCTCATGAGAGCATTATCCTAATTCCCTTCAAGATTAGGGATGATTTCTCAGCCAAAACGCCTTTTTCATATTAGTTTTTACCATGTATTAGTTGTATGTGTATATGTATATTAGCCGTATATATATATACTATATATATAGAATATAGATATATATATATATATATATATTATATATAGATTATATATCTATATATATATATATATATATATGTACACACACACCTAATATACATATAAATATTGACATATAAAATCTTTCTATCCACATACTTATATATATATATATATAGTACTATTTAAATTTTTGCTATAAAAATCTACACAATTAAACCCCATATACCAAACAATGAAACTTTATGCTTATGATTCAAAGAGTAAAGAAAGACCTCAGTCTAACGCATATCTTATCCATGCGTTGATCGGCATGTATTTATATAGGGGAGATTTATTAGCTTACTCGTGTTTCATGTCACTATTACAAGAGAGAGAACGATGGATGAGAGAATCACAGATAGAGGGAAATGAATAGAGTGAGAGACAGATGGAGGGTTGTGGGGGCAACAGTCCGGGCAAGAAATATGCTCTCTCGCTCTCTCTCTCTTTTCCTTCTTTCTCCGTTGTTCTCCCTCTCTCTCTCTCTCTCTCTCTCTCTCTCTCTTTTTCTGGTGAGATTATAGTTCCCATGGCAACGCAGCAGATTGCTAGGAAATCACTGTGGTTGTGGGCACCATGGAAACACATTTCATATGCCACTGAGTCTCTCTCTCTCCCTCTCTCTCTCTTCCACTCTGTCTATCTCTCTCTCTCTCTGTCTAATGATATATGCACATCAATCATACCACATACTTACACACACCTACACACAGTGCAGTCAGCATTCACTGGTGATCCTCAAGGGCCTTTTTAAAGTGCCGGGGTGCTCGTATTTGTTTATACTTAGACTCGTAGAGCCCTGCCTTGGACTAGCTGGACTTTGTTTCTCGACGTAGCTGTGTGGTACTGCATTCTAACTCGCTCCTCAGTGCATTACAGCACTCGAGACTAATTGCTTCTTTCTGGGTGCTGCATCTCCGTGGTGTGAGTAATGGGGATGTTGCTACAATCTACTGTAAATGTATAAGGCTTGTCACACTCAGTATGCATTTGCTCTAGCTTACTTTCTCTTGCTCTGTCTAGTCCCCCCCCAACACACACATACATACACACCCCAGTTGGAGTTATTTCTTGCATGGTGAGTCGTTTTTCTGAGGCTTGTTGTCATGGAGATGGCAGCCTACGGATGGAGAACAGGTTTGGGAGGGTTGTACGGAGGATAGCAATGAAGCACATACTGGCACAAACTTGTTGACACACATTTGAAATGCTTTTAGCTTTTTACGTGCTGCTTGTAGGTGGAGTAAAGTACACCTAGTTACCTATGAAGCCAGGTCTAACATCTAAAGAATTTGATGAGGCTGGGTTTCTGATCATAAGGTTGGCGGTTCAAGTTGCAACACCACTAAGCTGCCACTGTTGAGCATGGCCCTAACCCAGTTTGCTCCAGGGGCGCTGTATGATGGCTTGACCCTGCGCTCTGACCCCAGAGTCCTGGGATATGTGAAAATTGGGAGGGTGTAGCTCAGCGGTGTAAAGTGCTGGGTTACTGATAGTAAGATTGGGGTTTGAGCCACGCCATGCTGCCACCCTTGGGTCCTTGAGCAAACACGTAATCTTCTGTGCTCCAAGGGCACCATATCACGTTTGACCCTGCGCTCCGACCCCAGTTTCCAAGCAAACTGGGATATGCGAAGAAAGAATTTCACTGTGCTGTAATGTATATGTGACAAAGGAAGGCTATTTTATTCTATGTAATCTGAGAGTTGTGGAGTCATTAACCCTGGAGACTTCTTAATAGACGAATAAAAGTATCGTATTAAGCACGGTCATAACTTTCTGACCATACAGAGACTTGTGTGATGCATAACCTTTGTATATGCTAATTAAACGGAAGTGGTCTAAAGGCATAGCAATAACACGACTACTCCATATTCTCCCTTCAAGTACTAAAGCTCTCTCCAGCTGTGCACAACTTACGAGCAGACTCATTTTCATCAGACCGCCGTATGTGGTGGAAAAGCTGTCAGAACTCGGCAGGAAATACCTCTGAGAAACTCTAAAATAGAAATGGCGTGAGGAGGTACAAGTAATTCTTGACCAGGCAGAACGGAATAAACCCAGCGCCACAGCCTGGCCACACTCGGACTCTGACTGTGTACGAATGCGTCCATTTGATGATGCATTTGACAGAGTCAGAAATTGCTCGCTGTTTGTATTAGGGTCACCGGTTTGCCTGCTGAAAAGCCAATTTAACAGCTGCCAAAGTGCATTCTGAGGTGGTGAGTGAACTGAGAAAGTACAGCAAACAGTGTTTACATCCACCAGCACATTTTTTTTTCTGATAATCTGTTTGCAGCAAACTAAAAGATACATTTGCCTCTGTTGTGTCTAAGAATTTCTGTCAAGCGCCTTGCTACTAATTAAGTCTTTCTAATTAGGTTATCCAGTTTGGGACAAAATATTATGTTGTGTCTGATTAGTGTATAATAGAACGTTGAGTTGTTGTGACTGACATCTAACTCTGCTTGCATTCCCACTTGATAATGCACTTCCAGGAGTAAAACACTTAGGTTCCCAGGATGAGGTATAACAGGCTCATCATTATCATCATAAATAGACGTGTGATCAGGTTAAGTGGCGTTCATCATGTGCTATTTTCATAAAGGGGTCCTTGTCTCAAACAGTATGCCAATTTCCGACATAATCATGAATTAAGAGTTTTATTTCCGGGCTTTCTGCTGATTATCTCCACGTTGCGTGCTTTTATAAGCCTGTACTTATACCCATAGTAAGCGAGAAAAAAAGAGAAAATTACTAACATACCATTTGAGCTAAGTGGATTATCCAAACCATATAAAAACACTAACTACTAAACTTACTAGCTTACACGGCAAATGGATCTTCTCGCTCATTACTTTTACAAAAAATGAAATCTAAAAGCGTATTTCTAGATGATACGTCTTGTTTTTTTTGCCGTGAAAGATCAAATGTCATAAAAACCACGTTGTAAAATTGTACTTGTTCAGTCTAAGCAAGTAAATGTTAACTCCTTTTGAGCAAAATTTCACTAGAAACAAGATTAAAGTGCAAGAATAAAGTGAATGTTAATATAGAATATTCTAATTTTAAGACTAATACCACCCTGAAAAATTCTTACATTTTAAAGAATATCTATGAATGCATTTCCAAGCTATCTGGGTATGGATACATAAACTTTCAACCATTTAAAAATGTAAAAATGTCATGATCTGCAATAGATTGTTGGTAGTGATTAAAAACGCTCAGCAAGGTTGTCTTCTTTTTTCTTTCCTTATTTCCTTATGATATATGGTGTATATTTACACCACACTGGGGGACCATTTGTACCTGCTTAAGATTTGTTTGGTAAGAAACTGCTTGTTCCACAAGCTCAAATACCAAATCTCATGTTTGACACATTGGAAGCAATTTATCTATGGCATTAAAAAAAGCTTTACAGTACGTTCAAACTTATAAATACTTATAAGGGCATTATTCGTGGAAAAAACTCTCACATAACACTGGAACAATATATATAGGCTGAGATGCAAGCACAATCTTGAATGTTGAGAACTACCTCACTTGAGCCAATATCCATGAGCCAGGTCTATAGCAGTAAAGAACATCCCTCCAGCACCATAAGAAAAGAGAGGTGCATTTTTAATAGCACCTCGCAAATCCTACAGAATTTTCAATCTGGACCTCTTTACACCAGGTTTATTTAACTGTCATTTTTTGTCTCGATTTTGAAACAAAATTTCACCAGAAGTTCATGAACTCTAAACAGTGTGCTCCAAATCATCCTGATGGAATGAGAAATACACAGCTCACGAAGTTAAAACCATCTCTGTGATACGTCCTTCACCTTTTTTTTTTCTGCCTATTGTTCAGTTTGAATCTTTCACCTTTGTCATCCTTCACTGAATTTTTTTTTCTCCTCTAGACTGGAGGTTTGAGCAGCATGCTTTGGAAGAGTGACTTCAGCAGCTTAAGGTTCATGTTGCAGACATGTATGGGGAGCAGCACTGCATTCAGAGCAGGGCTGAGGTACATAAAGCTGGGCAGAATTAAGAGCAGTGCTGTAGGAGTCATGTAGACTTTTTTGAACTTGTGCTAATAACTGCTCTGCCCTCGAAGGACGAGCACAGAATGGGGCTAATGACAATGCAGGAGAGGGCACTGACTAAAATAATTTACAAGTGAAGTTTTGGTTGCTTTACACTTTACTAAAGCTCAGAATTTAGCCCTTCCTAGCTTATTTATCCATTCAACATAGATGACATAAAGGTGGAGATTGTGTCTTTAGGCACTTCAAGAATGAGTACTTATAAGTAAAGTGATAGAATAGCCTTTAAGAAATACATTACAGAACAATGAAATTCCTTCTTCGCATATCCCAGCTTGATTGAAAGTTGAGGTCAGAAAGCAGGGCCAGCCACAACTCCCTGGAGGACATAGGGTTAAGGGCTCTAGCGACATAAACCACTGAGTTAAACCCCCCTACCTGCTACCAAGATTACAAAACTGCCAGGGTTAAAATATGACCTTGTCTATTAGCTCTTTTTTTTTTTAACAAGTTTGCCTTTTGTAGCCTCCGTCGTTCCCAATTGCACATATAGTATGTATGTCTATTATTCGCTGAAGGCCACTCAAAGGAAAAAAGTGTGTACTGTAGGCTTAAATGCCAAACAAAACATAACCACTTAAAACTGATGTGTGTGTGTGTTTTAGATCTATAAACATGTCACTGATTTTTAAAAATAAAAAATGTAACTGAACAGAACAATTTTACAGCCAAATGAAGCAATGCTTCTCAACCTGGAGAAATCAGTGCCATATAGCAAGGTTTGTAATTGTTACTAAAACCATCCCTCACGGCCTTCACCATCATCTGTGTTCACAGGTGGCTAGACTGGGAATGAATTGATGCACAGGCACAGATTGCATGGTTCAGGTGCAGAGAGCTAGGTCTGATTGGGTAAAGCAGGAGCAGTGAAGTCAAAGCATCTAATGGAGTAGTGTGTGTGTGTGTGTGTGTGTGTGTGTGTGTGTGTGTGTGTGTGTGTGTGTGTGTGTGTGTTTTTGTGCGTTGTTTGTTCAAAAGGACTAATGGAGTCCAGTCCGCTGGTTCAGTCACAGCATTCAGGAATACAGTAAATAAACAGAATAATGGATGTTCCTGTAGAAATTGCACATGTGCCTTAATAAACTCTTGGCATTCCTGCCAGTCTGTCTATGTGTCTGTCACATCAGTGCGTATGTCGATTATTAACCGTAATAATCAACATTATATGATAATATATTTTATAGCTTTCTACAACGGTTGATCTCTGTCGGTTATATAACAAAAAAGCCAACCAAAATTTTAAAGAAGCCTCATCGAATTGAGATTCACTTTAAAAGCAGTGCAAGCAAAACCAGTACAACAATATCAATTTTACAACAAATCAGAAAAGTTGAGGCATAAGCGTATCTAGTGTCATTTATCAAACGTGATCAACACAACTCTGACAGTACAGAGAGAAATATAACATATGGGCATGCATATTAAGCAGGAGCATCTTAAAGACGTCGCAAATAATCTGTCTGTTACGGCATATACACGGCGATGAACAGCGACAAAGATCTAACAGCACAGCCCACACATACACACACCTGACAACAGACTGATTCACTGGCATCGTCAAAAGTGGGTCAGTGTCTGAATGTCATAAACTGTAGAACCACAGAGACAAAGGGGCACTGATTATGTTCCTTTAATATGGATGTCTCACATTTCGATTCTTTATACTGGATTATTATCTAGTATATTTCAGAGAAAGAATGACGCAAGTACTCCACACACCGCTTTTAACCACAGCCCATCACCTTTCTCCGTAGTCAAAGTGCTTATTGTTCTTATTCATTTCAGACCATTTCCCCGTTGGGGTTGACATTTCTGCTGTTTGCTCTGATCGTGAGTGATGTTATACCATTCCTTCTGGCTTTACTACTTCGGGGGAACTAAACATTATGTGAGCACGGGGTCAGCAGTTTCATATCTGTCATGCCTGTCACTGCTGAATCTGCTATTTTAAGGACTCGAGTGGCACCTGTAGTGTATGTATATATATATCTATCTCTCTCTCTCTCTCTCTCTCTCTCTCTCTCTCTCTATCTATATATATATATATATATATATATATATATATATATATATATAGATAGATAGAAAGATATATATATATATATATATAGATAGATAGATAGATAGAATGTTGGGAAGAAGTAACTAGTTACATGCAATGGCTTTACATAATCTCTCTCTCTCTCTCTCTCTCTCCTCTCTCTCTCTCTCTCTCTCTCTATATATATATATATATATATATATATATATATATATATATATATATATATATATATATATATATAATAGATCTCAAGCTCTCAATAGCTCTCTGATCTCTCTCTCTCTCTCTCTCTCTCTCTCTCACCACACACACACACACACACACACACACACACACACATATATATATATATATTATATATATATATATATATATATATATATATACATGATAACTGGTTAAAGGATTCCCAAAGCCCAGTAACATGGTTATGTATCTCTGTGAATTTGATTCTTTTATCATTGTGTCTCCAGATACCTCATGAATGTGACATTTGAGGGCCGCAATCTTTCCTTCAGCGAGGATGGCTACCAGATGCACCCAAAGCTGGTTATTATTTTGCTGGATAAGGAGAGACAGTGGGACAGGGTGAGAATTTCGTTAACATACTTTCGTTCTCCCCTCGCCCTCTTTATCCAAGTCTCAAGAGAGTCCGCTAACCCCACTTATGCCGGCAAGTGACATTTCGCCTCAATCTACTATGCTGCTTCTTATAAGTGTTCCCATTTTGATTTTACAGTGGGTCGCTTTGATTTTTTTCCCGATTGCCCCAGGCTAGTGCTCTGTTCAAAGCAAAATAGCTACATAGGAAGTGGTCTATGACCACATTCCAGATGTGTTAAAATCATGTTTTGAATGAGCCAAAAATAGACCCGGACACCTATTTTTTTAAGCTTATTAAACACTGGCGGTGCCAGTTGCAGCAACCAAATCTAGTTATTGCATTAGGTTAGCTTCATAGCAAAGAAATATGTTGCTTTGCTCAACCTGCTGCAAGCTGCTAATTGTTTCTTCACCCTGCAATTGCAGAATCAAATTCTAGATTTACCTACGAATTTTACTTGCCTAAATTGCTTACGGTCAGTTTTAATACAGAGCCCCACAGCCGGTGTGATGGTGGGTTAATGCTCCTTTCGAATAAAAGAACACCACATCACCGAACATCATAATACCATAAGCAGCCTCTTTTCTATCTTTCCACTTTCCCTTATTCAGCCGTACTCGGATTAATCCGGCTCTGACCTTTCTGATTCTCTTATCTCCCTCCTCCCCACTTGTCCTTAATCTCTCTCTAACCACCTTCCTTCTCTCTCTCTCTCTCTCTCGTCTTCACGCTTCCCAGGTGGGTAAATGGGAGAATGGCTCACTGACCATGAAGTACCATGTGTGGCCACGCTTTGAGCTCTATTCAGACGCAGAAGAAAGAGATGACGACCACCTGTCTATTGTCACACTGGAGGAGGCCCCATTTGTCATTGTGGAGGATGTGGACCCCCTCAGTGGCACCTGCATGAGGAACACGGTTCCCTGCAGAAAACAGCTCAAAGCCCAGTAAGCAACATGTCAATGTAATTCAATACGGAATGCCGGGTTTGACATGTTGCAGGGGTCTTCGTTAAAAGGCTTTATCTGGACAGGTTTTGCTGATAATACTCTTTAGTCAAATCTTTGTTGAAAGGTAATCATGTAACACTGATTTAGGGCATATTCAAATAAACACTATGAGTACCATTTCCCACTTTGCCTATAAGAAATTAAATGTACTATAAATATAAAGAATATGAATCCTGGCCATGTGATGAAATAAGAAACTTATTTGTCTCAGTGGCCTCAGAAACTATTTTTCACATTTAAACATATAACAAGGATAGATAGATGCTTATGATCATGTCTTTAGTTATGAGAAAGAAATGAAAGAGAGTATGCCCTATAGACAAATGTACTATGAAATGTACTGGACCTAGAAAACCAATGTCATCACATGACCTTTTGTACGTAATCATTGACGTGTAATAACACCTTTGTGACATGACGTGACATGCTTCCTTTGAAATTTTTCAGAAACCAAACAGGAGATTCAGGGATCTATATCAAGCGCTGCTGCAAGGGCTTCTGCATAGACATCCTCAAAAAGATCGCTAAATCTGTGAAGTTCACCTACGACCTCTACCTAGTGACCAACGGGAAACACGGCAAGAAGATCAACGGCACTTGGAATGGCATGGTGGGCGAGGTAGGGTGAAATTTTTGGTACCAATGCAAGTCAGTGGACTTTTCTCTGTGTTAAATAGTTCTAGAAACTTCTTGCAGCTTAGACTAGGGAGAGGCATTTACGTCTAGACGCGTTGATGAAATATTAAAGTTGCAGTCAGCGATTTCACAAAAAATGTTTTGGAAAAAGATTTGTGTCATGTTTTAGCTGCTGTGAAAAAAAATCTGCAGGGAAGTAAATTCCAGTTTCTGTAACACTCCAGGGTTTGGGAACAGGAGAAAAAAAAAGAAGTATATGGACCACCAGCATCCAGGCAACTAGTACCATGGGGCAGTCAATCATGTTTTCTGTTAATGCAGAAATTGTCACGTCTGGCACTGTATATCTAAGAAATAATGATTCCACTGTTGTTCTTGGTTTAGTTAAAGGTCTTACCTTTTTACACGGCTTATAGGGCTGTTTTGCAGAACCTTTACGGGGTCATAAGATCCAAACTAATAAAATGAATTAATGTCCAGTCTTAGCCTGTTTTTTTCAGAATGCATTATTGATCCCACAGGGTAACGTTTGGTTTGCAGTTGCTCAGAGTAAAATGAAAGAAATTACATAGAAAATATATTGAGTGAAATTTTAAGTACAGATGCTGTACATACAATGAATTGGCAATCTTATTGAAATATACCGTATGAAACAGTGAAAGATCGCAGTAAATGTCAGTATATTCAGCTTTAACGAAACTCGTTTGCAGACTGTACCTGTGGAATGGCCTGTATGCAATGTCGGGAAAATGTAATGTAATAGATTACAGATTACAAATGACTCTATTCGAAGTAATGTAACTTTTCAATTAGTTTATGAAAAATAAAGTGACTGATTATATTTGATTACGTTTTGATGACTTTTATTTGTCCACTAGGTGGCACTTTAAGTTGTTCTAAGAAAAAAGTTTCAAACCCTCGAAAAAAAATCCTCTATCTCAAAATGAAGCGGCACCAGAGTGTCATCACATTGAAAATCATTCTGTCATCTAAACCACTGATTTTACATGTAATTGTTCAGATGTAACCCTATTTGTAATCTTTAACATTTCCATAAGTAACTGTAATTCAATTACACATTTTTTTTCTCACTAACTATATGAAATTTCTTTTACATTCATTTTACAATGAAATCACGTAACGCCATGTAATTAGTTACTCCCCAACATTGTTCGCATGACATGTTGAGTTTCGGAATGGAGAAAGAGTTTTAAATCAAAAGTTTCCAATTTTGGTTTTAAATGTCAGTTTAGATTTATCCCATACATTTACATTTATAGTATTTGGCAGACACCCTTATCCAGAGCGACTTACATCTGAGCAATTGAGGGTTCAAGGGCCCAATAGTGGCAGCTTGGTGGTCTCTAGATGATCTTCCAGTCTAGAGACCAATGCCTTAACCACTGATCCACCAGCTCCCAACATATAGTGTTGCTGCAAGTGACCGGTGTCTCTTTCTTCCCCACTATGGTTATTGAAAGACCAGCTAAAGTCATCGATTCCAAAAATGTGTAATCTGCTCAATGAATAAGTGCATTTCTCAGGATGCCTCTTGAGCTCATCAGCACTAGTACAGCAAGTCGCTCCATTACCGAATGCCTGGTGTTGCGCAGAATATGCCGTTGCTTCAGGTGATATTAAAATTGCTCATGCATGTGAGCCAATATTTGTGTCAAAATGCCTATCAGAATAATTTCCTTTCGAATGAGGTGATCAGCATGCTCGCTGTGTTTCGTCGGATGAGAATTTGCATGCTGATGTGGTTGTTTGATATCCGAAATGGTGTTAAAGGAGACACAAAATACGTGAATCGTTTAATAATTAGACTATTAAGAGTAATTCATAATACAGTACAATATAACAAAATGCATGAAGTTTGTTGACTGCAGAATGTATTAATTTACCTTCTAAATATTCATTTCTTGGTCATTATCCTGACAGGCATATCATTTTGATAGAACATGAAGTGATTGTTTTTCAGGCTGGTAATGTGTCACTTAGCAGTCGTGAATCTGCGAGAAAAAAAAAAGAGTGTGGTGAAAAGAGAGAGTGAGTCAACGACGCAGAGGCAGGAGGGCTAGTGAGATGGACGTGGAGCAAAAGAAAGATAAAAAGACAAGAAAGAAAGACAGTCAAAGCTGAGGTCCAGCTGGTATTTTAATTCAGATTTGAAACAATATCTGTTGCAGATCGCAGCCGCAGTCGTTTCTGTGACTGCAGGCACATTTGTCCAACTCCTTTTCACTCCGAGTCGGGTTAATTATCATCACATCGTGTTTGGGTCGGCTGCCACTTTCAGCTGAACGGCTCGATGCTCAATAACAGGAATGTACAGAACGGCTGTAGACCTATATATAATCCCTTTTTTTTCTCCTTTGCACACAAACACGTATATTTCGTGGAGAAGATAATATCAGTCCGGTTAATGGGAACGAGAATGGCGGCGGAGAGATAAAAGGAAAGTGTGTTCTTTAAGATAAGGCAAAGAGAAGCCGGCCAGTATCTTTGTAACATGCAATCACCTTATTAATTCAGCGTGTTGCATCCCATTTTCCCGTATAGCCAAAGGCCTCTGATATTTAAAGCTAAATATACCTGAGCTGAAGAGAGGTCTCGAGAAAAAAGCAGATAGAAAAGAAGGGCAAGTTAAAAAAGAGGGAAAAAAAACGAGGTGTGACAATTTCCACACACTGTGACCTACTGTAGTAACCTAAATTCCCTTTTACCTTGAGTAATTTTTGTCTATTTTTCTTGTCCTTTTTTATAAGGTGGTTTTCATATGAGTGTATGTATTTGTTTCTATGCACTGTATTTATTTTTTAGACTTTCTGTCACCTTGTTTGTTTCTTGTTTGTTTTTTTCTTTTTTTTTTTCTTTTTTTCAAACTATGGGTCATTCTTTTGCTCCCCCCCCCATTCTGTAGGTGGTGTTTAAGAACGCTCACATGGCAGTGGGCTCTCTGACCATCAACGAGGAGAGGTCAGAAGTCATTGACTTCTCTGTCCCCTTCATTGAGACAGGCATTAGTGTCATGGTCTCACGTAGCAATGGCACCGTGTCTCCTTCTGCCTTTCTAGGTATGGAATGAAGCACACACACACACACACACACACACACACACACACACACACACACACACACACACACACACACACACACACACACACACACACACACACACACACACTTGCGCTCTCTTAATTACATGTATATGTCCTAGAAAAATGTGAAACAAGAAAGTGACAGAATTCTGTATATCATTTTTTTATTAGGCGCTTCTGTGGCTGGAAATATGTTACAACCAATTTAAAGAATATCTGACCTATACAATAAGATCAAATAGTTCTGATCTAATATTACATCCCCACTAAACAGGCCACCCACAGGTATTAATAAATACCTTCTTCCACTCTCTCTTCCAGTGATAAACACTCGATAAGCCAATGAAGTGGTATTTCAGATAAGACCACTTATTCTGCTGCCTCATCAAGCACACTTCATTTACAAGACCCTCAATTGTAGGAAAGGCCAAATGAGTTGTGATTGGCTGAGATAATAGAAAAATCTTCAGCAACATCCAGGCAAATTATTCATAACTATTAAATACATATAGTAGCATTTTAGACACTGTGAGAACAACACAAGAATTGTTTAGTCAGTGTTTTGGATGGGGGGTTTTATTTGTTAGGTGAAATTTTGCAAACGGTAAAAACTAAACACTTAAATGATTCAATTGTCATTTTTAGAGCCCTTGGCTGTCTGTATTATTTTGGCAATAATATTGACAAACTCTCTCATTTCTCAAACAATTATTATACCTCTAACGGACGCCACCGCTTTGCTCAAACTACAAAAAGTGTATACAGAAAGTGTATACGTGGCTATTAAAAGGTCAGGGTTGTGAATGTTTTTCAGCTTTAATAGGGAACCAAGAACATCGAAGTGAAATGCAAATCTTTTAAGAAAAAGTGAGGCAACGTTTTTTGAAAACATTTTCATAATGCTCAAAATCTCCCAAAAAAGGTACATCCTCTGTCTTCATTCTCTGACTTGGACTTGTGTTTCAGGCCTTCATCTTTTTCTTTAAAATTGATTTTAAAGTAGATTCCGATCCTAGCTGACGAGAATCAGAACCACCATCATGCGTCAGAAGTAGAAGTGAATTGTTTTACACCCAGAAATATCTTTTAGAAGTTATTCTCCATTAATGACCATAACACTATTTGTCAGATAGGGCTCCAATCTGTGCCCTGTACCCCATATCACCCTCATCTGGAGAATGCAAGGGACCGGTAACTGTCATATTTCCTTTAATGGTGTCATAAATACCATCACTGGTAAAAGCTGAGCACACTCATACACCCCATTATGCAAAGGTAATCAGGCTTAAGCAGGCAGTTCATTGTAAATAAGTGTATTTTTTAAAAGATTCTATTCCTATTTGCTTTTTTTTTTTTACATTGCTAAAAATGGAATTTTTAACAGGGTTGTGTAGACTTTTTATATTCACTGTGTGCCTCTTGAGTCACCTTTTCAGAAAGTTGGCCAGCTTTCTTGTGACTGGCCATGGAACTAGTTTCCCAGACCAGAAAAAGCTGGAAAAAACCGACCGGTCAGATCCATCATGTGGCAGTATCATGAACTGCAGAATTTCATAGTACATTTATAGCATCATTTGACATATATTATAGTAACTCTTTGACATAATTTGTTTCACTTCAGTTTTTCATACACCTTATTTGATGAAATAATATTTGACTGAATTTTAGCAATTAAAGTGATCTTTTATATTAATTCCTTTAATGTCTTTAGATTTATTTTGGGGCTTTTATGGATTTGCTTAATGTCTGACAGTCTATCCTTGTTTTACCTTGATCGTTCCAAGTATCTTCTCAAACAAATAAGCATCTTGATGGTTCGGCATGACAAAGAAATCTGTTCTCTCTGAGGTATTACTGGGTCAGAACTTATCATATATCTGTCTCTATTCTCTCTCTCTCTCTTTCTCTCTCTCACAGAGCCTTTCAGTGCTGATGTGTGGGTGATGATGTTTGTGATGCTGCTGATCGTATCTGCTGTGGCCGTCTTTGTCTTCGAGTACTTCAGCCCAGTTGGCTATAACCGCTGTCTGGCAGATGGACGAGGTATGCATGAGCTGACACATGCTTGCGTGTATATGGTGAAAGAACACCTATTAAACACCCTGACACATTATGGCCAGGATGTCACAAGCAATCTGTCTATGTCGGAAATGCATGTTTCTTTCCATTAAACTGATCATCGCTGTGGGCTAAGACCTTTGCAGATAAATTTAAGAATACAATTTAATTTAACACATAAACAGAGGTCAGCCCATGTAAGAAAAGGGTGTTTGGGTGCGCTACTGAACGTCCTATTGCGATTTGCCAAAGAGAGGCTAATATGAAAAACAAACACACAGCATTACTATATATAGGAGAGGAATAGCCTTTATTTGTCACATATACATTACAACACAGTTTAAATTCTTTCTTCGCATATGCCAGCTTGTTGCTGGAAGCTGGGGTCAGAGCACATGGTCAGCCATGATACAACGCCCCTTGAGCACAGAGGGTTAAGGGATTTGCTCAAGGACCCAAGAATGGCTAGTATTCTATGGCTATATCCCTATATCCTTTTCACAAAATGTGATAGAAACAGATCTTTTCTGTAAACACAACATTGATAAATAGATCATGAAATATAAATATAAAAAATTTACCCATCCACCATACCATACATTTTATTTGTCCAATAAGTCAATAAATCATAGAATATAGCATGGTTAAATTAAGTATGTGTAACAGAAGAAACTCTGACATAAAAAGTCACAGTCTATATTCCATTTTTTGTAGTAAATCAAAAAGAGTAACCTTCTTTTTTAGACCATGGAGCCATCCTGGAGCCATCTAAGTCTATGCTGCGCCAGAAAAAAACAGAAAACAATGATGTCACACTGGTATATTTAGTTGGCATCCCTCACTACATAAATCATCTACCTGCTTTGGATTCACAATACCGATCCAGCTCCAGATAGTAGCACTGCATTACCTCACTAATCTTTTGGGGTTTTTTTCACAGATTTTTGTTTGGTCTACAAGCATTAAGAATAAAATGTTACCAAACAGAATAACTTACTCTAATCAAATCGGACTTATTTGAATAGATATAGGGTGAAAGCAAACCACAGACAATGCCGCAGCGTGCTGTGTTCAGGTAATCGGTAAGAGCTGAGAGAATACGAAGACTACTGATTTCTCCTCTCGCCCCCAGGCCCATGTTTAATGACATGTCCCTATTACATAAGGCTGTTGTACTGTGCTGGAGCTTAAAAGCTATTCTAATTTTTCATCACTATAATATACTGTAGAGTCCCTCTGTGTCTCTCAGTCTAGCCATCTGAGAGCATTACGCCTTTTTCACCTCAAATTACTGTTGCAGCACCTTCTGAATATGTATCTACATATAAAAAGCTTCTCTTTCTCCCATTCTTTCTTTTATTGTTCTCCTTAATGCTGACCATCTTTTACAACTCTCTTTTTCTCTGTGGATTTTCACACACACACACACACACACACACACACACACACACACACACACACACACACACACACACACACATATATGTTTTTCCATGTTTCTTTTCACCACTCAATCCCTTTTCATGTTCTCTGTTTTCAGAGCCAGGTGGTCCCTCATTTACAATTGGAAAGGCCATATGGCTGCTCTGGGGTCTAGTCTTCAACAACTCTGTGCCTGTACAAAACCCCAAAGGCACCACCAGTAAGATAATGGTATCAGTGTGGGCCTTCTTTGCTGTCATCTTCCTGGCCAGTTACACTGCCAACCTGGCTGCCTTCATGATCCAAGAGGAGTATGTTGACCAGGTGTCGGGCCTCAGTGATAAAAAGGTACTGAGAAGTTACCTAAAAAACAAATTTATGCATACATATATATATATATATATATATATATATATAGATATATATATATATATATATATATATATATATATATATATATATAGTGGCTCCTCATTCTGTTTAATGTTCTTTTTTTAGTGGAAGTAGATCTTGTTTGATGTGAGACTCAGGGAAGATGGTTCTTCCCTACCAGATGTTTCCACTAAGAAAGAGCTTGATTATATAGAGGCTGTGGCTTTATTAATGCGCTGAAAGTGAAAGCAGAAAATGATAAAAAAATCGTATATATTCATTCACTAGTAAAAGTACAAATGCTGTATTAACATGTACATTTATTATATTTAATAATGGTTAATTGCAGTGACAGTTCTATAGACATGACATACTTCATATGTAATCTACTCAAGTAATATTTTGGTTCCTTTGACTACTATGATTTGCCAGTTTGCATTTTAATGACCTTGGGCTGTATTTAGCAGTTCGTATCCATACTTTTTATACTTTCTTATTATGTTTCTAATATTATATTATATTATTATTTATATTATTAATTCATTACGTTGTATTATTATATATTATTATACTTATGATGTTGCTAGATCTTTTCTGATTTGCACCCTCTAAGGTATGCAAAATTTTTCATTTAGTACAAGCTTACTTACAGCACTGCGTTTAATCTCTATAATGCAGTATAACGTGTAAAATGTGTAATGCAGTATAACATAAAAGACATAAAATAAAAATAAACTAATAGAAATAAAACATATATATATAATAAATGAGAAGAAGGCAAGCCATGAAATTAATATCTAATGAAAATATAGCATCTCTATGTAGTGTAGTGTAGTATAGTAGCAGGAATAGCCTTAGATTTAAAACATTTTGATAATTGATGCCCGATTTACTTAACACAACATTATTTGGCAGCTCATAGTCATTTAAAAAGCATTAATTATACTAGGACACCAAGACACCACATATTCATTTTATTCTTTGTTTGTCTTTAAAGAACCTTGATAGTGTACCAAGGTCCCTTTACATCTTTTCAGCTAACAGCAGTTCCTCCAGAGGTGTCTGAGTAACACTTTAATCTATCCTTCCATAATACTGTGCAAAAGTCGCAAGCACAGATTTCACCCTTAATCATAAACAAACCAAACAACCCACCTTGAAAGAAATTTATTGCAGGTTTTTCTTGCCCAAACTTAATGGTGTCAAACCTTTCAAGCTACTTGATTTAACAGTAATAAATGATGTTTTGACTTTGTTTGGTCAGTTTAGTAAATATGAATCAAATGTTTAGTCTCTGCTCCTGAACCTGAATGCAGGTTTAACCATGATGTTCATACTGACCTTTCTCTCTCTCTCTCTCTCTCTCTCTCTCTCTCTCTCTCTCTCTCTCTCTCTCTCTATCTCTATGAGCTCTATCTCACTTTCTATCTCTCTCTCTCTATCTCTCTCTATCTAAAGGCAGAAATCTCTCTTATCGGCTCTATTCCTTTCCTGACAGTTCCTTCCTTTCCTGACAGTTCCAACGGCCGAATGACTATACTCCCCCGTTCCGTTTTGGCACGGTTCCTAATGGCAGCACAGAAAGGAACATTAGGAACAACTACAAAGAAATGCACAGCTACATGACTAGCTTCCACCAGAAAAACGTAGACGAGGCCCTCCACAGCTTAAAAACAGGGTAAAAGAGAGAGTGAGAGAGAGAGAGAGAGAGAGAGAAAAAGTGTGTTGGGGGAATGAAGAGAGACGAGAGAGGGAGACAGATATGATACGAATGTGTGTGAGTGGGTGTTCAGTGGACACGTAGCTGCTAATAGCAACAACCTGGAGAAGCCTGCAGCAGTTTGTTTAGGAATGACTAAAGCACACACGTAATGTTTGTACGTTTCATCTACCAGATTCCACTTATAATATGTGTAAGATTCACATTTACACACTACTCCGTTATCTGTAAAAGGCAGAAATGGTTCCTTTTTATTTTTAAAACCGCTACTAAAAAAGGACACAAGCCTTGTCAGAATGATTGCAACATCTATCTCTAGCGTTGTGTACTACAACAAAGAGGAGAGTTATACAACATGACTTGTGAGGATTGTTTCCTGTTACAGCACACCGGAAAAAATTCCCATATTGACTGTATAGCTTGACTCAAACTATTTATTTGTCTTTCGGTAACTCCCATTAGGGGGCGCCACATATTAGATGTGGGATGTTTTTACGCTGGATGCCCTTCCTAAAGCAACCCTCCAAATTTATCCAGACTGAGACTGACAATAGGATGTCTTGTGCAACCATAATGAGAAATTAAAGGTTAAGGGCCTTGCTCAAGGGCCCAATAGCAGCAGCTCAGCAGTGCTGGGACTTGAACCTTCGATCTTTTGGTCTAGATCCCAGTCCCTTAACCAGTGAGCTACTACCTCCCAGTTTGTCTTAAACAAAATAAAATCAATAAAATGACAAACAGAGGAGGTTGGAATATAAACTCTTTGACCAAGGACACTGTGCACTCTGACACTCTTATTTGGACAATTGTTACAAAATACTAATACTAATATAATTTTAATCAACTTTAAAGAAAAACAAAGTTCCTGTTAACCAAAAGTTGATTATTTTCATCTAATTCCCAGTACAGCATAAAAATTGTTATATTGCACTAATTCTAAAGGCTCCTTACAAACATGCTGAATAAATGTATCATCCCTTTTATATATATATATATATATATATATATATATATATATATATATATATATATATATATATATATAATATATATATATAAAATGTCAGTTTTTGTTTAAATGACTATCAGATAACAAATAAATGATGTCTGATTTAAAACTGCACTTTCTGATGTCAGGTATCTTGATGTGGCTTGGACTCGTCTCATCATGCTTAGAACCCACACAACTGCTACAGGGCCAGTCACAGCCTCAGCAAGAAGTCTTTTGATTAGTAACACAGAACGGGGACTTTTTTTAGCTTACCATTTGCTAACCTGACCAGTAAAAAAAAAAAAGAAAAGCAACACTTGGTACACATGGATTAGTCACAGGCTTATAAGGCCACTGTAAAATTCCCTGACTTCTGAAGTTGAATTTATTTTCTGCTGCCAAATGAAGTTGGCAGTCATTAGCTTCGATCGATGCCCAAATTGATGATCATTCCTTCTTTTTTGTCTTGACAGAAAATTGGATGCATTTATCTATGACGCCGCAGTGCTCAACTACATGGCGGGCAGAGATGAGGGTTGCAAGCTTGTGACAATCGGTAGCGGTTATATCTTCGCCACCACAGGCTACGGCATCGCCATCCAAAAAGATTCTGGCTGGAAAAGACCTGTAGACCTTGCTATTCTGCAGTTGTTTGGGGATGGTAAGAACTACTATTAAATATTCGTAATTTATTTCTCCCTCTGTACAATGTTGTGAATCCTGAATTTTGACTGAAATGTTTTAAAAAACTATTAGTTATAATGTTTATTTCACTCTGGAAATTATTCTTTTAATATTAATTTGTTGTTATATTAAAATGTATACAATTCTTCGGCGAGTTTCCTTACAACGATTTAAAATTCTTTAGAGGTAGTATAGGGCTTTTGTAATATTCTGCCAAATCTTCTTCTGAAGGTGGGACTCATCTTCGCTCTAAAATATAATATTACAAGGTTTAGGAATTCAGATGACTAATGCTTTATTTTTTATACTTAAAAGGATCTCCATGTGGACCAGCTCTCTAACCAACAATCCAATTTCCACTTCTTCCCATAAAGACCTACATTTTTAATCATTTAATCATTTTACAAATAGATACTTCAATGACTGAAGTATGTTGTGTGAAAACACATATAATGCATTCCAAATTCAGCTGTTTAGTCATAGTAAACAAGTGATTTATTATTTACTGTTAGATACTCTTGGATCATAACAAGTCACTGTAGCCAATTAAGCAGTTTTTCCACTGGTTTTTAATTATGTATATTCGCACACACACACACACACTCACAGGACCGGAATAAAAATCCTAACTTAGTAATCAATACATCTGCAGCAGAACCAGCAAACTTATTAATATAAGCAAACATGATATTACAGGTGTTGAACAGACGAATACAATGTTTTAATTATTGTCATTGTGAACATTAGTATTTATATCATTAACGTTTTTTTTTAAAACTATTTTTCCCTCACAATATAGCCTGAAACTGAGGTCCATGTTAATTTCATTGATTTTGACCCCCTGTACTTACCACATTTTTTATTTGGTCAAATGCCTAATCTGTTCATTTCCATGACACCTGGCATTCATTTTGAATCTCCTTAAATAAGCAATTCTTATGAGCGACACAGGTGTATTCCCCAGTAATATTAAGACATGCTTTTCTAAATTCTGACTTATAAGTACAAATCTTCAATCTGAGTTGTCATTTATATGGAACTATTTTAATTGGTAATTAAAATTGGCTCCTTTAAGAATTATGTTCCGGTTTTGGTTGCTTTCCATAGAAACTGGTGATACCTTTGCCCTTTAACCTGTGCTATGGATATCAGCAATTTTCTGTTGAAGTCACCTTTCCTTGAGTCATTTCAGATATTTCCCCTGTATGAAATTTTGCATGTGAATCATGCAGTATCTACAAAGCATTTGTTTCAAAATTCATAACTATCAAAGAACCTGGTATTAAAATCTAAAATAGCTCAGGTATATAAAAAAAACACATCACAAGGTGTGTGAGTATTAAACCTCAAAGGTTGCTGAGTATATTTTGAGTGAGATTTCTTTATTTTTTTTGTAATACCTTGTCATTTCTACTGCTTCCTGTTAAGTCCATTTTAATGAGCCCTAGCTGAGAGCATTCTCATTCGGAACAAATTCAAAGCTACACGAGGACTGTTTGTGTTGAGATCAGATTTCCACATCATGCCCTGTGCATGTACTGGTGATTGTGTTGAACTGAGCTGAAAAAAAAAGATTCAGCTTACATTATCTATGGCCTAGTTCCTGCACTACCTTTGAGTGATTGCTTACACATGCATCCATATCACCACGCGCAACAACACAACGCAAACTTGTGTTGGCTTAGCAGTGCAGCAGCTTCCTTTTTGGGGTCAGGTCTGATGTAGGTGTTTTCAGGTGTGTTAGATGTTATTTTTTAGACACTAGATATTGTCTAATATTAGGATAAGTTCCAGGATTGAGGTTATATGTCTGTATTGGCTTGTTTTTTAAGAAGTGCATTTGGGATGATCTCAAATGTGTGTTTGTGGACTTGCAGAACTGCACAGAAGCATGTTTTTGCTTTATTTTTCATTTTCCTCAGCTTTCTCTGGCTTCCATACACAGTCATTTCTGTCTAACGGGAACAAGCTACTAATAGGAGCGTGGTTCTCCGTTACTCAAACAAGACCAATACCCAAACAGAAAGCAATGTCTCAGGTCCTACAGCCTATAACTCCTGTCAGATCTTTTCTCCTACTCTCCCCGTGTAGGCCACTGTAAAAAAAAAAAAAAAAAATTGAGCTGACTCTGGATGTCAGGGTGTATTTTTCAGGAATCTTAGTGGACTGTTATTCTTTGGGCATGATATCAAAGATCAGACACTTCCATCAAGTGTGTATTTATTTCTTTTACATTTCAAATTGATTTATGCGTCTCATCACCACCTTTTCAAGAGTCAGGAAGCTTTAATTGTCATTCCAGACGTAATATTATCTGATACAGGGCTCAGTGAATTGAGACAACGTTCCTCCGGGACTCTGGTGCTACATAAAACAACAGAGTTACATCACACAACATGCATAACAGAACACAGAGCTAAGGACTAGTACGTTGTCCTAGCTGCATAAAGTGCATCGTGTTCAATCTAGTGCAAACAGTGCAAGACAAAAGACAGGCCAGATACACAAAACTCAAAATAGCGCAGACCAGTAAGCCTACTGAATATGTTATACTGTACAATGTGCAAAATAAAACTTTGAAAGTAGTATACAGTGGAACCTCGGCTAACGAGCTATGTTCCAGGATGTAGCTTGTTAGCCAAAAAGCCAGGATGCTAAAACGAATTTCCGCCATAAGAACTAATGTCAGTTTGGATAATCCGTTTCAGACGAGCAAAAATATCACTCTTTAAATGATATTTAAATGTTTTACCTTTGAGAACAGTGGATAGTGGCGTACTTAACATAGTATTTCCGCACTAAATAATAATACAGCACTGTAGGAATGTAATACACAAGTTGCACCACGATAAAGTTTGTACAGTACAGTGTGTGTGGTACCGTAGTAATGAATATTAACAAAACATAGACAGTGTTAGAGACAAAGCTAAGACAATACTCTCGCTATGAACTAAACAGGAACCGAGAGGATAACTGACTGCGTGACTGCGTTGACGGGCGTCTCTCGAGAACCTGCGTTCATTCCTATTTTTCAATGTACATGTGCATTGGAAAGCACTGTTTCTGTATGAACATGAGATATGAAAAATGGTTGAATGTGAGTATATATTGACAAGATATTTTATACCTGTATCTTTTTGGTGTTTCATATACTCATAATCCAATGTTATACTTACATTTAATGAATTTATTTTAAATTGGACCTGTCACAATGTTTATTGAAAAAAGCTGGAAAGAAACGTTAGCCTCAAGACTATTAATTTGCATTTTACAGACATTTAGTTAGTACTATTTGACAAAATATGTCAAACTAATGGCTTTGAAATAAATCAACAAATGAAAGTATACAGATATTTGCTTTTTGTTTATAGGTTTTTTTTTCCCAGGCAGTTTGTAGTGGCTAAAGATATATGGACAAACCTCCAAAAGCCTATAATTGAATGCATTTATTGATACCATCCTATGACACAGCTCTAGTTATGGGGGCACGAACTTGCGCTTGCTTTGATGACTGCCATGGCTTTAAGGTCAGCCTTAGCACCAAAAGCTAAATCACAAGTGACACTCATAATCAATCATTAATGAGGAAGCACTCCATTGGGAAAACATCCGGAGTAATGCAAGATGACAAATGTTGTGTGTCTCAGGGGCCTTAATTTGTTTACCACACTCTGCATCAGACAGCTTCAAAACAAATCAAGTTCGAAATATAAGCGTGCATTTGCGCAAAACCGTTTAAAAGAACACCCTGAGTGCATTATCTGTAATCACAATGGGAAAAAAAACATTAATGCACAAATTAAATAAACTCTTAAAAGCATTCAAACACTCCCCTGTTCTATTTAGACACATGTACAATGTGTCCCACACGTGCACACACACACACACACACACACACACACACACACACACACACACACACACACACACACACACACACACTTCAACTTGAATTACTAGACTACTTCAGATACAGTACATGCACTTTAACTCAAGGCAAAGACATCAGAAACTTACTCATCTCTTTTTCTCTCTGCCCACTCTCTCAACCTCTCTGTGTCCTTCACCCAAAATAACTCCTGACCTACTGCCATTGTCACAACGTTATTCCTTCTTTCCATAACTTTCCTCTCTTGAACCTGTACCCTCTTCAAAATACTCATTCACGCATTGCATACAAAAAAAATCTATTCTTACATCATCTTTCTGTTTCGTTCACCGCTTCCATTCTTTTTCATCCGTGCACATCTTTCTCTTGGTCTTTCTTTCTTCTTCACTCTATAGGCGAGATGGAGGAGCTGGAGGCACTGTGGTTGACTGGGATTTGCCACAACGAGAAGAATGAGGTGATGAGCAGCCAGCTGGATGTTGACAACATGGCCGGCGTCTTCTACATGTTGGGGGCAGCCATGGCGCTGTCACTCATCACCTTCATAGCCGAGCACCTGTTCTACTGGCAGCTACGCTTCTGCTTCATGGGCGTGTGTTCGGGCAAGCCCGGCATCACCTTCTCCATTAGCAGGGTGAATGAATCCGTCAGCTTTTTCCTATTACAAATGCAACGGTGGCCTCCGAAGTTGCTGTCTACAAAAAAACTAGCCTGGGAATGATTTAACCATAACTGTGTTTCAAACCATGAAACCGTCTTAGCTACAATTTTATCTATGACTTTATAAAAGGTTCTTGAGGGGATGGGTAACCTAATGCTTTCCAGTTTGAATCTAAAATGAACATGTTGAAAGTGCTCATGAAGAAGAATATTTATTCTTTCCTTAGATGGATCAGTTAGCAAACACAATTATAGTATCAACTGAAGAACCATACAGGAAGAATTTACTAAATAAAAAAACACACACACACACACACACACACACACACACACACACACATACACACATATACAGACGTGGACAAAATTGTTGGTACCCTTTGGTCAATGAAAGAAAAAGTCACAATGGTCACAGAAATAACTTTAATCTGACAAAAGTAATAATAAATAAAAATTCTATAAATGTTAACCAATGAAAGTCAGACATTGTTTTTCAACCATGCTTCAACAGATTATGTAAAAAAATAAACTCATGAAACAGGCATGGACAAAAATGATGGTACCCCTAGAAAACACAGAAAATAATGTGACCAAAGGGACATGTTAATTGAAGGTGTGTCCACTAATTAGCTCACAGGTGTCTACAACCTTGTAATCAGCCATTGGGCCTATATATATGGCTCCAGGTAATCACTGTGTTGTTTGGTGATATGGTGTGTACCACACTCGACATGGACCAGAGGAAGCAAAGGAAAGAGCTTCTCAAGAGATCAGAAAGAAAATTATAGACAAGCATGTTAAAGGTAAAGGCTATAAGACCATCTCCAAGCAACTAGATGTTCCTGTGAGTACAGTTGCACATATTATTCAGAAGTTTAAGATCCATGGGACTGTAGCCAACCTCCCTGGACGTGGCCGCAGGAGGAAAATTGATGACAAATCTAAGAGACGGATAATCCGAATGGTAACAAAAGAGCCTAGAAAGACTTCTAAAGAGATTCAAGGTGAACTTCATGCTCAAGGAACATCAGTGTCAGATCGCACCATCCGTCGTTGTTTGAGCCAAAGTGGACTACATGGGAGACGACCAAGGAGGACACCATTGTTGAAAACGAATCATAAAAAAGCAAGACTGGAATATGCCAAACTACATGTTGACAAGCCACAAAGCTTCTGGGAGAATGTCCTGTGGACAGATGAGACAAAAATCGAAGTTTTTGCCAAGGCACATCAGCTGTATGTTCACAGACGAAAAAATGAAGCATATCAAGAAAAGAACACTGTCCCTACTGTGAAACATGGAGGAGGCTCTGTTATGTTCTGGGGCTGCTTTGCTGCGTCTGGCACAGGGTGTCTTGAATCTGTGCAGGTTACAATGAAATCTCAAGACTATCAAGTTTCTAGAGAGAAATGTACTAGCCAGTGTCAGAAAGCTTGGTCTCATCGCAGGTCATGGGTCTTGCAACAGGACAATGACCCAAAACACACAGCTAAAAACACCCAAGAATGGCTAAGAGGAAAAAATTGGACTATTCTAAAGTGGCCGTCTATGAGCCCTGACCTCAATCCTATTGAGCATCTTTGGAAGGAGCTGAAACATGCAGTCTGGAAAAGGCACCCTTCAAACCGGACACAACTGGAGCAGTTTGCTCATGAGGAGTGGGCCAAAATACCTGCTGAGAGGTGCAGATGTCTCATTGACAGTTACAGGAAGCGTTTGATTGCAGTGATTGCCTCAAAAGGTTGCGCAACAAAATATTAAGTTAGGGGTACCATCATTTTTGTCCATGCCTGTTTCATGAGTTTATTTTTTTACATAATTCTGTTGAAGCATGGTTGAAAAACAATGTCTGACTTTCATTGGTTAACATTTATAGAATTTTTATTTATTATTACTTTTGTCAGATTAAAGTTATTTCTGTGACCATTGTGACTTTTTCTTTCATTGACCAAAGGGTACCAACATTTTGTCCACGTCTGTATATATATGCATATATCCTATGCAAGAGCATTTCTGCATTTCTAAATGTTATCTACTTGACTATCTTATTATCTAGTTTGTTGATCTGTAATGTTAATCATGTTGATCAACAAATTCAACGAATAACCTCATGTTAAATGGTTTCATCATATTTAAGTCATATTTAAGTTGACTCAATTAAGTTGTCCCTTTAGCTTCATTGTGTAAGTTTTATTATACACTTTTATGGGGATTTTTCCACATTACTTTCTGGGTGTGTTGTGATTTTTCATGAATCATGATTTGGTGAGTTGCTCTGAAATAGGGAGGGTTGTGCCAAACCAAATATGCTAATCACTACAAAAACTGATCCGCTGTGGTGACCCCTAAAGGGAGCAGCAGAAAGAGGATTAAATTGATGAAGGTTTGAGTGAAATATCAGATAAATTCTCTACAAGCCCCCACAAAACATATCTGAAAAGCCCCATAAGCCTAAAATAATTTTTTTAAAGGAAAGATGTCCAAAAAAGCCTTTGCCCAGCTGTCTCTGTAAATGTAAGGATTATATAACTGTAAAGGCAGCTCCTTTATTACAAGCACCGTAGTATGTCTTGAGGTAGAAATGTATAATCAAATGTTGAAATATTAAAGTATACAGGAGCAGAACAAGGTTGAAAGCCACTGTAAGAGATTAGCTTAAGGATATGAAATTCAAAAGTGAAGAGAACTACGTGTGGAAGGGTGGATTAACAGGCAATAAAATAAAATAGCAGGTAGACACCTCTAAGGGGTGAAACAGGAAAGAGTAACACTATCAGAGGCAGGGAGAATGTGTCAGTAGCAGTCCAACCAAAGGTTTTGGAGATAAATAAGCGAAAAGGACCAAGCTGGCAAAAATGACTAAAAGCAGGAGGGCAGAGTGGAGATATGACTGCCACAAAGGAAGTGCATAAAAACAATGGATAAATACGGTGACAGAAAAAGTGACTAAAGGGCAGACAAGAAACTATTGAAGATAATGTTTCTCAGATAGCCTGTGACAATTTTAGGAGTGTGTGTGTGTATGTGTGTGTGTGTGTGTGTGTGTGTGTGTATACTATATATAGTATTTTTTTTACATGACTGTCCTGACATGGGGGCACGGTGGCTTAGTGGTTAGCACATTCGCCTCACACCTTCAGGCGCCTCTGCCATGTGTGTGTGGAGTTTGCGTGTTCTTCCCTTGTCTCAGGGTTTTTTTCTACGGGTTCTCCATAGTCCAAAAACATGCACGGTAGGTTGATTGGCACCTTGGAGAATTGTCCCTAGTGTGTGTGTGTGTGTGTGTGTGTGTGATTGTGAGTGTGTGCCCTGCGATGGGCTGGCATTCCATCCAGGTTGTGTCCTGCCTTGATGCCCATAGACGGCTGAGATAGGCACAGGCCGGATATAGCGGTAGAAGATGAATGAATGAATGAAACATGCTGAAAAGATGTAAAGATGTCAGCTGAATTTTAACATTTTCACATTGATTGGTACTATTGATTGTCAGTGAAAGCCTGCCTTGTTACAAAAACACCATCAGTCACTCCTTCACCACAAACTTTATCTCTTTCACCCTGGTGAACCCTGGTATCACCCTGCCTTTAATGAACCTATCATTCACAATTCCAACCTTCATTGTTGTAATGCCAATGTTATGTTGTTCACTCTTGTTTTCATTTTGCAAGGGCAATTAAATACTCAAATTTAACAGTGTACTTTACAATTCACTACGAATGCAACATGGTAATTTTATATCTTACTTACCACAACGCCCTATCATTTATTCTTAATTTTCTCTATTTTCTCCAGGGAATCTATAGCTGCATCCATGGTGTTCAGATTGAGGAGAACAAATCAGGCCTCAACTCTCCATCCGCCACTATGAACATGAACATGAACAACACCCACTCTAACATCCTTCGCTTGCTGCGCACAGCCAAAAACATGACCTCTGTGCCTGGGGTCAATGGCTCCCCCCACAGTGCCCTGGATTATAGCCACCGTGAATCAGCTGTCTATGACATCAGTGAGCATCGACGCAGTCTGGCAGGCCACAGTGACTGCAAGCCCCCACCTCCATATCTGCCAGAAGATAATATGTTCAGCGACTATGTGAGTGATGTGGAGAGGACTTTTGGGAACATGCATCTGAAGGACAGTAACCTGTACCAGGATCATTACCTGCATCATCATGGGGGCACGGGATCAGCACTGGCTCTGGGTATGTCGGGTCCCTTGCCTAACCGACCTCGTAGCTTAGGCAGTGCCAGCTCATTGGAGGGAGGGATGTATGATTGTGACAGTTTAGGGGGAGGGGTAGCACCTATTTTCACCACCCAGCCCCGCCAGTCGCTGACACACAGGAACAGAGAAAAGTTTGACCTGATTGCAGGTCATCCCACCCAGTCGAGCTTCAAGTCTGGCCTGCCTGATCTATATGGAAAGTTTTCCTTCAAGGGTGGGGCATCCAGTTCAGGGTTTATTGCGGGACACGACAGGTACTGTGGGGGAGGAGGGGCGGGCTCGGGAGGGGACGACGGAAATATACGTTCTGATGTTTCAGATATTTCCACTCACACAGTGACCTATGGAAATCTTGAAGGCAATGCTAAGCGACGCAAGCAGTACAGGGACAGCCTGAAAAAAAGGCCAGCGTCTGCCAAGTCACGTCGGGAGCAGGATGAAATTGAGCTGGGCTTCCGGAGGCGCACCCACCATACCATCCACCACCACCACCACCATCATCCTGTTACACAAGGGCACCGTTCAGCAACCCCACCTGTGGAACGGAAGAGCCTGAGAGGGGCCAACTCCTCATATGTGTTCCGTGACAAAGATAACATGAGGGACTTCTACATTGACCAGTTCCGATCCAAAGAAGGGGCATCCCAATGGGAGCACTTGGATTTGAGTGATGCTCCCGGAATGGGTGGCGGAGGGGGTCTGGGTGGGGGCGGATGTGGCGGCATAGTCAGCAGTGGTGGTGGTGGGGGAGCGTGCACTAGTTTGGTTCCTGTGGACGATTTCTTGAAAGGTAAATCCAAGAAGACAGAGTGTAAGGGTGGAGGGGGAGGATCTCCTGGGCAGCAGGGCCATGCATGCTGGGAAAAGAACATTGGAGGGGTGGGGGGATTGGCCGGAGGGGATTGGGAATGCCGTAACTGCCATAGTGGAGGCAACAAGCCCATTTGCATGCATGGGGGAGGAGCGGGTGTAGGGGGATCAAGTGGAGGAGGTGGGGGTAGTGGACAAACTTCCAGCCGGCCAAGCTCAGCCACTTGCAAGCGATGTGATTCGTGCAAGAAGCCAGGCAACTTGTATGACATCAGTGAGGACAACCACCTCCTCCTGGATCAGATAGGGGGCAAGTTTCCCCTCGAAGCTGGGAAGGGAGGTGGTGGAGCTGGAGGTGGAGGGGCCCAAACCCAGGTGCAGAGGCGCAAGTTTGGCCCAGGGGGCAGGGTCTTGCGTAGACAGCATTCCTATGACACATTTGTAGACCTGCAGAAAGAGGGGGCGAGTAGGATGGGAGGATCTGGAGGGTTTGGAGGAGCAGCTATGCTTCCTCAGCCCCGTAGTGTGAGTCTGAAAGACAAAGATCGCTACACAGAAGGTGCCAGCCCATATGCCCAGATGTTTGAGCGGTATATGGGAGGGGATCGGGATACTACGTTTTTTAGTGGCGGGGACCGAGGGAAGGGAGGTGGATCTTCGTTTAACCTGTTCCGTGGGGGTGAGGGAGGGTTGCATCGTCGTTCAGTAGGTGAAAGAGACATGAGGGACAGGGATAGAGGCATGATGGGAGGAGGTATGGGAGGTACCCGAGGGGTTGGGACTTACTCCTTGTCTAAATCTCTCTACCCAGATAAGGTGAACCAGAACCCATTCATCCCAACCTTCGGCGATGACCAGTGCCTATTACATGGCGCCAAATCGTACTACATCAAAAAGCAGCAGGCACAGCCGCAGCAGCAACAGACGCAACAGCAGCAACAGCTCCTCAACAACAACAACCGGGCAGACTTCCGCGGCTCCATGGGGGTGACTTCTTATTTGCCAGCCTCTGCCTCTGCTGGCGTTTTGTCCAACGTGGGACCCCGTTTTCCCAAGGAGCTGTGCCTAGGTGGGCCCCTCAGCAACCACCATGGAGGGGCAACAGGCAACAACAAGCTGCTGTCAGCAAGGGACGGGTTAGGGATGGGGCAAGGACAGAGACCTTTCAATGGCTCAAGTAATGGACATGTATACGAAAAGCTCTCCAGCATTGAATCTGATGTCTGATGATTATATTTAAGTGAGAGACAGAGAGAAAAAGAGAGGAAAGTGTAATGAAACAAATGGAAAATCAAAGGCAAGGGGCAGCAGACTAAGGTAATAACCAACTGATCATGTCTACTTTGTCTACAAATTTCACATTCAAAACCCAAGAAGTCAAGCAAAGAAGAACTGTTCTAATCTTGATACAGGTGGACAATGCAATGTTGGAGCCCTGTAAATAGAGAGAAAGGACCTGTTCACAAGACAAAAGCTCAGACCAGATAGTGACAACCTCAGTATCTCCCTCTATTTTATTCTCTCCTCTTTTTATTATCTCTTCTGTTTTTCTGCTTCTCATACCAAAACACAATGTCCAATCCAGCTTAGGTACACAGACCTGGTGTCGTGAAAAACAAGAAAAATCAGTTATCATCTAGAAACAACAGGGTAAACCTTACAATAATTGTATTAATGATGTTAACAATAATATTATTAGATATGATTACAATGTTTATGATGTTCAGTTTGGGCTTGATTTCTGTATGTTATATGCTGTAATATCTTTGTATTCTGCTTACGAATCTTTGTTAGCATACTACTTTGCATAGAATTCTTATTTCATCATGGGTTGTCATCTGATCCTTTTTGTCGACTGAGATTGCATTGTCTTACATCACCATGTCGTTTTGCCCTGATCTGGAACTCCATGATCGCCAGGGACAATGCCAATCTGGGAAAAATGTAGACAAACTTGTTTTCCTTTCCGCTTTATTTACTATTAATTATTCATGTTTATTTCATTTATTGAGTGCTGTAATATTATACGTAAAAGGCATGATTTGCAAAGTACTTCAGTTGTACTCAAGATATTGTGCTGAAGGACAATTATTATGATCTCTTTTTATGGCTTTACAATTTTTATAATGTTGCATTATTGTCAGTAGAGCGTTGGTTTAGTATACAGCACATTATGTGCCTTAGCAGAAGTCCCAGAATTCTAATTATACAGGTCATGTTGCTATGACAACTTTCTGGTCGCTGCACACAGATTGGTCATTGGATAAGTATCCATGATTTCGGATCATTACTTGTGATAAATGCGCCTGATATGGAAGTGCAATGTCCAATTACGTGCAGAGACGTAACACAATCATAAGTTGTATGATTGTGCAGCACAGGTGTAAATTTAGAATTATTGTTTTACAGAATTAGTTTTGAACTGAATTTGCACAGCTCTTCATGAAACCTGTTCAATTGTTTTATTTGATGCCTTTTTAGATGTAAAAATCAGACATGTCTTCAGTATTTAAATTGAGCTGCAGGGTGTTTCGATTCGAATATTGGCCTTCAATTAACTTTAAATAGCTTCAGTTAATTCATTATTTTTCCACCCTTGGTTTACCTTGGTTTACATTAGTTTTTTATGCACCCTAAGCCATGAATGATACAGGAGCTTTTCCTTAGCATCTGCTCGTATTTTATAAGTGTATATATTCGTTTTTTTTCCACAGTGTACAGTGAGAATACAGCAGAGATGTTGTGTTTTACTAAATTAGATATGAAATTAGAAATTTTTTGCACAATTCAACCTGGCCAAATATATTGTTATATATGATAGAGAACACCTAAACCCTGTCCAGCTCTTTGATATATATATATATATATATATATATATATATATATATATATATATATATATATATATATATATATATATATATATATATACATTGCAGTAAAATATAGTAATCAAATAGAACATTATATAATGAATCATTTATATATATTATCCTAACCACTTATGTACAACCAACTAAATTCTATAATTAGTCATTATTACTGCTTACATACAGAATTGGGGTATTTGTCTTGTGTTACAAAGAATGGACAAAAATGACACTTAGGATCATTTAGTGGTATAATCGCTAGCCTGTGCATTATTTATTTTTCACTTCCACCAATGAACATATTAGCATTGCTGGTAGTGCCAGACATCCAATTATTTTAAAATATACCTATTACAATTGATATGAGTTTGTTTTGTGTGTGAAATACAATTTTCTTTATTTACATTTTCTTTATTTACATTTTATAAACATACTCTCAACCAAACAGATCTCCAGTTCAAGCACAATGTTTATATCAGTAATTGTGTAAATATCTATTTTGTGGACTTTAAGAAAATACCACTTTTATCGCCACACCTTATTGATTTTTTTATTTTTAATTTTTTTTTTGCCAAGTGTGTGAGAGTTTGTGAAACTGTGAGTACATTGTGAGATACATGCATGCCTCTTTCTTTCTATTTTGCATTCCAGCTTTTAGATTATGTATATTTCAAAGACCACGTTCCGTGTTTTTCTTTTGTGTGTGTGTGTGTAAAGAAACATGTCGTTGTTTCGCTTAATTTGATCCAGGTATTGCCATTAAGAGTTAAGACTGGCATGACGGGCGGATATACTAACAAGAATGGAATATAGATCGATGTATGTAAAAGAGAACGCATTACCATGTCTTCAGTCTTGGTGTGGGGTTATAACTTGAGAACAAGTTAATTTTAATTCTCGTGTTCATAGGGCTAATTTTTGCAAAATATTGCATGTTTGACCCTCGGCAAAATGTGATTTTTATTTTATACGTGGTATTTTTTTCTTATTGAAGAGTCGATTTTCCTTCGGTCGAGTGTGTTCCTTAAACGACAGATATTTTGCAGGTTTGGTGTACAATTATGCAGTGTGGCCACTTCTTCTGTCACTCTTGATGTTTTATGTGGGATGGATTTGGTAGCACAGGACAGAGAAAAATCTGTGTGTGGGTGAGAGTGAAACAGAGAGCGTCTATCAGAAAGGAAGTCACACGGGCTAACTTCTAAGCTATGGGGTTAGCAGTCCTAAGGAATGCAAATGAATTGGCTGTTCAAATTCCCTATTTTTGCACAAAAAATTGAGCTGGCAAGGAACAGCCTTTGCTCTTCCTCCGAAACAGCTGCCGTTCTTCCTGTAACGTAGCCTATAGTTTGGACTCACACCAATTCACCGGAGGCTCTGTGATAGCTGCAGAGTTGTTCGCTGCATGTAGGTGGAGATCACAAGAGACAATGGCAGGAGTATACACATGAGAGAGTGAAAGATAGTAGCCTACATTTCATTTTTGCACTCTGTTATCATTTTCACTCATGTATAGGATTCTCGGGAGTTTGGCTTGTTGCGCAAAGAGAGTGCAACATCGTTATTGAGTGTAGGCTTATCAGTTCCTGTTTTCCATTCGCTCCTCAAATCCCTTCTCTGCTATTGTATGTCACAGGTATTTGTAAAATACATGTGCCTGAATTCATGCTTGATTACCTCTGTGTGTAGGTATGTGTGAGACACACTGCACATACGTCGAAGGTATGCTGTAAATAAATAAGTACCCTTTTCCATAATTTTTAATATATGGAGATACGGATACTAAGATGGGGTAATTTGGCATACTCTTTTGTTAAGAAGGTTTTATAACCACCATTGAAGGTATAAAAATATCATGTGACCAAGCGTAGACCCCATATTGTAATGATAAAACATGCGCCTTTGTTGTCTTTCATATGAATTGATATTTCTAATTCTCTTTTTCTTTCCTTTTTTTTGTTTTAGTTTTTTTTGACACTTACTTTAAATGTTACTGACAAATGTACAGATTGTGTAAATATGACCAAATGGTTTCTCTTAATCCATTTTTTGTATAGAGAGAGATTACCTGTGTTTAAGATTACAATAATAATTTAACGGGAAATTTCACAATACTTAAGCTATTGAGAATACAGACACAGTATTTGTGAAATATAAGTGCTAAGATATATTCTTCTGTCTCTTTGTATAAAACAGTGTTGACAATAAATAAAAGGGAGAAATCCCATCTTTTGTTTCTTGTTTTCATCTTCTTAATTTTTCTAGTTATATCCTAAACTGCATATCACCACAATATATATATAATATTCATCCATCTTTCCATTCCATATATTTCCATTTTTTTTTCTTTTCAACAGTGTATTTCTTTAACAAACCTGTTTACTGCTGAATCTAATTTACTTACCTTTGGATATACTTGAATACACTGCACAATTGCTATATACCGTTTTTAGTTGCACAGCATTGCAAATATTACAGAATCATACAGTAGAAAACATTTGGGAACACGGAAAACCAACACCTAAAATAGTGCCTAAATAGTCCTAAAATAGTGGACATAACTAGAAATAGAATAAATACTTATTTACTAAATTGAATGCACTTTTATTTATTATATTTAACATAAATTAGCTTTACCAATTTACATTAGTGTGTAAAAATTAACCCATTATATTAAATAGTATGCAAAATGAGAACAATGCCATGCAAAGCAGAATGAAATTTACAACATTCTGGCTTAATGAACACAGAGTGGAGAAAGCATGGCTTTGTTAAATAGTAGAGAATTTTTGGTAAATGTTATGTAAATTTAAATGCACCTTACAGTATGTCAGAGAATTAGAATTGGGTAAATAGAATCTGTTCGTTCTGTAAGTCCTATGGGAGCATATTAGACATACAATGGGAGCAAATCCAACACCGAATCAACCACCATTCTGAATAGTACGCAACCTAGAATGGCATACAAAACAAATGTTTTGAGTGAAGAAAACTAATACCCTGCTGCTGCACTAATGAGTCCACTATACTCACCAATCACGGTATAAGAAACACTATACTTCTTATTTATAAAATTATCCAATGCTCTGTGAATGAGGTGAATTTCGTTCCAATGCACTGCTACAGGATAAGAGCTTACGATTCACATCAAACATGATATAACATAAATGTAATGATTTAAAAAAAACAAAAAAAAACAGAATTATTGTTCCAGAAATTCAAAGGAAGACTATTTATAGTTGTATTTATAGGTACACAAGACAAACTAAAAACATTAATCGAGTGGCAGTTCCATCAGCCTTATTGATGAATGGCCAGACTGACAGGAACGCTTACTGTTTCCGAACTAACCGCCCTTTACAGTAGAGAATAGTACTAAAGAATACACAGGACATTGAAACGTGGAGGATGGACTACAACAGCAGAAGGCCACATTGAATGCCACTTTTGTCAGCCAAGAACAGAGTCGGAGGCTGCAGTGGGCACAAACTAGACAATTGTAGATTAGATAAGCCAACGTTTTTTTTTCCAATCCTCAACAGTCCAATTTCACCGAACCTGTATCCACTGTTGCTCCAGATTACCATTATCTCAGGGCGCTGTTATTCCACCATTCTGAATAGCATGCAGTCTAAAATGGCAAACAAAAGCAAAACAAAGACTATACTAACTAGTATGCAACTAATAGCGAAGAACGGGAGAAAATTCCAATGCTGAATCGTACGCTTGGGATGGACGGGAAAAGCAATATGATTGACATCTGCTGCGGTTTCCATGGAAATGTTGCAGTAGCACCACAAGCTAGGAGGACATCAGTGTCAAATGTTGACTTGGTGGTAATAAAAAAAAAAGAGAGAGAAAACATTCTTTTTCTCTCTGTTTTTTTTGCTATCAGGTTTAAACATTTGGCTTGGTTGAAATTATGCAGTGCCTAGAGACAGGAAATGAGCCGTCACACCCGATATGAACGTCTATAAAATATTCAGGGGTGCCTACAGTTATCATTGTCGTTTGGGCTTAAAAATATAGTAGCAGGTTCATCATCGCATGAAGCTGTTCACTCTTTCACTCCCTCACACACACACACACATACACACACAGCCAATCCTGGAATACGCTGCAACACATGTAACTATTTCTTGACAATTAACTGTTACCTAGCAACTGGCTCTTTTGAGAGGGAGAGGCCTGCAGGAGACATGGAGAGAGAGAGAGAGAGAGAGAGAGAGATCTGGTGTGTTCACGTCCTGGTGGAATGGATGCTACAATGAATCAACGCACAATGCAGAAATGGCAAGTGCAGCAGGAGCTCAACACCCACACTCATCAGAGAAAAGGCAGAAAAGGAGAATGACGAGAAGGATGGAAGAGGCACAGAGGAAGAGGAGATGTCTTGGCCAAAGATTAGGGTGAAAGAATGGAGAGAAAGAGGGGAGTTTAAGAGGACCGTGGAAATAAGGATGGAGGGGCCGTCAAGTGTAGTAGCTCTTAATGGGAGCCAAACACTGAAGATCATGGCTGCAGAGAGGAGGAGAGCGGGAAGAGTGTTGCTGTAAAGACGGCATATTAGAGCTTAAGTTTTTAATGAGGACACGTAGTACATAACATACAAGAGCAC